>JAXCIN010000015.1:0-650805 GCA_038502155.1 Parochlus steinenii | reverse complement strand
AGAACTTTTGATATTCTTGTATATAATTTTACTATCTTTTCGGTGTAGGATGTTATGCAATTATAAATTCTATTTGATATTTCCAACAAAAAAAAAATGAGCTTTCTCCTCTACTCTCTTATATACTCACATGCCATAGACACAGAACCAAACGTACATTAGAACATGATGGAAAAAATATGTAATTAAAATTGTCAAATGCGCGGCTCGCATTATTTCCAATTCCAAAAACATAATTCCAATCAGTGGAGCTATCATACAATGAATTAAGAATCGCATGGATGTCAGTGACTTGTCCCTCTTGAGAATCAGAAACGTCCGGGTCGCAAAGCAGCCAAAATTGTCTTTAAGAATGAAGTTGAGTATCGTTCGTCTCTCTTGCAATATTTTTGGAGTTCCAAAGGCCAATGTGATTACGTTTTGTGGGAACATCTGCAGACTCTGAAGATACGGAAGCTTCTTTGAATTTCCAAGACGATTGGAGTCTAACTACTTTTTCATATTTCCGAACTCAATGTTTCTACCATTCATATTGACCTTTTTCAAATCTCTATTTTGGTTTGCCATAATCATGAGTTGCAATCTCGAGCACTAAAAAAAACAATCTTGATTAAAATTACTATAACCCTAAACAATTAAATATAATTAAGCTGAATGCCACTCACAATAGTCAGATTTGTTGTGAAACTCTGGACAGTTAAGTCCAAGACTACTAAGGTACGGAATGATGTTTTGACAACTACCAGTGTAGATGCATATGCCAGCAGCTATCGTATAGAGATGATCAAATTTTTCCAACAATAAAGCTGAGGGTTGGTGAATCGTACAAACTATAGTTCGTCCTTCGGAAGCTAATTTTTCAGCAGATTTATGACTTGAGTGCTCATTGAACTATCCATCCACCTGGATGGCTAAAAAAATTCAAAAATTAATCGTGAAAAAGAAATATAAAAGTTGAATTATTTTACCTCATCAAAAAACATAACTGTAGGGTTATTAACCAATTCTAATGCTATAGCTAAACGCTTTCTTTGGCCGCCACCAACTTGCCAGTATGAGTTTTTTTTACTTCATCCAGTCCTAAATGAACCAAGAGCTCTTTATCTGCAAAATTGATATTTAATTTCCATAAAAAAAAGATAAATAATGTGTTTCAACTTACTCTAGCTTTTTATTTAACTGGCTCATCTCATCTCCAATTTTTAGGTTGGTTGAAATACATGGCCTCTAAAACTGTCAGTAATGGCTGCAGATTATGGTCTTGCATTATGTCTAAAATGAAACAGACAGTTTAAAGATTTGTTAATTATTAGTGATAATGTATCGTGTTGTTTATAGGACAAATATATCTATGAACAAAGGAAACATTATTTTGCATCACAGGAATTATCAAAGGCAATAGATAGTAAAATAAATAACTCACAAGCTGACTGGCGTCGAAAAAGTTTAGCATTTCTGGGGCAGCCATTAATTGTGACTTCTCCACTTACGTTTTTGGTTCTAAAAAATAAAAATATAGGAACATAAAGCCACGCATAAGAAATTTTAACTATCTTACGTGTAACCAGCCAACAAGTCTAATAATGATGATTTTCCAGCCCCGCTATAAAAAATGAAAATATTAATTGGAATGTTCTATTATTTTTTTTTATCGAGATCAACTTAATAAAGTTAATAAGGTTACAAAGCTGGTAATTTTTACTACTATCATCAGTTTCAAAAACACGATTAAAAACTAATAAGAATTGATTTTTATGCAGACCTTGGCCCTATTATAGCAGTTAACTCTCCAGCTCTGAATTCACCAGTGATCCCACCCAGAATCTGCTTTTCTTCTAGAAAATATTTCAACATTCATTTAGAATATAGATAACATAATATTAATCACGACAGAAAAATAAAGCTATACGCAAAATAAAAAAAAATTTTAATCAGGAGAATTTTGGGTTTGAAACAATTAAAGTTAATTACTGAATTTCCTGGTTGGAATAAGCAATAGGCATGAAAAAAAGATTTATATGATTAGAGCAATCAGTGGTGTGGAAAGACTGAAAATTACCTTTGTGAAAAATTCCTGTTTTAACTGTGTAATAGAGGTCCTCAAAGCCAATGTCAAGCTGTTCTGTGATGCGAATATCTTCTCCATTCTCATCATTTCGCTGAGATCCTAGAACGGTCGACATCATTCTGTCGATTCTGTTGAGTCTCGCGAGTATTCTTCAGCAACTATTTCATTTTAGCACTGGTTTTTAGTTGAGTGAACAGCTGTATAGTCAAATGCGCGATAAAAATGATTAAAGTGATCACAAAGGAAGTTTTGTAAGTCTATTGCTTGCGAACAACTTTTGCACAAATCAATCTCAAGTTTATTAAGTTTACAATATATCACTTTTAGGGGAATTTTGATAAGCGATATAACTAATAATCTTTCAACAATGTATAAAACATTGATTTTTGACTAACGACGGCCTGGATTTCAATCTTAAAATTGGCTATTGTACTTTGTATAGCTTTTCAGATTATGCGGGCTTATCAAAAACAGCTCTAAACCAGCAGCTGATAAAGATAACAGCAACAACAGTAAATTGTAATCAGTAAGCAGCGAGCGAATCTTACTTTAAAACTGAGAGTATAAAAGTCTAAATAGTATCGATGATTGTAATGTGAGAACAAATTAATTAAATAAATCACTTTTTTGCAATATTGTTTGTTGTTTATATCTTCAAGTTTAAGTAAATTGGTTTGCAATCTGAGTAATCATGCAATTATGTGTTTTAAAAAAATGTTTACAAAAAAATGAATCACTTGTTGAGTTGACTTCACAAGAAACTTGTCTAGGAAGTTAAATACAACTTATGAGACGAGACAATGAGAAAACTATGTTAGTGTATTATTATTTTCACAAACAATTTAGAGGACGGGCCTGATAATATAAACTTTATAAACATTCCCTTATCGAGCAATTGATTTATGTACCGTTCTTTGTAAAACTTCAGACACTAAACTTACCTAAACAGTATTTGACAACAATAACGACGAAGGGATTCTTATAAAACTTCTTTTTTTAAATCAACAAATAATGTACTGAGCAAAGAAAATCTTCTATTATCTCACTTCAGTATTTATTAAATATAATTCACTGGGAAATTTTCGAGGGGCTTATAATCTTGTGAAAAAAAAACGATTAATCTGGTTCAATTTGATTCAACATAGCCTCGGCTTCTGAAATTGTGAAAAATCTAATTTCCGACTAAAATATAGTCTTAAATTTGCTTAGAGTGGTGCATCTAAAAAAGCAACAAGACATTTAACGTATTAAAGTATCTCTAGGTTGAAAATATTGCTAAAATTTGTGAAATCAAGATTTTGAAAAAAAATCAATAAAAAAAAATTTATAATGGATTCTGGATTTAGAGGCGGATATAGAGGAAATATTCGAGGAGGATTAGGATTTAGAGGAAGGTTAGTAAACATGGATGAACTTTAAGCAAAGTCAGAGACTTAATTATTCTTGTTTAGAGGAATGATGCGTGGTGGCAATGGTTCTGGATTCAACTCACGAGGTGGTGGCTTTAATTCTGGAAGTATCATGAGAGGAAGTTTTAATTCTCGAGGTCGTGGTTTCCCCAGAGGTGGTTTCAATTCTGGAGCTTTCAGAGGAAATGGTATGACCAACGGACGTGGTGGAAGTGATAGAGGAGATCGTGGCGGACGTGGAAGATTCCCGCCAAATCAAGGATCCAACAATGGTCCTCCACAACAACATCAAGGTAATAATCATTTAAAGAGTATTTATTAATGTGTTTCTTGACAAATTCAGAGACAAAGAATTTTTCAACAACAAAATAGTCTGTAGCTTCCAGATCATCTCTAGTTAGTTATCGAGCCCAAATTATTAGAAATATTGATTTTGTCCATCATTTCGGACAACTTTGCCTGAGAAACAATCTCCATAGTTATGCTATAAAAAGCGTTTAGTAACAATTGTTTGGGATGAATTGGAGCCGGCACAAATAGTGAACTAGATATTTTCATTTTAATAAAAACAATCTTTTTGTATTTAAGCACCTGCACCCAATCCTGTACCTCAGCCGCCAGTTGTTGTAGAGCCTGTGACCGAAAAGATTATTCCATCAGTAACAACTTCCAACAATGTTGTAGTATCTGGAAATCAAGGACCTCCACAGTCTAATAACAATTCTATGTCATCTCCAATGTCTCGAGGAGCTCCACGTGGTGGACGAGGTACCTACGTTCCACGAGGAACTATCAGCCGAGGCAGAGGAAGCTTCTCTTCATCTCAAGGACCTCCCAGGCAATTTGATACTCGTCAGCCTTCAAATACAACGACTGTGACGCCAATCAACAAACGAGGAGGCTATAACAATGGTGGTCCACCAGGTCCCCCAAAACGAGGTCGTTACGAAGGTCCACCAACAAGACAAGGCATCCAAAAGCCACCATACCAAATGAACCCACAATCTCAAGTTTCTCAACCATACAGTAACCAGCCTATGTCGTAAGTTTTATTCACATAAAAAAAATCAAACTTCTTATTAAAATTTTTTCTTTCAGTCACCATGGTGGAAATAGCGGTGGTTATCAAGATCCTAATCAACACTCCCAGTACTCGGACCAGTATTCACATTCTCACAGCAGCTACAGTGCACCACCAGCACAGTCCCAAAACAACAATTATATGAACGGAAGCGGATATGGACAAAACTCATACAGTGGAAGTAATACTCAGACTCAAATGAGCTATACACAACCGGCTGAGTATGATCACAGCAGCGGAGGAGGCTATCAAGATTACAAGTACCTATTTTCTAATTCACGTTAAATATCATTTGATTTTAAAAAGAATTTTATTTTATTTGTAATTTATATTTATTATTACAAAATTTCTAACACTTTCATTCCTTTAGCAGTGCGCCAGCTTACTCGTCTCATGACACGAGATACCAGAACTATTCGCAGCAAGATTATAGCAGGCAATCTTATGCTGCCCCTGCTGACACTTACGGTAACACTCAGCCGGCTGCCGATTCTTACGCTACTGGTCAATATGATGATCGTTCTTCATACGGAAATTACGATTCGTACTCGCAGAGCTACATGAAATCGGAGCCCTATCAGGCTCACACTGGCTACTACTAAGCTGACTGGCCAAGCAAGTAAATTCATTTAAATTTAACACAGTCAGTTGATATATTTTATTCGATTGACTTGCGGCTTTTCAGTTTTCCCTTTTGATTTTAAACATTTTTAATTAGATTTAATTCAGGATTGCAAATCTGTTTCGAAAGATTTGCGTTTAATTAACTTGAATTTCCCACAATAATTTAATTTTAAGTGCTGAATGTAGAGAAAGTTTCAAGTTGACCACAACATTATTGTATAATTTGTTTAATATTTTTCCTTGAAGTCTATTGTAAATTAAATACAAACAAGCATTTGGAAGGGATCGTATAGTGTGGCAAAGAATCTTTTATATAAATATCTAAAATTTAAAAATATTAAACATCTTTCCGTCTTAAAAACTGCATCTTTGTCACCTACAATAGATTTACCGCGGGAAATAAGAAAAGAATTGAAAATTTCGCTGTTGAAAGTAAAAACATTAATGACACCGGATCTTCATTTGACGCTTGATTTGCGATTATGTAAAATTTTTTTGAAACTTTAGAGTTATTTGACGATTAAGAACATTTTGAAACTCAATAAATTGTGCATAAAAGTAAAAATACAAAAGGATTATTGGAAATTTTAGCTAGTAAGGTCAGAATAAAACTTTAAACTAATTTGATTGAACCTTTCAATCTTACAGAGATTGTAAGAGGTGAAGTTGAAGAAAATATGCATGTAATACCTAACTAAATATTTTATTAGATAAAGACAGTTTGACAAAAAAAATTAAAGTAAAGTACACTAAAATACAATTCAACGTATGAAAAGTAGATTAATATTTCAAAACAATAATTGTGTAAAATATTCTACAAAAAATGAAAATAAAAGAATTTGTACCGCTGTTAGTGGGAAAGGTTCAAATTAACAAGTTTTATTTTAAAAAATATTGACGATTGTAAAATAAGTTAAAAAAAACATCCTGAATATTTTTTTATTTTTAATTCCAAAAATCCATTATTAAACCAAAGCTATAATACTTTTTTATGATTAAGAAAATCAAAACACTTTGAGAAAAATCCCAAAATACTGAATGCTATTTCGATAATTCTGTTTAGCATTTCTTTCCCCCTTAATAAATTATAATTCACACATTTAGCAGAAAAAATATTTTTTAAATAATATTGATTATTTTTGGGATGAGTATAAAAATAAACATGAGTTGAAAATCACTTGGAGAAATTAGAGACATTTTTAAAATGATTTATTTCAAGAAGAGCTTTATTGAAAAGTCAATCCTCCGTAAAAAGTGTTATTTTAAATAGAAACAAATTAACTTTGATTTAGAATTTGATAAATTAAATTTCCAGCAAGGTCATTTTAGACTTTTAAATTAATTTTTAAAATCCATTTAATCCATTTTCTTACTGCACGATGAAATTAATTGGAATATAAAATATTCCAGTTTAGACATAAAGAATGAATCCATAAGATTTAAGAAAGTATTTAATTTTATTTTTAAGAACATTACAAATTTATTATTTCGTATATTGTTTGATGGTTTAAAAACTAATGAGAGCAAATACAGGACCTAGAGCACTGCGCATCAACATTGAGCTTGTACAAAATTGCTACGAATAATTATTGTTGTACTAGTGATTTGAATCAAAACCTAGACGATGAAACAGTGATAAAATTTAAATGAATGAACCATTAGTAAATTGAATCCTTAAAATTCAAGTCAAAGTTCCATTGGAACAAGAAACAAGAAAAGACAGAGACATGAATAATTTATTAAAACTTTCAAGCACTGTAAGAAAAAAAAGTGAGATTTTTCCAAAAACAAAAATAATTGTAAGAAATAACAAAAAGACAGAGAAATGATTAAAAAATAATTAAAGAAAAAGTGCAATTACAAAAAATACACATATATATGAAGTGAACATAAAAATGGAATAATCTTGGAGAATCCTTCCACACTGAGTATGTTAAGAACATCTAAAAACATAAAATACATATAATAATCATATGGTAAGATTAATTATTTAAATACTAATTTTATACAGGTTCCTAAAAATTCCAACACATGGAAATCCAAAAGAAAAAATCTGGAACATTTTTACAGATTGATGAGTTTTTTGGCTTATTTAATTGAAAATCTTTTTTAAGACTACATAATTTAATTACTTTGAAAAAAGATTTTATGAACTCATATAAGTCGAATCACGAATTACTTCTTCAAAGAAAAAAGCAATTGATTCTTGACTACTTTATAAATTTTATCTAAAGACTGAAAAGTATTGTTTCTCATTCAAAAAGAGACTAACATTTCCAAAATCTACTTAAATTGAATATTTAAGAAGGCGCAGTCAACGTACTCACACCTTAATCAAAACTTTTCCGAAAGCTTTACTATAGAGCAATTAAAAGTGTAATCATGTAAAGACACGAAGAAGGACGAAACCTTATTCTAAACTGTAATAGAAAAGGCAATAATTGAGCATAATGAGCATTATTTTATTTTTAAATTGCTCAGAATATGCTCCTGATGAGTTTAACTTCTTGCTGTTGGAATATAGTAATTAGAATTACAGTAAAAGCTGAAGTTAACATCATAATAAGTTGAACCAATTGAAATTAAACCTAAAGAACATTTATTTTTCAGAAAATTTTTTAGTTACAGGAAAACCATTACTGCATAGTTAAAATATACAAAAAATATCTAGCTTTATAGCTGAAATTTGAATATACTAACATTATGGAAAGTTGAATAATATCTCACGGGTGAAAGGTACTTGAAGGTATAAATTTAAAAAATTGATTTTATGTAGCTAAATTTTAATGATCGCAAATAAACAATTAAGGGAT
This sequence comes from Parochlus steinenii, assembly GCA_038502155.1. NCBI lineage: Eukaryota > Metazoa > Arthropoda > Insecta > Diptera > Chironomidae > Parochlus > Parochlus steinenii. The sequence continues at coordinate 642,810 of JAXCIN010000015.1, read as the reverse complement.
AAATTTAAATTAAATGATTAAAAAATATCAAAAAGTCGAGAATTCATAAAATTTTAATATATCTGATCTTGCAAGAAAAGTTCTCTAAAAATATACTTTTAAGGCCATAATAAAATACCATACTATTATCCCATCATAATATAATTTTTTTGTTGTTTGAAGAACATGTCTTTAAATTTTCTATGTTTTCCATACAAAAAAAAATTTTGTGGCAAAATATTATGAAATTCTGCATCGGCCTCAAATCATTTTATAATGAAACTGTGATGTCATAACTTATAGTATCTTTCTTCTAAAATAGTATTTGTTCTATATCCAGCAGATAAAAAAAAATCAAGTCAAAAGAAAAGACTCAAAAATAAATGCATAACCTAGGATCTAGAAAAAAATCTAAGCCGAACTATTAAGAATTCAACTAAATTGCAATTTAGATAAAGATCAAGTCAAAATATTAATGTTGAAAAACTCAACTCCGATGTTATATCTTTAGAAGCTACTTAATTTTAACTATAATATAGTCCAATTAATGTCCAAATTAATATTGCATTAAGCTAATTCTCAAAATTATTTTCTTTTACAGGTCAACTTTTATCGATTTTCAGGAAAGACTTATTAAAATTGATCACAATAGCTCCAAAATTAGATTTAGAGATGCTTTTGAAATCAGATGAAATATTATAATAAAACTTATCTGTGATAATTTGTGATTTACAGTTAGAATTTTTTACAAAACATGTACAATTTATAGAAAAATAAACTATTAGCAAAAAAACCGTTATTGTTTTATTCAAAAAGGGCCTCCAAACAATGATGTCGTGTCATACTTACTATTTTTTTTACAGATAAATATTTCTTAATTGTATTGTATTGGAGAAATACACATACACTGACAACAAAACCTAACAATTCAATAATGCCGCTATTCTTGGAAATGCCTTTTAAACGAATAAAGTAAAAATGATGCTACACTTTTCTGTAAGCACGTTGTTGATGTAATGCCAGCTGCCTGTATCCTTCTCACTAAATTGAGCACAAATGTGGTCTTCCAAAAATTTCTAAAAGCACCTGTTCAAATTTTTAATAAAATTACATGTTTTTGTTGCGGAAAATATATCGGGTTATTTTATTCTACTGAACATTTCCTTTGAATTTAATTTTCAACAGATTAAGAGATTTTATTTAAGTCATTGATTTAAATTTCCATTTTATTTAATATTAAGTGGTATAAACCGAAATGAATCCATTTAATAATAATACAAAGTATAAATGCTATTTCGTTAAGTTTTCCTTTTATTAGATTTTCTGAAATATCGCTAATTTCGATTTAATTTTAAATGTTTCTTTGTGAATTAATTTGAACGAGGAATGTGTTATTCGGTTAATGCAAGAGGAATTTAATCAAAAGTTACATAGTTTTCATATTCGTTTACGTCTAATTCATTTCAAATCAATTATTAAGAAATCAAACTGTACGCATATTGTACTGTTGTTGGTTTGTTTTAGAGAAAAATAGCACTTAAAACAAATCCTTGTTATTACTTTTATAAATAAAAAATACTAAATTTAATATTTAAGTTTACTGATTTTGTTAGTTGACGTGTTGGGATAGGGTCAGAGAGTTTATGCAGCAGTTTCTTCAGTGACTGGCTCTGCTTCCTCTTCGCTGGTCTTGAGCTTCTTCTCGACAACTTCGACGGCGTCATCGGTGACTTTTCTCTTGACTGCAGACTCCTCTGTAACTAAAGTAAAGAAATTTGAATTAGAAATGATTGTTGTTTTGTTTTCAAATAATGCGTGCAACTGCTTACCACTTTCTGCAACTACAACAGCTTCTTCCTCCACAGTTTCGGTTTCCTTCTCGGCTGAGTCACAGCCGTTGGTGGTCTTTGCCTTAAATAAGATGATTTAATTAATAATGGTACTTATTAAAAGGTTTGAACCTTCCTTTTTAAAATCTGAAAAATCGTTAAAAATTACCTCATTGCTTTCATCATCAGGCACCACAACAGTTTCTTCCTCATCGACAACCTCCTCGACAACATCAGCAGTCTTAGGGACTTCCTCGACTTCTTCAACATCTTTGGTCGTGCTAACCAATTTCTCAGCGGTGACCTCGCTAGAAATTTCAAAAAAATGCTCATTAAATTCGTTGCTCATTCAATTTTTCATTCAAAATAATTTAATTGTGATACAGTACACAGAATATATTCTTTAAATTTACTGTTAAATGGCTCTGCTTGAAGAGTTTTAGAATTATTATCAAAAGAAAATGTACAAAAAATGTTAATTCCAGCTCAAAAATGTAGCAAGCACACACAAAAAATGTGAAAAACCTTTAGCAGAGCAAACACACCGCAAAGAAATGACAGATGTGAGAGACTGTAAAGTTCTATTGTTCGGCGAAACAAAAAACATGTGCATCAAATAGAGGGGCTTTAGTGAAAATGAAAAAGACGCTAACTTAAGCGCCAAAAAACATTTTGCAATATCACGAAATTGCCGGTACCATGCGTTTTCTAACATGCACTAATCGATGGCACCAAAGTGGCGGCATCGTTTTACAATGTTTGGGCAACCAATTAACGTGTACTTTAGCAGTTTTTTGCGTTTTAAATCTGAACCGCCATTGTTAAAAAATTTTCAATCGAAAAAAACACGTAAAACGGCAAAACTACACGATAATTACGCTTAATTAGGTACTTACACAGTTTCGACTTCGTTCTTGTCCATTTTGTTTGTGAATTAGCGGAAAATAATTTAATTTAATTTAATAGTGATGAGAGTACGACAAAATGCGACTGCCTTGGTTGATGAAATACGTTTTTGTGAGTTTATACGAATTGTTGATGGTGTTTGTAAAATGACAGATTTCTGATTAATCATTGCAATTGTTGCTTACTTCATTATAGAGGGGTGAATACAAAAACACTCTGAGTATAAGAAAAAAAAGTTTTGGTAAACAATATATTAACAGCAAACAAACATATATATTATATTAATATAAAATAAAATGAAAAGTTATTTAATTATGAATAAAACACTTGAACTTTTTATTTCAATTTTACTTTATTATGCGTAAAAGGTATCAATTTTTAAACTTTTTTCCCAAAAAAAAGAAAATTTTTGAAAAAACAAAGAAATTGAACATTATATAATACATAAAAGCTTTAATTAAATATTTTTTTAAATAAACGATATTTTACAATATATATATTTTCGGTATTGGTTTTTTTGCTGGATTTTCCTTTCAGGGCAGACGATCAATTATAATAGTAAATTGATCACCCTGTATATATTTTCTTCAAAATTTTTTATCAAGAAATTAAAACAGTCTAAGTTTTATCTAAAAAATAAAAGCATCAAAATAATGTTATTGCTTATATCATTATAATAATAATTATTTTTACCTTTGGGGGTCAGTTCATGAATTATGTCAGAGAACAGTCAACGAACAAAAGATTTTTAATTTGATTATAGATAATAGGTTGAATTATCAACATAATATTTTCTTTGCTTGAAACATTTTTCATGAACGACTCCCATAATAATTTTCCACTTGTTATTTTTGTTTTTCAATTTACTCTTTTTTTTATTTATTTTGGTGAACAAACTCAAAATTTTCCTTTTTTTGCATCATATTTTGCAGTAAAATCAATTTTCAACTAAAATCGAACGTTTAATTTTGGTTTTCAACCTCAAGCGCAGAGCTTGGCTACCGGGGAAACATTCATCATGTTACATTTAAGACATACGTTTTGAACTTAAAACTGAAATCTCGTCTCCCTTTTTAAATTTATGGATGCTTTATGATTTTTGTATGTATAATAATATATATGGTTTATTACAATTTGCTAGTACAGTACAAATCTTTTTGAATACATGAGAAATAATATCCAAATTGCACCAGTCGCACAATTTTTTATTTAAATTTATTTTTTTTTTGCAACAAAAATATAGAACAGTTAAGAAAAACGAAAAACTATTATCAAGTTAGTTTTTTTTTGTTATCTAGGTGACGACATATCAATACATAAAAAAAATTTATAGTGTTTTACACATTCAGAGTTTACAACTCCTTTTTGAATTAAATATATGTATATAGTCATACTATAGAGAATTGGATAGAAAAGTCCCGCAAACAGTTTTAATTAAATGTTCCAAATTCATACAGTCTATAGTACATTTGTTTTGCATTTGTTATCATTTATTTGATATAAACTTGGTATGTCGTCACCCAGTGAATTTTTATAACTCACTTCTTTTTTTTTGACTAAACACTTTTAGGATAAATTAAAAAATTACTATATTCCACTTATTTATTTACTTGTTTCACTTATATACTCAGCTTATATACTTTGATATACATAATTTTATTTAGTTTGGTTTTTCGAATATTTTAAAATGATTTTTTTTTGTAATTCTTTTCTTAGATAATTTTTTTTGCCCATTTAAAAATGACTATTCAAAGATACACTTTGATATATAAGGGAAAGTAATACAACAAGTCGTCTATTCAATAAACTTTTAAAGGAAGATTGAACCGAGGAGTAGGACAAAGTCAACTGATAAAAGCAATTAGTGGGTTAACAACAATTAATGGATCCGTAATGAGTCGCAATGTGTGTATGCTTCTTGTGTAAGTTCTTTGGAGGAAAGATTACATGATTTTTTAATTTTTCAGGATTTTTTTTTAACTCTACGAGCATCAAAATTGCTAATTTATGAAATGTTTTTTTTTGTTTAATAAATATATAATTTAAAATATAGGGTTCATCATTTTTGTTTGAAACATTAAAATAGTTTTGTGTGTTTTACTACATCTATTACTTAGAACTTTTCTTTGAAACAAAAAATAAAAACAACAAAATGTGTGTGTGTTGTTCGCTCCAAAATGACACCGCGGGCGGCTGCTGACTGACTAACTTGCTGGCTGGCTCACACTCTTGTTTAAAATTCGGCAAATTCCTTGGCGCACTTTTCTGTGCTGGAGATCCGTAGCGCCTCCTCCTCGTAGTCGTCAAAGTTGCTGGTGTCCCCAGGCCCTTTGCAGCGCGGAATAAAGGGCGCCTCTATCTTCTTCTGGAAAATGGCAATCCAGTCGGTGGAGGCGAACCACTTGTGGTTTTTAATGTCATTCACGCCAGCCTTCAAATTACCGAAGCGCTTCGTGAGATCCACTTGCAGCAAATTGCGCAACAAATCTTTAAGATCGCTGCCAAAATGGGATGGAAAGCGTACCTTGCCTGATACAATTTTCTCGTAGATCTGAATGGGTTGGTCAGCAAAGAATGGTGGATATCCAGCCGCCATTTCGTACACTAGCACACCCAAGGCCCACCAATCGACAGCCTTGTTGTATCCCTTGCTGAGAATTATCTCTGGTGCCAAGTACTCGGGAGTACCGCAAAGTGTCCATGTTCGTCCTTTTACGCGCTTGGCGAACCCAAAATCAGTTACCTTTAAGTAACCTTGGGAGTCTATGAGCAGGTTTTCGGGCTTCAAATCACGGTATATGAGGTCTAGGTAGTGCAGGTATTCGAACGCAAGGACGATTTGGGCGGCGTAGAAACGCGAGTGGGGCTCAGAGAAACGGCCTACTTTGCGCAAGTGAGAGAACATCTCACCGCCGGGAACATACTCCAGCACCATATAGAGGTTGGAGTTGTCTTTAAAGTGGTACTTGAGGCTGACCAGGAAGGGGAACGAGATGGCCTGCAAGATTCGCTTCTCGTTCAGCGTATGCTCCACCTGTTTCAACTTGACGACTTTTTGTTTATCAAGTATCTTCATGGCAAAGTAGTCCTTGGTCGGTTTGTGCTGGACTATCATAACGCGGCCAAATGAGCCCGTGCCCAACGTTTTGATGCGATCAAAGTCATCGAGGGCAGCCGTATTAGTTGGATTTTTTTTCCACTTTTCTTCAAACTCTTCCTTGGCCTGATCCAAGAATTCCTTTACGCTCTCTGCGGCGTCTACCTTCTTGTTGGATGAAGTAGCATTGTTACCCATTGTGACTAATGCGTTATCGTCTTGATTGGTTACTGGGGCTGAAGGGGGGTTGGAGGTGGTAGTAAATAATGAGTTTTGGTTGGAAGTAATAAAATCGGTTGACTCGCTATCCTTTGAGTCCAGCCTGGTTCTTTTACCACGTCGCGCACTTGCCCAAAAATGTTACTGCCTCTCAAATCACACAAGCCCAGTGTGAAATTAAAAAAATTGAAGAAAAAAAATGATAAAAATATGATTTTTGAACCGAAAAAAAACTTGCTATGAGCAGTAAAAAGTCCTTATATTTCACTGGGCTTAAACCTGAGCAGTATCCGAACTCAAGTCCATCCTTAAACACTTTACACAAACTAAACTTTCCACTTTTACGTAATTCTGCTCACTATGAAAAGCTCAAATTCTTATTTTTTCCAATTGAAAGAAAATGGTGGCCTCAGCTCTAAAATTTTTAGTCTCCATTAAGGACTGTACTCAAAATAAAATGTATATTATTTTCAAAAAAATATATATTTTTAAGAATTTTTATATATAGTGCTCGAAAATGCGATAAAGTGTCTCTAAACAAAATTGTAGTTTGAATAGTTTGATAAAGCGAGACTTCCTCAAGACATTTTAATTTCAAGCTTTTAAAACGTCGGTAAAAAAATCTATTAGTAATACGAGACCGGCATTTATGATTGATTCAAAACTTTTGTCATAAAGAAGATTTGTGGTAGCAAAAATGTGTATATTTAAGAAATTGAGGTGAATTAAGAAATATCGCATATAATAATCCAAATCTTTCAAATACAGTCCATAATAATGAGAATTTGAAATTTGGATTGCCAACGATACTTTTACTGCAGGACGATCAATATAAATATATTACTTTCTTTATATATTATATGAATTGGTGTCATCGTCAAATTCTAATATTTATTATTGCACAATAATTGACCTATTAATAAAATGACACTATTATAATTCAGTTCATTTGTTACATCGATATTAAACAGTATTCAGTTGTGAAGGAGGAAAGGACTCTTTAATTGTACGGCTTTTTGTCAATATACATATTTCAATTGGGCAATATAATGAGGAAAGTGAGTCTGCTCCAAAAAGCTTAGAATTAAATTGACAGCAAATTTTTGTTTTTTGACATATGGTATTTAAATTTACAAGTCATTTGAAGAAATTTAAGGAAATTTAAGAAAAATTCATTCAGACAAGATGTCTTTAAAACCGCAAAAGGTTAATTTCGAAGAGAAATGGACTGATTTGAAGAAAACTGTCAAGGAGGTAATAACTCTAGGAAATGTTAAAAGAGATGAATGGAACAACAGATTTGGGTAATAGTTTTTTTTTGTTTTGATCAAACTTGAAATAACATCCTTTGTCTTTATAGTGATGTTTACTCAATTTGCGTCGCATACCCGGAGCCTCTGGCTGACAAGCTTTATATTGAGACCAAACAGTTTTTGGAGTCTCACGTCAAAAATTTGCTAGCAGAATTGAGCGACAACCTGAATGAAAACTACTCCCAGACAGCAGTGCTCCACAAATATTACAAAGCCTGGAAAGAGTATAGCCAAGGCCTTGAATATCTAAATTCTCTATATTTGTAAGTTTCTATGTGACCTTGTTCGCACTATGAACAAAGACTGAATTCTTGCTTACTATTTTAAGATACTTGAATCAGCAACACATCAAGAAACAGAAGCTGTCTGAGGCCGAGATTATGTATGGTAGCTTATCTGTGGACAATCAAGAGCAAATGGAGATAGGCGAGTTGGGCTTAGACATATGGCGTATTTATATGATTGAAAATCTTTGCGATATTTTGGTAAAGCAAATTCTTCATGGTATTGAAATTGACCGTAACGAAAATAGTTTGACGTCCAAAGATGTTGACACGATTTATGGGGTTATTCAGAGTTTTGTGCTGGTCCAAGATTACAAGAAAAAGGGCAGTCTGAAATTGTACCAAACAAAGTTTGAAGCCAGAGTCCTGGAAGCTAGTGGCGAATACTTTAAAGCAGAAGCTTCCAAGTTGTTGCAGGTTGGCAGTTTTCATTTTTTATCAAAACATTATCGTTCACAGTAAAATTTTTATTTTAGACCTGTAGCGTTAGCGATTACATGAAAGAAATCATTAGGATCTTGGAAGAGGAGAACATTCGTAGTCACAAATTTTTGCACATCAGCTCCATCCAGAAATTAAAAAAAGAGTGCGAAGATCGAATGATTACTGATCACAAAGGCTTCCTCTATTCTGAGTGCAAAGAAATGGTAAAAATGGAAACGGTGAGCTGTGATAAACGAGATGACTTGAAGAATTTGTACATTTTACTGAAACCAATTACTGATGGTTTGAAAGACTTGATTCAGTACCTGTTGGATCACATTAAGAACGAAGGAAATGAAACGGTCGTGAATCTTAAGGGTGAAAATGTAAGTTAATTAGTTAAATGAATACAGCATACAGTGTATCTCAATTTTAACGAAAATAATTTCGTAGATCCACATCCAATTTGTGGAAAACATGCTGAAAGTCCACCAGAAATACGAAGAACTTATCAATGTTACCTTCAAGAACGATCCTCTTTTTCTGAGTGCTCTAGATAGAGCTTGTGCAAATGTCATTAACTCCAGATTTGATGGAAAACTTCCGTGCAGAAGTGCAGAGCTGGTAAAATGATGGGATATATTTTTTTGAAATTTAATTTAGAACATTTTTTCTAGGTTGCCAGATATTGCGACAGTCTGCTGAAGAAATCCAAGTCAACCGAAAGCGAAGTTGAGGGAAAATTGTCCAAAAGTATAACCATATTCAAGTACATAGAGGACAAAGATGTGTATCAGAAATTTTATAGCCGTATGCTTGCAAAAAGACTGATTCACGAGCAGTCCATTAGCATGGACGCTGAAGAGGCTATGATAAATAAGTTAAAAGTATGAATAATATATTAATCATTTATTTATACTATAAAATTGAAATATTTATTTTAGCAAGCTTGTGGTTACGAATTCACAAACAAACTACATCGGATGTATACTGACATCACGCTTTCAGCTGAGCTGAACGTCAAGTTCAACTATTACCTAAAAGATCACAATATTGAGATTGGAATAAACTTGTCCATCAAAATATTGCAGGCGGGAGCATGGCCATTAGGCGCCACTCAAACTGCTGTCCCAATATCTATACCACAAGAGTTTGAGAAACCAATTCAGATGTTTGAAACATTTTACAACAACAGTTATAGTGGTCGAAAACTTACCTGGCTACATCATCTCTGTCACGGCGAACTAAAAGTTTGCATCTCAAAGAAGCCGTACTTTATTACAATGCAAACTTATCAGATGGCTATGTTACTACTTTTCGAGAACTGCGATAGTATGTCGTGTCAAGATATAAAAGATGTTCTCCAACTGAATAGTGAGAATTTTCAAAAGCATATGCAAAGTTTGCTGGAATCAAAACTTTTAGTCCTGTGCTCAGATGTGAGTAAAAATTTATTTGTTTTAGACTGTATTTTTTTATGACTTGTTGTTAAAATTTTAGAAAATGGACGATACAGCCTTGGTCAAAGTAAATCTAGACTTTTCAAATAAACGCACCAAGTTTAAGATTACAGCTACTTTGCAAAAAGAGTCACCACAAGAAGTAAGTATTGCATTTTTGCATGTTTTGAGAATGTATTTAAATTAAAGATTAATAATTTTTCAGGTGGAGCACACAATCACAGCGGTCGACGAGGACAGGAAGCTATACTTACAAGCGGCTATCGTTAGAATTATGAAATCTAGAAAAATTCTTAAGCACAACGCATTGATTCAGGAGGTGAGTAATTAACTATTCACTCTAATTACAAATAAATGATTTTTTTAAAATGTATTTTAGATACTATCGCAATCAAAAGTTTGCTTTGCTCCAAGTATACCAATGATCAAGAAATGCATTGAGTCATTGATTGACAAGCAGTACATTGAGCGGACATTAAATTCGAGCGATGAGTATAGCTATGTCGCGTAAAACCTCATCAAGGTATGTTTTATCAAATATATTTCTGATAAAATATGAAATGAGTGTATAATAGTTGGTTTTCTGAAGAGATTGTTGTTTTTTTATTCTCGACATGTTTTTTTAAAACACTATGTTGAAAGCTTGGAATTAAAAAAAATAAAATTTGCAGAACGATATCACCTTGAAATGAAATCTGTAGATAGCGTTTAAATTTTCTATTCTGTAGAACACCAGCTTTCAATTTGTGTTTCAGTTTTTAATGAACATTTAAATTGAATCTATATGATGTTATGTATATTTCGAAATGAAAATTTGATTGAATCTGTATTTTTTGTATTATTAACTTTAGACAGTGTCACAAACCCTGCTAATAAAGAATTTTTTGTTGCAAATGCAAAGTATTTAAATAATTGAATTTATTGTTGTTTTTTTCAAATAGGCGAAATGTATAAACTAGAGCCCGCAATAAGGAAAATACGATTTATTATGATATCCCCATTAATTTTTATTCTATAGAAAGTTTTACTTAAAAAATAGTAAAATATGCAAACACGGCAAAAATTACAATAATTCCACTAAATGCTGCAAATATTATTAGACCATTGTTACTTTTTTCTTCTTCTACGTAACGTTGTTTCCGCTCCTTGAACTTTTTCTTGCCAAACTTTTGTTCAAACTCCTCAAGTTCCTTTTTGTTTCTTTTTTCCACTTCCATTTTTTGCTGAAAAGCCTTTTCTTCATGTTCTAGCTGTATGAGCTTTTTCTTGGCTTCGCATGCATCGTCACAACCAACCACTTGAATTTTTTCTGTTTTTACCCTGTCGCATGTTATTTCAACTTTACGGGTTTTGCATTCACAAAACACTTTGACCTTTTTCGTACAAGGATCAACGTCTTTTGTACAACTTCCAGAATGGCAAATTAAATTGCACCGATGACCGCATGGATACTGGAACAAAAATTTTATTGACAATAAAATAATAGATAGCATTATACTAAGAAATTTAATTAAAGCTTTTTTAATATCAAAGACAAACTTGTCTCCAGATTTTCATAAAGTTTTTCAAACAAATTCCAAATTTATCGGGATTGTCTCACTTTGTCAAAAAAAGTCTTATTAACATACAGATTGATAATTTCTGCTTTTCTAATAAAACACAGGGTATGCTATTACAAAAATCACAATAAAAGTAAATTCAATATTGAAGGACCATTGTGTCAATAATTGGAAAACGGAAAAAATACATCTAATAATAGAAATTTTTATGTTACAATATTTCTCTATGAATAAACAATAGTTCCCAGATACAATACTATTTAAATTCAGGATCTATGTTAAAACCACTTGTTAAAAATTTTTGAAGATAGAAAACTTACATTTTTGATGCATCTGTTACCGCAACTCATCTTTTTATCCTTTAACTCTTTTAAGGAGTTTGAGTCCATCTCTCTTTTGTACACGTCACAGCATCTATAATGTACATCGATCAGTCCACAGAAACACTTATTTTTCAAAGGAACTATGCATTTTCTGCAAGGGGGTACATGACAACTTTGCTTGGAACACGGATGAACACAACCGGCAGGGCGCTCTATTGAACAATCTTGATTGCAATCCTCACAATTTTCGTCTTGATCTTCATTTTCTGGATCTTTTACATAATGACATTCTAGCAAACAGTTGTGGTTTCCACATTTTAATTTTTTTCCACAAGGTCTTCCACATGAGAGAGCTTTAGCTGAATGACATGGAAGCATAGAAGTCTCGTGTCCTCCAATACAAACAATAGGAATTTTGTGATCGCAAGGAGGATGTGGTAGCTTTTTCATTTCCACCTTGTCTTCTTGAACATCCCAAGGTCCAGCTGGCTTGAAATTCTTATTCTTGAAAGTAACCTTGACATAATCATGACATTTTGCCTCACACCTGTAATTTTCGTTGAGATTATTGTTAATAGGCATAATTTGTTTAAATTTTAAATTGTAAGGACATTGAGACACCACTTTGATAAATCTGAGTTATTGTAAAAATTTCTAATAATTCAACGTACCTGTGTTCACATTTAGTTGTAGAGTTGGGAAGATCACACATTTGAACACAAAGAGGACAGTCACCAACATGACAACGATGTGGATTAGTGTGATGACACTTTGAAGCTATCCTACAAGGCTGCTTACATGTAGGAGTTTTGCCTTTTTTTTCTCTTCCACAATAAACTGTAACAGTTGTTCCACCACAACGACATTTAACCTGCGTTTTCAAAGTACATGGATAGCAATTTCCTTCATGACAAAAAGCTTTGCATTTGTGCTTTTGACAAGATAAAAATTTGTTGCAAATCTTATCGCAAGGAGCACATTCATTTTTACAGCACTTTTTACTGCAAGGATGTTTCATACAAAGTCTGCTGTTTTTGCATTTAGTTTCACACGTAAAAACTTTTGAGCACGCAAATTCTTTTTTAAACGTTCCACATCTGCATTCTTTCATTACAAATTCAATACAATCTCCACAGCCGCCTTTATGACATCTTTTTGAGCAGTAGTGTATACCACATTCTAGAAGCTTAGAACAGGTGTCTCCACAAGAATCTATCTCTAGTTCAGTGCAAGGTGCAACTGATTTTTGCTTTCCACAATTGCAAGATCTCGGAAGCCCTAAAGGGCACGACCCACAATCATCCGAGTGACACCGTTGTTTACACTTGTGGATATTGCAAGAGTAGTTTTTGTTACAAATTTTTTGGCATTTCCAGACTAACTGTTCACATCTTATTTCTTTAGATGCTGATCCACAATCACAAGGTTTAACGCTCGTTCTATTGCAGGGTGGGCAATCTGAACTTGGATGACATATTGCTTCACAATTATGAATCTTACAAGAAAGCTTTACCAGGCACTAAAATAATTTAATGAATTAATTATATGCTAAATATTTTTAACGGTGATAAAATGGTAATTAAGTTATAACATTAAAAAAATACCTTTTTATTACAAGTCCAATCCTTTAGGGAACAGCGAATGGTTTTCAATGGTGATTTAGCGCATTTGCACGATCGGGAAATTGTTTGTGGGCACACTGGACATGGTCCTGGATGACACAAAAGCGTGCATTTGTGACCACAATTGGGAATCAGCAATTTAGAGCACTGGTTTCCACAAGAATGAGGCACCAGCCATGGATGAACTTCTGGATCAGTTTCTTTGCCACAAAAACATTCATAATGTCGGGGAATTTCATTGGGCAAAAATACTTTTCTACATTGAGGGCAATCAAAAACAATAGCTTCTTGCTTCTTAGGAATATATTCCCCAGTGTTACTGTAATATCCAACAGTAGAAGAGTCGTTGGTGTACTTTTTCTGGAGAATTGATTCATTCGCCCACTTCTGAATGCACAACAGATGGTAGAAGCAATAACAGTTGGTGCAAGACCAAATCTAAAATAGATAAATAATGGATAAGAATGAACCTAACTTCCCAAAAGATCTTTACCTTATCTGAAGACCGAACAGTGCGAATACATATCAAACAAGTCAGGTTACCAGATTGAAAACAGTTATCAAGAAATACTCTGGTCTTCTCTAAATCAATGCTATTGCCTTGGAAGTTCTTGAATACTGACACCAAGGCATCTTCCAAGGCATTATCCTTGAAGTTGTCATCTTCATCTGAAGAATCCACATAATCACTTTTTTGCACCACTTTTGCCATCTCGGCATAAATGAGTAAAATAATGAGTAAATCTAAATTGAATTCAAGCGAATTTGTGTGTGTGTGCGTGTATGATGAGTATAGGAAATTTTATCTGACAGCTGACAAGTAAATAAATAAATTTGGCTGCAGTTTAACATTTAAATTGCATTTGTGGGTTCATATAATAAATTATAGTTTGCTAGTGACTAGAAATGGCATCCGAAAGATACAGCTTTTCGCTGACCACCTTCAGGTATTTGTTGTTGATTAGTTTTTAATGAAAAAACGCAAAATCATCGCCGCTAACCTCAAACAACAAATAACATAATTTTCTTTGATTTTTCCTCAGTCCTTCCGGAAAATTGGTTCAAATTGAATATGCTCTGAATGCAGTTTCAGCTGGAGCAGCTTCAGTGGGAATTAAAGGTAAATGCGCTCAAAATCTTATTTTTGTATAGGATGACCAGCAATTTAAAAATTTTAGCTTGCAATGGAATCGTTCTGGCCACTGAAAACAAGCAAAAGTCAATTTTGTATGATGAGCAGAGCGTCCACAAGATTGAAAACATCACCGACAAAATTGGAATGGTCTACTCAGGAATGGGTCCAGACTACCGTTTGCTGGTTCGTCAAGCACGAAAAATGGCTCAGAACTATGAGCTTATGTATGGAGAACCAATTCCAACATCTCAATTGGTCCAGCGTGTCGCTGGCGTCATGCAGGAGTATACTCAATCTGGTGGTGTGCGACCATTTGGAGTCTCTCTTTTGATTTGCGGCTTAGACGAAGGTGTTCCATTGTTGTTCCAATGTGATCCTTCAGGAGCATATTTTGCTTGGAAAGCTACTGCTATGGGAAAGAATTGCATCAATGGCAAGACTTTCTTGGAAAAGAGGTAAACGTGCTTCTTTTAATTGTTTCATTAATAATGAACATATTTTTATTTATTTTTCAGATACAGCGAAGATCTTGAGCTGGATGATGCGGTGCATACAGCAATTTTGACCCTGAAAGAAGGATTTGAGGGTCAAATGAACGCTGATAACATTGAAGTTGGAATCTGTGATCACACAGGATTTAAACGTTTGGATGCTTCTAATGTTAAAGATTATTTGGCCAACATCCCTTAAGTTATTCATAATAGCACACAATCTTCATTGTATTAATTTGCTAATAAAAATCAAGTTTCATAATAAAAATAATTATTCAAACTACAAAAACTAATTTTTAATTCAAATCTTTATTTTGGGTTTTAACTGTTTGTTGCAAGTCTTTTATTAATTTAACATATTTAACATAAGACATGAAATTTTTCTAAATAAATTTTAATTGCTTCGAATATTTTATGCCTCAAGCCGATTGAGCGAATAAAAATATTGTGTTTTTGGTACCAAAAGCATCCATTTGAGGCACAAATTTGTTGCAAAACATTATTTTACACCATTAATTATTATTTAGATAAATTGCTTTTATAACAGGTTTCGTGGTGGCACATAGATAATTCCACCCTAATCGAGAAGGAGTGAATATAAATGATGTCAAAACTTTTAATCACAAATTTTCACACTATTTTGAATCCTCCAAAATAAAACCCTAATTTATAATGACATCACTTCATTAAAATAATAATGCAAGTTTAAAAACCAATAAGAAAATAATATATGTGAACATAGTTATTGCTCATATCAGGATTCCTCCTTGCACCACACATTACATACTTAGGTAGCCTCTAGCTTGTGAACGACGTCTTCCGACTAAATATGCAATCAGTACGATAACTATAAGCGCAACCAGAGCGCATCCCACGGCAATTGGTACAATATCTTGCGTATCAATGGCATCACAATCTTTTGCATTTGAAAAAGTCGCATCTTGTTTGGTGTGGAAGGCTTCCAAAAGAACTTTGGAGATGATGAGACGCGCCGGTTCTTTATTTGTGTCGTCAGATTGTGTCAGATTGAGAATTTGCTTTCTGGTACAGTGGTAGGACATCTGGATTGGGGTTGAAAAGGCGAATCCATCATACATCAGTTCGATAGTTTGGTTTGCTGAAAATTGAAAGAAATTTTAAATATTCAAATCTATGCTTCAAATAAAACTTTTTACTCACCTTTTCCATTGGGTAATACAGTTCCGTTCAAAACAATTTTGATAGAGGACAAGTCAAAATGTTTACTAGTCACATTCTTTTCAAAAACCATATTAAACATGCTCTCAAAATTTTTTTCGCCCCATTTCACAGTGATATCTTGAGTTTCATTTCCACATTGCCCAGAAATATCTTTGGCTTCAGCAGGAATGTTGTACAGTACTGTTTTATTTACATTGGCTGAAATTGGAAATGGGGAAATATAATTATTTAGTTTATGTGTCTATTCAAAAAAGACGTATAAGAATAACATACTGTTTGTCAAGTATGTGAGATTGAGTTGCATGGCAGCTTCGATCATAATACAAGTTACATTTTGCTTAGGATCGAGATAATTCCATGTTCCAGCTGTAGGATTTACATCAGGCGCCACGGTTGTTGTGATGGGCTTTTGAGTAGTTGTAGTAGTAGAAGAAGAAGTTGAAGGTTCCTGGGTAGTGGAGCTGATTATTGGATTTACGCTGGTTGGGGACACTGGAATTTCAGTAGTCGTTTCATTTGTCACTTGAGCTACAAGAGATAATCAATGTATAAATTAATGATAAGTCAAGCATTTTTGTGTTTGTTGGCATAAGCAGATTAAAATTGATTTTTGTTGTTAGAAATTACGAATGAATCATACAATTTGTAACTTTAAATAAAATAAATAGCCAGTGGTTTCGATGTATCATCGCTTTGTTAGTAAAATATTCATTACGACTTGGTTTAAGATGAAGTCATATAAATGCTCTTGAAGTGTATGTAAATTTCTTTTGACAAAAGAAATAAAAGTGCATCTAGCTAGAATTGTATGGTATTGTGAAATTTGAGCATTGAAAAGCTTGAATATGTCGAATATATTGTTAATTGATAGTACCGAGCTCGTTGTTTATATAATCAATTTATCGACGTAGATTCTCTTATAAGATAAAACACTCGCCACATTTAATAAACAGAATTAGATTATTGGCTTACCAAAACTATTAATTGATGAGAGGCTAATTAAGACGAAGATCAAACCGAATTTCAACATCTTTAATAAGCACCAAATTAAACGATTTACTTGAACTATTTATGTAAAAGCTAAAAATTCACTAGCTTGTTGTCCGATTATCAAGGTTTTAAATATTTATTAGCTGAGTTAATTAACAGAAAAAATACTTTAAACTTAGTTAGATTTTCTTTGTCGAACAAGTATGGACTAAAATCCAGTGCTTCGAATTGTCAAGTATATTTTGACGTTTTATGTCGTGGCTTTTTAAATGTTGTTGTTCTGTGAAAAAATATTGTTTTGATGGCTGAAGTTCCAAATAATATAAATTTAAACAATGTAGGGAAGCTATTTGCAAGTTCCAAGTGGAAAAACAGACTAAAGAACCCATCATTCATGCTAATAAGCTTTGTCAGTGGCTGTTTAATATCAGTTTTGGTGATTTTTTTGATTAATCCGAACCCAAAGCAGCACAATTTTATTCTATCTGGAAATCTTCTAACGCGAGAAGAACATGTATCATTGGCGTTTCAACCATCACCTAAAGCACCTGAACTCAAAAGCCAGGCAAACGAAAACGAAGCAATGGGAAGTTTGAAGATTGCGCTAGAGATGAAATCGATTGGGAAAGATGAAAAAGCGCTGAGACTGTTTCAACATGCAATTGCCTTGGCTCCTCATCATCCTGAAGTCTTGACACACTACGGAGAATTTTTAGAATATAGACGAGATGATGTAGTTTCAGCTGATCAATACTACTATAAAGCTTTAATAATTGAACCAAAACACAATAAAGCATTAACAAATCGAAAACGCACTGGTGAGAAGATTCTCAACATTTAAAAAGTTCAATCTATAAATACAATTGATATTTTTAGCTTCCTTTGTTGCCAATATTGATGACAGCAGATTAAAAAGACTGGACGAAAAAAGAGATGCTATTTCCTCCATTGATGATTCAAATGCTGGTTTCCGTAGAGCCAAAAAAGAAGCATACATCCAGAATATTTATCATTCTGTTGGAATTGAAGGCAACACCATGACATTAGCTGAGACACGCTATATTCTGGAAACAAGAACTGCTGTTGGCGGTAAAAGTATAGATGAGCACAATGAAATTTTAGGTCTTGATGCGGCAATGAAATTTGTTAATGCATCACTCGTAAATAGGTATGCTGAGGAAATCCATCCAAGAAAACGCCGTTCCAGCAGGACGGTTGTGCACTAGTGTGGTCCATAATGCAAATTTGTTGAAATAGCCTGCTCCACCAGCCTAAAATAATTTTTGGGGCTAAAACAAAATACCCGTATTTTTTTATTATTTTTTTTGACCTTTTGAGGGATGCGCAAATTCGTTGAAGTTTTGAAATTGAGTTTTAAGACGACTACATCAAACCTTGGAAATATTTTAAACTTTTGAAATTTTTTTTCAAAAAGCTTAGTTAATACCAACAAACTGTAAAAAAATTATTCAAAAAAAATATCAGACAAAAAAGATATGGAGAAATTTGTGAAATTTTTCTCCCATACAAAAATATCAAAATCTTACTTTTAAAGATAACTTTCAGAATAAGAAGTAAAATGTCGATAAAATACCTTTTAAAAAATAGTTAACTCATTAATAAACCAAATGCAAGAAAGTTTGCCCATGTATGAGTTCCCGAAAAAAAGTGGAGCACCCGAGAAGAGGACTGTGTTTTCATAGATCACTTGTTGTTGCTGTAATTTAAAAAAAAAATGATTTTGACCGATCAGGAAAATAAATGTTTACGGGAGTTGCTACCAAAAATTAAGTATTAAGATTACTAACATTTTTGACCAGGAAAAAACAAAATGGTGGATGTCAAAAAGGCGCGAATATTCGAATTATATGGTCAAAAATGTTTTCTTCATAGTTCTTCAATAATATTATCGTTAATCTCAAAATTAAGTACAACAAAAAAACTCACTTTTTGTGGTTTCAGTGGAAAAATTTTTTTCTCTTTGTAATATATTAAGCATGCATCTTGCATAACATTTTTACTATTTAATTTGAAAATTCGCGCCTTTTTGACATCCACCATTTTGTTTTTTCCTGATAAAAAATTTTAGTAATCTTAATATTTAATTATTGGTAGCAACTTCCGTAAACATTTATTTTCCTGATCGGTCAAAATCAATTTTTTTTAAATTACAGCAACAACAAGTGATCTATGAAAACACAGTCCTCTTCTTGGGTGCTCCATTTTTTTTCGGGAACTCATAAATGGGCAAACTTTTTTGCATTTGGATTATTAATGAGTTAACTATTTTTTAAAAGGTATTTTATCGACATTTTACTTCTTATTCTGAAAGTTATCTTTAAAAGTAAGATTTTGTATGGGAGAAAAATTTCACAAATTTCTCCATATCTTTTTTGTCTGAAATTTTTTTTGAATGATTTTTTCACAGTTTGTTGGTAACTAAGCTTTTTGAAAAAAAATTTCAAAAGTTTAAAATATTTCCAAGGTTTGATGTAGTCGTCTTAAAACTCAATTTCAAAACTTCAACGAATTTGCGCACCCCTTTCAAATGGTCAAAACAAATAATAAAAAAATACGAGTATTTTGTTTTAGCCCCAAAAATTATTTTAGGCTGGTGGAGCAGGATATTTCAACATTTTTGCTTTTACATACGTTTTGTGAACCACGCTATTGTGCACACACTTGAAGCTTTTTTTAGTTGATCTACTATATAAGACTAAACTTATTGTGAGTTTTTAAAATTCTATTGCATACCGTTGGTCCACAGTACATGATCAAATTTTTAGAGAAAATGCATGTATTTTTGACTTTTATGACTTTAGAGCCTTCTGTATTTTTAAGCACCACTTAGATTTTCACCAAAATATATATTTTGGTAGATTATGTCCAGTAGATCATCAGAAAAATATTTTTGGACTTTTACCTCAAAGTGATTATTTGAGCTCATGTAAGTGCTCAAGCATGCAAAGAAAAAGGGTGACGGTATCTCCCGAATTAGACCAAAATTTTATCCTGAACGGCTGAATGTATCATCTTTCAAACAAACAAAAATTTGGGTTGTAGACTTCATAACTTTGACCACAACTGATTTTAATGTGATGCTACATTTGTGGATTTAGTATGTTTTTCATTAAAAAATCTAATGTTCCACCATGACGAAGTTGAGAATGAAATGGATTTGCATCAAAAATATTTTTGAGTGTTCAGGTACCTTATAATTGATCAAAATATACATTTATCACATATTATCCAGCTTCAACTAGAGCAGTGCAAATTTAGAGCTGTAGAGTAGATTCTCCTTCATTGATACATTGAATCACAAAACTGTCAGAACAAATGTTTATTAAGCATTCAACAAATATTTCTGCATCAAAAATTTTATCAATTTGCTCAATTTTGTGCTTAAGGCCAGTGTGATGGTCGTTCGCCAATAGTTTGAACCATCGATATTATACTCATTTCAAAGGTCATAAGTGTTTAGACTTAAAAATATTTTTGAGGCAAATCCATTTCATTCTCAACTTCGTCATGGTGGAACATTAGATTTTTTAATGAAAAACATACTAAATCCACAAATGTAGCATCACATTAAAATCAGTTGTGGTCAAAGTTATGAAGTCTACAACCCAAATTTTTGTTTGTTTGAAAGATGATACATTCAGCCGTTCAGGATAAAATTTTGGTCTAATTCGGGAGATACCGTCACCCTTTTTCTTTGCATGCTTGAGCACTTACATGAGCTCAAATAATCACTTTGAGGTAAAAGTCCAAAAATATTTTTCTGATGATCTACTGGACATAATCTACCAAAATATATATTTTGGTGAAAATCTAAGTGGTGCTTAAAAATACAGAAGGCTCTAAAGTCATAAAAGTCAAAAATACATGCATTTTCTCTAAAAATTTGATCATGTACTGTGGACCAACGGTATGCACTAGAATTTTAAAAATTCACAAAAAGTTTAGTCTTATATAGTAGATCAACTAAAGAAAGTTTCAAGTGTGTGCACAACCGTCCTGCTGGAACGGCGTTTTCTTGGATGGATTTCCTCTGCTATATTTTGTTAAGCCGTCTTTAAATTTTTAATAGATATGAAAATGATAAAAAATTTATTGGTTTATTTTAGAAACGATTACATCAGTTTGAAAGATATTTTAGAGATTCACAAAAGAGTTTTAGGACACGTCGATCCGGTTGAAGGTGGAATTTTTAGAACTACGCAGGTTTATGTGGGCTCCCATATTCCACCAAATCCGAAAGAGCTGAACGTATTAATGAGCCAATTTGAAGAATGGTTGAATTCCGATCAAGTTTTAGCGATGCATCCAGTTCGCTATGCTGCTTTAGCTCATTATAAGCTGGTACACATTCATCCTTTCGTTGACGGCAACGGAAGAACATCTAGACTTTTAATGAACACAATTTTAATGCGTTTCGGATTTCCACCAGTTATAATTCAAAAGCAACATAGGTAGCAACTTCAAAAATAAAATTTTGGGAAAGATAAATAATGAAAGTTATTTCTTAATCTTTTAGGTTGCAGTACTATGACTACCTTCAAGAAGCCAACTATGGTGACGTCCGACCTTTTATTAGATTTGTGGCAGATTGCACCGAAAAGACGCTTGATTTGTTCCTTTGGGCCACTAGTGAGCTATCACACCAAAAACCACTATTATTGGAACAAGAAGAAGTTGTAGATTCCAACCGAATACCTCCTATACTAGATGATGACTTTTTCTCTGAAAGTAGTGGTAAAAAACCCAAATAACGTTTTTAAATTACTTTAGAGTTGATCAAAATTCTGCACAACTTGAATATAATCAATTAAGTATAAACATTCTTAACATCGATACTGTGCAAAATCGTGATATTGTTCAAACTTTTATACAGATCCTTCTAAACAAATACGTGATTTTAACTTTATAACAGTGTGCTTCTGTCATATTCTGTGTCAACTCGAAAAATTTGATCCTTAATTTTAATTGTTGATGTTAATTTAAGACAGTGATAATTTTCAATGTACCTAAATAAATATTTGCGGGTGTAATTCTAATTTCTATGTTATTAGCACAAATTTATTTTTAACGAACAAGGATTAAAATTACCAAACAAACCAGTTTCAAAAACTATTTATTAAATTATTACTCCATTCTATGTAAAGTGTACATAACAAATAAATATATTTATTTACCGTAATATATTTTGTATAGTTTTGGTTCAATATTTATGTTTACATAGTTCAGTATAATTACGGGTCACATAGCTTAATATAGTATATAATATATATATCCATTGAAAACACGTAAAAATCTTTTTTGCTTACAAATTCATTATAAAAATTTAGAAAAATTGGGTATCTCCATAAAATCGAACAACAACATTTTAAAAATAGACAATTTAACTACACAATCATTCATCGATTTCTAATTTTTCTAGGAAAATTTTTCACGCTTGAAAGCTTTCTCAATATGCGGTGTATCGACAGCTAATGCAGCAAAATTGTACATGAAACTTTTTCGGTAAATATTTTTTTAAATAAATAGCATGAGCAGTAAATGCTTCAGTTGAATTCTTGTAGGACATCGTAGAGTGTAAAAAAGTTAACTTTATTTTGGGTGGGTTAAAATTATGGCTATTAGAACTATTTTTATGATATCTATAAATGTGAACGATTTGTAAGCACAATGAGAAAACTTAAAAGCTTGATGGTCGCAGTTTGAATATTTAAAATATTTCAGTCCATCAAACGGGAAAAACTACAATGACACACAGGAAGTCTATCTGTGCATATTTATCAATATTAACCAGACTCGTGTTTTTGGGTGGAATTACAAAAAGAGTTCTTTTAAGAGATAGACATTGAAAGTGACTTCACACCTTCTAATATAGGATGAAGACATGTTATGTTTTGGCAGGTGTTTATGGGAAGTTCACATAAGTATCTAAATAAATTGTCTGGTAAATATTGATAATTTAAATTCACAAATGGGAAGGCTTCGAAAGGCAGCAATTCTTATCTACTAATTGAATCGCTTCAAAATAAACACCAAGAAAATAATCAACAATATATTATATGTTATTTGGGATCCAGAGCCACAGTAAGTAACCGCTTCTTCCTGAAAAAAGTTCATTAAATAAAAATGTCGTTTACTTTTCTAAAAATATAGTTATTCAACTCACATCAGGATGTTCTGTGAAGCATTCGTCAAGCCTTCTCCTAGGCAAATAATTCATGTTCAACTTATGGCAAGGAAACTCGGTCTGATACTCTATTACTTGTGGAGCTGCTGACATTTTCCCAACACAACTGTTAAATAAAGCATTTACAGACACAAACAGCAAATTTGATCTTGGAATTCGCTTAACAAAGTAAGGTTTTGAACAGTTGGTGGGAGCTTCATCACTGTAATCTTTGCCTTGAATAAACATGTTCTGATCCAAGATGTAGAGATTTGATTGTTTATCGCACGCAAAAGACTCATTCATATATTTTGCAACTTTAGGTCTGTTGAAATAATCTTCTTCTTCTTGGTTTTGACCTTTACGGAATTTTCGTGGAGCTGAGGTTTGAGTATCGTAGCTATCGTAGTCATCGTAAACTGAAAGAGTTTATATTTTATTTTAGATTTGTTTATATTATTGATTGGCTTCTTACTATCGTTTCCATCTTCTAAAGCTGCTCCTTCAATCCATAAGTGAATCCTTGAAAGACTCCAAATAAGCTCTGTAATGAACCATTGAAGGCCCAACAATATAAACTTAATGGGCTGAAATTTCAAAAGATGTTTCATATATTCTATAAAGAATATGTAATTAAAAAAAAACTTACGTTCAAAATCAGATCACTTGCACTATTCGAGACCAAAATCTCCCTGAAGCAAAGAGCTTGAAAATCGTAAACGATTACCTGCTTGTAAATTTTAGCTGCGACCATTGACTCCATAATTGCTCCCTCAACTTCTCCAAAAAACCTGCCTGTATGATTATCGGATTCAGAAAGTATAATATATCCGTTATTGTCAATCACATAGCAATCTTGACCATCAAAAGCACAAGTCAAGTTCTGTATATCAGATTTTGAAGTAATTTCCATAAAACGGTCCATCATCAATTGGTGAGAAAATTGGAATCCGACTACACAGCCAGGTGCTGAAAAAAATATTAATCAATTTCAATTGAAAAGTTTTCTTATTTCTCATTTATAATAATTTCTAGTACAATTACCTTCAAGTCCACCATCTCTTGGAAAAATAGCCATAGAAGCAGTTACTTGCAATTCTCCATTCTCGACAGGATCAGACTCATGGGGAACAGAGTAGAAAAAGCTGTGTCTGTAAAAAATTATACAATCTTTCAGATTACGTATACATTTTTTTTGTTGAAAATTCTTACTGATCAGTTTTATGCTGCAGTATGGCACTTTTGTACCACTGTTCATCAATGGCTGTGGTATGATAATCTCCAAATTCTCTATCCGTTTCTACTTCGACTTCACCAAAAATGAATTGCCATCGAGTTAAACCACTCATTGATGCTACAAATCTAAGCGTCGCATTGTAACGTTCAATTATTTCACGTTCCTCATCGCTTTCAAATTTCCAGGATCTATAACTATTGTTTGTTACTTTGGCATCAAAAACCAGAAGCTGAACTAATTCTTTGTTGCAGTAGTAATCGTCTTTATCAAGAGTCTTACCACCACATTCCACTAAAAACAGATTTAGAATTAACGCATTATAGAATGTTAAAATATCTCAATTACATTCATCTTCCGGTCTACTATCATCCGTCTCATATTGTTGAGACCACTTCCAATTTGGCTCGCTTAGTTTTTTCAGGAAATGTGTTAACTCTTCTTCAGGTGTTTCGAACTCATGGCCTTCTAGATAGTGATATTTGCAGTACACCCACTCTGGATGTACTTTCCAGTTCTGACCCACAAAAAAATCAGATATATTCACGTTCATATGTTGATTTTTTCTTATCTCATCTCCAACTTTTATCCATGTGTTGCCTAAAAAATTAATAAATATTTTTCAGTTTAATTTTAAATAGCAAATAACAAGTTTACCATAATCATGTGGAAGTACCAAGCCGAGAGAGAATGGAGTATGTGGCAATGGTGCAAAGTAAAAGTCCTGATTTTCTTGAGATATTCTTCGCATTTTATCATAATGAAATCTCACAGGCACCTTAAGTTTTTTTCCTTTTTCTGATTCAACCAGTTTCTTTCGAATCTCTAGAATTAATTCACTTGGATCTCTTGCGGGCCTGTCTTCATCAATCTGCTCAATTTCAACAATATCAAAACTATTATAATTGTCTTTAAGTTCGCCTTTATAAATAGGTCGCAGGTCAGGATGGAGCAAAACATATCCATTATTGCTCACGATAAAACTATAGCCGTTGACTCCAAGCTAAAGAAATTTTAATTAAAAATACTACATCAAAATATTTGTATCCGGTGATACCTTGTAAGGTAGCGTAAGCTTATTGATGTCCTCGAGAGGTACATCAGTTCCTGCCACTCCAAGTAACTTTGCGCTCAAAGTTTGATTATTAAAAGCATTCATCTTTTTATCTTTATGAAAAACAAGAACGTAAAAAATTTACAATAACTGAAATTTGCTGTAAAAACTCACCAAATGCAGGAACCCCAACCGCAATCATGAGTCGAGGATCATCATCGCTATTACTGTTTTGCACATGAGCTGTATCCGTAAAAGCGTGTGTCCACGTTGGTGGATGCTCTTCTTGTAAAACTAAAGGTGTGGCGACTACATTTACATATTTCAAAACCTCTTCAGCCACCTCATCAAGGGACTGAATGTGCGAATAATAGCCTCGATTCAAACACGCCATGAACTGTATTTCCCTTACTTTTGTTACTTCTTTTCCCAGTAAATACGTGAAAATTCTTACAGGAGTTCTCGTTCCGTTTTCAAACAAATTATATTTTTCAAAAACATCCGTTGCATTTCCAGCAACGCCATCAGTCACAAGAAAAATTGCCTGGTTGCATCCACTTGCAGATTCACCACATTTCCTCAAAACCCTGTATTCTTCTAGTATAGTAAAAGCGTGTGACAAAGCTTTTTTTACGTCAGCAAATCCTTCTGGAACCAGCTCTTTAATAGCAGCATTAAAAACTTCAATATTTTCGGGAGTTGCCTGAACTAGCATACCCTATTATGGATTAAACAATAGTTAATAATTTGGATTATTCAAATTTGCTATATTTTAAAACATACCTTAAAGCAAGGAATAATTTCGTCGATTTCTTTTGAGTAGTTGTAAATATTTATAAAATCGTTATTGGAAAAAGTATCCAATAAACTGCGAACAGTCAGCTGTGCAATGTAGTTCCTGTATCCGGTCATTGAACCTGAATTATCTAACAAAATAACCACATCCTTAGAACAAGTAGCCGTTTCAATATACCACGATCTCTTTCGACAGTCATAAGTATCAACCTTTTTCCTATCCCTTTTATGTTGAGTAATTTAAAATTAATTCAGAATTACAAATTAGTGCGGATAAACATATATGATTGAGTTTGACTTACCACGACATTGAGGGAAAATGCCTTAGAATTCCTGTGTTGCTGGCAAAATATTGCCACGATAACGCTGTGAAAAAAATATAATCAGATTAATTTCAAATTGCAAAATATATGTTTTAAATTTTATTTTGATGAGAGCTTAATTGTATTTAGTATGTGCTAGTTGCATAATTTGTTAATAATAACTTACCAGGGTCCGCATTATAGTTTTGTTTAAACACTTCATCCAACTCTTCAGACTGAAAGAAAATTTTATTTGTTAAACAATAAAGTCAAATTATAAAAAGTAATTTACCCATTGTATGAATCCTGCAGTTCGAAGAAGCTTGTCGTAGACATTAGTAGGAACTTGTACAGAACTATGAGAAGTGTTTACCCATAAGTTGTAAAAGTGAGTGTCTTGATCGAAATACATATCTTTATACATTCCTAATGTCTTATTTATTGCTTCTGGAATATGTAAGGGCATGTTTTCAGCCACAAAAGAAACATCGTTGGCTTTAAATATCTGTGAATATTGAATATTATAATTAATTAATTAATTTTTTCAATTTGTATTTTCATTAGAGGTGACTTATTTATCATCATGATCAATTTTATTGTTACTTCAGGCAATCAAAGATATTGAATTTCAAAACAATGTGCAATGAAAACATTATTCTATGATTTTACTTCTGACTCATAATGCAAATGTAATGTTAGCAAAATAATGTCTAATGTTAAAAATAAGCCAATATGTTTCTGATGGTAAAAATTAATATTTTAAAAACTCAAAAAAACATTTCCAAAAGAGTTTTTTTTTATAAAATCAGTCACGCAACATAATGCCAAGAACGCGATTTACTTGCTTACCTTTGAATATTTACTACTGTAATATGTGAAATTCTCGGCTATGCTTTCATTGCTTGTAAAATCTCCTAATTCACGACTAACGTCCTCAGCCATTTTGGCAATACACTGAAAATAAAAATATCTAGTTATAATTGGTTGCATTTAATAGTAGTGGTGAGGAAGTGAAATTATTCTGTTTTAAATATTGGTTATTGTGTTCAATGAATGACCCTTAACACAGATGTATCACAATATACCTATAATTATTTATAATATGTTATACGTACAGCAGAATTTAAAAACTGAATTATTTCAAGTTCCTAAAGAACTGGCTCAAATTCGCATGTAATTACATATTATTATTATTTCGAGTATCTAAGTTCTATGAACCATCAAAAATTAGAATTTAATGAAAATTTTTTAATGTTTTTTGTCAGTTTTATTAGCAAAAACTATTTTGTTTGCTGTTTCAATGCAATGACTTTTATTCAAATTAACAAAAATTGATATCAAATGAAACTTCAAATTTTTATCTATAAATACATATTATAAAATCTCTAACTTAAGCTCATTTATGGATGGTAGGTAATTGTCCTAGGCACCATGAAATTGGATGTAATTGACAATGAATACATAACTATACTTGGGTTCTCGCTATAATTCTTCTTTGAAAATTTTGCGGTGAGTTCGAAACGTATAATGCTGTAATGACTAAAAATTACACAAAATTTTGCTGATTCTGAATCTACCAAATATTGTTTAAATAAAGTATGTTGAATGAATTTGCTACAATTTTATTGTTAATTTGCACAGTTTTTGCCAGACTTGAAACTTCTTTCGGCTTTAGTGTAAAGAAGGTGGTTAAAAGTGAATAAAAAGATTTTTTTTGATTGTCTGGAAACGAATCTCACTGTGAATTTTCTCGGAGATCCAAGGACACGTACATAAAATAAGCACACGCAGCAGGGTACCACTATTCAGTTTTAAGTATTATTATCAGATATTCGAAAATTTTGAACTGACACATTCTTTAGAATCATTTTTAGGTGATTGATACCGTTTTTTTGAATTCGAAGATTATTTGTTTATTTTTCAAGTTTTTTTTAAATATTTTGGTGAATTTGTTTTGGTAGATTTTGGGGTATATTTCTTCGTAATTTTGTCTGTGCCGATCACAGGTATGCAAAAATATAATAATCGTATTAAAGCATAAAAGCATATAGAATAAAAGATTCTGCACGTATTTTGAAATCATCAGTTCTGGTTTACTACTCGTTGAAGAAACTTGAAATATATTTGAAGAAATTTATTGCAAACTTAAAAAATTTTATGAAACATTTGATCTCCAAATAGAGAACTATTAACAAGACCATCCACAAGTTTTTTCGAGAGCAAAATTATATTGTTCTTTAATTAAAGTGATTTTTGTTTTAGATCTGAAAAGGTCATGAATAGGTGAGTTGAAATATCGTTTCGGGTTTAATTATTAGAGCACGTTTTGCATAAACCATCAAATGCTTGTCAACTGCAAATTGGTTTTAATTTTTTCTTCTTAAATTTGTTTTCTCCGAGGGTAAAGATTCTAAATTGAGTATACAAAGCAGTAATAAACATTTGAAAATTTTATCATTTTTGTTAACACTGCTGTTCCGCAACATTTGATTTTAGTTTGTACAGTTCATAAATATTAATTACCTTCACAGCATCCATTTTTCTATTGAGCATTTTTCCAACATTTTCCGCAATGCTTTCTATCAACGCTTCGCCATCCTTGACCTCGACCCGAGCGTTGAACGATTTGTATTTCTGGAAAATTTGAGCTAATTTAAATTGCATCATTGCAGCGGGAATTGCAGAAAAGTGTCATATAAAATTTTTGAAAACAAAGAAGAAAAGATATAGCATTCTCAGAGCGTAGAGCACTATTTCATATGTTTTGTCGAATACAAAATATCAAAAAATAATGCCATTCTGGCTTTGAATGATGCATTAATCGTCTATACTCTGCATATGTTAAAATTATAAAAAATATCTCACTGCTTTGATTTCGGGAGCTTTCGTCATTTTTTGAGCAAGGTCCCACAGCTCTTCTCCGAACGTTTCCGCCCAATTTCCAATGCTGCATAAATAAAAAAAAGCTATTTAATATGCAAAATTCATTCAAAAACTTGAAAAAAGTCGGGATAATTCTTCTCTCATTTTTTTTTGGCGGGAAAGTTACAATGCTCTTGAAAATGGCAAAAATCATAGAAGTATCTTTTGATGTAAGAAAATAGAATCACTTCTACAAAGTTCACCAATGATTTTGTATAGAATTTCTTCTAGAACTGTTTTATTTTAAACTAATAAAGTGTTTTTTTATTGGTATAAATTCAAGAAATATAATTTTAATATCAATGGCAGTATTGGCGAGCGTATTTTGTGTAGTGTTTTTGTGTATCATCATGTGGAGAAGGTGATTCCCAAGCTCTACGCAATAATTAAATGCTCAAAAACAGAAATTTTTATTGATCTTGGAGGAGCGAGCGAGAAAATTGAGCATCATTTTATAAATTTGAGCGAAAGAAATTTACTGACGAGCTTTCCACAACAACAGTGTGTGGTTGTTGATAAAAATAGATTTGAATTTTAAAATGAATTTTGAATTGATTTTGAATGTACTTAGGATCTTGAATGCTCCAGTCAATGAAATTAACATCAAATATTTATACCTGAAACAATACTGAATACTCAAACAATGAAACAATATTTGTTGGCGAACCACTGACACATTTTTCCATTTCTACAACTTTCTGTAGGAAAAAATCTATTAATAGATTTTACAAATAGTTTTTTAGCAAGAAAATCAGGAAATTGAAGCAATTTTCTGCCTTTTTGGCCAGTATTTCACTCACATTTCACTTTCAATTGAGCCCGAGACTTCATTTTGGTAACTGGCGAGCAACACTATCAACAACGTAACAAATTGTAGGCTTTTGTTGGGCACTCTATAAATCATATTTTTCAAATTATGTATGCTACAACTTGTCACAAACTACATGCATTTTCTATTCAAAAATGATAAGGTATGAAAGCGAAAATTAAATGCCTAAAATTATAATTCACTAGAAGCTACCGCTGCCGCACAATGATCACTTCTCCTGACTTGAGAACAAACGACTGCCAACAGTGCCGCGGGAAAAAAGAAAATTATTTGAGCATGCAGGAAAATGCGTGGAAAATTTGTAAAGAGAAAAACGATTGAGTTGTAAACAGAGATGCAGAAATTGGCATTAAATAATCATGTTTTTAATCATATTTGTCCAATAAGCTTGCAAATTTTCGATACAATTATGAAAAATGTTAAAAGATTGTAGAACGCATTTGATAAATAATTCATTCTACATCTTGTCTTTAGTTTTCATTCATAAAATTCGTTTGTAAAATTGAGATTGTAATATATTTTGTTGTTTGCCTTTAAATTTCGTTTATTACTCAATTTAAAATATGTATGCAATGTACAAAATGTAGAGAAATGACAAATTGAATCTTAATTAAAGTTGATAACAATGCAAACTAATATATCATATGAAAACAATAAAAATAAAAATTTCACGTGGAAAACGCCTTTCTCTAAATCCTAAAGCGCGGGAGCGAAATATATACAAATGATCCAGAATATTCTCTGACCTTGCTTTTCTCGTGCAGAACTCGTGAAATTCGGGAAAATCGTTATGCTGGCTACTGAGAAAACTTCAAAGTCATCTGTTCCATTTGTTTATATGGAAAATCCATGTATATTTGAGCATTGCTTTGAATACAGATATAGATTATTGAGAATAAGCATGCGCATGGAGCTCCGCAGCTAAAAGTCCTCCAAGGAGTGTAACAAACAGCAAAAAAAGATTTTGCAAACCAAAACACCAGTCAGTTTCAGTTTTTCGGTCGTGCAGCGGAAAAGTTTGTGGCAAATTGGAAATTTTTGCATCCAAAGTTCTGTTCCATATAATGTGTACATAAAAAATGTTTGATAACAACGCAACCGACCATAGATTAGAACAGAAAAAGTTACTATTTAATTTTCACTGAAAATTTTCCCCAGAACCATCATTTTCGTGCACTGCAACATTTTTTCTTCCGTTTGCCCTCTATAATTAGTTTTTGCATGCAAAATTATTATTGCTGTGTTAAATTTCATTATGCATTTCATGTAGCCCAGTGGTAGTTTCTATAGTTTCCACATAGTTGCACCATTAAAACACTGAATAAGTCCACGAGTGATAGGAAGTGAAATTGATTGCGAAAAAGAAGAGGAAAAAGTTGCCTATATTTTTCTATGCAGAGTGGGCGATAGCAAACTATGCAAACAGCTATATGAGGTGAGGGTGGAACCCGGCGTAAATGCTCGAAAATCCACGGTTAGCTTTTGGTTAGCTTTGATGGAACGCTTAAATTACCAAAAGGCCAATTATGCATAACGCTGTGGGAGCCCATAATCAAATTTGTTCGCCATAATGTGAAAGCATTCTGTTATTTCTACCTCAGATTGTAGGCAAATTGTGTCACTTTGTGTCGTGATTTAATTATGTGTCGAAATGCCAATAATCTCGTAATAATCGGTAATAATTTTACATTCCTAATGAGTTGCACATGTTTCCAAAATTAGTGAAAGTATTTGAGTTTGAAGGCCCTGTAAAGACAGAACCCTTAAGTTGTGATGAAAAAATTGGCACAGAAACGCCCAATAACCAAGCATAACATGACTAAAGCAGCATTTCAGCCTTTTCGCTTCCCCGAAAAAAAAAAATAAAAGAAAAAATCAAAAAGCGTTCCAATGGGCTGCTCTCTGGCTGCTTGTGTTTGTTCTACATTTACTCTTTTTGCAGAAACGAAAAGTATTTTTTATATTTAAAAAATTCGTATTATAGACTTACATTTAGCCGGTATTGATTATATATTTTTCGGCAATCAAACTCAATTTATTATTTCGAATATCAATTTGTTCGTATATATTTCGACATAACAATACATGTTTGACTAAATCTTCAATGTAGCTATAGACATATATTATGTAGAGAAAGCATAATTCTGGATTGCAAAGCAAAATTTGTATTTGTACGTTGTTGGTTTCGGTGAGTTTGCGAAAAATATATGGCAATTAAGACTCTTCCCGTCATTTTATCAGTTTTTAATGGGCTTTTGCAAAATTTATCCAACGAGTGTTGAAAGTTACATCATCAAACATTTATGCTTGGCAAATGGGGAACTATTACTCAGTAGTCAGTACTCTGTACTGGTATATGGAACACTACTCATATGCTTATTATACACGGGAACAAAAATCGATTTCAAAAATTTCTTCTACCGTATATGCATAGTTAGTTCTATGTGGTTATTCAAAGATAACACGTTGTCCAGCCATTGTCCAGTGCGGTCAGATAAATATATTGTTGGATTGATGGCACATCCTTTTTTTAAAAAAGCAAAATTAGTTATTTTCAATTAAAAATACATTAAATAATAATAAACAGTGCCTTATAAACTAAAATTTTTCATAAATAAGTTTAAAATTTTGAAGTGATTTATTGTAATAAGTAAGTTGAAATTTATTGAGCCTAAATATGAAAATTAGTGGGCCATTGTCGTGAGAAATCTACACGGAAATTAAGAGCATTCAATCAGATGAAAACTTGACTGTTCAATAAAAAGATCATTTATCTTGGCTGTCTGAAAAATAATCAAGTCAATTATTTGCTGAACTTCTCGATCAAATTTATATTAATTAAATTAAAAGAGATTCTCTTTCGACAACGCATCGTCCAGAAACCGCAATTTTCATCTCGAGTAATAATAATAACTAGCAGTAACTGGCCATAAACGAATTCAAACTTTATTAGCAACCAATTCGATCTAATTCAATTATAAGCTTGAATATATGTTTGGTGGGAGTGTGAATCAGTTTTGTGAATGAATTACTATAAGTGTGGATTTTAATTGTATACTTGACGGTTGTTTCATCTGGATTCTGTATAGTAGAATTATATTTGTCGCACTTTTCTTCCCAGAATGCAGAGTTGTAGCTTGTGAATTTGCTTAAAATTAGAATAAATTTAAAGTTTTTCATGTGATGATATCATTGGTTTGAAAATATTGCTAGTGATGCGAGTGTGAACATTTTGAATGCCTGAATGAGACCCTGCATTATGTCACCTCCTTTATAAATATCATCTCCACCACTTCTGTTGATAGATCACTTTCAGTAGAGAATGCTTGAGCTGAGTATGCTCCAAAGATTTTCATCTACTTAATTGAACTGAATGTAATTTTTTCCTCCATTATGCTTCAATCATTCAGCATAAGACCATCATCAGCAGAATAATTCACAGTGTACCCAGTGACGAGCCAATATAGTGATATATCATATTCTATAGCTGCTGTGTAATTTTGTAATTATTTGGTATATAACAAAACAAATTTGTAGACCGGAAGGGAAACTCTTTATTCACATACATCAACCCCCGATTTCATTCATTCAAATCATTCACAACTTTATTTGTGTAACATTTTCATTTTTTTTTGGTAGCTCGTAAAAGTGTAATTTTTTATGCTATAATTTGCTTTACATTTTTATAACCCAACAAGGAATATGGTGACAAAGCTGTTCAATAACTACTGTAGCGGCTTAAAAACCGAGGATACCATAGCCAGTTTACACATTTGCCAAGTAAGTAAAGTTTGCAGTGAAAAGTGTTGCAATCAATAGTTGGCTCGAGTTACTTTTTTATTCTAACAATTTATTTTCATACTTCTCCCAAAAAACTAAAAGTGGCAAACTCACAAGGTAATAATAATTAAAATTAAAAAATTGAATAAAATCTAACTCTCATTATTATCACAATATCGTTTTGATAGAAAGTAATCTTGCTCTACCTATTTTGGAGATGGATCTGTGCTATAGTTTTCCTGGCCATCTTCGTGTGCTCCGTCATAGATGTCGGACGATCTGGGCCCATGTATGAATTACATTATGAAAAATGGTGGTAAGTAGTTTCTGAAAATTGAAGATATCGAAATGCTCAGCAAAAAAATTGTTTACTCCTAAATTATGAGTTAGAGAAATGTGTTAAATATTTATGAAGCAAAATTGTGTGATATATAAAGGCTTTGATGTAAGATCATCTTGTCAAATTTTGTATTCACGCGACCAGAGGTGCAGAAGTAAAATTTAACATGCAGAACGCAAAGAATTTTCCAACATTAACTTTACGATATAAATTCCGACACATCACGCTTTTTTCTATAATATCATTAAACAAGAGAATTAATAAGTTTTCTGTCAATTAACAACCGGGTATGCGTTCCGCTTGTTAAATTAAGAACCGATTACGCGTTCTGGCACTTCTACAGCCCTGCACACTACTCATAAATTCAGAAGTACTTCAATTTTAATTACAATTTTATTAATTTTATAATATTAAAATATTAAAACATCATTATTTTTTCTCTCCCACCAATCCTCTTAGGATTTATGTAAGTACTGCTTTATTTTATTAAGAGTAATATATATTCCACTTCAGTAAAATTTTGCTCGCCTTCTTGCGAATTAAGCTCATGATTCCTATTTAAAAGTTTCATAATAACCTCGAAAAAACTTAACTTTTATCCGACTTTTATCTTAAGAACTAATCTTTTTATTATATTCTACGCACGTTTGATAGAAAAGAGGAAGCATTAATGATTTTCCATTAAATTGTTGACGAGTATTAACAAAATTCTACATAAATTTTCGTTATTTCTGACTTTTTTTGACCATTGATGCTTATCATGCTTTTTCATTTCCCTTTATAATAATTAAAATAATTAAAAGTCAAACATTTTGGTAAAATAAAAGATTTTAATGGTTTTTTCAATGATAAATGAATTTTTGTCATCAAATTTTTCTAATTATTACTATACCTATGTTATTATTGAAAATTATTGATATTTTATGAAAAGATAATGAAAAAATAATTTACAATAACATTTTAATTCTTCCAAATAGTTAACCAATTGGAATTTGTTAGCATGCCTTGTCCAGGCGTGGCTAGCTGCTTTGATTTGCACCAAACAAATGATGAACAACAACCGAGACTTTGGTAAGACTCTTCCCGCATTATCCCATACATTTTATAATTTCTTAATAACTTTTATAAAATTGCTATCAATCATCGTTTATTCAATTTTTACTTGCAGAAGTGGTACTTCAGACAAAGGTTGGTTACATACAGACCCTTTATTGGATCTGTTACACAATTGCCACTGTATACTCGTTCATTGTAACGATTTGCTACTGGAGCGTGGTTTATGACGCCGGTAAGTCTGATCATTGAATTTATAAAACTGTTTTTCTTACAATTTTCTTCTTTATATTTTGCTTGTGTTTTCTGTAGCCACTGACAATTTGGATATTGTGAACCTTATGGTGCATGTCGGGTAAGATTTAATTAATTATTGAGAATTATAACGAAACATCGCGAATATGTTAAAAATTATCAGATCCTTCATTATGGATATTCAAGGAAAATCTGTTCGTAATAAATAAACACGCATTCGATTATACGGTTTTGGCATGTATATTCCGAATCGAATATTTTTTCTCGAAACTTCTTCATACATATCTTTTGGCTGCTTTATCGATTCAAAAAGTTTTTCTCATAAAAACTTGGATGATAAAGAGCGAAAGAGCTTTTTCTAAATAGCATTCGCTACATTACTATGAAAAACATAATAATATTATACACATACTGTCAATTCTAAAATATAAATTGTAAATGACTAAACATTATCTATAAGTTACAAACCTTTTATTATGATTTTATTTTGGTGATACAGTAATCATTATATTCAATAGTTTATTTTGGTATATGTCAAACAATCTAATAATACTTGCTGATATTTATTAAATAAGGACAAAAATAATGAAAAAAAATCGCAAATTGGTCTTTTTTCAAAGCATTATGAAAATGAGAACAAATTAAGATATAACGAAATAAAAATAACTCCAAATGAATAATTACTAACAAAAGCCTTTCCTTTGACTCTATGCAGCAACTCAGTTTTGATGTTGGCCGATATAATGCTGGTGGGACACCCCATCAAGATGGAGCACGCATACTTCACCGCAGGTTTAGGTCTTTCATACTCCATCTTCTCTTTGGCTTATTTCCTTGCCGGAGGACTTAACCGCAAGAATACTACCGAAATCTACCCTCTGTTGGACTGGAATAAACCGGGAAAGACAATTGTGGTGAGAACTTTTCACATTTATTTTGCATAATTGACTGAGAGTTACATTTTAAGACTTCTCAAAGTTTTTGGGATACGATTGAAAATTTTGATACATTATTAATAACCAACAATTTTTCACAGGTTTGTGTGGCAGGCGTATTTTTTGTCCTAGTTGTCCATGTGATATGTTGTGGAATGAGTAAGCTGCGATCGACGATACACACCAAACTGTTTGTCCAAAAGAGTGTACATGGTCATCATGAACTATGCAAAAACCATGCCCTGATTGACCACGAGAACGCAAGCAATTTTACAGCAATTGACTTAAAATAATTTTTAACATTTTGGACGGTGCAATTGTAGAATTTTGGGAATGTTTGTGGATTTTTAGAAGTTTGGGTGGAGATTTTCCGTAACATTTTTAATGTTATTTTGCAATACTGATTTTCTCAAAGCAATTTTTCAAGACTATTTTCGAATTTTCAAACTAGAACAGAATAATTGGTTAGATATAATTAATTTTTGATCATAATAATACAAACAATTAAGGCTAAAAAGACACACTTTATTTGATTCAATTGCAATAAAATTCAAAATCGAGAATTTAAACTAATTAGTTTAATTAATTAAAATAGGTAAGGAAAGAAGTAACGCTTTAAGGGAAGATTCTAAGAAAAATATATTTCCAATTAAATACGTATTTTTAAATATGAAATATAAAAACCACTATTATAAAACGAAATTGAAATTGTCAAAGCTTCACAAAGCAATTACAAATGATATAGATTTTTTCCCGGATCGAATCAAGTAAATAATGTTTAAAAATGTAGAATTTTAGTCTTTAAAAATATTTTAAACAAACAACCAACAAAATATTATATAGTTTGTCACTATGATTCGGTCCACAAATAAAGTATTTTTTTTAGTATTAATTAATTATTATCATATTTAGATGAACAGTTGCTCAAGTTAGTAACTCTAAACTCAAAGATATATAGACTTTAAAAGAGCCCCCCAAAAATCCTAAAAGTTTAAATTTGCTGAATTACAAAAAAATATAAAAACATGTTGTAACTTGTAAAAGAAATATAATTTAAAATTCAAAAATTTTAAAATTGCTTAAAATAAAAATCTATAATTACTAAATCTAAACATAATTGGTGCTTTTTTTCATTGAAATCTGGTTGTTCTGCTGCAATTAACCTTTAATCAATTAATTTTGCGAGTAACTGTTCTTATTTTCTTTGCTTTACTTGATTGTTAATTAAATTTGCATTTCTGCTAAACCCTCTCAATTTATTTTTTCAGCTCTATTTTATTTGAAGCCTTTAATCTATTTCTGTCCAAAAAATTTTAGTTACACCCATAACAACATACATTTTTCAGTTCAATGAATTTTTTTCCTTCTGTTCAAATTAACATTTTTAAATTTAAATATGAGTGTAGAGAGAAACTTAAAACCATTTAAAACCTTTTGAATATTTAATGGAGATAACACTTAATTTTTAATTAGTATTTGGTCTTCTGTTTTAAATTTTAATAAATATTTAATGCAAGTTAAATCACTCAAATACAATATTTATAAATATCATAATAATAATATTTTGATTTACACTGAAAAAATTATTTTAAAGTTATGATTTTTCATGATAAAGATTAAACAACATCCTTCTACTTATAACATCTTGATGATTATTCCAATCATTTCCAATTAATTAACCATTCACGTCAGTTTGTTCGCGCATGAATCTTAAAACTTATCAAGCATTTTCCCTCAACGCTATAGAAACGAATTTCCACAAACAAATAAACTGCTGGAAGTTATTTTAGTGTTTTCAATTTCTTTCATTTCTTTCATTGTAAATTGCAAATCAATTGTAAAATGGCTTTTAAATGTGTTAGAGGTAAATAAATTTAGAAAACTATGATGCTAAGATAATAAGACTATCAATAAATGTTTATTTAAAGATTTTGCTGAGCATTTGAAGATTTTGGGATATCAGGAACCAATTCCACTTTCGATTTTAAACACAATCAATGGGAATGCAGAGGTTTTTAAAGTTTATGCCAATATATTATTGTGGCTCATCAAATGCTTGGACCCAGACTGCATTATACCTTCTGAAACTCGAACGGAAAATGATCGGGTGTTGCTGATTAGATCGGCCACCGAATTTTTGGTACATGTTATTCAGGTCAATTGTAATGAGTGGAGATTGAACTGAAGATTTATATTTTTTAGGCGGTATCAGCTGGAATTAAGCTAAATCCTCGAAAGCTATATTCAAGCACTTCAGCAACAAGCAAGGAATTGCTGAAAATAACTACGATGCTTCTGAACTCTCCAAAAGACGATATCAACTCTGAAAATGACCATATGGTGAATTTTGAGGAATCATTTTCTAATGATCAGGTATCTTTCGATTATTAGTATTTGAGTGCTTTCCATATTAATTTAGTAGAAAATCTCATTCTTAGATAAATGTTATTCGTAAAATTCGAGGAACGTCTACTGAACTCACAACTATGGGAGTTAAAATGTTTGATTTAATTGCCAAAGAAACCAACAACCGTGAAATGAGGCTACAATATTCAAATCTACCATTAGAGCTGAACTATGTTGAAAAGTCTTTGAAACAAGCAATTGCAGCTATGAAAATTAAACTGGCCAATTCTAAGTCTACGTTGGAGAGTGACCATTCTGAAATCTCCAATTTGAGTGTAAAAATTCAAAGAAAACAGGCTGAACTTGAAAGAAATAAGCAAAGATTCAATACTTTGCAAAAGATACGGCCAGCATATTTGGAAGAGTTTGAAAAAATA
Organism: Parochlus steinenii; assembly: GCA_038502155.1. Taxonomy (NCBI): domain Eukaryota; kingdom Metazoa; phylum Arthropoda; class Insecta; order Diptera; family Chironomidae; genus Parochlus; species Parochlus steinenii. The sequence goes on along the minus strand of JAXCIN010000015.1, from coordinate 603,514 downwards.
GAAGAAAGCTTGAAGCAGCTGTATGCACAATACACTGTTCGAATCCAAACGCTGGATGCGTTAAGAAATTTTGTTGTAAGTTTCAACTCTCCAACGTCAGTTTCGCCTATGAATAAAGTTCAAGACAGTTCTATACCAATGTTACCAGAAGAAGAATTAACCGATGACTCGAATGACGATATTGATGAACAATCAGAGGAAGATGTAATATTTAAAGATGAGTCCATGCAACCAGACTTACTAAAGCAAGTTTCTAGTCGTTTGAAAAATCGGAACGAGAAGAAAACCCTTGATACAAAGATGGGCAAGCTTAGTGATGAACTAACAATTTCTGAGACTTCTAATGAAAGTGATGAGTTGGAGGGAAGCGAGTTGGATTTTAGTAAGTTTATCATATCAATACTCTTTTTATCAAGAATCTTATTTTAACCTTATAATTTTAGTGATGGACTTGAATTCGGAGGAAAATGAACGATCGAAATTTAAAAGGGAAAATACCAGCAGCCAACGAATAACTAAAGCTGAAATCAGCGACGAAGATTTTTAATAATGTATCATAATATATTACAAGATTGGATTTTTTATAATTAATATTAATTAAAGTTTAGATGCACATACCTATTCAAAACTTTTGCTCTTTTCGAGTTCCTTTTTAATCGATTTTATTATAATTTTAATGTATTGTGATAAATTCAAACTTTCAACGTTGAGAAGCTATTCGTAGATTCATTTATCTGAGGTGGCGCCCTCAAGTGGTTACTCATACAGGTTGAACACCAGTTCTTCTCTAGATCTCGAGTAAGATAATCAGAAAATTAATCTTGTTATTATTCTCGAAGTTTTTGGCAAAAAGGATTCATTAAAATCAACAAAAATGGTTCACGCTATCAAAGACATTGTAAGTACATTTAAATCTAGTGTAAAATAGGTTATTTAGTATGTGCTAGTTAATTTGGTTATTCGATGACGCTATATATTTTTTAATTTGCCGAAGTCGAATATATTCAGGAATGTCGAAATTTATTTTCAAACTACAAATATGTTATAATAAGTTTTTAGTTATTGATTCTAAAGTAGTTGCAATATCTAATTATTTGACCTTGTGTGCATTTCGATAAATCTTGAAATATAACCTGTTAGATGACGAAATCAAGAATTATTTGTAGAATGTGAAAAAGTTTATGTTTTAAGTGTCAATCAGTTATAATTTCTGAAATTAATCAATGACTCATTTGAAGTTGTCCGATCAATATATTTTTATGGCCGGTATATATTTGATGTTTTGGCTCATTGTCACAAGCAGTTGTTTTTTCATTTGTTAGATAGTGAGAGATGAAATTACTAGCAAATATTGATTTGGGTTTTGGTATTTAGTTTTTCTTTTTGATATTCACAATTAAATTATTCATTTCAACAGAATTTGATTTCGTCAAATACGTATATTGCACTTAATCATTAACTGGTTAATATTTAATTCTCCGAACATATTAGATTTACTGAGTGACTAATTCTGGTACATTTTGTTCACAATTGCATTGCCATGTTATCCCAGGTGGAATTCGGGTTCAAGTCCTAATGTAGGTACACTAGAATACATTAGGAAGTACACTTTTTCCTAGAATAATACACTAGGATACACTAAGAAACACACTAGCTTCTAGGAAAATGTGTGTTCTCTAGTGTATCCTAGTGTATGACCACACTAGAATACACTAAGGAACATCTAAATTCCTAGTGTTTCTTTTTAGTGTACTCTAGTGTTCTCTAGTGTGGAAAATTTAATATTTTGAAAATTCAAATTTTCATATTTTTGGCGAAACATTAGATTTAATATTCTTGAATTTGCTGTTGAAAGCATTTTTGGTATTTCTTTTGTGTATTTGCGATGTTTTTAACGTATAAAATTTTTTTAATTTTGAAATATTATTTATCTTAAAAATTATTTTAATTTTTTTCAAACATAATTTTAAAATGATGATTTTCAAATCTTTTTTTAAAATATTATTTTTGCCGATTTTCCAAATTTCATGAAAAACTTTAGTAGTAACTCATTATTAATTTATCGGAAAAATATTGTTTTGAATATCCAAAATGTTTTTTCAATCACTCGTTTAATATTTATTAATTATTGCCAAAATTGTGAGCGATTTTAATATTAAATAATTTTCAAATATTACATGTTTGATGGTTACTTAAGTAAGTTAAAAGTCACATAAAACTAGTTGGCATTACAGCCGAGTGGATTGCGCGCTGCCTCACAAATGTGCGGCAGCGGTGCAAATCCAAATTTTAAAAAGATGCAAAAAAGAAAGTACACTAGAAAATTATGTACTTCTAGAATATTCTAGTGTAGAATTAAAATTTATATTTTTTAATTTTTCAAAAATTCCACACTAGGATACACTAGAACATACACAATCGCTTAGTGTTTTAAAACCACACTAAGCTTAGTGTTTCTACGGGGAAGGTTCTAGTGTTTTTTCTCTAGTGTATGTCTTAGTGTAAATGGCATTTATTTCCAGCTGGGATATGAGGTCACCTTAGTTATATGAGGTCATAATATTGTTACATTTTTAATATTTAAAATCTACAATTTATGATTACGTAACTTAATAACTGAATAATATTATCTGATAAAAAATAAAAATTGTGCTAATTATATATGCTTTATAAAAATTTCAAGAATTAAGATACTTTCATTTATATAAAAAAAGCTGTATAAAAAATAACGAGATTCATCGAATTTGTTCAAATTTCCTGGAGATATTTAATTCGTATTTAATTAGTGATTTATAAGACAGATTTTTATGATATCTATATGTATAATATATAATTTTCGTATTTAGATTTAATTTTTTTTTTAATTCTAGGATGACTTCAACGCACAGTTGGAAAGTGCTGGAGAGAAATTGGTGGTTGTTGACTTCCATGCTGTTTGGTGTGGTCCTTGTATGTATTCAAAAAGATGTGTTGATATGTCAATTTTAATAATCAATATATCAATTTTAGGCAAGGCAATCGCCCCAAAATTGCAAGAGTTCTCCGTCACTTACGTCGAAAAACTCGTCATTTTGAAGGTAATGAGAGCCCATATCTAGTAATCTTTTTATTCTATAATTCTAAAAGTCTTAGGGATACTGTTATAATATTTGAAAATTTATTTTATTTTTCAATTTGTTTGGTTTTATTTATTAATTAATTAAATTCTACATTTAAGGTGGACGTTGATGAGTGCGAGGATTTGGCAATGAAATACAACGTTTCCAGCATGCCTACCTTTTTGTTCTTCAAAAACAAAGTGCAGGTCGACTCTTTCTCTGGGGCAAACGCCGAAAAGCTTGAAAAGTTCATCATTCAGCATTCATCTTAAATGCCTTTTAAGAATATTTGTATTTTAAATCAAAATATGTTGCAATTTTTGTTATTTTTGTTCACAGCCACCCTTATAAAAATTAAATTTTTTTGTTAAAATTGTCATTGGTGTGCATTCATTTACTTTAATCGAATAAACATGTGAAGTTAAAAGCTGATTAGAACACAATATGCCGACTTTATTTATTATCATCATCATGATTAACAAATGATGGAAATTTAGATTATCAGTATTGATTAATATTTTTAGAAACAATGACATTCTGTCAATTTGTGCTTTATTTTATCTTTATTCAAGCACATAAGGTCTTTATCGATTGTACAAAATATTAAAAATTTGGTTGATATGTTCCGTAAAAATGTAGTTTCACGCTTTTTAAAAACATTTTAATGTTCAATACCGAAAAATAAAGACTATGAATGGAAATACTCCTTTCTAGGTTTTCTTGATTTTGGGAATATTTCTTCAAAATTTAATTTCGTATTTCTAATAATTGTAAGGTATATTTTGAATTAAAATCAATTCTAAATATTTAGAATATGTAAGAATTATACATGATGACCATTAATTCCTATCCATAACATCAGTATTTTACAAAAAAAAGCAAAAACATTACTTGATTATTCTTTGTTAGTCTGATTTGAATATTCTTCATTGTGTAAATGATTCCGATCCACTGAATTTGTCCAAAACATGAGAACTTTAACTATTCGGATTTATTAATTCATTATATTTTCGAACGTTCTCGAAATATCGATGCATAATTTCAATCCACTTTTACCAAATGGATACATTATAGGATACATTTCGAATACTTTAATACCAGAAGAAACGGACGGATTGACGAACACTTCGAATAAAATCATAAAAGTATTTATCCACAAGAAAAATGCTGAAAAGTAGAGTCAAAGTCAAGGTAAAAATACCTTTTAAAAACTGAAGTGGTAAACTTCTTCACATGAACGTCTTGAATGCTTTTTACAGAGAAAACCTTGAATTTTGTCTTTGAACAATTTATTTACATGTGCAGATTGGCCGTCATATTCACAATTCAAATTTAATTGCACTATTGATCAAAATTATTTCAAACATAAATTTATATCTTCAGTTTTTTGAATAATGAGCATTATTTTAGTTTTCACTCAAAATATAATTAAAAATCCAAACAAGTTCATGGTTTCTCATACTCACAGATATATTTAAAAAAATATATGCATTACCATTAAAAATTACAAGGTTAGTCGGACTATGCAAACAAAATTATACCATGCGGAATTATTTAAGTTATTACTTACTTATAATTTGTATGTATAAAACAAACAAACAAACAAATATTGATAGATCTTGAACTCGCCGCTTCTCGATTTTTTTTATTTATTATTTTTCTGCATCTTTGGAATTATTTGATCTTTTAAGTTCATACCTGGATTAAAAAAATGTCAACATCTTTTAACTCTTACAACCATCAAAATTCTTATAAAATGTTCACAAGCAATTTGCTTACACTTTAATTGAAATATGTTTGTTACATGTATTTAATTTAGTGTTTTTGGGCGTTCACATGGTTCTCTTAGAGTTGTGATTTGCAAGTTAAAAAAAATATCGGATATGTAAAAGTCTATAAAAGATTGTATAGTTGACTTTTTGCTTCGGCTTACAGCGCAATGCTGTCTGGTAAATAGCTCCCTTTTTAAAAGACAAGTTTGATATATTTTTAATTTCTAATTTCAAAGATTTATTATATTCCATGTTAAGGTCCAATATTCATCCCCAGCTTAAAATTTTTTCATTATTTAATTCAATATAAATTATTTGCTTTTGTTGATGTTTTTTTCGGCAAATTGACTCGTGTTAAATGTTCTGTTGGGCTCATTTTTATCTCCATTGTGTTCATTATGCGTTATCAGATTTTTGGATCAGTTTCAGAGTAAATGTGCTGCTGCTTTGGATACTATTCTATGAAGTATTAAACAATAAGTATGAACGAAATTCAAATTTTCAGGTATATTTCTTCAATCTGGAAAACAGTTGTTTTTTCTTGTGATAGGGTTGTTAAAGTATGAAAATGAATGGTACTACAGTATTGTTTATAAATATCGGAGAACAAGTATGCGAAACTATGCTAATTTCTATATTGTTTTTTAAAGTTTTCACACAGCAAGTATGCATATATACTCAATCAAAATTAATAGTAAAAACTCAGTATAATGACGCAACAGCAGCTAAAATTCCAACAATCAACTCAACTAGGAACTTCAGTCGCAGCTCAAAATTTTTAAAATAAATTTTAAACAGTTTTCTTGTCGGTCTCTTTCGTAGTGGTCGCATGTAACGCTGGCCTTATTTAGTATTTTGCTAGTTTTACTTTCAGTTTAATGTAATTCGTTAAATCAGGTGAAACAACGTGTTGGCCTCTAATTTTTGTTGAACCGTCAACATTTAAATCTGTGATTATAATAATATTACAACAACACTTAAATGCAATCACAAACATTTATCTCTACAGTGAAACAAATTGTACTATAATCAGTTATAGTTGAGTATCACCAAATGATTAAAAATGTAATCAGATACCTCGTAAAGTGTTTGCAAAAGTGTTCTATGTACACTTTGTACTCGTATATAAAATAATAAAAATTAACCAAACTTTACTCATATTTATCAAATCCATTTGAAGTTTAGTGAGGTACATAGCCTGAAGTTTAGTCAGCTGCAAATACTTAGTTTTTGTCAAAATTCATTAATTTGTTGAACTTGCAGAACAATTGCAAGTCGAAAGTTATAGGTTCTCTTTTTTGAATATGGTGAAGTTCAATAATAACCTATTCACGGATTTAAGTGATTGCACTTTCAACTACAGCACTGTCCAAGATTTTGTGAAATCACAGGTTAGTGAACATTTAAAAATTTATGTTTGAAAATGGAACATGTTCAAATTTCTAATGAAGATATAATCAGAGAAAAAACAAAGAACATATAATTTTTTACATAAAGTGACATCAACTGATTAATTGTTCAGCTGAGTTGTACATTATGATAGCACTTTTCAATCAAATTATTATTATTACACTCATTAATGAATTATTCATTTGCTGTCAAAAAAAAAATTTATATTATCCAGTACAATTGAACCTTATCAAATTGTTTCTATATAATAATCAAAATGCATTTAGATTTCTTTTTTGATTTTTGATAATTAACTTAGCAGATTTTGTCGGTACTTCTGAATTTGTCTGAATGTTTCTGAATTTATTTTTTAATAAGAACAAAAAACATACTTTCCAATAGTTCAAATTGATTTATTACGATTTTTCAGTGGCAGACAACTCCAAAAAGTTGGTGGTTCCTGATATACAGATGGCTGCTAGCAAGTTTCTTCATTGGAACTGTGATAACATCCATAACAACCTCAGCTCAAGCTGCACAATTCAACTATTATTTTATATATCTCACAAACTGGGGAATTTGGCTATGCATGATTAGCACTACCTTTGGGGCAATTGTAGCTACATTGTGGCATTTCAACACTAAATACTATGGTGAGTTTTTGATTTGTGTTCTTGAAAATTTAATTAATCTATTCATCTTTCAGAAAAGCTACAAACAACCAAAGAAATGCCATTTGAGCTTAAAGTGTACTGGTTTTTGAACAATGCAACAATTGTTTTGGCCTTAGTAATAACGACTATATATTGGTTGATACTCTATAATGGTATGAAAATTACTATGTTAACCTAAAATTCAGTTTAACATACTTTCTTGAAATTACAGGAACAGAGACAGGAGTTAACAATGTTCTTACTCATGCAATGAACACGGTCATGATGCTTATAGACTTGTTGATAGTTCGGCATGCAATTAGACTAGCACATTTCTTATATTCTGTTAATATTGGGATCTTATTCGCAATTTTTAGTGTGATTTATCATGTTGCTGGAGGTACAGACCGGTGAGTATAAATTTGCAAAGTAAATCATTTTATTGAAAAACTTCAGTAAAAATGATGTTACATGAAATATCCAAAAAATTAGTTAACACTTGACAAAATAAAAGATCACGCAAAAAATTTTTCAAGGATTTTAGTTTATATCACTAAATAATTATCGAGATTTTTGTAGTATTAGCTGATGAAGATCGAGTTTTTGCGAAATATTAAAATCAAATTTTAAAAAACAATTCCTAACGAAACTGAAATAAATTATGTAAATTTACATATATGATGATATGTGACATTTCTTTTAAGATACGGCAACCGATTTATTTATGAAGTGTTGAATTGGAACGAAATTGGCGGAGCACTTATAACCACATTTGGAACGATCGTTGTAGCTGTTGTGATGCATCTTTTGGTATTTTTGACTCAACGGTCAAGGACAGCAATCTACAATAAATACCATGAGAAAAATACAAGCGCACCACAAACACCAGCATTGCAGCAAACCGTCTGAAAAATTTAGTCAAAAAATTTATAATTTGAATGGATAGATTTGTGTGAAAAATATAACACAGATTTTTGACCTTCCTTACGTAATGTTAAATCAGTGCTAGTAATTAAAATTGTGCATAAATATGATAAGTTCTGTGGATAAATGAATCATGAATTTTTCTGATTGATAATTAATTAGTTGTGGAAACCCAACAGAGCAAAATTCCTGTTATTAGTTTATTTTCACGGAAATTAATTTACTGAAAATGATAAAAAGTGTAACTTTTTCCGCACATAAAACTGAACAGACCTCAATCACTTATCAAAGTGTACAATGCCTGATATTAATTAATAAGCTGTTACATATTTTTAAAGTTTTATTATAATGTTAGATATCAGAACAAAATTCTAAAAGAAACCAAACACAAACAACATTCAATTTATAACTAATAACATAATATATGTTCTGCTTGGGATATATATTGAACGCTCGTAGTATTTTAACATGCATAAATACATATTTAGTCAATACTCGCTTGCGTATAAAGTTTTGAACAAAAACGAGTTGTTTGAGCACATGTGGATCCAGGGTTGTAGAAGTGGGTAGGCGCGAGTAGGCGCGACCCCCTTGTTAAAATTTTGTTGAGTGCAAGTTTAGTGCAACTTTTTAATTTTGTTTGCAAAAACTCATCAGCGCCTACTTTGTTAATTCAATACTTCTACACCCCTGTGTGGATCAGTAAAACCACACACATTATTGTCCATAACTTGTATGGATACTATATAATAAGTATTAAATGTATTACATATTTGTTTATACACATATTAATTACTGCTCTAAATGAGAGTGATATTTTCAAGAATATTTGGTTGGCATGTTCGATTTTGTACTTGTGTCACAAATTTATAGCTCAATAAATTTTATATCTGTTTTCTCAAATTTTCAAATGTTTATGATGTGTTTTATTCCCGATCTTATCAGCTATATACAGTAAATTTTACTTCATTGCATCAAAATATGTCATGATTTGTAAACAAATTTGTATTGGATTTGTTCAAAATAAGTAAGATAACGATTTACCAAAAAATTCTGTTTAACATTTATCGCAAATCAAACACAAAATTTGTAGCGAAAGGCAATCTACTTGAGAGTGATATATTTTCAACAAAAACTAGTTGTGCAGCTTGTGAGCTGAGCAGGACTTCTCCGCTAACGTGGAATTGTGTTTTAATTTAAAATTTCTTTAACAATTTCTTTGCCTGGTACCACCAGATGACCCCCAGATGATTCCCAGCAGGTAAACTTATTATTCCAAACACTTTTTCTTAAGAAACCAATGTTGCAACTTTAATCTTTCTTGTTGCATCTTTAATCTTTCTCTTGTACTGGAGCTGAAAGTAAGCGGTACCAGACTGATCCTCCAAAACCTCGATTTTTATAATTTCTTTACAAATTATGAGAATTTGAGACTTTTTCAAAAAAAAGTTGTCTGGTACCACCAGATGACCCCCAGATGACTTCGAGCAGCTAGTGGACCACACATCGATACATTTCTTGACTCAACTAATCACCTCAAACATTTTTTCTGAAGAAACCACAGCTGTATCTCTAGTTTTTCTAAAAAGAGTTTTTTTTTTTGTATGAAAAACGCGACTTTTTGTCACGGAAGTGGTGCTGGTGACCTAACCGGTAAAGTCACCATCACCAAAAATATCAGGTGCACGATGGGAAGAGATACCAAGTCGATTGGCATCAAAAATTCCGGAATCGGTTCGGCTGGAGTTCAGATCGATCGTTTACAGTAAACCACGGATCCACACCCAAAAAACAGAACCCTTGTCATAAGAATAGCTAGACTTGTAACAAGCGTGCAGCCTTGTTACAATTCTAGCTACACTTGTCGCACGCGTAGCCTAAATTTGGCTGTTTTAGCCTTGTGAGAAGCCTTAGAAGACTTGTGACAATTCTTAGTTACACTTGCTACAGAAGTAGCTTAGACTTGTACGCTGTATAACTACACATGACACAAGACTAAATTTCAGCTTGTCACATGCCTTAATTAGTTTTAAGACACAATTATCCAAATTTATCGGAACAAATTAATTAAACATGATCAATTCTCCAAATTCTAAACAATTTTTTTGCCACTATAAATATTTTTTTGAGCTTTAATCGCATTTTATCATTATTTTAGCGGAATTAAAATACATTTTTTGATTTAAAAGGGTTATTGATGGATATATTGTTTTCTAGCAATTGTGTTTCAAATTGAGCAAAACTTAACAATTCAATTTTACTTTGAATTGAAAATCTCATTCATTGCTTTTACACATTTAACAAGAAATCTTAAAAATTAAATTAAATTTTAAAAAGGGTGAGTAAAATTATGTTTCAGATGTAGGACATCAAAATAAATAGAATGAGAATCATCAATTCGATTATCAAAGTGACGAACAAATTGATTTTAACTTTCGACTTTTCACAGCATTTTCATGTAAAGTGGGGTTTTGATGAAAACTCGAGTTTATCTTATTAAAATTAAAATTTTCCATATAAAGTTCATTTTACATCTTATTTGAGGATTTTTTGATGTTAACTGAATATTTTTTTGTTATAATAATATATTATTCATGTTTTGTGATGTTTGAAAGAGCTGAAACAGTATTTTTAACAAATATTTATTTTAGAATGAACAAAAAAGTTTAGATTGAGCAAAAAAGATTTAGAAGAATGGAGTCTCGAACCAGCCGCGAACAAATGTTACAAAATTTTAAAAAAGATTAAATTTAATGGTTTATATTTAAGTATGCTAGTTGTAGTGATTTGGTGTTTTACAACTTTGAAGTGGTTCAACCGTATTTTATTTTGGTTCTTTCTGGGATTTAATCAAATAATACAAATTTATGGTCCTTCCAGACTCCAATTGAAAATTTTTGATATTACGATCAATTAAGTGTTTTTTGTATATTTTCTCGTAGTTTTTGAATTATCTTAATAATTCTTTTTTGCTTTAAAAAATTTTCAAGCGAAATGTTAATTAAAAGTCGGTGATTTAAATTTAAAATATAAAATCCACATACTATTAAACACCTAAATATTGTTCAATAAGTATTAATAAGTCTTGAACTTTTCTATTTAAGACTGATTGGCCGGATATTTGTAAAATTCAATAAAATAAAATAAAAAACACAAACAATAAATCTCTTCTAAATCTGGAACTATCTAACAAAAAAAATAGAAGCCAATGTCAAATCCTCAAAGAACACTCAAAAGCGCATTTTTTTTTTATTTACGTCATTAAAATTTTGGACAATGAATTGCAGGAAGTAAAGTGATCTGAACTATTAAATTTTTTTTTAAAAGCTTAAAATATATTTTTAAAATGTCACGGTATTTTACGAGTATTTTATTTAATTAATAAAACATCTTAACATCGGAAAACAAATTTTAAATTTGCCTCACCTTAAATTGATATTAAGCCAACGCACCTATTAATGGTATGGTGGTTGGATAGAGTAGCGAAAATTTCGCGAGGTATGGTGAAGGGTTCGAAACTTGCATTTGGTGAAAGTGCAAAAACGTTTCGCGGAGTGTGTTTACAAGGGCGATTGAGTATATTAAGGTGCGGTGTTGTGTTGGGTTAAAAATTCAAGTTGGTGGTGTGAAAATAGTTGGGAAAATCGAGAAAATTCCGAAATAATTATTTTTTTTGCCTTTTTTTAGTCTATTTTAGACGTCTCACAATTCTAGTTAAGGATTACAAGCCTGAAAGACACCCTTGTGATAAGTGTTATCTAGGACTTGTGACAAGCGTAAGGAGGTATCAAAGTTGAATTAACGCTTGTCAAAAGCGTAAAATTTCAACTTCTTACAAGTGCAAGAACCTTGCAGCAAGTCTACTACACTTGTTGCAAGCGTAAACCATGAGTTGCAACAAGCGGTAAAATCTCGTTCCGCTTGCTGCAACTCCTAGTTTACGCTTGCAACAAGTGTAGTAGACTTGCCACAAGCTTACTACACTTGCAAGAAGGTGAAATTTTACGCTTTTGACAAGCGTTAATTCAACTTTGATACCTCCTTACGCTTGTCACAAGCCTTACATTTTTTTGGGTGCACTAAATAATCGGGCACGGCCCTTTGTTTTTCGCATGGCACGGGTCAGGGGTTCAAAATTTTCAAAATTTGTTTTCACAGAAATTTTCTTCAACTCAATACCGACAAAAAAAATACTGGATATTTTTGAGATTTGTTTACGGGGAAGTCAGGAAAAATCAGATAAGGTCAAAAAACCCTGAAAATGCTGGTACGAAAACAATACTTATCCGCTTTTGCGGAGAAGTAAAAAGAGAGTAAAAGGCACATTTTCTCAATGCCCCAAGAGAAATCTCTGTTGCAAATTGAAGTGTAAAGTTATTCATAAAAATTTTCTTTATCGCTACTTAAAGTCGGAAAATTAATTTTCACCTGGGTGCTTGCGCATGGTCAAGAGATGAGAAAATGTTGACGCATGGAAATCAGAGTTTTTCCATGATTTTCATATATAAAATGTGAAAAATCAATAGCTTTGTCGGGGAAATTCGCTCTGTACTCGTTTTCTGCTTTGCCATGCTAGTGGAGAATTATTAATACATAGTTATGTAACAAGACTTGGAGAACATTTGCTTCAAAAATCTATATATATACTTATACATCACTGTGTTTTTTCTTTGGATATTCGTTTTTCGGATCGACTGTTCAGTTTTCCGTTTGGACTAGCAACGGTTAGTTTCACTTGTAAATATCGCCGATTCGGAGGTTTTTTTCTGGTGGAATTCAAGTGAATTTTAATTATTTTTTGGTGTTGCATCTGGAATAAGTATAAAGTGAATTAAATTGTGGTAGTCTTATAGCAAGGTGCAGTAAGTATGGCAGATAAAAAGGTGAAGGAAGAGTTCTACACTCGGCCAGTTAAATTAGGGAAATGGGCAGGATTCAAGCAGTTTCTGTGGAACAGCGAAACTAGCGAATGTTTAGGAAGAACCGCTGCCAGTTGGGGTAAGTTGAAATTCCCAAAAGTATGATAATTGGCAGGTAAAATTTTTTCGCATAATGGATTCTTGGCTGGAAAATTTTCATTATTACGTAATCTCACCGACACCAAAAACATGGAGGACATTGAATGACACATGCGCTTAGCAGCAAAAAAATACCTCGTTCTCGGTCGATTTTTCGAAGCCAACAAAATTGTTAGGGCTCTTATCAATTAATAGGAATATGCTTATGCATGGCTATTAGTTACTCATTATCAAGAAAAAACTCTACGTATTTTGTTTGGAATTTCGTCAAATTTTTAATCACTAAACGTGGTTGTATGTCGGGACTTTCAATATGTATATTTTTTTTGGAGAATTATTTCTTTTTATTGTATTTGCGTTCAATGTATGGAATCGACACTCGGGGACCCAGAATAGCTTCGTAGTGCATAAACGTAATTCCGAATGCTCAACATCAAGGCAATCGATTATTCATTTTTGATGTTTTGTTGGTGGGCAAAAATGTGAAAAACTGTTTTCCTGAAAAAACAAATTTAACTTTCTTGAAAAATCTTACATCCATTACATATTTTTCAACGGTTTAGTTGTAAAATAATATAATTCTTTAAGATTTCATCAACATTTCAATAAGTGTTGAAAAGTATTAAATTTGAAACAGTTTTCAAACAAAACTCATGACAGACGAAATTAAATGCCTTTAAGTAAATGGAATGTTTTTTGCATATCTTTCATTGAATATTAATTAAAGGCAGCCTCATACATATTGACTTAATTGATTTGCTTGCCTCACTATGTCGAGTAAGCTGACAGATCGATAAAAATTCAATGCTAATGAATTACCGCATATGCTCAAATGACATCTCATATAGTTGCTTCTTATTGAACTAGTATATCATTATCGAGATCTGTGATTATCACTTATCGTCGGCTTGCAAATTTTTGTCGCTAAATGATTTTACGTCACTATTTTCACCAAATGTGAAAAATCGAAGAACTTATGTAACTGCCACTCGTAAAAAATTTAGTGGACCGTGTTCCGTTTATTATTCCAATTTACAAGTAAACATATTTTTTATTTTAGAGATTTTTGTGACGTTTTTCACTATTTTAAGAACATTTCACAAGCTGTGAAAAAAATGTGCTGAGCGCCGTCAAATTTAACGATCAAATACCTAATAGTGTTTTGATAATTAATAACTCCAACAAACTCTACACTTAAAAGTTTTTGTTCCATAAAATAAATCGATAATAAAATTCGCAATTTCATGGATTTCATTGAACAAAACGATTTATATATGCTAGTTCTGTTAACGAGTCTCTGAAAGTCAATTAAATTGAGAAACTTGTTTTCAGATGTCCCTACAGATATTCAAGGTAGAACTAAAAATATCTATTGAGAGTAAAATACTACGTGACCAAGAGGAGTTGACCCAATTTGATACTTCGAATTGGAATTGATTTCTTTAATCATTTGACTTTTTATTGATTCTTTTGAATTAAAACTGCTTGAAGTGGTTTATATCAGAAAATGTGTGTTAGTAATCAAATAATTACTCAATTAACATTTATCAAGTGTAAAAATCATGTCTCTTCAGCCACTACCGAACAATGTGATAATACTTGCAACGATAACCCATTTGTGCAATGTTCATTTAGAACAAGATAACGCCCTTAATTTTTGCGATTATGTTATGTAACTTCTTGGTAATTTAAATTATTTTCTTCATAGTTTTAGAGAACATTTTCTGTTGTTGCAAATCTTTCATTATGATTTGTACATTAAGTTAACTACAGTGTATATATCTTTATAAACTAACACTGATTTCAAATTAGTACAATAATAAATCTCACCAGGATAAAGTTATATCAAAATAAAATAAATTAATTAATAATAAATTTCTATCCTTTTATTTGTGAACATAAATATCAAGAGTAAATCATCATATTGAACCAAAAATCAATATTTACTATGTAAAAGATCATGTGTTCGAATTTTGCGAAATTAAGGAAAGTTTCACTCACCTCAAATTTTTTTTTCTGTCTACTACACGCGATTTTTGCCTGCCAATAGACTGAGAGTCTCTATGTTTCGATTTGTATTGACTTTTCATTCTACCTTTTCAGCAAAAATTTTGTTCTTCTACTTGGTGTTCTATGCCGTTTTGGCCGGGTTTTTCGCCGCTATGCTGGCTGTATTCTATCAAACTTTGGATAGTAACAAACCCAAGTGGCAATTGGGTGATGGTTTAATCGGAACCAACCCAGGTAATTTATTTAATCAATAGAAGGTTTTGCTTATATTAATTCTTAAAAATTATTTCAGGATTGGGCTTCCGTCCAATGCCCCCAGAGTCGAATGTCGAGAGTACTCTTGTTTGGTTCAAGGCTAATGATGATAAGAACACAGAGTACTGGACTGAGGAAATTGATCGTTTTTTGCAAGGTACATTGATATCATATCTATCCATTTCTATCTTAACATAATATTAATTACAGTGTATAAGGACTCTAAATCTGATAACCGTGTTCAGTGCAGCTTTGACAATCCTCCACCAGAGGGAAAAGTCTGTGAAGTTGACATTTCAAACTTTGCTCCATGTACTTCAGCTAATAAGTACAACTATCCTAAAGGAAGCCCATGCATCTTTTTAAAACTAAACAAGGTAAATTTTTCAAAGACTTTTTAGTATTCACATACTGACATTAATACTTAAAATACTGAATATGTCAAATAATAATTTTATAATCTGATTAACTTTTTTACTCTACTAGATTTTCAACTGGGTACCACAATTGTACAATACATCTGATGATTTACCATCAAAAATGCCTGATGATCTTCAAACTTTCGTCAAAGCAGAAACGAAACGTGGAACCAAGAACGTAAGTTTGAAATTTAGTTCTATAGTACTTAATAATTCTACTTTAGATTTAAAAACTCACGTTTTATTATATTTCGAAAAAATTTATATCGTATTCGAATTCTTTACAGGCTAACATTGTTTGGATTTCTTGCGAAGGCGAGAACCCAGCTGATACGGAAAATCTGGGTGCTATCCAGTATATTCCTCGCCGAGGATTCCCATCTTTCTATTTCCCATTCCAGAACATTCAAGGCTATATGCCACCATTGATTGCCATCTACTTCGAAAGACCAAAAAGTATATTTTTGTTATATTGATATGGAAGAAAACTGAAACTAACTCGATTGAATTTAAATTTTAGCTGGAGTTCTCATTAACATTGAATGCAAGGCTTGGGCCAAAAACATCCATCACGATCGTCAAGAACGTAGAGGATCAGTTCACTTTGAGTTGATGATTGATTAAATACTCATCACAAAAGATATTTGAGTAAAATATTAATTTATTTTTAAATAAAAAATTTAAGTAAAAAAAAAATGAAAACATGAAAATTGCTAAAAATAGAAAACATAGAATATAATGAAAAAATAATTCAAAAAGAAGATTAATGAGATGGAAAATTTTGAAATTGAATGTTATTTATTTTTTATTTTTTAAATTTGATAGTATTTCTGATCGGCCTCACTAGTGGGTGATGCGACAGGTGGAAGCAAAGCTCTCCGTCACATATTACTACCGCTGGTGATGCAATAGCGATCTTTAGTTTTTCTGATCACGATGATAATAAAATAAATAAGATACTTTTAACAGTAAAATATTCAAATAATATAAATAAGAGATTACCAAACTATCGCACACTTGTATCGAATCGATTGGTAAAGATATTTTTAAAATTGTAGGTGGCTTTAAACTGCAACACACAACACATTAAGATTTTCCGTTCAAAGAAAAAATGATTAATAAAAAGTTAAAATGCTAATCGTCATTTACCCTCCGTTTGGTAATCTTTACATAATGTAATGGATTAGCAGCAAACTTAACTAGATAACGATTAAAAAATTAATTAAAGTATATTTCATTCAAGAAAAATCAAATTGTTCATCGTACTCTTTCAAACTGAATTGTTTTATCCCCTTTTTTGTATAGCACGTTATTTATCATAAGAAATTATTTATCTAGCTTTATTAGCAATAAAAATAAAGTTAATAGTTTAAATTGAAACCAAATAAATTGTGTTAAATAAAAATAAACATTTGTTTTTAAATATTATCATTGTCAAAAATATTCTAGTCAATCTCAAAAAAAGAGATAGACTGTTGATTCAATGACAACTAGTACAACAATTTAAAATCCAAATAGTTTTCATCTTTTTCAGAAAATATTTTGAAATTGTGAATTCTCAGAGCTTGATTTATTAAATGACTGAAGTGAAAGTGGTTTTTGCATTTTATAATAAAATATTTTTGGGTTCTCTAACTTCTTTATTTCACATTTATTAATTATGTTATTTTATAACAAAGTCATATTAGTGTGTACATATAAAATATAAATTTAACAAGGATAATAATTTTTCGCGGCCGTGGGTTGTTCTACAATTGATTAAATCGATTTTTGTTAACAATTTTTGTTTAAAAAATAACAATAACAATAAAAAAGAATGTCACAGAACCTAAAAGTTCTTTTTGAAAATCTAAGGATTATTATCAATAGATTTTAAAGAGAGCCCTTTTAGATAAAACTATTTTAATATTCAAAAATTAAATCCCTGATTCATTATTTCGAATTAAAATGACATATTTCGTTAATTGGAAAAACTCCATTGCACATCATTATCGACTGGCAGATACTTTCCATTTAAGTACAAAATAGCATGATACTCTCAAGAATACCAAAGTAAAACACAGGGCATAAAAGCAGTTCCAGAACTGATCACCTCTCATTGATATCTCTGATAAGAATTTTTCAGGGTACCTGTGAATATAAGATTTTTTATAATCAACTTCTTCGGGAAGATAGTTTTTGTTTACCGATAGTGGCAATAATTGGCCATTTCACAATCCAACTGTTCTCTATCACCATAAATAGCTCCCACGTATCCTTCCAGTCCATATCTCAAATATGACACATAGCTACCCCATTTTAGATAGCTTGGTAGATCTCGCAAAGTGACACCAAATCCAGCAAACATCATAGTTGGAACAGAAAGAGTTGGTCCAATAAATGTTCCATTCTAAAAAGATTTACAATTAAAATCAAAGTCAAAAACATAATGTGAAATTAAATAACTTAATTATTATACAATTTGTTTTATTCTTCTGTTGAGCAGGTCAACAAAAATGTAATATTAAACATGTTTGCGTTAGAAGCTTTTTTTAATCGCCTTACGAAAACAATCGTTCGAACGTCTTAAAATCTACTCAGAAAATTGAAGAAAATATAAGATATTCTGATACCGTTTTCCATTATCATTTAAATTTATCAATACAATTTAATCGTCAGTGCAAACATACAGCTATACTCATTCCAAAGACGAGACTCTTTTGTTGACTTCGCTAAATTTGTATAAAAATGAGAAGTGCAAACAAATCGATGAAGGCAACGCAGGGAATTTCTGTCGAGATGAATTTACATTTTGGTAAAGTTCTAGCATATTTTTTCAGCAAATCAAAGAAAAAACAACAAGCAGATTATATAAGTAGAATGTCTATATCTGTAATCTTTTACTCAGCAATGACAAAACTTTGAACTGGATACAGTGCAAAAATTTAATACTATCAAATGTAAATCCTTCTGATAATTCGTAAACTACAAAATATTAACCAGTATTTGCTACAACTCAATACAGAAGCTCATGTTTGTTCAATAAATCAATATGTTATTAAGTTTAGGCAAAAACTGTTGCAAATATGTAAAAATATGCTTGTACGCTACACCAACTGAAATCATGATAAATTTGAAATAGGAGCTTTGTAAAATTTTTTGGAAAGGCATTCGCTGCGCATACATTTACAAGTATACTCTCCATCGTATATCAGTGACACACTCTGAGAGCCAAAGTTTTAAAGCACAATTCACACGCAAACACTCTGAACACAAGTAACTGAAATAAAATAATAAAATTACTCACAACAACGTTAAAGCAGGCTCCTATAATTAAACCAATGGATTGAGCTACCAGCACAACTAGCAGACTGATTGCAAAGAACATGAAAAATCTGGAATATTCCATTGGTTGTCCACTCATTACGTAAAGAATTACGGAAAATAGGAAACATGATACCACCGAGATTGGTAAGTCAATTAAGGTGATGGAGACATAATACGATTTTATGGAGTACCACTTGTTGAAGTTTTCTTTGAGGATTGTTTGCATTTCCGTGGGAACTGGAAGAATAGAATAAAAAATATGATTATTTGATTTATACTGAATATTTTTCATACAATTATAAAAAGGGGTTTTCAAATTAAATGTTTGTAAATTAAGACTATCCAAAAACTTGATTTCAAGGTAAGTTTAATTCAAAAAGATCAATACTCACATGTAAGTATAGTAATCATCATCGTTGTCATCATGTGATGCATAAGAACTCCCTAGAAATAAGTTAAATATATAAGAAACAAAGCTCAAGCCATATACGAAATGCATCACTTCAGCGATTGCTTAAAGCTTAATAACATAAGTATAAAAGTTTATGTTTGTAAACATAAACAATTCTAGGGCAAGAGCATATAAGCCCAAAACCTGTATTAAGTTCAAGATAATGCATGCGTTTGCATCTGTTGCATTGTAATACTCACAAAGAGTAAATTGTAATTGTCCAAAACTCTTGAGCCTTCGTTGCCGCTGTTAATAAATAAGCCACCAAGCATAGCTGCGATAACTATATTGACAATGATTCGTAGGTGAGTCAAAGTCATATCCCGTTTTGCTTTAATGAATCCACGATGCAGCAACACATTAATTTGGTGCAATGTGCCAATTTTCGTATAGTTTCCTTCCATTTCTTGGTGTATTGGATGTTTTTGGCGTAAGTTTTCCAGCTTTAAAATTTTTGAAGGGTTTTCAAACCAGCTTATACATTCTCCATTTGAGATACTATCCGTCATCAGTTTAATTTTGTCCATACCATATTCACCGGATGCAAGTTCAATAACTGTTCAATTGAATATTAAATGGTGCATTAGCTAATGAAAAGTTTTTATGAGATAAAAAATTTACCATAATCTGCTGGGTTATGATATATAGGACAAGGTAGGTTAACTGAGTGCAAGAAGGGCACTAGTTTGGATGAATGTCCTTGATAAAGACATTGACCGTATGCCAAAACGTATACTTGGTCAAATTTTTCCTGAAAAATAGAACAATATAAATATTTCATCTAATCAATTTATCAATTTATAATGTTTAAAATAATATATTTACGAATAATCTGGCCGACGGCTGGTGAATAGTACAAATTATAGTTCTGCCCTGTAATGCCAACTGCTTGAGTAGACTGATCATCTGCCAACACGAATAACTGTCCAAACCCCTGCCAAATAAACAATAAAAAGATTTGTAGCAAAACTTTGAACTTCACGAGAATTATGACAATGCTACTCACGTTGTCGGTTCATCCAAAAACATCACAGTTGGATTATTGATGAGCTCCAGTGCTACGGACAATCGCTTTTTTTGCCCACCTGACAACTTTTTTGTTATCGTAAATTGATGGTCGTACAATCCTAGGGCGGTTAAAATGTTTTCTATCTGGAATAACATCATCAAAATTCAAACTGTTGTAACTTTTCGACTTAAAATAATGCAATTATTAAGGGTCCAAAATATTCTTATATTTATTGACTATCGAATCTGGAATCGAAAAGTTCCAAATTACAGTTAATCTTCAAATCTTGATCTGAATATACGTGTGAGCACGAACGTACTATTTATTTTGGGGATTAGGATATTCTTTGAAAATTTCCTTTAATATAATAAACTAACATTTCGTAGCAAATTTCTGGTTCAAGAAAATTATGCTTGAACAATACTTTTTATCATATTTGAGGAAAATTTTAGTTTTAAGGTCAATTAAAATATCTTTTGTTTTAACACATATATACAATGTAAGAAAAAAATATACTTGAATCCGAAATACTGAAAGTTTCACAGAAAATAACGCAAGAAAACTGTTCTTAAGGGAAATTTAATTACTGACATTATTCTTATAGCTTTCTCAGAGTTTAACGGAAGTTTTTATTGAAAAATACACAAGAAGTTAGTTTAAAAAGTCAGCTATGCTTTTTACTATTTCAAGTCAACTTTTATAATACGAAGACAGGGTGTCATCAAGAATATACTTATAAATTTTTAAGTGAAAAATATCAACACTATGATTTATAGTTTATAGCTAGATTAATTGAAAACTCATGTGTTATCTCCATATGTTTGGAAAAAACGCGACCTTCGCAATGCTCAAAGTCCATAAAAATAGTGACAAATTCGCATTTACAGTTTCTTCCTAAACGAAAAACTTGATTAAAAGTTTAAAAGTATTCTAATTATGAAATCAAAAGCACTTTGAGATAGGAAAACTTGAATACTTTTTTGAAGTTTCTTTTGTATCCTGCATTATGTTTACTGGAACATAATAAGAGCAAAGAAACGTTGAGAATTAAACTTCAATTTTCACTTAATATAGAAATATACCATTTAAACTTACAAAAAGTGGTGAAGCAACACGGTGAACGTACAAATGAATAAAACATTAATCAAAAGAATATTTCACGTCAAAACTTTTGGGGTAGAACAAATCTTTCAACAAACTGTGGTATGTGAAAATTGAATAGGAAATTTATACAAAAATTGAGATAATAATTATTAAGGCATTTGAGTCATCAGTTAATGCTGTCACGATTAGGCAAAGTGCTTTTATATTAACCTTTTCCTTAATTTATCATAAAATCGTATACTCACTCTAGTATTCTTCTCGTTAAGGCTATATTTGTTGCCTAATTTTAAGTCTGCCGCAATCCGCATATTTTCAAAAACAGTTAAAAGAAGCTGTAGCCTGTCTTCTTGAGTGATGTAACAAGTCATTTTTTGGAATTCATCTGTAACGTGGGTATTAAATTAATGTTTCAATATAAAATTGACGATTGCTGGAAAACTCACTCAAATCCCTGATTCGACCGTTCGTATAAATTGCACCTGCCACATTGGTTTGAGTGTAGCCAGATAAAGCATTCAAAAGTGTGGACTTGCCTAAATTGATTGATTGAAGTATTATTACTCAGACAAAGAAATTCCTCAGAGAGTGAAACTACTTGTACAAAAATTGAGCAATTAGGGTGAATAATCTTGGATCTGATTATTATTTATTCAACAGTTCACATAGCCTGTTAAGTTATTCAAATTAAATAAAAATCTTTGAGTGTAATTGAAACCCTAATTACTCAACAAAATGTTTTCAATAATTTATACATCTGTGCAAAAAATTTATCATTGGCAATATCGTATAAGTGTTTACTATTTGCATTATTATATCACTCATCTTAAAATGAAAGCTCATTTTAAGCTAGAGAGTTGAATTGAACTTAATTTGTATACAATCTTGACGTACCTGCTCCACTAGGGCCCATAATAGCTATCAAGTTGCCACTCGGAAATTTCCCGCTCACCTTATGCAGAATCTCTTTTTTGGCTGTCGAATAAAGAAATCATAAAGTGATGTAAAAGATTTCCAATAAAAAGGGACGAAATATGTCGAAATGCTCAATGTAAAAATAATTTTTCAAACACATTTCCGAAATTAAACTTTGGTCGAGCATTCATTTTCGGGCTGATTAGAAGAGTATAAAAGGAAAATTACTGCGTCAGTTAAACTGATTGAGGTGCTTGCTTGGAAACGGTTGATGTGGCCGCACAACTCAAACACAATAGCACCATGATTTTTGATAACGTTTTCAATATTTTGATAAAAACTTATGCATAAGATTCGGATTTAAATATTTTCACAGACATTTTGAGGTGATGTAAATATTTCAGGTAGACAAATATGAATTAAACATAGTCACAAACGTTCTTACACAAACCATGCTTAAACTTATTAGACCAAATTGCTATAGATACCCAAAAACATTAAAAATATTATTCAAAATAGGTATCAAGTGTAGAAGACCTTAAAAATTTAAAACATACTTTTATGAAAATTCACTAAATTCCAATCGAAAACACTTTAATTTATTATTTTAAGTATATATTTTCATGAAGGAAATATTAATCAATTAACAACAATAATTGTGAGCGATAATACGTATACGCAATATAAACTGCACTTCTCTTTTTTTATATCAGTCGCTTGGATTTCAGTTTAAATGAAAATTAAATGGAAAATTATTATTCTTTGATTTGTTAATTATAATGTTTAATCGACCCTTGACTTTGTTGGAATTGTATACTGTGTTTAGATAGTGAATTAATTTAATTGTATCTCAACAGCGCAAACATGTATTCTTAATTGCACACACTTGATTTTTTTCTTTTTACTCAATGCTTCCAGTAAAACATTATATTTTTCCAGCAAAAAGCATCACAATTGCGCTGTAACATTAATTAAATATTTCGAAAGGAAATTTTTCCATTATGTGCTTAACCCTAGAAAAATTGCAAAAATGCAAATTTGTACTATTTTTTAGATGGAACTGAAGCACGAGCGTTAATTGAAATTTCGAGTGGAAATTTCTATAGATGTACACTGTACAGAGTCCAGTTGGCATATAATTTTGATTTTTATACAGGTATCTCTTAATTCACTTAAGCTTTTTATCCATGAGCTTAACGTTTAGGTCTATTTCAAATAGACTCAAACTTTTATTTTCAGTTCGAAGGTTTGAGAATCTTAAAATGCAGTTCATATCACAAAACACTTATTTCTTTAAAAGTTTGCCACACATTTCGATTCATTAATTTATTTTTTCGTTCAATACAAGTTTTCTGTTTATGCATTTGAACTTGAAACGCTGCTAAATTTTCCAAGCAGTACTTTAGAGTTTTCATTATCACTCACTTTTTGAAAATGCTTTTTGTATATGATATGAAACATCTTTAAACTGGATGTCCACTGGAACACAGGACGGTAAATTTTGAAAGGCACTATTGTTGACTCCATCAGCACTCACTGTTGATTGACGCTTTGTGTAGTCTTTTTCCGTTTGCACATGTTGATTAATCAGCGAGTAACTATTGTCACTTTTGCAGTTAATTGATACTGACAAAGCAGCCAATGTGGTAAAATTAGTTTCTTCCATCACCAAATCCATTTTTAACGTTAAAATTTGATTTATTCCAACGACTTTAGTCAAGCTAAGTCCACAAAAAGAAAACTAGAGAAAACTCTGTATTTAATATTTGAGCTAGCTTATTAGCGCTTCCATGTACTACAGAATCACGACTAAGCAGCCTTGAGTGATTGACTGGCTTGTAGAAATAAATTTATTTTCTGAACTAAACTTTATTCTCTGGCTTTACTATAAGCACAAAGTAAAGTATAAGTAAAGTGCACTCACACAAGTTGCTTCCAAAAAGTATCGTATTGATATTTTTATCGTAAGTAATCGTAACAAAATATAGCGAAAGAAATACTTTAAACTTTGTTTAAATATGTCTTTTTAAATGCTTGGGTTTTTTTGAAAAACTCTATAGTCACTAACATTGTACGTATATTTGCTCAAATACAGAAGCAGTATTGGACTATTGCACTTAATAAGTACAACGTTAAGTGAGCTTTTATTTAACAAAGTTTTAGTCATGGTAGGTAGATGATTAATAGTAATTTAAATGAAAATTGTATTTAATTATTTTCCATAGAAAATTTAAAAATATGATATATATCAATAAATTATAATTAATCCTGTTGTATAGTAATCAGTGATGATATATTGTGTTAGATATTCATTCCAGCTACCCTACACTTCTAATTGACAGTCCAATAAACTAATTATCGAAATCAAAAATAATTGTTACCCATACAGCTCACTTTGTTATTGTCCAATAATGGCTTGTTGACGATTGAAAACTGGACTTTGGAGGATGATTTTGTTTTTAGTAAAAATAATCGTAAAAAAATTCTAGATGTAGAATCTACAAATAGAATTTACAACGGATAATTAACCTTTGATTAGAATAAGTTTTCCGCATTATTATAAATGTGTGATACTATTAAGGATTGATGAGATTTATACATGTAAATAACAATTAGATGAGAACAAATCTGATCTTGTTCAATCTTCACTGTAAATTAAATTTAGATTAAAAATTTTCAACTAAATTTGTTGCGTTTTGTAATAAGTGGTTGATAAATTAATGTTTTGTACAAAATACGAGCATTGATAGAAAACTACTGAAAACAAAGTTCAATTTGATAATGAATTACAAATAATTTGACACATAAGCAATGAAAATACTTTTTGCATTTTAACTTTTGAGGTAGCAAGTGCTGTATTGCGTTAGGTAGATATCTATAATTATTTTCAGGGTTTCTGAAGTAGGTTATTGATAAGTTATCAGTAAACCCGAGTAACCAGGCCGATTTGTCACAAAGTGATAGATTTTTATGTATTATCGCATACATCCAACATTATATTATTGTTTGTCAAGCATTAACAATTCAATTGTTTTAAAGAATTATTAGTGCATCTGGTTGAAATTTGAGAGTACCTTTTATTTGCTTGCATTCATTAAATACATCTGTATTTATAATTTATCTGCTCAGTTTGGTTTTTTCTTGTGTGCAAATGTATTGAGTATTTAGTTATAGACAATCTTACATATAGAATATTGAGCAGGTCATAATCTGTGACAAAAGATTATTGAAAACTTTGATGAATAAAAAATTAAACGGTTTGACTCATTTCTACTTAGAAAATACATCGATCAAAATTGTGCTCTTATTCATAAAATAAATGCTTCATAAATTAACTTAAATTCAAAAACAAATTGACGCTTTTCTGAGTCAACACAGTAAAGTTCATAGTACATTACCATATTCACCTCTACTTTATTGTGCAAGTAAATAAATCACAAAGACAGTGACAATGTATTCTAAATTTGAATTTTAAATTGTCTGAGCATAAATCTCTAAATGCTTGCTGGTTAATTTCTCGTGTAAATTTTGTAACTATGTGAGGTGCGTTCCAATGGTGGATTTTAATGTTCGTCAGGAGTAAATAAATCATTCAAATTTTGTTTGCATTGATACCATTCAAATATATGTGAAATTGATTAAAATAAATGTATGATAAATTTGCAAAATCATTTCAAACAAATTAGTTGATTTCATACATTTTGAAATTCTCTCTAAAAAAAAATCAGGGTATGAACTGCAACGACAATATTAATAATGAAATATGAGCAACTTTTTTGATGAACTTCACTTCAAAACAGTTCAAAACAATAAAGAATTGCAACAAAGAAAATTTAGGAGATAACACAAAATAAATTAAGTTGCTTTCTATGAATTCAAAAAAAACACGTTTTGAAGCAATCACAAAAAAGATGTAAATGACCTGGATTGTCAAACACACTACTACTATTTATATGAAACATTTTGAATTTGTTTTTAATCTGCTTGCACTGATCTTTCTTGAATGTTATAATTGAATAATTAAATGCTTTTATAACTTTAATAGGACCTTTGACTACTGATTTCGTCACATAACTGCATCATCAATTTAAATGTTTTGTTGAATCAATATAGACAAAAATAGAACAAACAGATAACGATATTAATAATATTACATTTTACATTGTATAGGGTCGATACGCTATCATAAGCAAAATCAATTACCAAAAAGTTATTTATATTAAGCAGATTAAAAAACATTTAACTAATTTCCGTCATAAATAATAAAACATTTAGGTATATGATGGGCTTTGCATTAATATCCTCCTTCGAACAACTCGGATCGACAAAAAAATGTTGATGATTTGATTAATTTTTTGTTGTAGAACATGTCATATGTCGTATGGAGAGAAAACTCGTTCTATTGATTAATTCCCAATATCATTTTGAGCTGAAAAATATTTATGTACGGAATCATTGTTTAATTACCCAAACAGAATGGGAAATATTGTAATCATTTTGAAATCAAATTGAGAGTAAAAAATCGTTATTTAAATTTATGGTGACTTTATGTTAATTTATAGAAATGTTGTTGAATAAAAATTTATGCATTAATATTATAACTCAATTATTCGAGTTTTTTCAATAATTATAACTAAATTTTTCGAATTTTTTTCAATGATTATAACTCAATTTTTTTAGTTTTTTATGTACATAAACTTTATAAAAAGATTTTCAGAAATAAAAAAAAATTGTTTAACTAATAAGAATAAACGATGCTAATTGCGGACTATTCGGGCTCATATTTTAAATATTTGCGTATCAGCACACTTCTGCTGCTGCAAATATACTTCTAGGCACTCATAATTTGTGCCAAACTAAATGACCTTTGAGATGATGTCTTTGGATTTTCAATATTTTTGATGGTTAAGGAGGTATTCTTCATACCGTAACACAGTTTTTGCACGTTAATTCCGGACTAGTTGACCCTAATTGCGGACTATTTTTTCGTTAACTCCGGACTATTATATCAGAGTATTCTTTTCGAAAAAGATGCTTTTGACAACAGCACCATTAGCTGGCCGAAAAATCATATTTAATCTCTAAAACTAACTTTATGACCAGAAGTGGTTTATTAAGAGCATAACAATTGTTCTAAAGTAAGTTACCAACAACCATAAGGACTTGCTCATGGTGACTTTGAGGTGCTACTCATGCTCAAAAATCAAAAATATCAAATTCAAAGGGTAGTTTATATATAATATTGGTTCCATCAGAAGGTGGGTGAGGTACCATCACCACCTGCTATTGGTGAAAATTTATTTTTGTATACCTTGTTTTCCATGGAGTTACTGTCACTCTTAAGTGGAGCATTAGTAGGTGGTTGAGGTATCATGAGCATCTGCTTTTGGTAAAATTTTGAATTTTTTTACAGCTTTTTAAATAGTTATCGAAGAAAAAATCACCAAGAGAAGCTGCTCATGGTACCTCGAGCACCTCCTTATACTCCTCTCAAAAGTGACAATGAATCATTGTAAAAAAACTTAGCCTTAAATTTTTTCACCACAAGCAGCTAGTGATGGTACCTCACCCACATTCTGATGGAACCAATATTTTCAATGAATTACAACTTGAATTTGACAATTTTGATTTTTTGACCATGAGTAGCATCTCAAGGTCACGTTGAACAAGTTCTTATGGTCGTTATTTCACGTTAGAACAATTATTGAGCTCTCTGATAACCTAAAATTGAACGATTCTGGATATAAAGATAGATTTAGTGAATAAGGAGGATTTTTCAACCAGCTGAAGGTGCTGTTGGTGTAATTGAGCTCAAAAAGATTATTTGACCCTTGACTTCACTAATGTGCGTCATTGTTCCCTTTGTACACAACCTAAACCTACATTTTGAATGAAAATTTTTGCTTGTGCAAAACGTCCGGAATTAACTTAAGAAATAGTCCGCAATTAGCGTGCAAAACCTTATGGTACATTATCGGGCACTGAAGCTAAACAATTCCAATTTCATAAAAATTTTCCAAACACGATTAAAAATTGGACAGATTTGCAAGAACTTTGCATACTCAGAACCAAAAATTTTGAAACAGCATGTCTTCAGCATGTCTTTGAGATTTTAGGTCGGTTTGGAATAAATGACAAAAAATCATAAAAAATACTTGCTATTTGATTAATGTAAGCTAGAAGCATTTCAGTAAGGTACCAACATAAAAGTTCTTCTAGAAATTATTGTTTTTTATGGTGCGAAGCCACTCCAAAAATATTTTTGGAGAAAAGTCGTCCGAGCATGAAGCTGTAAAAAATCAAACTTTTTTTGGAAATATAGTCCGCAGTTGAAGTAGTCCGCAATTAACTGCTTTTATTCTTATATTTTAATCCAAAATAGTTCATATATTGTTTTTGATTGATATGTTATGATGATCCTAATTTCACATAGCATTGTTAAAACATATATGAAAACGCGTGTTAACTGGATTGATAAAAATAATATATTCTAGATTTCAGTGACGAATATCGATATGATAAGTTCGATGTATACTGAAAAAAAAAACCGTACTGAAAAAATTAATAAGCAAGTTTTTAATTAAAAATAATGTATTGTTACGTGTAAAATACAGTTTAAATTAATGTAATTAGGCAAGTAATTTTGCTGGAATAGAATATATAGCACAAAGAGTTTACTTGTGTTGGCGGCGAAAATACTACAATAAAATTGAGCAGAAGTTTCCTTCAGTTAATTTGCATTATCAATTATAAAGTTGTGTACAATATTTAAAAAATTAATGTGCCAAAATATTCGAAAATATGATATAAAAGTTTAATGAAAACCACAAATATATAGTTCAACTAATATATATTATTATTATATTGAATGCAAACTCGAAATAGTTCTATCTTATTGCGTTGAGACGATATGCAAATTATTTTTTAAATAAAATGTGTAGGGTATTTGAATTAGTAGACTGTCTTTCTCTTATCACAGATTCTTAGACAATGTGATGAGATTTCCATGGTAAACGGTTGGATCAGGTAACTGTGGTCTCTAGATTGTAGAAATTACAAGTGCTTCACTTCTAAAGACGAAACTCGTATGTCTAGCTTACATCTCTGCCTAGGTATAGATTAACTAAGCTATTGTCTCTTACAAAAACAGTTTCTGCTTGAAATTCTAATCTACTTCATAATTTCATAACTTTTAATTGATTTTGGAGGAGTTTCCGCAGAGCCTACATGCAAAACTAGCGAAAAGCTACACATTCTGCTTGTAGGTAGTTTGTGGTTGTTTTCGATGAAAATTCATTAATTTTATGGAGTGTTCAAATGTAAACTTTCACAGGCTAATTGAGTTGGAATGTTTCCAATCTGAGGCTTATTTTAAACATTTTCGGGATTTTTTTGTTTCATCCACATTTTTAATTTATTTAATGGATTAAAAGCATTAAATTTGTCTGAAGTGTTCTTTCCTGTATTAAACAACTTTTATACACCTTCAAAAAGTTGACATACAGTCTGTTTGGAGGATGTTCGCATAAAAAGTTTGTTTTTATGAAGTTAATTAATAATTAATTCACGAGATTAAAGCTTCACCCTCAAAAATAAATCTTAAATTTCCTGTATATATTTCAGTGTTGAAATACTGATTTTTGTCTTAAATTGAGGAATATTTTGGAAACAAATTATATAGCTTAAAGATGCTCTGTATTTGGGACAGCAGAAAATTGGAATACTTGTGTATTTTCAAAGCTCTGTTAAAGAAAAGGTAGCTCGTTGAAGATTATAGAACCAGTAATTTTAATTCTGCACATATACATCATTTATTAATGATAATTTTACTCGATTACAAATATTTATTTAAAAACTTTTCTTTACCTAAAAATATATGGTTATCATAACATTCGATGTTAACACTGACATAAAACTTAACCATTTAAAAGGTTGACCTTGGCAAACAGGCTATAAAAGTGTTTGTATACAACATTAGGAAGTTTTCTATAAATGTAATTAGATCTGGAACAACACTCCTAACTTCGAAATAAATAACAATTATATGGATATTCGTTGTATAGCCATACATTACAAAAAAGAAAACAAAAAGAAATCAGAACAGTCAAGGGACTTGGATTGCAAGTAATTCTCTTCGTTTAGAACATGTTATCAGCCTTCTAGCTCATGTATCTGATAATTCAGAAAGTTGTTTAGTTTACCCAATCTACCTTTCTCATGTATAAAATTATAATGCATATTCTTTCGTTCTGCATGAATGCGTACCGAATGTAAACCCTTATTTGCTTAAGTAGTAAGATGTAAGCTTTTGGTTTATAGCCTACTAAAAAGTCAATAAAATACTCTCGAATTAAATATTCTTACGCAAAAGTTGGTTCACATAAAAACCAATTTTCTTAAAGGTCCTAAACTCCTGCATTCTCATTTTTTGGTCAAAGCTATGCCGTGCGATAATATAATGTTTGTTGCACAGCAAGGAGTAACAGCTTTTGCATAGCTATAAGCGGAGCGATTGAAGTTTTCTTTATTTTATTTTTTTTTATGTTATGTCTTGGCTTGTTGCTTCTACTCTGTTCTACTAAATTTCATTTGTGTTATGAAATTGTATCACTAAGAATGATGTTGTAGATACCTGGCAAATATAATGTGCATCACAAAACATATTTTATGATAAAACTGCACTTATTTTGCACATTACCCTCAACATAAATTCTCATTTAAAATGAACATTATCAAATTTATAAGATCTTTATTGTTTGTTCATAAAATTTATTTGCTGCATTGCTTGCAGAGAGTGTAAGTGTTCTATAGATTCTTGTAATAGACAACTTTCGTAGCAAGATTCTTGTAAAATGACAAATTTGTTTAATTGAGTTTGGAAATATCTTGATAATAATGCACAGCTTAAAATCAATTTCTTATTATTATAATAATGATTAATATAATGTCAGCAAAATGTTTTTCTTTATTTTCAAATAAAATATTTCTGACTAGAAATAAAAGTATTTTAGCACTCAAACTTTGGACAATGAGTGGTGTAAAAATAACACGTACCCATCGTTGAGGTACACGTTGAATCATGATGCGCATATTTTAGATTTTTTGATCAATCATAAAAGGAAATGTTAAAAAGATCCGACGTTGAAGAAATTGGAATGTCTAACGAGCAGATTATAAGGTATGAAGGTATGTAAATATACTTTGAAATTATGTCTGAAAATTTTTATATTTTTATGCTTAGGCGCAAGATAAACACCATTCAACAAGAAGGAGCAACAAAGTGTATATAATTCAACTATGTTTTAATTTTAACAGTAAAACAAAATGTGACTGTGCGAGGATTAGATGAAGCCACCAGTTGCGCATGTTCAACGAGAATTTGCTCCTCGCACCAAACCAAAGTATGATAAAAAAAATGTTGAAATACTATAAGAACAAATGTTCTGCTCAACAATAATTCACTGTTGCTCGAACTTGGTGCACGTGATAGTCAAAAGTTGTGCGAGTGTTTTAACTGGAAGCCAGAATTTTGGTGGTGGAAAGAATTGTACAAAAAAAAAATTGCTGTGGGATTTTTAGTTTCTTTTTGATTTGAAATTACACATTGGATTAGTTTTTAAATTAAAGAAAAAGTGAGTAGTTTGTTAATTAGAAGCACCTTGTATAAATGTTTTCAAAAAAAAATGTTGAGTTTGGAATTTTTTTTAAATCTTATGACTTTTCGTTTATTTTTTTATTAGAGAAACTTTGAAAATATTGAAAAATTTTGAACTCAAATTATGAATTTAAAAAAAACTTAAGCAGTTGCGAAGTTACCAGAAAATAAATATTTGACAGTATACAAGCTAATCAGTCATGGAAAACGAAATTTAAATTGGAAATGCTCGACATCATAATGAATTTTTTTTCTCTTTCTTAAAATAAGTAAAATTCAAACTTTATCAAGCTTAAGACAATATTTTATACAAATCAATTATTTTATGGTACAAACAGAATCTTTGGCCATACATTAATAATTCACTAACTTTTCAATTATTCAACAAAGCAATTCGATCCGATACAAAGATTGCCATACTAATTATTTAGAATGCGATTCTGATTTTAATCTTTAAAAGTGTTTTCTTTTCAATACAAAGGTCGACAAATATTTGAGCATTTATTTTCAAAGTGAAAGGCAATACAATAAATTACGGAAATCTGTAGTAAAAAGGATCGGATTAAATCACAACTTTATTCCATGTCCTTCTCAATCCGATTATAAATCTTTAAATCGTTTATATAGCTTTAACTACTGGCCTGTAGCTTTTGTAGAGCCTGTGCTTATAATGTAGTTTAAATTTTTTTTTGTAAACACAGAAAACTCTTTATGAACGAATTCGCTGGTTCGTACGTACATAAGTTTATGGAGAGCAACAAAATAAAATATTGCCATAGCAGTGACCACATACTAATTAAAATCGGTTTTTCATATTACAAAATATAATGAATTTGCGTCGAGTGCCATTTTCCCATTTATTCTCAGTTTTTACTATGGTATACTCAAAACGAAATTGTGGGGAACCTAAAATCACTGTTGCATTTTCAGGTTTCATATACGAATTAAAATTTTAATGCAATTCATGTATTTTCTGATGTACCACAATTGGATACTAAAAATTTGAATATCTGCATAAAATAAACAAGAGACGATCAAATTTCATTCTAGATAAAGTTGATTTACAATGCCAAAAGCCTTTAAGACTCACAGTTGTCAGGCTTCTATTTTTCAATTGCTTGTTTATATGCAAAATTCTGAATATACCTTATAGTTGATGAAATTCTCATTTTTAATTTCACCTTAAAATATGCTTTTGGATTTAAATTTTCTAAAAACTTGGACGGTTATGTGTCAGTATAATAAGCTTTCATTTATTTCATAAAAAAGAAACGAGAACATAGAATGGAAATTCTATCAGAATAATTCGCTTATCAAACATTTTGGAAATGTGAACAATAACATAAATTGATTTGAAAGAATCTTCATAAAAGCCATTTGCAGAAAATTTTATTTTTTATAAAGAAAATCTAATCTGAAGATATGAGTGAAATACATTTATAATTCAAACACCTGAGCTGTGGTGAAAAATTCAATTATTTCACAAATTTAATATGCTGTGTTGAGCAGAATCTTCTTGTATTTTATCATCGTTATTTTCAAGTATAAATAAGTGATAATATTTATGAGCAGTTGGTTGCAAAAGCGTCGTTCAAATTAAATTGAATTTTTTTTTTTCAAATCAAATTTCTGATTTTATGCTTCGAGGTTAACCACGCAAGCATTTTAATATTCCAATTTACGTTTTGCCTGCGCTTTCGTTTTTTGTTTAATTTTCGTTTAAATTGAGGGCCCTTTTCTCATTAAGCTAAAAAATGATAGCTAATGTGATTGCACTGCGAGTTTTCCTTATAAACGAAAAATGGAAAAATGATGTACATACGTCACTGTTTATTTTTAGGGGATAGAAGCTTGAAGATATTTAAAAAATGCTTTATATACAATTTTATAGGCTCACATATGTTTCTGTGAATATTTAATCAGTTGAAAATCTATTTTTTCATTATAAAGTTTGCTTCTCAATGCAGTATATTGAACTCCTTAAGAAAAATTTAAGGTTGTAGATTCATAGCATTGTGATCAGCTATTATCCGCAAATTTTTCATCGAACTAAATGATTGATTATTGTTAAAATAATTATTTATTATTCTATTTGAAATACATGCAATTTATACCAAATGTTATGCTAATTTAAACCTCCAGTTAAATGAAATTCATGATCTTAATTTTTTAAAGCAAATTATTACAATTACAAAACTCTCTTGAATAAATGGACTGACAAGAAAACTTGTTGCGTATCTTTAAATATTGTAGTATTTCAATTATGATAAATTCAAGACGCAAAAATACCGCAGGCTGTTACATTCGATATATGTTTGTATGTTCAAGCAAATTAGCCTAAAAGCGAATCTCGTTTTGGAATTGAAAGCACCAGATAAAAGTTTCCTTACAATCATGAAAATGTTGAGGTCATCAAAACGTACTCAACAAATAATGTATACCCCTTTATTCGTTTTACTCTAAGTAATGATTAAATTTACTTCAAAAACTGATTATTATAGAAGAATGTATTTGTAGATCATTAAAATAATGATTAGGTATAGACAAACAATCAACCATTTTTCTGAGTTAACTTTTTTTGCTGAAGAAAATAAAGATATAATTCTAAAATTTATTTTATTCATTGGAAAATTTACATGCATAAATTTAGAAGTTCTTTTACTACACATGTTAAGGGACTGAAATGCGGAACGATATGAGTTTAGTGTTTACCGTATACGAAACATTTTATGGGAAAAAGTTACTGGATTTTCCATGTACCTGTTTGTTTGCGGCTATGTTCATTCAAATTTTTCCACCCAAAAATTTTAAGCATGAATTTATTGTGTAAAGAATAAAGATATTATTATTATAATAAATAAAATACTCTTTTCAGAAAATGGAATCGATGAGAATGAACTGCATATTCGTTATAATATTTATAGTCACATTAAATCTGATAGCAAGTGGAAATAGCGCACCAAGGTAAATATTTTCTCAGCATTGATCATCTATAGTTATAATTTTAACATATTTTTAAAATATCGTTTGATTTAGAGTTTTAACTTGTGTTTCCAAAATGAAATTATACACTTTCGTAATTTACTTTACTTTATCTTCTATTAATTTTAATCAAATTCAAGACTTCCAGTTTTTTGTGCAACATAACTATTATATAGCTACATTATGAAGTAGTAAAAATTATGAATTCTTCTGTGTGGAAAAAGAAACGTGGTAATATTTTGAATGGAAAAACAAAAGTCATATTGAATAGATGAATCTAATAGAATTTATCAAATGGAATGGAAAGAATTTTCTACTGAACTTCTTTTGCAATTTGTATTCGTTTACTCTGGATATATGTGAAATATAAAATCAATTTGTTAAACGATAACTGTTTGAAAAGAATTTTTATTAAATTCCTGCCAATTTACTTCAAGTTATTCGAAGGAATAAGATGATTTTTTCTTTCAGTTTTTATTACAATGAGGTAGATGAGCAACCAGATGAAATACTTATGGATCTTATAGCACGTTACGGCCAAACTATTTTGAAGGCAAGAGATGATTTAGAAAAGTGAGTAAAATGAATCATCCTATCCTCAAAGTGGATCATACATTAAGAAATAAAATCTGTTGAATATTTCCATATGTATGTTCAAAGATCTACATAGCTCAAAGTCAGACCTGTCAAATTAGTTTAAAAAAGATTTTATTCAGCATATTGTAAGAATCCGTTGCTTATTTTTACGCTTATGAAAAAAGTTGTGACTTTGCATGTATTGTTTTACGAGTAAGGATATATCAAACTTTTAACATGTTTTGAGTGTGTAAACAAAATATTACGACCATGTTGACATGAAAAGGGTTATTTAAAATTACCAAGCAAAAATCCCTAATTCCTATTGAGTTCTTCTAATAAGTTTTATTTTTACTTCTGCCACCTTCATCAGCTCACGTGACAGCAAACGCACTGTTCCAGATTTTGGACTTAGCAGAGGATATTCAGGAGCACAAGAAGCTAAACACAGAATGGTATGCAATATTAATTCAATTTAATAGATTTCTTTTTTTTATTTTCATTCATTATTGCAGGCGATGCAAATCGCAAACTTTGCTGGTGGGCCTGGACGTAAAAGATCCGGCAGCAAGCTTCCTGGTATCATCATTTAAATTTTTTCATCTCTATCGCACAAATGTAGTACACGAAAAAGGAGGTTATCTGTATGAAAATAAAAAGTCTTAAATAAATTATGCTCTTTTGATTCCAAAGTTATACTTAACATGTGTTTGTTTTTTTTACCATATCAACCATGTTTTGGTTGCATATAAAATAAACTTTCGTATATTTATGCGTTAAAACATATAAAATTCATTTTGTTTTAATATGGATTAAAACTTTAATAAAATTATCGAGGAAATGTCCGTTTTTATACGTCTCTCTTTAGAATTGGAAACTTGACTGGTATTCACTGTCGTTTTTTATAAAGGAACATTGAAATTCCCATCTGAACTTGACTAAATTCAACAAAAACTTTTAAATGTTTTTCGACATATACCTAAGTTTTCTGAACCCACAATATTAAAAAGTTATAGAGAATGTTTTATTCATGGAGTGCTGATAAAACAAAAGTTATATCAAAAGCATAAGTTTTTTGGTGTGAACTGGTCAACCTTTTTAATATTTTTGTAACACGTTTTCACAATCACATATGATAATATCTAAATAATTCAAGAAATTTCCCAGTCCGTATCAATTTCAAACTCGATTATATGTTCTGTAGGAATAACTGATTTCTAGCATGACCGACTTGATATGTTTGTATTAAGAGAAATGAGCGCTTCAAGATTTTTTCACTGAAAATTTCCAAAACTAAACAAAGTTTATTTCTTTTTGCTCAACATTGAAAAAGGTGCAATCTCATTTATTGAGCTTTCTGAAACATTCTGAAATCCTGAACTATTTTTTCATTTTTAACTTGAAATTTCATGTATTTCAAGCAAATTCAAATAGTAATATAGTTGCAGTATCTAACACAGCATTAAAAGCTTTTGATGTTATGAAACCAGAAATCCCAAAAAATATATTTCGGAACGATAATTATGCGTTCATAAATTAGTATCATGAATAATTCTACTTAGGAGCATTACAAATTTGAAAGTCGTGTATTTCATATATCCATTCAATATTTTGGAAGATGAAGTCACCACCACACCAGGATCATCTCAAAAATTAAGAGAGTAGATTGTAGGCATGCATTAATCATTCTAAGATGTTTGAAAGTTTCCATAAAATTCTGGAGTTTTCCATTAATATTAATATTAAATTATGTAACATACTCGCAACTGGTAATTCTTTCCTGGCTTGTTACTCTCTATTTCATTTACGCATCGCAAATTTTCCTGAATAAGTAAAATATCTGTTTTTTGAAAAAAAATTAAGATATAATATTATGTTATTGAAAAATTGGAAATATAAGATAATTTTGTCGCGAACTTGATGCAATAATACTCTTAACTTAGGTACCAATTTACATGCAGCTTTCCAAGCTAGACTAATTAATAATTTCAAAAAAATGTTATATCCAAATCGTGTCTTACTTTTTCGAGGTTTTAAGTAACTAAAAATTTTGGTTCATCATTAATTTAACTTAAACTCCCCCATTATTCATAAAAAAAAAGTAAATTAATATTTGAAATTATGTTTATAAATAGCCATTGTGATTATTCCTTATTTTCCTGAAGCGTTGTACAGACTATGAAAGTGATTTTTTCAAAAAATCAAAGTTTTCCGTGAAAGTTTTTTTGACGTTTCAAAAATTATTTTTCTATTTTCCGAATTTGATCCCATTTATTGTCTAAAGAATGCGTTTTAAACCATATTCTACGAATTCTAATCATTGAAAGACCATATTGGGAATGGATTGGCATCAAAAAAAGGGAATGTGTCAAAATAAAAATTTCGGACTTTGATTATCGGAGTAGATTAATCAAACTTGCACCGCAAAAATAGGAAATTTTCTATTCTTCGTGAAAGTTCATCCTCGCAGTTTTTATTGTGGTTTATGATTTTGATCAGAATATTTGATCACCGCAATTGCACAAATCTGATGCATATTTATGGCAAGAATGATGTGGAAAAAAAAATTCCAAAATTTATCATTTTTGAAGCAACTTTCATGGGCAAAACCAGTAAAATGACCAAAATTGACTGAAAGTTGTCTGAAAGTAGTGTTTTTTCAAAAGTTTTTCCAAATTTTCTTCACACATTAAATCCGTCTTTTAAATACGCAAATTTTGATTATTTTTTGAAAAAAATCCTTCAACAGGAAAATGTCAAGAAGTTGAAAAAATCGGAAAAAAGAAGAAACTTTCAGTGATTTACTTTCATAGTGTGTGGACCGCTTAATATACTAATCAAATTGTTAGATTACTGACATTTCGTATATTCTGAAATATCTCAAAATGTTGATAAATTGAAAATAAAAAACAATGAAAATACTATCACAAATTTATGAAGTGTACTCTATTCAACGAAATTTATTGCTTGACATTTGATTTATAAATATATGTTTAAGACATATTAAATTTTTTTTACTTAAAGTTTAAAATTGCTTCGTTTTTTTACGTGTTTGAAAAAGTTAAGCAGGTCTCTGTGGTGAGATTTAAAAGATTTTAATGCCGCTATTTTGTAATTTTTTGTCTGCATAAATTCGAAAAGACACTTCAAAGTGTACATGAAGTAAAAAACACATAAAAATATTGACTGCGGCAAATCCTATGAGACAGTCTTATAGCGATAGAGATTTGTTAAGCACGCACCGAAGCATGTATTGTAGATTTGTTGAATGATATATTGATACACATTTATTGATTCGTGATAAGGTTTTTGATGAAAATTCAGCTTATGTCAATAACTTTGAAGATTAGGGAATTATAGAAATTATCTTCAATACTTAAATATATTGAAGTAAAAATAGTTTAATCTATTGTATATTGTTTGTTCTACAAGAATAAGGTATTATATATTATACATTTGGAATCAAAAATAAATTAAATTATAATAAAATTATGATCACAAATATTAAAATTCTCTAAGAATATATACGGAAAATGCTGCAGTCATCAATTTAAAAGATCTATTCAGTTGTTGCTTTGCATACAAAATACATTTTGGAGAATCCTTTAATAAAAATAATCATAATAATATAAATGAATGTTTTTTGCGGGATTCCGTTATTCTAAAACCTGTGAAAATGTAGATTTGCGATGAAAGAAATCTGAAAACTTGAAAAATTATGGAGAGTGTTAAAGCTTTCATGAACTTTGAAATATTTTATTCTGTATAAATATTTGGATGAATCCCAAGCAAGAATCTTTTATTTATGCGCTTTAGTATATTTTGTAAAAAAAGCGAATAATAAAATTTCCATGTTCATGCGCCTAAAAAAATATCATAACTCATGACACTTCATATACGCATAAGCCAGAATAGTAGCATGAAATTGTTTAAATTATCAATTGAGATGCTGTGGAATAATATATTCAAACAAAAGTTTATTGACTATATGATTCAAATGGGAGTGTCAAATCAATCGAATGATTTAAGAATGGCTCCATCCTCACAAAATAATAATAATTATTATTTGCGAACATTCTACTGAGTGATCTGTTTCACTTTTAGCAAGACCTTTCATTCTGACCTTTAAAAATATATCCCTTACTTTGATACACAGCAACTCGTATAAACTAGAAAGCTTTGTTTTAAAACTGTAGAGCTTTTAGAGAACTTGTACAATATCTTTTAGCAAAACTTGAAAAGAATTTTAAGATAAGCCCAACCATTTTAAGATTAGTATATCCAAGCTCATCAACCGAATCAGTCTTTAAATAGCTCTCAACTAAGAAAGTCGCGTTTTATTTATCGGCAATATGGTAATAAATAGTTGATAAAATCAAACTTAGCTTAAAAATAGCTGAAAGTGAAAGTGAAATTTGCTTAAATAATTGTTTCAGCCCATTTTTTTTTCGGAAAGAGTGAATTTTTCAGTTTGATTTTCAATCGAACCACATAACAGTAGTGATATGACTTTAGACAGTTTGATTCAATCTTTGTGACGACCTCGATACGACACTTTATGGAAATATTTTATCAACTTTCTGTACATCAGCCTACGTGAAAAAGTGTTATAAACAAGATTCCAACATAAAATCATCTTGGTCAAAGCATTTTACTCGTGATATTAAACTTTAGACACTTGTACTTCAAAATTCTCGATACAAAAGACATAAAAATAGACTTTTTTCAAAATGAATATTTTGTTAAAGAAAGTTGCAAGTAGATTATCTTTCATGATGAATTATCAAAGCTTAAGAGTCTAATCAAACTTCTGCTTACCCAGAATTTCAATTATGTAACGCTGGAGCGCTATAATTGAAGTGTCTAAAGTTGAATCGAGACAGTGTGTCTAAAGTTATATCACGAGTGTTAATATTTTTTTAAATCTCAAAAACGACTTGATTGCTCAATTGTTCATAAGTTAAAAAACTTTATCAAATACGTGAGAGTTATAAAACAGATAAGAACGTTAATCTTTGGTTTACCACAAATCGTTTTCAATTAAACAGAATAAATATAAAACAGTACATTTCATCATAAATGAAATGAATTCGATTTGAGTCTCGAGCGCTTTCATGATAGTTTAACAAATCTCTTTCGAGATATTTATAAGAAATGTCAGTTTTTGACCAGAACCTAAAATATATGACTTCAACGAAATAAAAATATTCGTAGGGAACAAGTAAGAAAAGTATTGCCTGTAGCAAGAACTGTTCGTGATTGTTGAAGCCAAAGTCAAAAGTTTGTGACTTGGACAAGAAGGGGGAGTTTTGGACTTTTTATTCACTAATTTTCCTTAAACATTATACATTCTTAAAATCTTCTGACAAATTGAACTTAAGATTTTTAAACTCCCGTTTTGTATTTTGATTTATTCTATTTTTTCAAGCAGAATTGGAAGTTACTGAATGTTTTTCTGTTTCTTTGTGTCATATCACAAATTTCTTCAAATGTGATCAAACAAGGCAATCTTAAAACATTTAGTTTCGATGATGTTGTTCGAAGCCCAATTGGATTTTCTGGATTTAATGGAACCTGGATTTCTAGTAAGTATTATATAAAATGAAATGTTAAAATCTACAAATGCTTTAAATTTCAGATAATGAGTTCACATATAAAGATCGAGAAGGAAACTTTAATAAAATCAATATGGATACTAAAGTAGTTACCCAAATTTTATCCAGTGATGACCTGGTATTAATATTGATATTTGCAAAATTAAATGCATAAATGCATTCATTGAGATTCAATTTTAGAAATCTTGGGGTTCACCATCACTTACTTTGTCAGCTGATGCCAAAAAAGTATTGCTTCGATTTGATGTCAAGCAAGTGAGTAGCTTATAAAAATTTAATCTGCATAGCTAACAGAATGCTGCAATAAACGGAAGTTTGTTGACAGAATATTCATTAGACTGTATGGACTCCACTGTATTACTACACTTGGATTTTAACTAGAAATTTTTGTTCATAGGTTTTTAGACATTCTTCAACTGCAAAGTATGCGGTTTATAATATTGAACAACCCGAGTAAGCATATTGAAGTTAAGTTAACAGAACACATTTTATTATAAAAAAACCTATTATAGTCAAACTTTTAACGTTTCTGATGGAAGCGATGTTTCTTATTGCGTATTGGCGCCAAATGGAGAATCTTTGGCCTATGTTCTCGACAATAACATATATCATGTTATGATAGATGGAGCGGTTGTCAAAAGTATTACAAATGATGGAGTAGTTGGACAAATTGTTAGTCTATATTAATGTATTACTAATCTTGTTTTCATCTAATTTTTTTTAAATTTTAGTTTAATGGAATTTCGGATTGGGTTTATGAGGAAGAAGTTCTCGGTAGTAGTGGTGCTGTATGGTTTTCCCCAGATAGTGAAAAACTTGTATACATGCGTTTTGATGACACACTAGTAAAAGAGTTCACGTATGAACTTTATGGAGAGGCAGATATAAATGGCAACCAATATCCAGAGGAAGTGAATCTTAGGTATCCCAAGGCTGGTGCAACAAATCCAGAAGTGAAGCTATTCGTCGTAAACTTACAAGAATCAGAATCGAAATTAATTCTTGCGCCGTCATCAGTAACAACTGATCATATTTTAGGCGCTGTCACATGGATTAATAATGATCGAGTTGGAGCAATTTGGCTGAACCGCAGACAAAATTTTGCTTCTTTCCAATCCTGTGATTTAAGCGGGGCCTGCATTGAAGTGTGTTATATAAAATTTAGTTATCTTATCATAATATGTTAGTTTTAAATTGTTTTTCAGATTACATCAATGAATGAACCTAATGGATGGATTGATGCATATACCCCAAAATGTATTGATAATGAATGTTTTATGATTGCAAACTATGAAGGATGGCGATCATTGATTAGTGTGTCAGGAATTGAAAGTAATTTACCAGTAGTTCTCAAATCACAACCGAGACAAACCATCACTGGACTTTATGGAGTTGCTCCTAACAAGGAATTGTAATGATGAATTGTTGATATGTATTCAAAAACTAATAATTTTATATATTGTAGCTACGCTTCATATGTGCCTTTTGAAAGTCCACAAGAACGCCATACTATGACGTCCACGGGTTGTTTGACTTGCTCATTGAAAACCTTTGAAGGTAATTAGTCATTGCTCATAAAAGACGTTCAAATGCTTAAATGCTTAACAAAAACAAACATTTCAGGCAATGATTGCTCGTTTGATAGTGCCACATTCAGCAAAGACTTTTCTTATTATTCTCTTACTTGCTCCGGACCAGACCCATCAACTACCAGAATTTTTAAAGTATCTGAAGAAAACCCTACTATGGTTTGGGAGGAAAATTTGGTGAATCGGAGAAGAGTAAACGAATATGAGTTGCCACAAATTAAATATTTATCAGTACCTATTGCTGGAGGTTTTCAAGCAGTAGTGAAGATCCAATTTCCAAACGAAATTGATTTAGTGAATCCTGACAGTTCTAAAAAATATCCCATGATGATTCGAGTTTATGGTGGACCGGGATCAACTCAAATTACAAATTCTTTTTCTTTAGGTACAAAACTTTAATTCAATTTTTGAATTCCGTTAAACTTGATGTACATATTTCAGGATACAAAAGCTACCTGATAGGCAGCCACAATGTAATACATCTGGAAATTGATGGTCGAGGTAGTGGAAACAAAGGATTAGATTTGTTGTTCTCTATAAATAACAAACTGGGAACATTTGAAATGATTGATCAAATATCAGTGACGAAGTTTGTTTTTCAACAATAGTTTCAACAAAATTATTCTATACTGTCTTACTTATTTTTATTTTAGGGAAATTCTTAAGAGATATTCGTTTATTGATCCTGAAAGAGTGGTATTTAATTTAATTATGATATAAATTTATTCAGAATCTTCAATTAAAAATATTTCATCTCTTATTCAGGGCATCTGGGGATGGAGTTATGGAGGATATGCTACAGCAATGACGTTGGCTAAAGATTCGGAAAACGTTTTCAAGTGCGGAATTTCAGTTGCACCAGTGACCTCATGGATGTTTTATGACTCAATTTACACAGAAAGATTCATGGGACTACCAACAGTTGAGGACAACTTGGTCAATTATAATCAAAGTGATGTCAGCAACTACATTCAAGAAATTGGAAAACATGACTTCTTTTTGATTCACGGAAATGGAGATGATAATGTACACTTCCAACAATCGATGGTTCTAGCTAGAGCGATGGAATTAGCAAACATTAATTTTGAACAAATGTGGTATCCAAATGAAGCTCATTCCATTTCTGGCACTCAACTTCACTTGTATCATACAATGGACCAATTCTGGTCAAAATGTTTGAAATATAAGATTTAAAAGATGGTGTTAACCCAATATGTTCTGTTCTTTTGAACAATCAATTGAATAAAACATAAATTAACATCAGCTAATGAACTTTCAAATATATTCAGAAATGATCATAAAAAACAGCAATAAAATAAATCGTTATAGTGAGATTCAAATAATTGGGCTTTACAATTATGGGATACGCTGAACATTTCCAAATATCCTGTTGCTTTGGTGTTGCGCGCATGTTATTTTCTTATCAAAGATGTTACTGATAAAATATTACAATTTCATTCGTTTTTTGCCCTTCATTTTTTCGTAAATTCTTTTTCATGTTTGTATTATTAAAAGAGATTTTAAAACTATTCCAGACTTCTGCATTAAAAAACAGATATTAAGCATGTTGATATATTGGAGATTGATGAACAGATTTTCAACTAGTTGATGCAAAATTATCACTTTAAAGTATCATTTCTAGTTTACCTGTATAATGGATAGCAATATTTTCACTCACATGTAGCTACACGAAAAGTCTCACAAAAACTTGATTTTCTCTCATTACTTACTCGCTCATTTTCTTCTGAGATTATGTTTGTAAAATATTCGTGAAAATTTTCTCTGCGAAATGAAAACTTCGTTAAGTTTTGAAAAGAAAATCCATGCTCCATAGCGCGCAAGCTGAAATTTTTGTTTTTCATGGAATTTTAACCGTTTTTTTAAATTTGAAAATAGAATTCATAGCATCAGATTTAAAATTAATTCCTCAGTTTCATAATTTTTTATATATAAAATGTTAAATCTTGATATATAATTATGATATCAACCACGTGTAGAAGAAAAATCCTGGAGTTGTCATGCTTATTAAAAAAAAACCATGAAAAAATATCAAAATTTCCCTCAAAACTTTGCGGTAAACAATTGTAAAACTAGCCGAAACATGCGCAGAAACCAACAGACTGCCAAGTATTTCTCACCGAGGGGTTGATGATATAAATTTATCTGAGACATTGGTAAACTTTAGAGTGTCAATTAAAAAAAAAACAAGAACTT
Organism: Parochlus steinenii; assembly: GCA_038502155.1. Lineage (NCBI taxonomy): Eukaryota > Metazoa > Arthropoda > Insecta > Diptera > Chironomidae > Parochlus > Parochlus steinenii. The sequence continues at coordinate 558,563 of JAXCIN010000015.1, read as the reverse complement.
TGCCGAACAACTTAGAACATCTTTTGTTTTACCAAAGTGCAACTTAGATATCATCCCCTCGTTTCTCCCACACTTGATCTCGTCGCTGAAATTTCGTTGAGTTTTTTGCTTTGTGTTAAATTATTGCAACTGTTCTGGGTGAAATTTTGAGAGCAATCCCAGAATTTTTGTTTTTGTATCTTTTGAGAAAGTACAGTAATTATTCCCAAGGAAGAATTAACGCATAAGAATAACACGGTTTGAATAAGAAAATTGCGGCTACAAGTTATCCACATATAATATTTTGAGATCACAACTTTTTGTCGAGGATTGCTGAAAGCACGTTAAAGTTAAATACTGAGTAAACGTTTAATAGTGAAAGTGTGTAGTTAGAATTCTCAAATATATATTAAATTCTCAATTTTCTTGTCCAAACGGTAATCTATTAAAAGTAACAAATAGATTAATTAATATTGTGAATTATACATCTGAAAACAGATTAATTTAGGCAAATGATAAAATATTGAATGAAGCGTTATATTTTTAAGTTGTTGAATGGATTTTCGCACTTTTTACCAACTCTCACCAAAAAACTGAAATAGAGTTTAAACCAAGGAGATGATAGAAAATTGAGTGCTCTTTCCCAAGCTTGTGTTAGTGGGTGTACCCCTAAAAATGATTTTCACAACCGCTCTTAGCAGTTGGGAAAGTGTCGTTGTTCTGTAATGTTTTGTGTTGAATAAGCTCCAGCCAAATCGTGCAGGAAAAAAGTTTGGTTTTTATATATATTTTTTTTGGTATGTGCGGATTGGAATCAACAATTATTGGACAAATTGGTGGGTGTTAAAAGATTCAAGTGTAGTCATAATCAGTGTAGATCTAGATAGTGAGATGCAATGTGATGATAAAACAACTAATATACAAGAGATAAAAAAATGGTTCAGTTGTAGAAGCTGCATAAGAAACACCTTTTAGCAAAATTTTTGCGCTGTGTTGGCATCCCAAATTTATGATCATGGTACCAGCCATTACACATTATAGATTCTTGTATTTTCCACTTCGGCTCGTTTTTAATTCAATTTTCGCGAGCACAAAGTTCATGTCTCAGCATTCACCACGCTCTGATATCAATTTACCCCCTCAAAATAACAAAATCAAAGTGCTTTTTATTTTCATCTTCATTAGAAAAAAGTTCACGAACATTCACATTTTCTTTATCAGAAATATTTCAATATTATCTATGTTATCATTTTTTCAAACACTTTTATAACACTTGTCGTTTTTCTTGCCGAATCAAACAGCAACTTGAACATCTTTTCAAGGCTATTCAACTTCAATGTTAATTATATATATCAGTTTTTGATATTTAAATTTAGAAAATTGTTTCAAATATTTTCGCCCATTAATTTGAGTTAAGAAGGAAATACCGCAGCGTGAAAACGTGAAGTAACATACTTATATTTTTTAATTCGATATTTCTTTATTGAAATACGTTTCAAAATGATGTCGCTGTACAATTAGATTATAATGGAAACACATAGCTCTTCATCGTTTTATTCTGCCCCCAATATTTTATCAAGGATACATTATTTTCAGATGTTTTCTGCTAATTTGATGTGATAGTGAATAATGTGGCAGTCTGCTTTTTTCCTAGTGCAAAACAATCCAAAACCGAATGAAAAATCGTGAATCGATACAGTGTAACGCAATAAAAAATTGAAACAAAAAAGAAAAATATAATTAATAAGCGATCATTATCGAGAAGCAAAGAACGTTCTTAGAAATTTATCGATAAATTAAATTAAGTGTTAATTGAGTGTTAATAAATACAAGTGTGTGTACTCGTTCATGTCTATATAAAAATAACTATGAACCAATTGCAGCCAGTTTGTGGATTATCAACTGAAAATTTTAAAAACAAAAGTGGATGCGGTGAGTGTATATTCAAAAAATTAAATCTACTTCAATTTACTTTGATTATGCTTTTCATTTTGATGTGACTCAAAACTCACACAGTTGTTTGATTTGCCTTGATTTTGCCAAGATGTCACCTTGGCCTTCAAGCACACATTTTTATGAAAACTTATAAAATAAATGTGCTAGAAGCATTTCAAACATTATTAAAGGAATCCAGGTGGCGACACTATCTCAAAATGTGTATTTTTGTGTGATGTTTGATTTAATAAATTAATGAAAACAAGAGTTTCCTATGTTTATATTGAAGAGTTCTGCTGTTTTTAATGTTTTGTAATTAAAATTATAACTTTCACAGTACAATCGAGCTGGGACAAATTGGTTAAAGTTTTTAAATTAATAAAGTGGGGTTAATATGCAATCAAAATTATGTTCCATGTTTAGTATGATTTCGTTTTAAAAGTATGTAAGCTTTTATAAACTTAGTTTGGTAATAATAAACTCAAAGCTAGTGTGATTTCACCCAGAGGAGTCAATTTGAAGGATCCAATCCGTATGTTTCAATTTACAAAAACATTTGTTACCTGTTAATACAGTTCAATGAGCGATTAAAAAGATTGAACCATATTGAACGTTGAGGTATTTTGTGTGATTGCTATCATAATTAAATGCGTGCTTCAAAAGTATTTCATGATTCAATAATAATTTGTTTTGTCATGTCTAGAGTTTCATACTTCTTGAGATAATAAAAATAGAACAAGCAGCGATTAATTTTTGCTTTTATTTGACAGACCAAGCTCAAGAGCCATTGTGTCTTGTTTTGTGTTTTTATCTTTATGGTGAGGAATAAGAAAATTATCAATGCATTAGGAATGTTTTCAAAAGTAAATACTGAAGGTTAAATGGGGTTCAAACTAAACAAACTATAATGAGGAATATTCATATATGACGTCCAAGAAATGTTTAACTTTAATATGTCACAAATTTTGGACGTCACCTAAAATGACGTCATTTGATCTTGAAATAAATAAGTGATCTAATTTAATCTCATATTATCATATTCTCCCGGGACACTCTCAATTTGAAAAGCCCTATAGATGAAATCCCTTGCGTAAAACCAAGATGATCAAGCGCCACGTGAAGCATCAATAAATTGCACGAGCACAGAATGGATAACTAATGAATTGGAAAATAGCAAAAGATAACCGCTTGAAAGTAAATGAATTTGAGTTTGTGCCTGCCATAATCGTGTTTGAAACTGTCCCCTTAGATTTGCATGACATTTACACTGGCAATATTTAATGAAGTTTTCACACAAAACGACGAATTTAATGTTACAAGAAAATACTAAGGCAGATATTTTTCTTGGAACTCATCCAAAGTTTATGTAATATTTTGTATATGTATAGTTGTGTCTTTTTACACAACAAATATCAAATAGAATATTTCGGTGGTTTTTGCCATGGAAAATGTCGCATATTTATTTTTATGTAGTTTTAATATAAGAGGCGCAAAGCTAGTATTTTCTCGCAATTGAATGTTTAGCTTGAAAAATTTGCATCAAATTGTTTTATTTTTATAGCCCCGGAACCACGTTTATGATCGATTTCGTTTTTGTGGAAGATCTGTTTGACTTTCTAAATATCAGAAGATATTCGTGACATCGACAACATTTTTGATGTTTAGCGAGCATTCGTCATCATTTCGCTCAATATTACTTATTGTGTTCTATAACTATGTATACCTGAATGTGACTTAATATTGAATATTTATAGAAAATTTGTACGGTATAAATATTTTTTTTAAATAGTTAATTCAAAGTTCAGAAAACAGCCTTACAATTAACTGAAAGAATTGGAAATCCAAGAGATTTTTGAACTTATTCAGATAATGTGATCATAAATTTGTCAAATTCAAAATCCATTGATGACAGTGTGTAGGGCGTAGGCCTTTTTGTGGCTTACATGCATGCTTCCGGTTTCAACATTTCATCATTGTTTACTTGCGGCGTCTGCTGATATGGTTTCAATTGAAGTTTTCACATTGGAAATGTAATAAATAATCAAAGCATCCTTGGCAAAAGTTTTTGTGCTTTCTTCACAATTTACTTTTTGCTGTTGGGATGTTTACAAGGATGTCTAATTTGTTGGGAGGGCTTTTTATCACTTGACAAGCTTCAAACTTTCTTGTTATTGTTTTTCGCCTGTATTGCGATATTTCAGGGACACGATGAAATATGTGAAAAACATTCAAAGTATCAATTTATTAAAAATAATTTAATACAATATCAAAACGATACGATACTTTTTCTGGAGTAAAAATAAAACTCATTTTTTGTAGAAATTTAGCATGCAAGAAGTATTTCTTATTCTAAAACTTTAAATGCGCAAAATCCCTTTAACAGAAAAAAATTTATAGTAAAAATTCAACGAAAGAAGAATGGTTGGTTGTCAATAGAAACAAATATGTTTTATATAATACTCGTGCTTGTTTTCTAAACTTTTTAAAATTTTGGGCAAAAAAATGTGCTGTTTTGTTTCATTCAGGTCATGACATCAAAAGTGAAAGGAGCCAAAAAATGTTATAATTTTTGCACTTTATCAGTTTATTTTATCTTGATGAAAATAATTAACGGGCAAAGCACAATTTACCATGAATGTATTTTATATTTACGGTGAAAGCACTTAACCATTTTTATTACTTATGTACAGGGGAAGTCTATTTGGATTTAAGGGCTAACGCTAATCAATTCGAGTGGCAAGGAAACGATCTACTTGCCCATGCTTAATGAATGTTTTCGGTAGCAGAAGGTCAAATCCTAACAAAAATACTCTCTTAAAGATAGCAATATATAAATGAACGTAGCAAATAGTAAGAGTTTTTCACACAAAGGAACAAGTTTATAGAAAAACAATATCGCCTTTAATATGACAATACTGAATACTTTGTTGTGGGCATTGGCCATGATTAGATTTCTTCTTAATTAATTTGGTTTCATCAAACAGAAAACTTTGTGTGTGAATTAATTTTCCTAATTAAAAATAGAACCGGTGAAAGTTGCATTGCTTTAATTGAATAATTGTTATTCTGGCTACAATTGTATGTACGTAATTTTTATTTCCTGTGTCTTGAAATTGAATCGCAAGTTTTTTAATCAGCTTAAGAGCACGCAGGGATTCTAATGGGGGATTTTCTGTTGACATCGCTTTTACTGGATTTATAATAACATTTTAGAAGTTCTGAATTTTAAAACCTTTAAAACATAAATTAAATCCATATCAAAATAAATTATAAGAGCCACACATTTTCTCAAAACTCATACAAATATAAAAAGTATTATTAATTTTTAAACAGACTTTCAAATCATCAGTGTTATTCAATAACAAATATTTATCGGTAACAACACTATACAAAAAATAAAATCTAAATCTACATAAGTCCTTTGAGGCTCCGAGAGCATGTCAAAAGTCTGAATAATCAAAATTGTGTCTTTGAATTTTCTGCAACTCTCTACTAAAAATGAATAATTTTCCATAACATGACGTAAAATTCTAGTTGAAATGATTTTTGAGTATGTGTGAATTTCGAGAATAAATATTAAACAACTAGAGTATATTATGTTGCGATTTGTCAACGGTTGGGATGCTTTCAAACGATCGTTTTGTTGGAGATTTTAAGCAAATACCAATGGGGCTTTAGTGTTGTTATGGCTTCATGACAAATTTAAACGACACTCTATGTTTGATATAGGAGACCTTGCGAAAAGCAGTTCTGATTTTCTGAATAAGTATTTGTAAAAGTTTATTGTTTTTCTAGAAGTTATATAAAATTAGTTTAATCCGAAAAATTATATTCACAACCACCCTCACTCTTTGAACCTTTATAATATAAGTAAAAATTATTAATCATAAAGTATTATCCATAACTACTTAATATATCACAAAATATATGTATGTATTTTGAAATATTTATTATACAATGAACCAATTATGTATTTGACATTCGTTCCAAATTATACATATAATTTAAAAGTTAAGAATATTTTCTGGATTAAATTTCATTGAACATTCGCAGAGCCCTAGATAACTCTGAAAAATTTGTTTTCTTTGCAATATTATAGTGTTCTGCAACTTGAATGTTCAAGGTGCTACGTTTGTGTGCCGATACTCCAAAAATAGGACGAGAAGGGTTGTGAAACGATGTTAATTGAAATTAATGTAATGCAGGAACGTTAAACACAATTTAGGGGAAATTACAATTTGAAAAAACGTTATGCCGCGAATAGTTGGAACTCGAAAAATCAGAATGGGTAGTTACGAGCAAAAATTGACTCCAAAACATATTTCACCTACTTTAATTACACTAGTGCGTGTTTATGGCAAATTCCAAAATTAAATTATAAAAACGAAAACTGTTCATATCTGATGAATTTTATAGTTCTGCTAAATACGCTTTAGTATTTACGTGTAAAGACTTGAATTATCAGTGTCAAAAGTGGAGCAAACTGTACATAAATCGCTGTCTATACTCACTAGCATAGATAATAAATTTACTAGCTCAGTAAATCCTTCAATACCCTAGATAGAATTTGGTAAAGCAAAGAATATCACAGTAATTATTTGTATATGTTATTCAATCGGAATCATTTATTTAGTGTTTTTATGGAAATCTGGAAGTGTGGAAAAAGTGGTTTTTATATCATCCCAGTATGATGCTCTAATTTTTCAAGGCCTGCCAATATTTTTGTCATTGGGTTTTAGCATTAAACAAAATTCTATCTGTCTGTATGTTTGTCTACAAAACAAATCCCGAAAGGATGGAGCCATACCAAAGTTCCTGGTAACAAAATTCAGCTGAATAGTTTGAGATGATAAATAAAATAGACAATTTTTTCAAAAAATATTCTTGAAAAAGAATGCTAAAAATAGTAATTCTAGTAATTCTAGCATGTTCAAAATTCTTTGAAACTTTCTAAAATAGTACTTGCCAGCTTTCTTCACTAACTTTTGCCCTCTAAATATTGCTGAGCTTTAATGTAATTTAAAGATTCACAAATATCATGAAAATTACAAAATCAGTTGAATTCCATTTTCTACTGTATCAATGTCCTTCGGCCAGTACTTTTGAGCTCCAAAATATGTTAATATTCAGCTTTGAACCAATTAATTTAGAACGCATTCAGACAAGGAATTTTTCTTTTTCTGTCTCAAGTCATGGCCAACTCATAATCTTATCAATTCAATGTTAAGATAGAAGCGCTTCTGAAAAAAGTTTTTTGAGAACGAAACATTTAAAAGCGGGTTTTAACAAAACTTTTATTTTATTTTTCCATCTTTATCAGTTTTTGACGAACCTTTTTTTTAAATCATTTGTGGAATTGCTGAAAAACCAAGTTAAGAATCAAGGGCTTTCAATTGTAGAATTGTTTTTATTGCTTCTTGGAGCACAAATATTCCAGAAAAGATCAAAACTCATTTTACAAAATGCTTCATGCAATGTTTTATTATATAGAAAATAAAAATTTAAAAAAATTGAAAGGGAAATTCAAATGAAATTAAAACCTTTTACATAAAACGACGTTGACTTTTCGCTCAAAATTTTTTTCGCTGTTTGTAGATGTTTTAGTAAATCACAATAAAATCAATACATTGCAATAGCGTAAATTACATTAAAATATGTAGATTATGAACAACAAAAAAAAATAACACTTTCCGAAAATAAGTAGTTTATGGATTTCTACTTAAATTAAAAAAAAGTTTTTTCATTGGTTTGTATAATTTTTGTATTAGAAAAATTTCAAGCTGATTTTAATGTGTTCTACACCAAAAAAGTATTATTCAAACTAGGAAAGTCTGACATCTGTGAACAAATAAGAATGGATTGGTCAAGTTTAATATTATCTTTGTTCATTTTTCTTGACCCCATCGTACTGCTTCATTAATATTATTTGAGAACACCAGCCACGAATCCCAATTCAATGTCAAAGCTGTATAATTTTTTGATATCGTGTTTATTACAGCACCTATTGAACTGAATGCTAATTTCCGTGTTTCGACAAATTTGTGAATTAACCTGTATTTTATCCACAAGTTTTGGAATACTATGTACGTCAAAAGCTCCTACTTATAAGCTTTCTAACGAATACGTTGGTTTTATGACTTGTTTCAATTATGCGAAATGGTAATTAACACTTGTGACGTCCTTTGCCAGTCAGCAATACTATGAGACCTAAATGTTTGATTAAATAAGTTCGCAAATTCAAAAACTATTCAGCATGAAACTGACCATACTTTTTTGCTTGTATATTTCAGTTGTAAATTGCTGTGAAATCACCCTCTAATAATAATCACCCAGGGCAAGCGTGGCGGGGTTTCAAGGTAGCCATCTTTTAGGCTCCTCCTTGGGCCTATTGTGCTGTTGCGATGAACGCCAGCGTGGGCGGCGGCGGAGATCGTGCAGGTGGATCGTGGCGGGTTCCACCGGACGAGACTCTTCAAGTATGCGACCCAAAAGATAAAGCCGAACAGGTAATTAAATAATATTTATATATAATCTGTTATGCCAGTTGATTGTCCATAAAACTAGTTGAAGGGTTAAAAATTGTACTCAAAACTTTACAAACCAGTTAAAACTGAAATGACTCATATGAATGCTTTTTATTTACAGGATTTGTATGGACCTGAAGGACACAATTGGCGCAGCATAGTTTTTTCATTACTTGTGATTAGTTTCGTAATCGCTGGTATTGTGACAGCAATTTATTTATTAGGGTAATAACATCATCAATCCGTGCTTGAAAGTATTTCCCATTAGAAAGATCTTCATAAAATATAATTTTATGATCTCAAACTCTCAAACTCATGTGCTGCTTTATGTCTCTCATCTCAAATCATTTATCCTCCCGGCCATTTCAGAGGAGAAAAATTAACCCATAAAAACATTTCAGATACGTAGATGAATTGCTTTATTGGTCTGGGAAGCGTATGAAATTGGACGAGTACTTGCAAGGTGAACTTACGCCAAAGCGACTGCCTTCTTCATGGATTACCAACACAAAATTTGTTTTTCAATCGGACGATGGAAGTTTAGCAATATTGGACACTGCCAACGATTCTGTGACGACATTAGTCACGAATCACACAATGGTAATTAATGGGCAAATGAATCACATATTATATAAAGTTGTGATTGATTGATTACCTAATGCAACACTTTCCTTATTTACTCGAAAACAGAGACAAATTAATGTTAGAGGTTATCAATGTTCCACCGATCTGCGATATGTTTTATTTAAACACAATGTAAAATATGTAAGTGGTTCATGTTCTAGCGAGATACAGTAAACTAGTGTTTAATGATGTCAAATTTATTCCATTGCAGATTTATCGATATACGTATACAGCGTTGTATACTGTGTATGATGTTACTAATGAGTAAGTCGAGTATATTTTGTTCAATCTGAATGGGGAAAACATCACACAATGTAGCAAATAAAGCAATTCTCTCACTTTATTCGTTCCTTACCATTAAAATTTGCCATTTGTCTATTGACGACGCAAATCAAATTAAGCTTTACACCGTGTGCTAGCATTTAGCAAATTAATGTCTTGAAATGAGTATAAATTCGTAACGACTCTATTTTAAAATATAATTTGTGCAGTTGAACACAAATTATTATATAATCTGCATTATGTTTTTCACCGGAAATTCACAAATATTAAATGTTGATGGTGAATCGATCGAAATAATAAAAAAAGCAACAAAGCTCATATTTTCATCATATGATTGGATTGTTGCGATGTGGCATAATTTTTATGAGAAAACATTTTCCGAAAATTTTGCATGTTTTCCGCTAATACTATGAAAAAATGAAGAAAAAATGATGAATTTCTTGTGTTGCGTTGGATGTGTGCCAAAAACACTAACATGCAAGCTCTCATAGAATATGTTTCATGAAAGAAAAGAAGTATAAATAATATCTGAAAAGGAGTTTAATCTTCATGAAGTGAACCGTCGATCCAAAACATCATTCCCTTATGAGTTCGGATTATTTGCAATTTTCTTGCAGTCGTTATAAATGGCATATTTATTGGTGCATTCACATCCACTTTATCAAAAAAGAATGACTTTTGAGATTTATTTTATTTTTAGTCGTTTATAAAAGATCAAACAGATTGCTCATTGTAATTATTGCTTAAAAATCTGTTAAAAGTTTTCTAAATCATGAAATACCATTCATTTGTTGTTTTCAGCCATCACATGCCAGTTCGGTTAAAAGACTCTCCAAAAGTGCAGCGTACTCGGCTCCAGTATGTGGAGTGGTTGGGCAATACGACGGCTTTAATAATCATAACCGATAATGATATCTATATTAGACAATCACCTTCTGATGAAGAAGATGTTCGATTGACCCACTCGGGAGTTCCTGATCTTATATATAATGGTGTAGCTGATTGGCTATATCAAGAGGAGATACTTCACTCGCAAAAAGCAGTCTGGGGTTAGTAAAGTGTGTTATTTTGTTTCCGTAATTTTGCCAACATTTCAATTTTAGGAGCACCAGATGGGACTCTGTTGCTGTATGCCTCGTTTAATGACACAAACGTGGGTACTGTGATTTATCCGTGGTTTTCGTCCAACACCATAATACAAGCTGGAGGATTGACAAGTGGGGGTACATTTCCAGCCGCTAAATCACTCAGATATCCCACACCGGGCACGCTTAACCCAGAAGTCACTTTGTGGCTAGTGGATATTGCTAATATGACTGATCAACATAACTATCACATAAAGCCTCCCTTGTCGCTGGAAGGCCAGTAAGTCTCCTTATCATTCTTTCTTTTCAATGCAGTCTCAAAATATATTATTATGTTTTTCAACTCCACAGAGATAGTTACCTAATATCCGCATCGTGGATCATTGCGCAACCTATTCCTCAACTCTCAGTAGTATGGATGTCTCGCTCACAAACATACACCGTGATTGCCTCATGTTTTGCTCCTAGCTGGAGCTGTGTAGAGGTAGATCGAAGATCTTTATTGAGGTAAAACAAATCTAACCAACTATGTAATTTTAATTGCAGACTCACTCAGAGCGAGCACCAGAAGACGAGTGGCTTGACATTTTACCTCACCCCGTTTTCTCGCCAGACGGTGACAGTTTTTTGTTGTTGGCTGGCATTCAAGAAACTGGCACAGAACATTTTACACACATTAAGCACGTCACGATAACTCAACAACGGATCGCTGTCATCTCACATGGTCGATATGAGGTAAACTATTTCGCACGTTTGTCCACTGTATTGAGAGTGAAATTTTTCGCACATAAAATCAATCATATTATGAAATTAGGCCAAGACAATCAGGAAACAATAGACATGAATGATTGAATCACACATGTCTATAGTTTCGAGTTTTTGTTGCAAGTGATAATTATGATTGATTACGAAAAATCTATAAATTTATATTAATAAAATGTATCATTTCTGTTGTCGTCATGATTGTAATTTCTTTATATATTTCTATTCTCGTTATTTTCTTTTAATACTACTCTAAATGTATTATTTTTTCATAAATCAACATAAATGTATATTCTGTGCGAAATATACTATATTTTGTAACAAACACAAAAAACTTCTGGTGTGCTACACACATCGCCACACTTTCGCACTAAAAAACCCTCAAAACATAGCAAGTTTTGAGTTTTGGAAAATACCAGGTAATTGTGGAGTGGAGTCTCCTGAAACTGATGAGCTAACCAACTAATGGGTGTTTGGTTTTACTAACTTTTGCCAGCCAAATGAACTGTGTGGTACATATGTTACATGTTTTTGTGCCGAAAACGCTGAAAACGCGAAAAAGCACATTTTATAAATTTCAATTTAATATCATTGATGAATTCTGTAAATATGTTTTATGCGATGTTAACTGTCAATTGATTTTGCAATAAAACATTTAACAACGATACATGTTTAACCAATTCCATCATTGATATGCACAGCATAAATATATTTATTTAAATGTGTTTTACCCATAACTATAAAAGCTGATTATGCATGATATCTTAATTTAACGTTCCAATTCAACTAAAATCATTTATTTCTTGGAAATTTCGAGTAATTAATTTGGTTTTTTTCTTTCTACAATTTGCCGCTTAATTTGAACAATGTTAGGTTTTGCGGATATTGGCATGGGACACATTCAACCACTTGGTTTACTATTTGGGAACACAAGACAAAAAGCCGGGTCAGCAGCACTTGTACATTGTCAAGGATCCGATTAATGAAGATCCCAGAAGGTGAGTGGCTTAATCGCCCCCATATGATATATAATTAACGTTTTGTCTTCTCTTTACATATACTCTCTATTTACATCATAAAACTAACAACACTGAAACTTATGAAAACATAACATAAACTTTCAAAAACAGTTCAATAAACAAAATAGACCGGTAAATTAGTTTGTGCGATGGAATTATTATTATTAGAGTAGATATTATGTACAAGACCATATTTACAACACAATAACACATGGACCATCAAATAAAGTATAACCAAAAAACATCGATGGTATAAATCATTGTTCGATGCATAAAATACTTTGACATCAAATGAAGCAACACGAACATGTGTCGATTATAAGTATTTACTTTACTACCGTATTTACTTGTTGGTTCTCACTACTGTGTACATATTTTATATTTTTGCATCTGTTGTTTAAAATTTTAATATTCATTTGATATAAATATTGCTTTTTACTGTGCTGCATAATTCAAGAACCTGTTTTCAAGATTTAGTTCAGTTAATATTCTATATCAGCTATCATTGTTTGATACAAATCCAACTTTTTAAATTTATCATAAACTGTAAGAACCATTACATTTTTTACCATGAGTACATGACCGTCAACTTAATTTAAAGGTATCTTAAATTTTTCTAATATTTATGATAAAATTTAAGTTGTGTAATGAAATTAAATCTTGCTTCATAAGTTTTGTCACTTGTCCAAAATTATGAAAAGTCATTCACCGATTAAAGTCATTGCTTTATTGTTTTGTTACGCACTATAGAAGGACTCGAAAACATATGTTAATATTATTAATATTATGTTAAATTTAACATTTTACCTTCACTTTAATGATTGTTTTTCTGTTTTATTAAGTTACCACTTTGATTTCAATGTTGTAATTTATTCTTCTATCATTTTGATTTCAATAAATAGGTCAGAGCCACAATGTATTACTTGCGATTTGAGTGAGGTACTCTGGAGCAGCCGATATTACTATAGCAACTGTTCTCATTTCGAGGCGTACATGACTCCAATGTCTTCCATTTCAACGGATTCTGGTGTCCAGTTCTATATACTTGAATGCCGAGGACCTGGACTTCCTTTAGCTGGTAAGTAGTGTTTGCAAGCCGGGATCCCGGGATCCCGAAATCCCGGTTTTTTGACTGATTTCGAAGAACCGGTATCCCGGGATTTTGACTTCGGGATCCCGGTTTTCAGAAATACATCTAAATCACGTAAAATTGATAATATTTTGATATTTTTTGTTGTGATATCATCAGTATTTTATTATGTGCGACTGTTTATTGAGGAAAAAAATTAAATATGTGTCGAACAGTGCGATTCTCTTTGTAATAGTCGTTTATAAGTAATTCCGCAATTTAGATTAAAAAAGTAGTACGGTACTATCTCGTACTATCGACTGTCAATTCATGTGTTTCTCTGGCAACACTAATATACAAGTAAACAAAAAGAAAAAGATATATAGGTTAGAAATTCGTATCATGGAAAAGTCACCAGTCTGGTAAGCATTGCCCTCATTGGCTTGTAAAGGTGGATCCACCACAAAACACAACATTGTGATCACCAGATCTGAGCCAACAAAATCTAGTCAGCACAGAATAATTGGATGCTCTTTGTTTTTTGAAATCTCACTTCAAAACAAATAACTATCTAAATGTATTAAAACCATGAAAAATAAATTCCTTTTAATGTGTAAATAAATTAATCATTTTTTATTGATAAAAACTGGGATACCGGGATTTTTAAAATGAATCCCGAGATCCCGGTTTTCAAAAAACGACCGGTTTTTGCAAACACTACTGGTAAGTAATTTTTTTTTTTGATCAATATTTTTGTAAGCGTTATAACTACGTTTTCGATGCGTTTCCATTAATTTGGTTTGACCTAAACGTGTTTTAAATGTATATTAAAATAGTATAAACAAACAACATAACAATTCTAATTGAGAGAACAAACTAATATTTTAATCGATGTAAAATTTTCACGTACACTTATAAGTGCCGCCAAACTATACCCCAGGTATTCTAATAGTATTCCCAATCTATACTTACTTATGGGGTATACCCTCCCAGAAACCTACCCTTTCTTAACTTATGTATACTAATAGTATACTTTTAGCGTTCCCTGGGTATACAACTTCCACACCCTTTAGGGTATACCTGGGTATACCCAGGGTTAAATTTTAGTATAATTTTAAAGTATACCTAATTCCTACTAAAGTATACTAATAGTATACTTTGAGAATTCCCTGGGTATACAACTTCCACACCCTTTTGGGTATATCCTGGGTTTAGGTTTAGTAAAATTTCAAAAGTGTACCCTTTCTTAACTAAAGTATACTAATAGTATACTTTGAGAGTACCCTGGGTATACAACTTCCACACCCTTTTGGGTAGATCCTGGGTTTAGTTTTAGTATAATTTTAAAGTGTACTCAATACTTACTAAAGTATACTCATAGTATACTTTGAGAAACCCTTGGGTATACCCCGGGTGCATTAGAATTATGCTGAAATATTAATTATTTTCAAACAACTTATTAAAGAGTTAATTCAAGTAAATTTTATTTTTTTAATTTTTTACATTTATCGTTTGCTATTATAACAGTTCTTGCTCTTATCTTTAATTCCTTAGCCCCACTTTTGTGCTGGAAAAATAACAGTTTGGGTGAATTTTCAGGATCAAAACGTAGTTCAAAAAGCGGCAGATTTTCTTCGATAGTGCCTCTTTTTTGAACCTGAAAAAATCTAATCATTTAGAATGAAATCAACCTGCTTAAGAATTCAATGTGTTGTATGAGATATTCAATTGAAATTTATAGACTAAGAAATATTTAGTACAAAATGTGTAGAGTTTTCGTAAAGCATTAGTAAAAAAAGAGTATCAATTAAGTAAAGCATTCGTAAAGCATTAGTAAAAAAGAGTATCGTTTGAGTAAAGCATTAGTATACTTTTAGTAAATTATATATAAATAAGCTTAATTATTAATTTTTTATCATTTAACTAAGTTAACTAGACTACAACGTACCTTATAACAAGACGATTCTGGATTTGGTTGAGAAAAACGCAGGAACTTTACATGAATAGCTGATATCAGAAAACACGTCTCACTTTCACAGTTTTTTTTTTTTAATGACAGTCTGTAGCAAAGACGTAGTAAAGTTAGCCCGAGTACCAAAATTAGCCCGAGTAGCAAAATAATTGTAAAGTCAGCCTGAACTTTTCCGTTTTGAATTTTTGCGGGAAATTTATAATAAAATCATTTTAAGTAAATTCAAAATATATTTTTACTTTTTTTATATAAATAATTAAAAAGTAGTATTTTATTACTAGCATTTTATTAGTACCATTTTAGTTTCAAAAAAGTATACTTTTGGAGTATAAATTTAGTAGTGAAAATTTCTAGTTCAGTTTAAGTATGATTTTAGTATACTAAAAAAGTAACAAAATAGTTGTAATTTATTTGTACCCTTTTAGTTTCAAAACAGTATACTTTTGGAGTATAAATTTAGTAGTGAAAATTTCTAGTTCAGTTTTAGTATGATTTTAGTATACTAAAAAAGTAACAAAATAGTTGCAATTTATTTGTACCCTTTTAGTTTCAAAACAGTATACTTTTGGAGTATAAATTTAGTAGTGAAAATTTCTAGTTCAGTTTTAGTATGATTTTAGTATACTAAAAAAGTAACAAAATAGTTGCAATTTATTTGTACCCTTTTAGTTTCAAAACAGTATACTTTTGGAGTATAAAATTAGTAGTGAAAATTTTTAGTTCAGTTTTAGTATGACTTTAGTATACTTAAAAAGTAACAAAATAGTTGCATTTTATTCGTACCATTTTAGTTACGGAAAAGTATACTTTTGAAGTACATAATTAGCAGAGAAAATTTTCAGTATAGATTTCGTATGACTTTAGTATACTAAAAAAGTAGGAAAATAGTAGGGTATATAAAAAGTAATGCTAAGTACAAATCGGGTAAACTTTTGGGGTATACCCGTCGGGTACATACCCCGTTGGCGGCAAGGGTTACATACCAAAAACCTACCTTTTGAGTTTTGATCATGCAAGAACATTTTTCCATGGAAAAATAGAACACTGTGTTTACATAAATGCGGGATTTATAATCCTTGAAAAGCAAGCGCGGTGACGTCACAGTTTGCAAAACAAAAACCATAAAAATCGCATAAAAACGTATTCATCACAAAAGCTTTTGAGCGAAAAATGTTGTTGGTTGAGTGGTTATTTGAGCTGCGGAAAAAACTTAAAAGTTTCTACGTTAAGTTTAAAATTTTTCCATAATCATTATATGGATAAAACAAACAAACAACCAAAACTAAATAATATAGTTTCCTGGAAACAATTAATAAAACAATGACAGAAAATAATTAAATTTTCTCGTGATGCAAGTTTATATTATAATTGGATATTTTACTCACATCAACCGAGCTTTTTATGAAAAAACTCAAATTAAAGCTTTCACAACAGAATCTACGTATCCATAATTTATGGACAGAAATCTTGGTCGTATTTTCTCTTGTGTTTATGTAGGAATTTTTTTGGACATTTTTGTGCTCCATCCGTTTTCATCACAATGTTGTTGTTGTTACTAGCTGCAGTAGCAGAAAGTTTTGGAAGTTTCATCAACATACTTAGGCTTCTGTATTTGAACAATTTATACATAAAATACGTATGAAACTTTTTTATGTAACACTTTGTACATTCTATACACTTTTGCATGCTTTCAAGTATTCATATGATGACGTAAAATCAAATATTTTCTTTACAATATCGCCTTTTTTAAAATATTAACTCCATAAATATTAAAAATCTGTGTGGTGCAGTTTTCCAAGGATTTTGATTTTTATAGTTGCAAGCTTTTATAGTTGCAAAAAGTTAAATTTGTGTCATATTCACTCATTTTTCACGTTTTTGTGGTGACTGTATGAGCTCTACTTTATGATGACGTTGTTGTTGTTTATGCTGTACGAATTTTCATTTTTGATACAATAAAACAAACACGTAGAGTTTTATTGGTGCGATGCCAATACGTTTTTTCTAGTGCTGGCTGAAAAATTGGTCTTCCTCGCTAACAGAGAAGCCAAATAAAATCTCTTTGTGTATAAATAAATAAACAGCAATGTATGAGAAGAGTGCAAACAGAATTGTCAATGTGTATTTATTGATACAAAAATCAAATAATCACAATAATTTGATAATGGATTGGAATATATATGGTTGATGACCGGACCAGGAACACAAATTAGTACAAGCAGTTTACATCACAGTCGGGATAGTTTATGTAAAACTAGAACAAGTATTACAGCAGCCAAATCGGTCCAGTAGCTAAATGTAGTAAAGAAAAAGTCAGTTCGAATTCATCATTTGTAAATGCTATAAATATGATAAAATATATAATACATTTAATATACATCTATATATATATAGCTCGATATTAAATTGAGCGACGCCGAACTTCAAACGTGACTCATAAATAAAGAGACACATAAAATTATTTGGATTTTCATAGGAATTACAAGAAGAACATGTCTATTACAAATTTTCACTTGAGTATTTATTTCCAATTCTTGTCTCAATAAAGTCAAATAAAAATAAAAATCTGGACCAAATGAATTTTGCCTTCCGCAGTTATGAAAAGGAATCGATTGAATGGGCTTTTGTAAGTCTTGGGGCAAAGCAGAATAAAGCAAACAAAAATCTATAAAAAGATTATCAGAACATAATGTTGAACTAGAAATAGTTCATTTAGCTGTTATTCTAGGCGAATCGTGATGAAAATATAATTTCAAATAATACTTCCTAGGAAACAAAATTGATGTACACATAAAAGCAGACTCCCGAATATTTATGCGCGACTATCGTTAAAGAATTTAAAAATAATAATTGGCGACCATGTGGCTATCGCTCTTAACAATATATTATTGTGTCATTCTCAATTCCGGATGGTTTTCTATCTTTTTAGGTGTACATTCTGCGAAAACGCACCGTTTAGTTAGAATTTTGTACGACACGCGGCCCACACATACCAGCAAATTGCAGGAATTGGCCTTACCGACTCAGCGCTCTTTTGAAATTCCGTTACCGCACGGTTCTAGAGCAACTGTTCAGCTTTTACTGCCGCCAAGTTGGCGAGAAGAGCTAAGAGATGCAGCCTTTCCTGTCCTAGTAGAAGTGTAATGAGAGAAGTTTATGCTAATTTAATCCATGTTTATTGTCTACCTTTTGTGTCTTTTGTCTGATATTTTGAATTATTGGCTCAATTTTTTGTGTAGAATTATTGAAATAAGAGCTCGTTGTATGATACAACTTTTTGTTAAACTATTTTCCAGAATGATTTTAAAACTTCCCGATTAGCAACCGATACGATTAATACGAAGAAAAATTAACTAAGAATATATCTCTTCGATTATTCGCATTGGTGTTAATCGGGTTATCTATAATTAAAAAAGAAAAAATTATTATAATTTTTTATTAATAAATTAAATTATTTAAGGAATGGCAAACCTGGCACTGTTTCAGTATTGGAAGAGTTTCGAATAGATTGGGGCACATATATGTCGGTAATATAACTTTTTATATGATTTTGAATAAACTTATAAACTTTTAGGAGAATACAGAGAAATTAAAATATCCTTTTACTTTTATTTGTTCTATAAAGTCCCATAACGATGTGGTCTACATACGATTAGATGTGCGGGGTGCAAAAGGTCAAGGCAAAAAGGCACTTTACCGACATCTGGGTGGCGTTGAGGTGCAAGATCAAATGGCTGTGCTGAGGTAAGATTTTTTATTTTATTTAATAGCTTTTATGGTTTTGGGTTGTAGAATTGTTGAAAATTTAATTTTTCCCTCTTCCTCAAATTGCCTCATCATCGTTTTCACGCTATGTTCTCTCGATTTTCATTTAAAACACCTGTTAGTTCCTGTTAAATTTTTAATTAGTTGTTTCCGTACTTTTGCACAACTCTATAAGTGACGATAATGAGGGGCGGAAATTTATTAGTTTCCAAATCATCAGTTTCATAATTTAATTGTAGTTTACCGATCATTAACCATGATTGCAAAGCTCACAAAACTCTATTTAAGTAGACTATTAAAAAACTATTAGCCTCCCCCATTCGATAGTACTTTTTGTGCCGAATACCCGTTTGGTTGATATATTGCTCTCAATTTGCAATGCCAACAAAAAGCTACCATTATAAATTCAGAATTATCACGTCGGGCGTTGACAAATTATTTCATTGCTTCAGATACCTGTTGGACACATTATCATTCCTGGATGAAACTCGAGTTGGTGTGTGGGGATGGGGATATGGTGGTTATGTCACATCGATGATTTTAGGCTCTCAACAGAATGTTTTCAAGTGTGGAGTAGCTGTTTCGCCTATATCTGATTGGCTTTACTACAGTGAGTTTTAGTGTTTACTATAAAATATTTATGTTGTTTAATCCTGTAAAATATTTGTTACAGATTCTGCATTTACTGAACGGATATTGGGCCTGCCGTCCGAAAACTACAAAGGTTATGTAGAAGCAGACGCTACTCAGCGAGCCAAACAAATACCATCGCAATCTTTCTTCCTGATTCATGGCTTAGCTGACGCAACGGCACCATACCAACATGGAATCGAATTAGCTCGAGCGTTAACAGAAGCCGGAACGATTTTTCGATATCAGGTTAGTTTTATTTTTTCAATGTGACAAATATTTGAATCAGTATATAGTTTTATAATTAAGTTTAGGAAATTGCACGTATCTATATTTTTGTTTGGATAATTTTTTAACGAATGTAGAAGTTAAATACAATACAATGAAAATCTGTTTTTTATATATATACGTATTTGAATCCATTTCCAGGCCTATGCCGATGAAGGCCATGACTTAACAGGCGTGACTGAGCACGTGTACCGTTCTATGGAAGACTTTTATCGCAACTGTTTGAGCTTAGACTCTGACGAGGATAAACCGGAAGCAACACGAGTTCCAACAGAGTAAAACTGAAAAATTTCTTTAAATATATTCGTCTCTTCCATTAACGCTTTAAATTAATATGATCAACGAGTTTTCTCTCAAGTTTTCAAGAAAGTGACGATGGAATTCAAAATATTATTAAGAAGACGTTGCTTGTTGAAAGTTAAATCCACAGTTATAACAAGAATAGTTTAAAAGAAAATAGTCAGTGTGCAAAATCACCACAACAATAATACTAACAAGTGCTTCTAATAATAGTTATAAAACTTCCAATCTACTAACTTCTTGAATAAAAGTTTTATTTTAATTTAACTGGTATGTTTAAAAAAAAAAAAAAAAAAAATGCTTCGAATTTAATAATTGTTAAACCCGACAGTGATTCATATTAATCCTACTAACACATAATATCCTGCCAGAAATGAAATGTTTTTTCTTGCATCCAACAATTTTTCGATTTAAATTAAGTTATTTTCATCTTCCATTCTTCCAGATTCACCGACAAACATAAATTCTTCCAACAAAAACACAAATATAACTAAACACTCAACAGAATTACCACCGAACACACAATTCACACACAATTCGATACACAAAATCTAACATCACATAAAAATCATGCTGCAAAATTATAACATGAGGCGCAACCACTTATTAATGATGATCGTCTATTAAATAACTTGAACTTTGACACAAGTGGATATTCTGTTGATCAATTCTCATATGGAAAATAATGGACAACTAAAAATATGTTCAAAAACGAAAAATCGAGATGATTAAACTAATAGCTCATAAAAATATTTTAATTAAAAAATTAAACAAAAACTATTATGAAATACTTTGTAAACTTATCGAATCACAAAAAATATCCTCAAAACTTTTCAATTCAATTTGGTAAACATCGAACTCTTATCTCAATTTAAAAAGACAAATCACGAAACACGAATCATATTATAAGTACAATTTAAACCATTGTTGATTATACTCATATTTTCACTTTTTTTAAGCGTCTATTCGGCTTGAATGATCTCAAAAAAACTTTTTTGGAAATATTCCAATAACATTCAGGTGTATTTATCAAATTCTTGTACATAACTATCCCAGATTAATTGTTATTATTGCAAACTAAACATACTCCAATTCAACAATTTTTCAATTTATAGACGATATTCGAAAAACGATAAAACGATTTCTGGATAATTTGACTCTTCAATTTATTTTGCCGGTTGCAATTTGAATTAATGGCATAAACTTGCAAAATATTTTGAAGATCGGAAACCCCTGTCAATCTTTTTCTGCAATAAAACGCATTTGGAAGGGAGTTATTTAATAACCGAACACATATCATTTATCGAAATTGACACAATTGAGAACACAACTTATGTAAGAATTGTCGCGTCCGTTTACTGTGCATCTATTTTGATGAAAATGATATAGCCCCCAAAACTCAAGTTCCGAATGAACCTTTAAGAGGAAACGAAGATTTATATAATCTAATAAGTACTTGTATTTTTGATGTTTTCCAAGTTATCTTTTAAAAATGTTGAAATTGAAACTTTATGTTCAGAAATGCTGATACTAGCTTTAGTTAAGTTCTTTGATACATGGCAATGCAATCATAACGCTTGGAAGAACGATAACTATCTCTAATTACCATTGTACATATAAAAATAAAAATCGTGCAAAATGGCACTCGAATTAAAATGTGCGGCACTGTACTTGTAGTACATTCGTTTCGAGTGCTGTGTTGATGTTAATTTACATAAATTATTATGTTGCTTCCAAAATTATTGAATAAAATACCGTTTATTTTAGGAAATTAACAAAATATATTGAAACTTCAACATAGTATATTAAAAAATTATAAAAAATTGAATTGAATTAAGTCAATAAAAATATTTTCATTATTCAACATTAATGGTTGTGAAAATAAATTATAAAACTTAATAAAAGTGAAAAATAGTTTCTCTAGTTTTTTCGTACAATAAAATAAACATACTGATTATTGTGTTACCACACATAAACATAATTAAAAGATGAAACAAGTATTTGGAGCAGATGTATGCACTCATTTTATTAAAATAACAAATGAAGCAAAATCGAGTCACTCCATTGAAACTGATATTTTAATCGTCGCCTACAGATTCACACAAAAAACACAGAAATTAATATTATAAAATTTTTTTAGCATAATAAAAAATAAATGCATGAAACGAGATTCGTACAAGCAAAGCGAGATCAAACACATAAATTCATTAAAGAAAATGCATTACGCAAAAAATATTCTAACTGAACCACGTTGTAATAAAATGTAATTTAAATGTTTTAAATGTGACACAAACATGAAATTGAGATTTATTATATTTAGACAAATATTATCAATCAAATTTTGCCTTGTTAGTTTAACTTTAAGAAATTGATGACAAAACAGTTTATAGAGCAAACAGAAATTGTTGAGCAATGGTCCTTGTATTGTATAAAATTTGGTTTTGATTGCATTTCAAAATGTAAGATTTGTCTCACTTGTTTTATTTTATGTTTATTGTTGAGAACTTGTTCTGAATGAGAAACAGAGAGGTGCTTTAAATAGATACAGAGAGCTACAAAGAACACAATCAGGAAATAGCTATAAACATCCATGAAGCATAGATTGCTCAGCAATATAATAGCATAATATGTCAACAGACGGTTTTTACGGTTCACATTTACTCAGCAATTTGTTAAACTTGTTTATCAGATGGCTCTCGTATTTATTATCAGTTCTCCTTTTATGCACTTTCTTTTTATTCCAGAAAAGTTTATCTCTACTAGAATTTTGCTTTATGTCCTAATTATTGTCAAAACTTCTCGTCATGTTTTTTATGAAGTAATCTTATTTGTCAAGAATACAACCTACAAGTTTATCATAGTGCTTGGTGAAAAAAGCAGTCATGAAAATATTGATTAATATATCTCTGATCTTCTGACAAATTTTACTATAAAACAACTGTTAATAAAATTAAAATATCAAAACATTTTTGAACTTAAAATCACAATTACCACATCTAATCAAACAAAGCCAACTTTCTCTTGAACGCGGTGAAACTCCGTATTAGAAACCGATTTGTCAATTGTAAATCTGTAATCCATCCAACCTTTCCTGAAAAAAAAACATACACTTTGTAACGAATTTTTCAACAATGACAAGTTGTCGCTTGAATACTCTAATAAGTATAATTTTATTTCTCCTCATAACTTGCTTGTACATCTATATATTTATATTGTGCAATGAAAAGGAAGAAGGATTTGAACAAGTAAAAACTCAGAAGAAAAATCGAAGGAATTTATTTTAGAAAAACTACTTTAAGCGAGACGTTCAATCAAGATACCAATCTCTTGTTTCAGTTTACTTAAGAAAATAATAAGTGTCGCAAAACATTTTTCTAGGATACTAAAGTTTAGATTGATATTTGGTAGGGCTGGCAAAAGAAGAGTAGGAGAGTAATTATTGTGATTAGATTTTTGGGTAGCAAAGGACTGTGAGAGTTGTTTAATGTTAGTTTTAGTAAGTGTTGAACTTTAATACTTAAATGTCAGGAAGCAAATATAGATGTCGATTAAGTTTGGTTTTTTAAATTGCTAAACTTTCAGATAAATGGGACTTGTTCAGATTATAAATTTATTGTAAGCGCGAATGTTTCATATAGAAATTGATTGATTCTTGAATATCTAAAAATGACCTCTGATGGGTGGAAAATATTAAGCTATTTATTTAATTTTTTGGAAAGTTAGTTTGCAAAAAATGTTCAGTTAAAAAAAATTAATTTAGCGAGTATAAATGTTTCTAAGGAGTATTTAAATATTTTTTTCTATTTTTGTGATATTTTAACATTTAAAAAAAAATCTTTTTCAACTAGTTTTTTCCACCCATCAGTTAAATTTTTATAATACATTAACAAGGTTTTCCTCAAATATTTTATAAATATTAAATTGATATATATATGGAGCTTAAACTATTCAAAATAAAACTGAAACGAAATTATTTGATAAAATTAAAGTTGCAAAATTCACAATCAAATTAAAAAAAAAAACAATCCAAAATTTTAACAATAAATTTTAAACATTAAATGTGTTGAAAACTTAAAAAAACATTCAGTTTGCAAAAATAAACTAAATATTTATAGAGATGTGGGTGGTGAGTCAACATGGTTGTATAATTTTAAGGATGTAGAAAAACTTTTTGACAAAACGTAGTCAGTCCCTTACATAGTTTAGATTTACAAATTCGTTTTCTTCTAGAAAATTTACGTTGTATCATTTTGTTGAGCTTTTTGTTTTTTGTAGCAATCAATATTTTTGGCAATTTATTCGGTCGTTTTCAGTTTCTCTTTGAATGAATGGCCTTTTCTACAAGGCTCCCGTTCAATGAAATTATAAAATATATATATACATATATATTTAATATAAATCAAAAGCAAAGTATGAAGCAAAAACGGAAGAAAATCTAAAAATATTAAACTTTATGGATTTGTTGGCACACCTATAGTATTTTTCCTGCAAAAATAAATAGGTCATAGTTCAGTGAAAACGGCCAGTTTACTTTTGCAATTAAGGGAAAATATTATCGCCGCATTTGTTAATAGAATAATTAAAAACTAAGTTATAGGTAAATGAAAATTCAAAACATAACACCAATTAAACATAAAATTAATTAAAAATATTGTAAAATTGAAACTTTAATTAGCGGATAATCAAATCAAATACAAATTATTGTATAAGAATTTCAAAAATAATATAAATATTTATTAAGTCTTTTCATTATACAAAAACAAATAAGATGATTAAGATATTCAAAATGAGACATCTCAGTTTTCAAAATCACATACATTATTTGAAAATTACAAAAAAATCTAATGTTTTATTAAATACCTAACGATGTGGAAATGGCATTTTTATGAAACGTGTAATTTAATATAATAAAATTTAAATATCATTATTTAAACTTCAATGTTCAATGTTTTCTATTAAGTTTAATTGAAATAATTATAAATTTAATCAATAAAGTACGAAATTATAAAGACGTTTCTTTTATTGCAAAATATACCGTATAAGATTTTCAAACTTTTGTGTTTTTGTCTTTGCTTTTTCCCATAGCTCTGAAGTTAACGGTTTGTTGGAAGATACGCATATATCCACAGATTTAAAACAAAAAATGTAAACATTGTGTTTATTATTGTCTTATTAAATGAAAAGATATGGAGTTTCCTACTTGCAGAGTATGTACTAAGTCAGAAAATTTGGAATCGCTGTTCATCGAAAGAAATGGACATGTAATTTCTGAATTTATCGAAGAATTAACCAAAGTTGAAGTAAAATAAAAGAATAAAATTTTGGAACTATTAGTATATTTTAATATATTTTGTAGATCAACTTGAAAGACTTATCTACAATGATTTGTGGAACATGCCTGGAAAAATTGGATGTAGTGATTGATTTTCTAACAACTTTTCATGCGTCCAACAAATATTTCGTAAGTCTGATCGAAAATGACTTGAAATCAGAAGAGATTTTTGAAGAAGAGGAGTATCTGGATGAGATCAAAAATGAAGAATATGGAGGAGTGCCGAATGACGAACATTTGATACAACTTGAAATTATAAGCATGGTTCAGGAGCCAGTATTGGCTAAAGTTTATGCTTCCAAAAGAGACATTCCAAAAACGAAAAGTAAATTTGAAAAGTCACTTAATAATCCCAAACTCAATCAATGTAAAACTTGTGGCAAAATTTTCAAAAACTCTTCGTGTTTAAAAATTCATGCTATTACACATGTTAATAGAAATGATTTAAAACAGAGCTTTAATTGTGATGTTTGTTTTAAAACATTTTCAACTCGAGGAAATTTAAAGGCACATTTAGAGGAGATTCACGTCGGTAAGATATACCTAGCTGATCGAGATACTAAAAAGTTTCAATTTAATGTATTCTTCAGGTCATAAAAAATTTCAATGTAGTTTTTGTGAAAAAGAGTTTTACAAATTAAACAACTATAATGTTCACCTAAATAGACACACGTTAAAATATATGCAGTCTTGTACATTATGTGAAAAAAGTTTTAACAACAAAACTCTACTTACTAACCATATGCGCGTTCATACTAAAGAAAGGTACATTGAAGCTTCATGAATACTTTTCAAATATTTGAGAAAACTTAAAATTTCAGGCCATATAAATGTAGTTTCTGTGAGAAAACATACTCCCACCAAACAGATATGAGAAGACACAGATGGTCCCATTCAGAACCTAGACTAAGATGTGAAATTTGTGATAAAGTAACTGGACTTATAGGTATTCAGTAAATATTTTTGATTAAAACTTGAAAACCATTTATAGGGTTACAACAAGAAAACGGCACTGCTAATTCACTTAAGAATCCATGAACGTAGGTCAATTAAAAAATATAGTTCGAATAAAAATAAATCTTCATTTAATACTCGTAGGTGAAAGAAAATCATACGTTTGCAAGTGTTCAAAATCTTATGTACAAGTAGCTAGCTTCAAAAAACATACTGCAACCTGTTTGATGGAATTCGGAACCTGAAATTCTATGCTGAAACTATTATTTTTTGAAAGTCATTTTAAGTAGTTTTTAGTTTTATTTAGAAAATCTGTTTTCTATCTTAGTACAATTAAATATTAAAAATAAAAATATAAACTTTTAAGTTTTGTTTCGATTTTCATTCAAAACAGGGAGCCATCCCTCGAAATTATTCTCGGATGTAATTTTTTTTTGTGTATACACTGACATATTTATTATGTTGCAGAATAATTTCGATTAGTACGGACGAACCATTTTACTGCAAAATTGTATGCTTGAATTCAAAACGTTTTAATCGAAAACAAAAATTATTGTGCAAGAACTTGTGCTTTAAAAATGTTGATAATTTTTTTTCCCTTGACTAGATTTTTAGAATAGAACTTAAAATAGTGTTACCTCTCTAAAGTCAATTTGCATTAATAACATAAAAGAAATTTACTTAAATGTTTAAATTTAAAGCAACATAATATCAAATTTTAATTTTGGGACGGTATTTTGATTTCAATAATTATATGTACAAAACTTTCCACAATACTAAATATGTTTAATAGTGACAGGTTAAAAATTGTTCCAAATCTGAAATGTATCACTTGTTAAGTTAGTTACATTCATTCATCAAAACCGCAAAAACATGAAAAAAAATTGGTGTTCCTCGAATCTTCGAAATCTGTGGTTTTTGCAAAATGATGAAATATCTCAGTAATGAATACATTCTTAAGAACATGTTCGAAGTGGTTAGAAAATTGATAAAATTATTATATTAAAATTTTTAGGAATACCCGTTCATTCATAGTTATTTGTTTCAAAACTGATCTCGTTAATCATTCAAAAATTGTCACACAAACCTGTATTAGATATTGAATTCATTTTTTGTTTGTTTGTCAATTTTGGTTACATTATTAAATTTGAACGGACAATGAATTTCTTTTGGGGCTTTTTGAAGCTGTTAATTCAAATGTATTTTCAATAACATCGACAGGTTGTCACAAGCTGGAATTAATTTTCCAATGATTTATTTTCAATTCCGAATATTCGATATGTCAATTTGGTAGATTTATGAAATATGTAAAATTGTGAATAAAAATTCGAGACGGAGATAAGTCACTGAAGCAGAAACTTCCAACTATATCAAATCAATGATTGAAGATGATCGTTATAGTTTTCGATATTTTTTAGTGTTCCGTTAATTTCACATTCTATAATTAAAATAATTCATTTTTAAAAGCCATTTTTATCGTCGTTTCGAATCAGTTTCTCGAACATTTTTTGGGATTATTTCGAAATATAGTTTCAATACTGTTTGTTCATAGCTTACATTTTTAATTTGTTACTCTGTTCATATTTTTCAGTTACATATTTTGGATTAAATGTCGCATGTTTGATATATTTTTTTTTTGAAACTTGTTTGTATATTCTCGAAAAGTTACTTTCGAAACATACCAATAATATATATTTTAGTTTTTGGTTGCGGTGACCGTAAAATGAAATTGATATGTTAGATTTCAACAGTATCAAACATATTCAAAGAAATTGTAATGAGAATGAACGATTTGCACGTCAACCAAATTAAAAGTTAAATATGTAATTAGGCATTTGGTTTAAGAAATGGAGTTGGTGAAACAAGTTGCTAATATGCAAATCAAATAAATATTACAAAACTACCACTACATTTTCAAATCAAATAATTATAATTATAAATTTTAAAATAAACTTAACGGGGGTTATTTACATATTTATACAGTGTCTATCAAAAACACCATTCAAGTATTGTAATGAATTAGGCACCAATGGATAATTCACATTTCTACCTTATAGTATGGAATTAGAGATATTAAAACTATATTTATCTGCACAAGCTTAGAAGTAGTTAAATTATTTGGTGGGTTTTGTGTGTTTTTAAGTTTGATTTTGTGAGATTTTAGAGTTTTTTTTCAATAAATTAACTTATGTGCGTACCAATTTGATACATTAGATCATTATTGGTCATAATATGATGTCCAACAGGGGGAAAATATTACATTACAATTTGTTGGTGCAGTTCTAGACGTGACGCAGATGAGTCAGAAGAATCTTCTTCAGAAGTTGTTCCTTCTCCACTCTTGATCATGTTTTTCTTGCTAAACTTTTTGTGTTGGTGCACCAAAACTTCTTCGTTTTCATCCATTTCTTCGTGTTTATGCTCGTTTGTCAAGCACTCAGTGCACACTCCTTGTTTCAGTTCAGACGATGATGCTAGATAAACTTTCTCGCAACGGACACATTCTTCTTGAGGATCACCTTCATCTGAATAGAACAAAAACAAAGAATTAATATAATATTTAAGGTATCGTTTTCAAATCTCGTTTTTTCGGGTATTTTTTTCAATCAATCAATTTTGTGATATAATACATTTTTGACACGAAATATGATATTTATTTGTTTTCTCACAAAAAAGAAACAAAGATGAAAAAATTCCAATTCAGAAAAGGTAAAAATTATAGTAATTGAGGGACTGTACAATACCGTCGCCGCTGATCTTTAGAGGGCAGAGGGTTTCTTTAATACCTCAATTTACAAATTTTTAAGAGATTTAAGTAAGATCTGTCGTAATTTCAAATTAAACCCCTGACAACAAACAATAAAATATCATTACAGCATTAAAAATTTTCAACTTTTTTTGTTGATTTTTCCATAAAAACAAGAAACTTTAGGAATTGTTGCACGAAATTGTGATTATTAGATGATGATTTTTTTGATTTCATAAAAGGATAGTAAAAATCAAAAGCATAAATATCGGTGAGTCCAATTTCCTCGTATTTATGAATTTCGTGGTTCTATGGAAGACAAAATTTTTGTTTAACGAAATCATTATATTATCATTATAGTTTGTGTTTGGAATCGTTGGCTACGATTAATTTCCAAGACTGTCTGTTAAAACGCGGCCTGTTAGCGTTTGCTCAAATCACTTCCAATTAAGTTTTAAGTTTAATTATGCGTCTCTTCATGTATTCAACAAAGTGCTAATAAAACATATACATGATAAAAGTATATGCAAACACATTATTTGCTTCATATACTGAATTTGTACAATGTAGATTATATTACTAGTTTTTTTTCTTCTGATTTTTCATCTATTTGTGAATGCCAGCAATTTAAAAAAATGAAAAAACAGCATAAGAAGAAAACACAGGATGTGAACCGGTAAATTCAATTTACATAGAATAGTCGCTGAGAATATAGCATATAGCTTTATCTGCCATGTCCATAAACGAGATGCAAGATGTTCAAGCTAATCTAGTGACATAATGTTAACAGGTATATTCTGGCGTTCTGTCAGTAAAACTGATATGAATTTATGGCCAGCACTTTATATTGGATCAGTTTTCAAAGTACATTACAATTCAATTCAATGCTATCGAATTTTAGGTAAAAGCTTTTAAAATTTCATTATGCAGTTAAAACTTACGTGTCTTATTGTGGGCGCGAAGATTGCAGGCCAAGGCAAACTTTTTGGAACAGAGCTGACAAGCGTGCGGACGGTCTCCTAGAAATGATAAAAAGATATTTTTATAATGTGATGTATTTTATATTATTATAATCACATTTCCTTTAAATTCAAAAATCTAATTGAATAAAACTATTTATTTTCATTCATACAAAGATTTTACATTTTATCGCAGTGATTCACTCAATAAAAGACACACAAACGTCTTGTCAACAGTCAGCATTAAATCATCAGCTTTTCGTTTGCTTATTGTCATCCATTGCGTAAAGATTGATTGATTTTTGCGCAATTGTACATATTGAATTGAAAGTAAAACTTGTTTTTAAGCGGCAGTTTATTGCGCATTATTTTATGATAATGATATTAAATTGCATTTTACAACAATCCAAATATACTGCAACAGCATAAGAGTGATAACAATCAATTTATCATAAACAAGTCTTGATTGTACTCACGTTGTAGTTTTCAACAAAACAAAAAAAACTCTGTCAAAACTCAAATAGATGCTCTTTTTCATGGCTTTTAGGAATTTAATAAAATATTTCAATAGAAAATATCTTTGCAATTGCTTTTAATACGCGCAAAATAAACTGACTAATAATCATGTTAAAATAAGGAATTCTCAGCTTACTAACCGATCGAGTCTTTTCTTATGAAGCTCAGAAACATGCGAAGAAAGAATCATAAAAATGTTAATGAAAGAGAAATAGTTTAATTTCTTTATTATTCCGAACTCTAGATAATGTCACTCTTTATCCGTTTTTTATGTTTCTTTTTTACTATCAGTTTGATTCAGAAATTTTGTTAATTGAATTAGAAAATTAAAAGAGATGAATTTTTGAGTGAGATAAAAAGTATAGAAGTAGAAGTTTGGTTCAATAAAATGATTAATGGGTTCGCCCCAACAAATGTCATGAAAATGGGTCGAGTTCTTGTGAGAACGATAGTTTTTTATCTGCAATCAGAATGTTTGAGACTGGAAAATAAAATGCGGTAGCAAAAGCAAATATACATATCAGAGAGTACAAAAAAAGGTTTCATGAATATTTTATTGACTCATTAATGGCCGAGCTTCCATTCCTTTACCTATTCGTTTTTTTACTATGGTAGCCAAAACGTCTTTTCAATTCTTAATTGAAATTTACTGACTCCAATAAAATCTAATGTTTTGTCTTTATTTAAATAATAGGTTTAACATTAGATTGATGCTTTTTGCAAATAAATCTATTTCGTTGTGATGAGAATTCTTTCTGATGAGATGAAATGAACATTATGTGATTCCACTAATCTTGTTATTTTCTATTTATGGCATTTTAAATTGTCTGATACTACTTACTTACGCATATATTTATTTAAACATAAATATGTTGTTTAAAGTTGAGATAATGCAGAATACGATTCAGTTCACTTAGCCATCGATCTTTTTATGAAGATGTCAAAATAAAATCTTCTCCATGAAAAACATTTTTGTATAAATCTTTTGTACACAATTATGTGGTTGATCATAAGATGAAACTTTTAAAAACTTGGACCAAATATTTTAATTAAATGTTATAAACTCTTCAATCTTCTCCGAGTAACAGTACCATTTCTAACTTCATAACAAAATAGTTATCTATCTATTTATCAATTGGTTATCTCATTGCATAGTTCAACGTGTGGAATAGCCACACAATACCATTTTGGAGACAGTGATTGTTGGCTTTGATTTACGCGACTTGATCAACAGGTTTCAAATATAAATACTCCAATTCAAGAGATTTATTAGAAAACGGCAACTTTCGTTTTAAGCGGAATTCAGTTTGTATACCTGAATACCTGCGCTCAACTTTTAATCCGCTTTTATGTCCAGCTCAATGAAGCTACTTTATTTTGGGATATTGAGATGATTTATTATTTTTCTAAAACGTTGAATTGTTTGAAAGTGGTGTTTAATAGTGTAGGTGGACTCGGTCTTTGATCGCCGATTAATATTAATCAATTAATCAAACAATTTAATTAAGATCAAAAATGTTCACCAAAAAAGAATGAAGAAAACTAAAAAGATTTGGAAAAGATGTTTTCACGAAACATTGCAACATTCAGAACAAAAAAAGCAACTATAAATTATGGAGCGGAAACAGAGAAATGCTTTAACAATGAACCTTTAAAAATAAAACAATGTTTCAGGTATATCTTTTTAATGGCTTGCAAAAACTCAATTGGTGCTGCTTTTTGTGCGCTTTGGAACCGCAAATAGAAAAACACAAATAACGGTTAATTTTTTATTGTCCCTTCAAAAAAAAATCATCCGAAAATCTGCTACCGTATTCTTGAAGCTTCTCAATTAAAATGCACCAGCTTCAGATTTTCATTGTTCACCTTATAAATTCCGTCTAAAAAACCTTAAAGTTTAAAACTTCCTTAGATTCTTAAAATTATTGGAAATGTTTCTTTCGATAGTTGGTCTATATTATTCACATTTTCAAATCGAAGATATAAAACTTCACGCTATCTAAAATAGTATAATTATACTGCTTTTGAGCTTGTTCTAAATTGCTTCTTCATAAGTTAAATTATGACATCAGATTCAATACTTAAGCAGATTGCATGAAACATTAAAGAAGTTCTTGTAAAGGATCCGGGCGGTCAAAAATATCAACGGTGAAAATAAACTACATTTTTAGTTTAGCAAAAAATAGAATGGACATCGTAAAATGCTATTGTATGTTTTTTGAGAAACAATCAAAAGCGCAAAGAGATCAAGAACCAAAAACTAAAGTATTGTTTTCGGGGACAATAACAAGTCGCTAGCAAACCAAAATTTATGTCCGATTCACTGAAAGTTGAATATTGAATTAAGAAAATATTTTGGCGGCATTTTTTTGGTTCAATCTCTTTAAATTCACAAAGTTGTAACTAAAATTTTTACAAGAAAATTTTCAAAATCGCTTCTGTTAAAATTTTAGTATCTACATGTGAAAAGATCAAGCTTTGGTTTTCTATTTAAACCGTAAAAAAAACCGAACTTAGATAAGAATAAGGTCAAGCATGCTGAAATATTTACGCTATTTTAGCTATTAAAACTTCTCAACATGTTCTTGATGCATAATTCATCAATAAACAGTAGCATATTTTGTTACACAAAACGGCAATTTTCCCCAATTCCTTTCTTGAAATCTTCTTTGTTATATTTTATATCGGGCAGTCAAATTAAAATAGATGTTTTTTTGAAAAGTAAAAAGCCACAAGACACAAAAGACATGTAGAATATTATGCTCTCCATTTTAACCTGCCTACTGTCTGTCTCATCTACATATTCATAAATTTTTTATACGATCACTTTGAAACATATTTTCAAAGTGAATCAAAACAGTTTTAATGCAAAAAAACAGTAGGTTTTTGGTGGAAAGGAAACAACTTAATGTTTATCAAAGAATTAATAAAAAACCAGAGCAGAATACCTAAATGAAATGGAAAGAAAATTGTAATTTATCGAATAATTTAAAAAAATTATAAAACATTAGCCATCCAATTTTATATTTTGTTTGATGATTTTTTTGGAACAACAGAGTAGCGCCTACACGTAAGATTTATGATTTATTTGTGATGTTTTTGAGATTTTAATTCAGCCAACCATTATGAATATGGTTGAAGACTTTTAATGAATCAGGTACACGGCTTTATTTCCCACAAATTAAGAGATTTTATGTGTTGGCAAAAAGATCAAATTAGTCAATCAAAAATGAATTAAAAGATTTTAAAATTGGTTTATTGGCTGTCAATCCGCCATAAACTGAAGCTGGGAATTTGTATTTCAATTTTTGAATATGTTTTTGGTTAATCGTTGAAACCAGCCATAAACTAACGAAATCACATTTACATAATTTAGTTTTATGCTTCATTAAAACTTTATGAAAAAATTTGAGATTGTTTAGAATCTTTACAGGTCATTGAATGTAAATATTATCAATACATATTTATATGATACTTGAAATTGTTATTGAATGGAAATTGTAATTGATAAATTTGCTTCATCTTGAAATATTTCAAAATTTTTATGTTTTCTTCAGACTCCAATAAAAATCAGTTCTGTACATCATTTGATAAGATTTATTACGTGAATCATTAGAAATTAAAGCTATAGCAGTAGCAATTATTCTAACAGTTGATAATACAACGCTGCCGATAACCGCGAGTTCAATAGCAACATCAAACATATTATTATTTGTCTCGATTAGATAGGCAATTTCGCATGAACGAAATCATAAAAAACATCCCATACTGGACTCGAATCGCATCATTAAATTATGAGAAATTGTGTATCGATCGTATAACTTTATTATTAATTTAATTTGAGTCATTATTGTTGCCTGTCTGTATGGCTGGAGAATATAATGATGAGTACCATTATAAATTACGACATCAATTAAAAAGTATAAAGAAAAGTTTCATTTATTGGACATGATCTTTTTGTCTCTGGAAGAGCTTTACAGCAATCAATAAAAGATATCTTATTGTATAGATATTTGATTGTGCTCCGATTTATAAGTATTGTAGCAATATTACTTTGTTAGTTTGTTACAAAACACTGATGATTGAAAAATGCAGACCTCATTGTTTAGGAGATTAAGCAGAGAAGAACAGAAAGATCGAGTTTATGGGAATTAAACACATATTGGTATTCACTTGCCATAAAAAGTCAATACTCAATCAATATATTTTTAATGTTTTGCATAACCGAGTATGTTACTTGATATTTCAATCAAGATCTCATTTGAGAAAAAATATTCAATCCAAATCAAAAAATCACAGATAGAACAATTAAGTCGTGCCAATTTTGCTCCACTTTGAGAACTTAATTAAACTCCAGTTTCTAATTGGTCTTCAGCATTTAAAAAAATTCTGTCTTGCAAAAATACTGCCACAAAGCATAGAAAGCAACTGCCAGTTATTTGGTTTTGCATTAGTTTTGCATAAAGATGTTCGTTAGAAATAAGAAATGGCATTGTCAGGAGCGATTAAAGCGAGGCGAAGCAAGCATTTTGCGCAAAAACGACTTAATTAAGAGAAAAATCAAACAATCAAATATTCATGTTTCTCGAATTTACCCAACATGTATTATGCAAATCGGCTCGATATTATTGAAATGCTATTTGGCAAGGTAATTTTGAATTGAGATTGAGATGTTAAGAAATGTATGCAAAAGAAATGAGAGAAGTAAATATATTGCAGCTCCAAAGTATGTTTGGCTCGATGTCTGCCAATAAATCATTGTTTGCGAATTTTTAATTATTCATGAACTACTCTAGAGTATGCAGAATAGGTTTAGTTTGTGACTTTATTTCTGAATTCTTCGGATTCCATCTTTCTACCATTCTGCATTATTCTACATTAGATTAAAAGATTATTGAGCACTTATGCAAAAATAAAATATGTTAAGGCTGTTAAAACTTCTATATCACACAAATCAGCCAATAAAATATAAAACTATTATTTAGAAACCTTGTTCAAATTGTTATTGCAGGAAAAATTATTAAATGTTCTCAATATTCCAGCTTTTCTAAAGTATTTATTTAATCCTTAAAGATTATCAAAAAATTACAAGAAATTTTGTTGAGCAAAAATTCTAAAGTACACATCGCTGAGAAATTAATTGTCATTAAAAGAAAATGTGTGGGAAAATTCAATAATTTTATTCTCTAAATTTTGCTGGGTACCAAAACTCTTTTACGATTTTATTGCAGCTCATAGAATAAAGTTTGAGTCAACATCTTTAAAAATCACGGCTTTACAGTTCTTATTCTTGTGAAGTTTTGTACTTCATGAAAATATAAAATCAACAAATTATCTTAATAAAGACCAAAAACTCATAAATGATTAATGTTCTACAATAAATGATTTTTTGTTTTTCGTTTGTTTGATGAAAAGATGGACAAAATAAACGAATATTATTCAATTACTTGAATGAATTCATTAGTTTTTTTTTCAACTTCCGTTCCTATCTGTAATTGAAAATCAATACAAATCTTCAAGACTTGCAGTAGTATAAAATTTTTTAAGAAATATAATAATTTTCATGAAATATGACATGAGAGAAATCAAGAAATCGGAATTCTGAATGGATATTTACAAATTAAAAATTGTTGGCCGATAAAAAGCAGAATAATAATTAAAAATAATCGTTGGTTGCCATATCTGAGTATTAAAAGTGTATATGATTTTCTAAAAATCGTTCTATGCTTGCATCTCTAGCATGGCTATTGTAAATTGTTGAGGAATGATTTTAATATTGAGGCAATAAACATTTTTTTAGATTAATAGATAATTAAAAAATGTTAAGTTGTACAAATCATTCGAATACGCTACATTTTAAACAAATAATGTGTTTGTGTTTAAGACACGACCAGATTTTGTTACTGCAAGTCATACAATGTAATCAAATCGGCTTCTTTATTGAACGTGAAAACATAAAAACGCATGTTTATGTACATAGAAGTGGAGTTTGCCTTAAACATCGTAATTAAGAAATATAAAAATACTTTAATGGCTTAAATTTGCTGAAATCAGTGGTCTATTCAACACAACACTAAATTACGTCAAATGAAAACTGTTCACATTCATCATAAAAAAAGATTAAATCATTGAACAACAAATAGAGAAAAGTTCGAATCGCACCAGAAGCCAACATTAAAATTTCCAAAGATTTTACAAATTGGATCTTGGATATGAATGGTCACTAACCCTAAAAACAGTATTGGATCATGTGGCTTGAATTTGAAATAACATATTTTATTATGATTTCATTAAAATTCAGTTGAACGATTAGTTATTGGTTTGGCTGTTCAAATCAATTAAATCTTAAATTGTTTTCAGAAATAAGAAAAAAAACTATCTATCGGATTAGTTTTTCAAGAATGCAGCGACAATTTAAAGCACAACGTTAAGAATTTTTCATGGTCCGGTTATTGAGCGGATATGAGTTCAAAAATTGCAATTATTATTATATCTGAAAATGCAAGCATCTTTCTGAATATGTAAGTAAATGAATAAACGATCTTACAAAATATACATTATGAAAAGTGGTTTGGTTTAATCAAAAGGCTTTATTGCTTCTGCATTGCGCCAAAGCGGCAAAGCTGAATGAAAATTCTGTTGCACCGTTTCAAGATTAAGAAAATAAATTTTAATATTTAGCGCGATATAAAATATTTTTATTCATCGAATGTATTTTGTATTTTAATTGCTTCTGTTTCGCTTTAAAACAGAAACTGATAATGAACAGCAATTTAAAAAATGGTTTTATTTTCATTTTTCGCACAGGCAAATTTTCTTGATGGCTCGACAACGTTCTAATTGAATTGTAATTATGCCACGGAAGAATATCGTCTGAAGTCAATATATTTGGTCAAAAAGGCAAAAACAGCTGTCAAATATAAAAAATAAACATTATTCAGATTTCAATATACCGTATTATAATCTTATCACTCTTTAAATATTATTTTAATATTTGTCAAAGATAGGATATTGAAAAGAATATTTTTCAGACCAACTTTGCGTTTGCGACAATCAAAAGAATAATGCTAAACTTCTACATTCCAGAGAATTTCCAAAAAGATTTCAACGTTAAATGCGAATTTTTTCTAAATCGCTGGAAATTCTGTCGATTGGTACACTCTCTTAAAAAGTCAGTAGCCCACAGTCAGATACTCACTGTGAACACGATCTCAACTGCTGCGACTGGGCAAAGAAGTTAATTGGTTTTTACGAAATATGGGAACAAAGAATTCAAAAAAATTTCGTTCGTCCTCTTGAAAATTGATTACTCCAGAAGATTTGAGTATTTTCAACTGAAACTTTAAAGTATTATTATTATTAATATATGTTTTGAAAAAACTACTTTCAAATAAAAATAATTTAGAATAAAGTTAATGATCCAATTTTGCGTTCCCAAACTTGGTTTTAATTTGCATTGTAGTTTTGAGATTGCTCGCTCACAGACCAGAATAATAAAGAAATTTGCAAATCAATAATACCAAGCAAAGCACCATAATTATTTCAGACACGAGTCCAAAGTTTCAAAGAAGCAAAAAAGACTCTTTAAATTCTCCTAAAGCGTTCACTTATGGTTCTTAGTTTTTGTTCGTGAATATGCTTTTCTTTTTAGAACTTACCTTTTCTTTAATTCATTGTAATTGTTTCCAGCACGTTCTTCACAAATGAAAAGCTTCAATAAAACCACAAACGTGAATTATTCCATACCATAATTCATTAAAACTAATTTGCCTTTCCTTTACCACTTTTTGTACTTTGTAAGTTTAGAAATTATGGTTTTTGATCATTAAATCAATTTCGTTCTAAATTTTTTGGATCAAGCTTAAAAAATTGACGCC
This sequence comes from Parochlus steinenii, assembly GCA_038502155.1. Classification (NCBI taxonomy): domain Eukaryota; kingdom Metazoa; phylum Arthropoda; class Insecta; order Diptera; family Chironomidae; genus Parochlus; species Parochlus steinenii. The sequence continues at coordinate 519,945 of JAXCIN010000015.1, read as the reverse complement.
ACACTTCATTTTTCAAATATTTAAAAATAATTATGCATCAATTTTGTTATGTCCAACCAATTTGTTGGGAATCTTGAGAACAATTTCATGGGATTTATACACAATTTTGTTGCATTTCCACCCACACTAAAAATTGTTATTAAATGAGAGAAACATATTTTATAAATGCACGCGAATCTTAAGCTTTTGTAACGTTCCGTTATTTTTTTTCCTTATCATACACGTAAAAATATAATATACATTTTTACATATATTTACATATATGCAAACAGTAAAAATTGATGCAATGTATAATGCAAATAAAAAAAGTCGAGTTCTTGCAGCTCCAAGTTCTTTAATCTTTAATATGATTTATATAATTTTGAGATTCCAAGTGTAAAATGCTACATGAACATTAATTTAAAGGTTTTTGTTTGACGTCTTAATAAATTAATTTTTCTGAACATTAAGCAAATTTTCATAAATATTTGAATTCGTTAGTGTAGGTTGTTTTTTGATGTTCTTCTCCAAATCGATCGAATCGTATAAAATATGGCATAAATTACTCGGACAAATAATGAAAATTTCGCGCCAAAATTTAAATTAATTCAGGCTAACAAACAACACTTGTTTCATATAAAAATACTTTACTTAGGGTGAATTTAAAACGAACTCCACAAAAAATACACCATTATAACAATTATCAGATTATACTTATGGTGTTTTGTGGTCTTCAGGCAGGAGAGCGAAGTATATTGAAAGTTTTTATGGAAAAAATAAACCAACTTTTACAATCGACTTAAATTATTGCCTTCCATGTCTGTGGGTCAGTTTGAAAAATGAAACAGGTGGTAGTGTTAAAAAAATTAGGGTGCAAAGATGAGCATACCTTTAGTTAACTTTACCCAAAAAACCCTAAAATCACCTGTTATATATTTGTGTTGCCTTTTGAAATGAATAAAAAAATTTAACGTATTTTTCAAGCTTTTTCCGTTACAAATGGTATTTATTAATTAGGACCTATCATTCGTTCAACAAAAGATTTCAATGCTGGCCTAGCAAGAATATTAAAATTAAATGTAGGGCAAGGAGCATCTGCAAATTTCACCAAAAAGTATTTTAATTAGCATTTCAATGGTCGAAAATTTAAATGATTGATTGACAATTTCAGTTACCGTTGTTTCAATGTTATATAAATGTAGCATAAATTAAGATTTTGATCAATAAGTTTTGACCTATTTCTAATAATTTTGCTGTTGTTTAAATAACGTACTTCTCTTGTTAATATATTTATTAATGCTGAACACATTTTTGTAAATTTAAAGCGAGTCATTAATAAAATGATTTGTATAAATGCCGAAGAAAATATTAGATATGTTGACCATATAACTTAAGTTATTCATACGTGTAAAAAGAATTATTAATTTTATTCTTGTATATGATATGCAGATTGCTCTTTTGTGCAATAAATATAGAGATGTATTATTAAAAATGAAATAAAAGATAATAATACATCTTCAGATCTGAAATCTGGCTACTGCCATCCGCACCAACTCAAATTAAGTTCAATGCGAAAAATGTGTATCGGTGTAGAGCTGATAATTTGAAATAATGAGCCAGGCAAGAGACGAGTTAGACGCGCATCGGGACTTTCGTCTCTTTGCTTGCTATACGGCAAAATTAAGTGCATGTCGAGGTGAGTAGGAATTTCTGAACGTTCTTTTTTATTTATGGCTTAGCAAAGCACACAGGAGAAAAACTAATAAATTTTCTGATTTTTTCGAAAAGCAATTTAAAGAGAAGCTGCAATTTTTGTGATTATTGTTTGTGCATTATAATGAAAAAATAAAAAAACTTAATAAGGAGCGAATTCCGGAAGTGCCTAATTGTATGTGGTACGAAAAAGTGCGGGTTTCAAACTTACCAGTATGCAGGAAAAGGTGATTTTTTAGGTTTGTCTGTTTTGAAAAACCTCTGGAACAGATTTGACATTTGAAGGGCCATGATCCACTGTGTACGTACATATGAGACTTGAGATCACCTGGTGTTGGGAAGGATTTGGAGCACAACTGACATTTGTGTGGTTTCTCCTGAAAATGTTATAAAAAATTATATTAATACTTTTATTAGAACTGAACTTGACTTTATATTTTTCAAGACCAAAAAGTCAACATAATGATTATTACGTAAATATTTGATTAACTATACGGACTTGTAGCATAAGCTCAGTCATTAAATTATATAATTTTCTCCATTTTAAAACATTACTGTTTCTGGAAACAAAGCACTTTTTTTAACAAATCGCACGTATATAGTGTAAAACCAAATCCAAACTTTGATTGTGTTTCTGTGTTTAAATTGCCGAAAATACTGAAAAAGTTCCCATACTTTTCAAAATGAAGTTCATGGGTAGATTTCTACAAACAATAAAAAAATTTTATATTTAAAGGTTATGTTTTTCATTCTATTCTGATTTTATCATTCATTGTGATGGAATGGCTCTTTTGGAAGTTTGTACAATTTGATCGTTGTTCTTTATTCAACGACAAAATCAACTTAATGTTTCAAGTTGACTAATTTTTGGCTCCAAATACTAAAAATTTAAACAGATTTTAAAATCATTCAATCATTTAATCCGAATACTCTCGTTAGTGTGTTCATAGAACGAATATATTTATAAAGCACCGGCAATGTCCGAAAACTCTTTTTGAATTTAATATTCATCATTAGATATGTAATTAATGCAAAAGCCCATATAGCGTGAAGTCCCACGACTACATATTGTAATTTTTATTGTTATATTGTGTTTTCCGTCTTGGACTTTGAATGTCTTTTGGATGAGTAGATGATGTCCTGGGAAAATATTTCAGAATCAAGTAAGAAACCCATTTCAAGTTGATTGTTTGCGGTCGATATACTTGGATGCATATGGCACCTTCAGCCGCCAGTATTCATGATGTATTTGGCAGTTGTTAAGTTGCAAAAATTTCAGTTGAAAAGTTAAAACGCAATAAGAGTGCCTCCAGTGATGTCCATGAAACAGACACATCAAAATATTGAACAATCATTTGTTGAAATTGGAAAAGGATTCAGTTGCAAGTATATTTAAAGCATTGACTTGTAAAGATCTCAAAATTCTACAAACAAAAGTATGGCAGGTAGATTTTGCTGTTCATAAGTATAACAGGTGCTCGATTGGAAATTACTTAAAAAAATACAAAAAGGGATACTTAATATATTTAAGATCTCAGAACTCATCATTTAAAATCCTCGGGAGATTGAGCTCTTCTCTTGCATAAGTCACTAATGCACGAATTCCACATTATTTTAATAGGATATTAAATTTTTATTCAAACGTATAAAAAAAGAAATATTGGAATAAAAAGCATACATTTTCTCAACCGTTTTAATTTAGAACATGCAACTTGTTCAGGCAATTTACGTATTTTTCTATTTCTTGTTACACGTCGAGGCAACAAGTTGCAATTGCAAAAAATGCAAGCAGTTATTATTTATTTGTTCGCAATATGGCATATTGGTAGGTACTGTTCCAAAGTAATATAATTTTGTTGTAAAATTTTATAAAACACATGCTGAAATTTTCAACAACAAAAAACAATTAATAATATTCCGATAAAACACATTGGGCCCGCATATTGCAGTTTTTTGCAGAGAAAACAAGTATTTTGGCGAATTTTTAACAGGCAGTTGAGCAGTCTGTTTTATGCAGTTATATTCGCCAAAATCCTTGAGTGCAGCTTAAAGATATTTCCACATGCCAGTGCCAAAAAATTTTACTCATTGGAAATATAGCTTCAAGTATAAATTTGCAACGTCTTAAAGTGCATTAAAAGACATGTAATTCAGTTACATCAAGCTTTAACCACTGAAAAGATATGGTCACAGAGAAAAATAAATGGAACTAAATAATACACTACATAGCACAATATTTTTGAGTACTGATTCATCACAGACAAATAATAAAATCAAATATTCCTTAGGGTGAAGCCAAGTGAAATTGAAATACCGATAAATTTTATTGAACTGAAAAATATATATACCATACTGTTGTATCCGTTGCAGTCACATTGTTTTATCATGTTGCGTATATATCTTTATATTTCTGTTTTTGAAGCAAGTAAAAAAACTATACGAAGAATGAAATGCATTCGAAAGATGGTAATAAATTCAAGGTTTTCAAAAACACCTGCTACATATCTGTTGCTCCGTTTTTTTTGTTGTTAAAATTAAAGTATAGTCACAAATAGGGAATTTATTTTACATTCAATCGTTTGACTTGAAATAATTTCATATTGATGTGTTTAAATTCTCTTTCATCCATACTTTTGAAAACATGCAGATTTATTTATTGCAAAACAGTAACATTTAATTAAAATTAAGGACCGATTGATATTGCGCGCGGTAGCTTCTTCAATAGTCTCACAGACAAATTCATCCACTCCCATTTATTCATTTGCTTTTTGTTTAATCATCTTACATACATCTAAAGAATAAATAAGAAACTACACTGTAAAATTTATAATTGAAGAATTTTTCTTTTCAATTTACCGATTTGGGTAGTTTCAATATTAAAATTCATAAATAACAATTTTACTGTACTCGTGTATTTTATTCGACTTCCCATCCAATTTATTGTAGAATTTTCAGCTGTTTTTGCAAATAAAGTGGAGATCATTATTACACACGATCATTTTTGATCCATTTACTGTTAACGTTTATTATTTATTTTTCGACAATGTCAAACTTCAATGAATTAGACTTACCTTAATGTGTGTCATACGATGATAGTACAGGTTGGAGCTAGCAGTGAATCTCTTGCCACAGACTTGGCATTGATGAGGCTTTTCACCAGAATGGATTCTTCTATGTGTGTTTAGCGAGCTTGATGTACTGAAACCTTTGAAGCATACGGCACAAACGTGCGGCTTTTCACCTACGAAACGACCACAATAAATAAATTCAACGGTCAAGTTTAATGCAATATCATAAAAGAAATGCGAAGTAAACAGATACCAGTATAAATTAACTGAATCAATTTCCGAGTAAAAAACGTCTAGATCAAGATCAATAACGATTTGTTGATGTAATTATTATATATTAGATTGCCTCTATTAAAATATGTTGCACAACTCGCATTTACCTCAAGATTAGTAATTATTGGATAGCTTGAACTATAGATTAATGCAGAGCTATATTAAGAATTAAAATTAATTTAGCTACAAGATGTTCGAGACCACCTTATAAACGAAGATAATGTTAATCAATCATCGAAACTGATGAACCATGAACAATATTAAATTTGAAGCTGTTTTTTGCTATACCTGTGTGTGTTCTCATATGTCTTTTCAGTAAACTGGGTCTGTCGAAAGCTTTTCCGCATACTTCACATGGTAAAAGTGCTCGCTCGCTTCTTACAGGTCGTGCTTTTGGTGTTGATCTTGGCATGGCAATGGTGGCATCCATCATATCTCCAGTACTACTTGCGCCGGATGATGAAGTCAATGACTCTCCAGAAACTGACTTATGCTCATCTTCTGCGCCGGATGGTGGTGATATTGGAAGCAGAACTCGAGACAGAAGCGACATTGATAAATCGAGTGGAGAATCTAGTGGCGAAAAAAACATCGAGATTCATTTTCGTGCAAGTGGAGAAAAAACACGGCTACTTGATTCAAATTGTTCAATAATTTATTTCGTAAATCCAACACTTAATCCAAGACTTGACTATTTATTGCTCCTCTTTCAACCAGCTAATTCTCTATAAAGTAAAGTCAACTTAAAAGTTTCAATTTTTAAATTAATATAGCCCACAAACAAAATTTATCTTAGATAGAACCAACTCTGAGTTCAATTTAAAAATCTACTTTAGAGAGAACTATCTGGTAATTTATTGCTACTCGTTTATTTCAAATCGCCGTAATTAATATAAATTGCATAAAATGTGTTTTAGCAGCTCATTGTGCCGTGTGCACATTTTACACATTATGGCTATAACTTTTTCACATTATAGTTTATCTATGAGCTAACACAATATTTGTCTGGACAATTTAAATTAATGACATGTTAAAAAGTCTTTTAAAACATTATCTTGTACAAAACTACTAAAATCAACAAGAAATAATGTATTGGATAATGTACATTTATATGATGACAGTTTGCGTTTGGATTTTTAAAGAACAAATTCTTTACAATTTATTAAAATCGGGAAAACTTTCTCAACCAATTTGTAACATATGTTTGTTTTCCAAAAATCACAAGGGGTCGAGCACAATATATTCGTGTCTTTTTTCAAGTCGCATAGTGGTAATGGAATTTAAAGTTTTTCTATGCATAAAATAGTGTGAAAATATAATTATTTGATTAAATATGGATATAAAGCGTGTGAACCACCTGAGACTCGCATGCTAAAACATTTATAGATTTCAAAAGTGTACCTTCAAGTATGGAGTCCATTGTTTGTCTGTATAAGGTGTTTCTCATCCGCACAAAGAACAATTCCTCTGGCCGTTCCGGCAAATAGTAGACGACCAGCTCTTGATGCATCGGTATCGGCTTTACCACCTCGTAAATTGGTTCGCCTTTCACTTTTGTGCACACCAAATTCACCTGCAAAAAGAAAAAGCACTCAATCAGTTGAAATTTAACACCTCTGGTGTTTCAATATGCAACTCACTTGTGGACCATAAGATTCTGATACTCGGAGAAATCGAATCCAGTTACAGTGTCTCACTTTCTTTCCATTGGTATATGCAATTTCGTCGTATAATCCGAATCGGTGTCTTATCTGAAATCAGGACAAATTTATTAAGGTGAATCAGAAAAAAAGTTTATAAGCCTCAGAAGCTTGCTTATTAGCTACAAAATATTTTCCAATTCATATAAGATGGGCTATGATCTGATATGATTTAATGAAAAGGTATTTTCAAAAGCATCTTTTAGCATTTGTAAATACGATCTTCTTCGGGGCTCTTACAACATCATTTAATCGCATTAAATGCGCCAACTTTATTATAAGCTATTTTAATGATATGGCGATTTATTTGTTTATATGACTGTAATGAATGGGAATCATTTTTCTCAATATATATTCAAGAGTTATATACAATAAAAAATACGGTGAATCTATTTTAAATATTGAAAAGAATTTAGAAAAAATTCAGGTACAATAATTAAATTACAAGCAATTTGAAAGCAATACGAAATTATACCATCCGTATCATTTGTACCTATGTGGTCAAACATTCAATAAAAAATAAAATGTTATAAATATCATAATGCACCATTCAGTAAAAAGACTCCACTTTGTTCAACAAGTGGAAGATCGGTTCAACAGAGCGTTTCAAGTAGGGGAAGAAGTGTTGTGCCTTGTGTTTACCGCTTTATGAATTTTATCGGACACTTAACATCAATTAGAAGGTAAGCAAGTGAGTGATAAACTGATTGTTTGTGTGTAAACGTTTGCATGGTTAGTTAGGCATGTAATAAACCATATAGTTCCGTTTATACATTAATAATATACCTCAGTGATTTTGAAAGATATATGTTCAAATGACAATATAACTAACTTTTGGTTATATTTGCATTTTTTCATATTATTCTTATTACATAAAAATTAGGAGGATTTTGGTTTGTGAATTCTAAAAGCTTCTTAATGAACCTTTGAAAAGATTTTGGACAATTTATACGTGAGTCTCTTTTGAATTTTTCGTTGAAAGAAGCCACAAAAAATCTCAGCTTGCGGTCCTGAATAAACAGAAACAATTAATTAGAAAATCAAATTAAACGAAGTAAAAAATGGTTCAGCAAAGAAAGATTGAGGCAAAAAAGGCATTAAGCATTAGCAGCATTAGCAGCAATAACAGTACGAGTGACTTTAATTTTTCAAGTTTTTTTGATTCGTATGTAATTGTATCAAAAACCACATTAACTTCTTAATAGAAGCCGTAAAAAGTATGCGCAATTTGAATCGATTATTATTAAAAGATTCAGCTGAGGTGTAGAAAATATTTTCCATTCAATTCCATTTGAGTCGAATCGATATTTCTAACCATTTTTTATTGATACACACTAGACACAGTCACAAAAGAATTCAAATCATTCAGATAATTCAAAAATGCTGTTTGGCTTCTATACCATTTCTACCAAAGGTGAGCTATGGTTCAGCATATTCATCAATTTCACAGTTTGCTACATCATTGATGGTTATTGTTTGAAATAACAGTAACTGTTACTTAAAAAGCTTTAATTAAATTGATTTCGTTTTACGCAAAATCTAAAAAATGGTTGTCATTTGAATTAAAAGAAAATAAGACTTGACCTACAGAGTTGATACAAGATAACGTAGGTAATGCATTTCATTTCAGTCGTCAAGCTACACCCTGAAAAAATTAAAACTTTTGCTAGGCTGGGAAAATCAATAATATCTTGATATTATTTAAGAAATAAAAAAATAAAAAGCATATTGCGGGGATGTTGAATGCTATCTGCGACAATATTTTCTTGTAGGTGAAAATTCAAGATTATGTGACATTAAAACAAATCTCGTGTACAAATTGACCGTGTGTGGTTTTCAACGATTTCTCTCATAAGTAATTGGTTTTGGTCTGAATATTCTGAATGTCCGCACAATTTTTATTTAAATTTGTGTTTTAATTTAAATCAACTCGTCACATAGTATCAAGTATATAATTCAAGTTATTTCTGCAATAATTCGACATGTCCTAATTTATTTCAAATGAGTTTCGTTAAATAGCTTAAATAATTGAAAATTCTCAAGGAAATTTAAAACTTAAAGTCTATGCATAAAGTGCGTTCAATTTTCCATACTCTCAATAAGACGTTGATGGCCAACACTCATTAAATTCTGAAGTAAATAATAATTTATCTATAAATGATAGAGAATGTAAATTTATTGCAATATATTGGTAAATGATGAATTATTGAAGTTAATCGTTAATAAATGATAAAATAGTGTGTTTACAATAATTTCTTCCAGAGAAATTTAAAGTTGGTGTGTTATCTGAAATAAAATAGTGACAAAATAGTCCTGCTTTAGTTCACAAGAGCATGAGTAAGTTCACTTAAGCATTAGCAACTCTGAATGATTTTGTTCCTTGTGATTTTTAAATTGACAAGTTCTTAGTATATTTTGTTTTTAATTTTTAAATAAATCAAAATTGAATGCAATTGGAAGAAATATATATAAGCACTATTTATTTGCTTTGGAACAATAAAATTAGAAGCCAAGCCATGAGAGCTTCTAACCATTTTAAAATGTTATAACATAATGTTAAGTGATTGATTCTACGATTTTATCTGAAAAAGATGAAACAGAAAATACCATATACAAGTTTCGCTTACCTTTAAGATAAGCATCGTTGCAAAAGGATAATATTTGCAACAAAAACTACTGAACATTATTATATTGTAAGATATATTCGGTTTTCCTGTGACTCTGTAAAAAGCTCATCTTAGATCTAAAAAGCATTTCTGTTTTATCTTCTTAACAATATCAATACAACACAAGAAATAAGCATTCAATGTAAAGAACTGCTGTTGTTTCATACACAATTATTTTATTTATCATTTAATTTGACCATTTATCTTATTATTTGTTATAAAATTTTACAACAACTTCTATAAAAAGAATAAACGTATTTTGCCGCACTTGCGATGAAACCAGACGGAAAATATATCAGAATCAGAATAAAATATATTACATACAAAAGGAACTAAAATTCTGAAAATGTGCTTCATATGCATTCAAAATGGATTGGAATATAAGCTTTAATGATATAATTCCATAGTTGAGAAAATGTAAAATTTAAGAATTACATTTTTGTGTTGATTCTTCTATTTTTTAAATGCTTTTCAACAATTTTAAATTGGTCAATTATTACAATTCAATAGATTACTTCCAGTTCTCAGCGAAAACAGTTCATAGACTGGGTAGTATTCATTCTTAAACATAACAAATAATGTTAATTTTTTTAAATATTTGTTCCATTAATTTTTTTTAACAAACATAAAAAATTAATATCCTAAACTCCTCCAATTTGGTTTCAAGTAGTTTCCTTATCAACTATAATATCAAACTATAATCTATACTTCAACATTTGTTTTTCAAGCCTTCCTTACTTATCAGCACGTGTTGTTTTTCATAATATTTCAGTACCATCATGAACAAGCCATTATATCATGTAATGAACAGCAGACTATAACCAGCAACACGTACTGTAAATCTCGTCAAAAATCAAACTGTGGAAACTGTGGTTAATGTTCAACATAATTTTCAAAAAATTTGAAAAAACTCCGTCATTATTTGTGTTCTAGAAATCAACATAAATTTGCTTTTTAGCTTTTTTTTTGATAAATTACATAAAGCACAAATTGTTGATATAACAAAAGAGAAATATACTAAGAGCTCCATAAGCTAACGATTATAGCTCAAAAATCATCCATCAAATACCACCTCGAGCCATTCATTTAATTAGTGAAAACTGTATTTTCGTATTTTTTTAATACTTCAACGTGATTTTATTTAATGATACATTAAATTTTTCTTATTTCTTTAGGTGACATATAATTGTTATGTCTTGAAGTTTGAGCTGCAGCCGTTCATCGCCATAACAACAAATATCATTTATATGGACCAGCAATTTTAGATTTTTAATGAATTGAAGATTACCAAAAAGTTCATTCATAATATACATAAAATCATTTATATTATACTACAACAATAATTAAGTATTTTTGGTTGTAAATGAAAATTCATGTAAGTAAGTATCCATACATTGAATTTTAGAGAAATATTTTTGGTAAATTTAGTAGATTTTAGTAAAACTTGATATAGATGATTTAAATCAAGTATAGTCATAGTAAACTTGCCAGGAATAATTCCCCACTGTAATTTCCAACTATTAATTAACTGAAACTAACTAGATACGAAACTTACAAAATGCTTTTTGAGATCTACCAATTAAAATGTGTATGTAAAGCTTTTAATAATGCGGTTCGTTTGCCAAAATATTAAAATACTCGAGAGAGAGAAATTATGTGATTATCATTTGGGCGTCTGAAATAAAATGATTGATTCTCTACATAATTAGTTGAAGCTTAAATGTTCATTGCTGATTTCAAGACATTTAACCTCATATGTATAACATGTCCAAGAATAAACTGATTTTTTCTCTGAAGAGTCAATATATTATAAATGCGTATTTATTTTCAGTTATTCTCAAAAACACTCAAATCCAATTAGGCTTTCATTAGGGACTTTAAATAACATCGGACTTATTGACGCGCTTATCCGCGAAGCTTTTTTGGATAATTGGTAAATAATAAGAATTTTTTTCTTACATAATGCGTTCAGAGTAGTTGTCATTCTCGTTCATGATTGAAAAAATACACGAGCCAATCAAAAATATTTTAGTATTTTTTTTTCATTCATTTTCCATATCAAATGTTCAATCATTTTTCAATTTTAAACGTTTCCCAAATTATCAACCGCTAGAAATATTTTATGAATGGGTTTTGAATCTAGATTGAATTTAAAAAACTCCATGTGAACTGTTGCTGGATACTTGATTGAAAAATTATTTGATTTGTCATTGCGCGCAGATCCATCTCCCGTTGCTTGTGATAAATTACTGTATAGAACACAATTCATAAGTTTCTTGAAAGTAATGTTCGCTTTTTTAGAGCTACATCTTATAATCTGTTTTTAAATAATGGCAACAAATATATCACATGATCCATTCGGTGAAATAATGACTTTAAATTAACTTCTTTCTAGATGATCTAAAGTACTTACAAACAAATTCGGTTCAGAAAATTAGATTCGCAGTTCAACTTTGGAAATTCTGATTTGATTTTTTAAACAAGAGAAACCGCAAAAGGTCTTAAAATCCACAAGACTTGATCTTACGAAATTGAACAAAAAATTAAAGTAAAAATTTATCGTCATCTACCTGTTCCAAATGAATTTCTGCCTTTTCTTCATCTCTCTTTCTTCTAAAGTACAAGTTTCAGGTCAGATACCTTATGAGTGACTATTTGAGCATTTATGAATTCTGGTTTGGGAATTTTTGTAAATTTGACAATAAATGCGAGCAGTTTTTTCCTCAATTTTTCCCAACAATCAGGTGCATCTTCAGCATTGTTCATCAAGATTGATTTATGTTTTTGGAATTTGGGATTCTTACATAAAAAATTGATTGTTGTAATATACTTGAATTCTTCCTATACATGTTGGATAATTATTTTGCAGGTGTTGCAGGATATTTTATTCGTAGGATAAAAGGAAACTATTATTTTAGGCGCCTTTGAGAGTCAGTGTTTCCGGATATTTTTTTTCCCAACGTTTATATTTCAATATTGTTATATAATGATATTTTGAAACTATTGATCATTAAAAGTATTATAGAAATTAATAAAAAAAAGTTAATAAAAATTAAATTCGAAATCTAATGTATAATAATGTAATGCAGTTCAATTTTGATTTAACTATAATAATTCACATCAAATAAAGTAAACAAGGCATAACTCTTTTTAACTGCACTTTCACTAAAATTATCAAAAATTCCGGGAATGCATTTAAAAATTATATTTGCAATATCATACGCAAAAAGTTCACATAATTATAATTATTCAATGCTTTAATTATTCTTTTTGCTCCAATCCAACAAAATGGCATAACATTATAAACTTGAACTTGTTGCAAGGTGAGTGTTAAAATATCTTCGATAAAGATCGCTAGAACTTTTATTCAAATAGACTGTTGAAAGATTTCCGCATTGAACAGTTTATCTTTATACCTAATTATAATTAAATCAAGCTTCCAACAAGCTTTCAGAAACTATTTGAACTCAAGCGAGAATTTATTGAAGTGCAATTTATGCATTGCAAAATCTTCTGCTTTATGCATTATTCATGAGATTTGGCAACAATTAATGTGAGTTGTGAAAACAATCTTAATTTTGAATAACAATGATAAATGCACGGATTTAAAATTTGAAAAATGAATCTGAAGTATTGAAAAATTGCGTGCAAAATAATAAATCAAATTATTAATAATTAATATAAATTTATTATCTATTCGTTCATAATGTAAAAGTGAATTTAGAAGCAACTTCCCATGCTTCACATTATCACACAATGCAGTCAATCTTTACGTATGTTATATTTATGAAATTTCTTGAATTTGTTAGAGAAATTCAAAGTTCACGTTTTTCATTTCGTTTTTATGAATGCAAACAGACAAACAGTTGTTCAATTTTGAAGCATCTTGCTGACGAGGTTTTTTTAGCAAAAACATTTCAAAAGTAGTAGATGATGTAGCTACATGAATTGATTTAGATGACATTCGTGAAATGATAATGAAAGTTGTTCAACTACTCCAATTAATTTTAATTTGTGGTAATAACTTTGCTTTGGAGTTTATGTCATGAAAAGTACGTGGTATAAGCACTGACTCTTTTTAACGATGTATTGATTTTACAAGTTATCATGTTTCAAGCGCAATAAAATGTCTTCTTTTTTCTGACCGCTAAAGTATTATCAATATCAAGACTTGACAAAATATTATATTCACTTGGAGTTATTTTCCCACGAATTTCCAGCAATTACTCTAAGGGATGACATACTTAATATTTCATGGCTCATAACCACATAACGTCTTACATGCAGAACTTATTTCATAAGAATTTGTAAGAAAACGGGTAAGAAAACGTTGAATGGTTTCTTCAAGAAAATTGTTCCCACCGTCATGGGAGGGTGCTTTCTTAGAAGTTTCTTACACACCCTAGTGCTTTCTTACTTGTTTTATGAATTCATTTGCATATTTTTTATTGAGCGAGCTTCTATCTGAATTTGTGAAGTTGCAAGATTTAATTTATTGAATGAAATAAAATCGTTCATTAATTCATCAATAATTCATCGGAATTGAAAAATGAATATTTTTTTTAATTTTTATTTCATTGAATATTATAAAATTTTTTATAATACTTCTGAATTGAAAATTCTCGGAAGATTCGAAACTAAAATTTGATGAGTAAAAAATTTTTGTACTTACATCTTCCTCGTCAGTGCTGGAGTAAACTTCTAATTTATCAATTCGCACTGTTCCTTGAAATGGATAATATACTGTTCCTTGAGGAATCCTGTTTGTGCTCCAAACTGACACGATTTGTTCTCTTGAATGTTTTGCGCCCGACGCTGTTAAGGTTAACGCAAATTCTTGCGGAATCAATACACACGTTTCCATCTTATTTATTTTAGTTCACTTTCTTCAGATAATTTTTATAATTACTTAGTCTTTCATTCTCTATGAAAACAAAAATCTTATTAATCACTTTTTTAACACTTTTTTTTGCTTTAAATTTTCCTGATAAACTGAATATTGTCTATACTGAAACCGCGATCAGGATAATATTTTTTTTTTAAATAATTTTTGAAATTCTTAATTTCCAATATCTTCAAATTTTCAATTTCAATGTAGTGCAGTTTTTTCACAAATGATGACCCATTCCTTCGGAAGCTATATGGATACTGTTCGTTGTAATCGCCAGTATCTAACCATGACCTTCTGAAAGAAATAAAACACTTTACACACACATATTTTCCAATATTTGCTTTGCTCAATAAACCGCGATGTTTATTTCTTGGTGTTTTCTTATAGTTCGTTAAGAAAACGTTAAACCTAGTACAGGTGTTTGTGCAGCACAATCAAAAAAGCTCCGCCCCTAGCAATCATTGCTGCAAAACATATTTCAAACGATGAACAGGTATTCAAGAGACGTTACTTATCGAAGAAAAAAAAAATGTATGAATGAAATAAAAGTAAAGATTGAATTTGGGTTTCTTACTTATGTTATCATTGAAGTCTTTTGCTTCCATTTTCAGTTATTTAAAAAAAAAATGATATTTTACAAAATTATAAAAAACTTTGTTAAAAACTTTAATTTTAAAATGCTGCGGTTCTATATTAGATACTTTATCTTCACATAAAATCGTGATTACTAAAAAATGTCAAAGATATTAATTTCATTTAGTTAAGATAGTTATTTTATTCTTATTAATTTAGTTTTAAACATTGATATATCTTATTATGAAATTTTTATTATGAATTATTTTATTCAATATTTTTCAATAATGTTAACAGGCACAAAAATCTCATGTTAGCGTTCCAGTCCAGCAAAACATTCTTGGATACTAATACAAGAACATGTTCAATGTTTTTTCCAAGATCGAGATATGTATGTGTAGTAAACGCTTTGATTGGTGGGTTTCATTAGGTGGGAGCCGATACTTTTGTAAGAATTTGAGTAAGATTTCAAACATATATCGCAAAGATTAAGATCAGACTTTTGTTACTTGCTTTTTCATATTCATATGAGGCGCCAAAGCTTTATAGAAATTTGTTCAAATAGATGAAAAAACTAAAAGAATAAAAAACATAGCACAAGTGAATTTGAAAAAAATCATTCAGAAGCAAATAAATGAGCTACATGTTAACAGTTTAAATTTATTCAATTGTACCCTTTTCTTTCTTTAGTTTTTTATACTCGTTGAACCATTTAAAAATAATTGTTTGTTTGTTTTGTAGCTTTTTGATTAAATTTAAAAGTGCATGTATCTAATTAAATTATGTATGCAATTTGGAAATAATATCGAACTGACTAAGCAAAAGCATAGTAAACATAAAATGCATATGTATAAAACATAGTTTATAAATTTGAATTATACTACGAGTACTTTAAAGTACTTTAATTTTAAGTTTGAATTTCAACAATCTCTATTTAATAATAATAGAAATGAATTTAGTCGATGTTTAAAAAGTTTATACATTGAAACATACAATTATTATGCATTATTAGTTTACTTCATGGTACACAATTTACTGAAATACAATTCCAATCAAATCCGTAATTTCAATTAATTTTAAATTTTCAGTTTTAAACAATCTTAACAAGGGATGGATATAATACTTTTGAGGTTGCTGTTTTTTCACTTGATTCTCTTTTCTGAGATCGTGCAATCCAAAAAAACCGGTAGTCTTTTCAAAATTTTCATTCATGACTTTTTTTAAAATACAATTTATGTATTGTCAACGTCTTGAGATATATTTTTCGAATGTTTTATGCTGAATTTACTTACTATTTGCACTTTGAAACAGCACCGCGTAGTAACTGCTTACTCGACACTCGCGTATATATTGTATTAAAATTGTTTGAAAATCCGGTGAATAAAATCGTAGTTTTTTTTAAATGTCAAACAGTTTCCAAAATAATTATTATTACAACGTAGTTGATTGCTAAAAATTTGCAAAAGAAAAATATTATTTTTATTTTATGGAAGGATGTATGGGTATTCATTCATAAAATCTGATTGAATGGTCGTAGTTGATCCGGTTACATTAAAAATAAATAACTGAACTCAAACTGTGTGCCAAAATTTATGAATGAAAGATTATTATCATCGTTATCTATCGAAATGTATCAGAAAAATTGTCTCTGAGGTTATTAAAATAAATAACGTTATTATTTCCATTCAAAGAATTAAAAAATCATGAACTGTTAAAACCGGAGAATAAAACTATATTGGAATTTCGTTTTGAGGTATAACTACTCAATTATAAAATAATTTATAAATATTTTTTTTTAAACTGCAGAAATAGTGATCAATATGCTACTGCGCTGTTAGTGTGGAATTTAACTTTGAGACTGCATTCTGCATGTTATAGCCACTTTTCTGCAGTTTTAATTCTATGCTTCAAGATTACTGCAGGAGATTTGACTGACGGACACATGATATTCTTTGATACAACATAGGTGCACATATATAAGAGAAATAATAATATGTTGCAATCTTTTTTCCTTTTTGCTGTTGAATTAAAGTATAACGATTTGCTACTGCAAGAGCAACATGTGCCACTCAATAATTGTGCTTCTCGCTGATCTTTGATACAAATTAATGAAGGGGATCTCCATAAACTAATTCACACTCTAATATGAAAGTGAGGTCCCAGTTACCAGCAATTTTTTGTGAATGGTCTCTAACACTTTGACTTTGTTTGTGTGATGAAGTTAATTAAAAACTCTTTTTTTGATATTTCTAAAACATGAAATAATTATGTCTAATCATTCCTTTTATAGAGCAATGAAGATATAAAAATAAAATGTGATTTTGGCTGTACATGCCTTTGTTTGATTTTTATTTTGATCGAATCATGAAATGATTAATTCGAAAATTTAATAGATTAATGATAGTTTAAAATTCATAGTTCAGTTTTCAATTGATATATTTCTAAAACAGTCAATACAAATTTTACATCAATTGAAATGCTTCCAAATAAATACTTGAAATGTTTACATTTTCGTTTAGCTTTTGTTAAAATTTTCAGTTATTTTATTTATATTCCATATTAAACTCGCACCGACGAAATGTCTTCGATAAACTCATATATGCATCATTAACCAAAAACAAATAAAATTGGTTTTTAATGTTACTGGAATGGTTGGTGTTGTATTATTTGAATTTTTGCATGTCATACTATGTAATCAAATCGGCTTCTCTTTAATATGAAAATGCCTATACTCTGGCATAGTTTTGTGAAGAGATTGAGCCATAAAAACTATCATCTCTTTTAAATCTTTAAACCGTATTTAATGTTACTTATGTTTCCAAAGGGATTACAAAGTGTGTGTTTAAGAATTTTAAGAAGAAAAAAATCGTTTCTCACTTTAAAAGTATTATTATAAAAAATTGATCGTAATGGACAATAATTACATTTTTAAGATTTGAATTAAATTTTCAGATTTGTCATGCGTACGTACACATAAATAAAAATATAATGAGTAAAAATGGTTTGGGTCATAAGTGATTTGATCAAGCATCTTAAACAAAAATTACTGTGAATATGTGTAGCAAAATCACACACAGTAAACTGATTTTCATCTTCGTTAAAATGAGATAAATATTTTAATCTCAGTGAAGTTTTCGAATTGCTCAATATAAAAAAAAAAATTTTATAAAAGTATAAAATATTTTTAATAATTATTTTATGAAACGAAAGATATAAAACAAAATCGCTTGAATTGAATATAAATCTAAATTAAATATATCACCAAATGTATTATAATCTGAATTAAATTTTTGTAAGAAATTCCCATAAAGTCAAAACTTGATTTTCTTAATTTGTTCAGGATTAAAGAAAACATTAAGTTGACGCGATCAAAAGAGATTTTGATTCTCAGAGCTCTTTTGGAACATTTATTTGATATTTCGGAATTTTTAATTCCTTCATAATAAAGATTTTACCGAAAATGTGTGGATTTAATATCAAAAAGCTTTATCTGATTCGATTTATTTTAATTTCAAACTAAATGCGGCACATCAGACAAAGAGATAACTGAAATATATAGTTTTTATGTCTCAATTTAACTTCAATTTCTTTGACTTTAAAAAATGAATGTGAATGTGTTTAAAGAAAATATTTTTTATTGATTTTTGATACTCATGAGCAAACAAAATCTTTTGATCTGTAATTAAACACCAATTTCAATTTATAATGCTTAGTTTTTGATTAAAACTTTAGCATAAATATAATCTTCGAGTATTAAGGATAATATAGAGGATAATTGGAGATATTTGCTTAGAAGGGAGAGAGATTTGGCACCGCAAGCTAAAATTATTTTAAAATATTATATGCATAAATATAACTGAACTATTTATAGACAATATATTTACAATTTTGAATCAATTTAAACTTTTAGTATGGATCAATTTAAAAGCTATTTTATTTTATACAGCACGCTTTAAACATGATTAAACATCAAATACAAATACAACAATTGACGCGTGTATTTTTAGTGGCTTTATTTTTGATTCACACGAGTTTATAAAATTCGAATTACAGCATCAACTATATTAAGCAAACAAATTACTTGCTTTTCACAATTACAATTTTTTGTTCTTTGAATGAAACAGCATTTTAAAAACACAAACGTGTAACAAATTTGCAGTAAACTTTAGATCTTTTTTGTTCACAAATAATAAAGTAAATTCATGAACTCGTTCCGATGTTTAAAATTGAAATACTCATCATCATCTACCTGTTTTATAATTTGTTTCCATTCGCCTTCTCTTTAGTCGGCGTTCTGTTGACCATTTTTTCTAAGTGGAGATTTGGAGTCATTTACTTTAGAAATTTTGATTAAGAAACTTACTTTTCTTGTGATTTATTGGCGGTAAGCTATTCAATTTAATTTTGAAGTTTATACAGAAAAATTAACTAAATCGATCTCATTTACTTTTGTCTGAGTTTTGATTTAATAAATAGGAACAATTTTTAACTACAAATATATTCAACTACCCTCTCAAAAGCAATAAACAAATCCGTGTTAGTATAATATTAGCACTTACTTTAATTCTTTTGCCAATAATTATTACTGTAAATTAAGAATAATTTTCAATTTTTAATTCCGTGAGAAAATTTAAACGAAATCAATTGTTCATTGAAATATGAAAATTTATTGTAACATTTAAGATATTTTAAACTTTATATCTGATTAAATCTGTTTCAAAAGATTCTAAAAATGATGAAAATTTTATGGAATTTTTCCGGTTCTCACCTCAATTGATCAATATTTGAATTTAATTGAAGTATATGGATCTAGAGAAACGATAAAAAACGCAATAATATTGGCAGAATTTTGGTTCCGCTTTTGCAAATTGCAACTTTTAATTAGCAATATGCTTTAAAATTCAAATTCTTCATGAGAATCTATAGAGAAGAATATAATGTATTAAAATTAACACATTTAAAAATAAACAGGACTTATAAAGTACTCAAACAGATTTTTTTACATTTTAGCAAGTATTGCATAATTCCCATTCAATAACAGATACATTGATTAAGTACTTTTTACACCTGCCAAGAAAGTACAACTTTGAATGCATTGAACCTTTGACAGAAGCAGCACGTAAGATGAAAATACAATATATTTCGAAAATATTATATATTATTGGGTAACTGTAAAGTCTTTTATTTAGTTTTGAACCAAATTCATCAATTTGAAGTACTTTTCTTTTGCTTGTAACATTGCTCTGATTGATGAATGACGTTTTTTCTTTTAAACCATTGAATGATAACTTTACTTGCAGGTAACACCACTGTATTATCATTTAATTTTACCACCAAAAAAATTAACCGCTTATGTAATATGAAAATTGATTACTCAAAAAGCGATATTGATATCTGTTAATTTCAAAATATCTAAAGGCATTGTTTTTTAAGTAGCAAAAAATGTTCTAAGTATACACTTCTGGATATTAGACGCTTTTAACTATTTTAACATTGCAGATTACTGGAGAACTTGCTGACTGCAATTGAATTATGTAAAGTATATTTTATTATTTTACCGCGAAATTAAAGCCATTGAAATATTTGAACACTTTTGAATGGAAAAGCAGCAAAAATGAATCACCATTTGAATTGGGCAATAGAATCAACTATTTTTATGTATAACTTATAAGTAGCGAAAATAATTCTTTAGCTTATTGAATTCAACATTTCTGAAGAATTGTTCCATTATAAACTTGGAACGATTCGACACATTTCAGATTATAATGAAAATTCTATACAATTTACTTTTTAATTTCAGATTCCTTATATTCATTTTCAATGAAAACTTTAATAAGATATTGATTTTTTTTTGTATTGAATGAAAACAAACTTTTTCAAAATCAAATGTAGAGAGAGCATTCTTTGGTTCTTTATTCTTTTTTGTTAAATTTGTTTCAATTTCTAACAAAAGTAACTATTCTATAAACACCGCTTGTGCTTTATTAAAAATCTCAAATCATTTCGGTACTACTTTTTCTATGGAAAACCAATTAAATTGTTGTAAAATAGCGCCACATGACTTGTATGAAAAATTCCAATATTGATCAACGAGAATACTCTAGAATCGAGTTTTTTAATTACTCCATAGTATTAATTAATTAACATAAAGCGATTATAAAAATCTTTCTGCTTTATTTTGAATTGAATGAAACCACTTAAGTAATGAAAACGTTCAACCAAACACAAATACAGTAGACTAAATTCTTATCTTGTTTCGTGATAAAATGGAATTAAAGAACAATCAACCAAATGAAGTAGCTACTTCTGCAAGAAACCTGAAAAGGATAAAGATGTTGTTTTTTACTAAACGAGAGTCTCTTTGAAAAAAAAATGAAAACAAAGCTATCAAAATCGGTAAATTTGAAAGGAAAAAATCAATTTAAAACGTCTTTTTGCATTCATTTTTTAACCATTCCAAACAATATAAAAATAATTCCAAATGTGAGATACCAAATTTCACTGGATAAACTGGAAAAAATTCAATAAAAGTTAAATGAAATTTTAAATTGTCGAGAATCGAAATTAATTTGTTCAATAAGAATAACATGTTCGTTTTGGGGTCCAGTGTAGCAAGGTTTCAATGTAGATCTTCTGTTCAGTTTATTAAGATAAAACAAGTACTGAACAATTGATATCAGAAATAGTATATTTCAGCTTGAAATTTTAACTCAGATCATCCGAACCCTGCAGTTTATAGAAATCATAAAAACATCTTATAGTCCTGACTCAGAATATTTGTGTGAAACCAGCATTTATAAGTGATCCTTACAAGCTGTTTAACTATCCTGCTATATATTAGTGAGATATGCTTTGATAATTGCGCGACAAAGAGACCGCCAATTGCATTATTTAAATTCCTTAGTGTTTTTGTTTCACTCTATTTGTTTTTATCGTTCCTCTTTTAAGAACAGGTTTTTTATTATTTTGCTTGCGTATTTGGATGCGCTCCATTCTGTTGGGGCAATCATGTGATACTTTTTATACTATCTACCAAAATGATTCATTTGTAACTTTGTCTCTGATTATTATGTAATTGCAAATCAATTAAATATTATTAGCACTGACCAAATTTGTTAAAATAGAGTTTTAAGATCAATATTCCTTGAACTGTTTGTGCTTATATTAAATTAGATTGGTTTTATATATATTTTAACTAACATATTTACCCAGGAGCAACACACTACGTGGTTAGGACAACTTTATCCTCACAAGATCAGAAACTATATAAATTATGGGTTTCATTAATTTTTGAAAATTTCATACCTACAATATATCACAAAAAGTTTCCGCAGAAATGTATTTAAAGATTTTAAGAAAAAAAGTAATGACATCCGAACATGAGATCAAATTTTGCTCTAGGCCCATCAAAGAAGAATGTGATGAAGCAGAAATATTTTTTTAATAAACGCGATCGCAAATTTTATTGGAAGCTTCTTGTGTAATAAATACAACATGAGTCAAATAAATGTGTTAGTCTGGGATGTTTGATATAGAAAAATTCCCGGGTTTTAAATTTAACAATGTTCTAGGAATTAATGAAAACACAATATTAAATACTGCTGAAAATTATTTAGTTTG
The DNA here is from genome assembly GCA_038502155.1 of Parochlus steinenii. Taxonomy (NCBI): domain Eukaryota; kingdom Metazoa; phylum Arthropoda; class Insecta; order Diptera; family Chironomidae; genus Parochlus; species Parochlus steinenii. The sequence continues at coordinate 497,462 of JAXCIN010000015.1, read as the reverse complement.
ACAACTATATTCAAAAAATGTTGGTCATGTTTTATTCTTTTGCATGATGCATCCCTCGTTTGGTCACTTTAAACTTAAAATTGAAATCATGCTGCGTTTAATTTATCGAAAACGAGCAGTAATAAATTCAGGCTACATAATCACAGTAATTTTAATTTATAGCGACAAAACACATTTCCAACCATTACAAAATAATTTCAATCTTTCAGCAGCGCTACAAACTTAAATGGTATACGGTATAACATATATTCTTATTGAAACCAAATTTATTCTGTGACATATTTGAAAGGACTTTCTTTAATACAAAATACTTTCTGCACCTTTTCATAATTCTTTTAAATATGGTTTTAAGCTCAAAGAATAGCATTTATTTTATGAGATGAACATATTGAGAAAATATGTTTCTGAAAAAGGATTTTTCAATCAGGTATTAATTTTTGTATTCTATTTTATTGCATGAGTCACCTGTTTTTGATGTTTTAATCGGTTAAAAAAAGATGGATAAATTGAATGAAAACAAAGATAATTTTAAATTGCCTGAACTAATTTCATCGTTATAAGCTTTTTTTCAAGTATTTTTCTAAAGAATATTACATTTTTGAAGATACAATAATGACTTATGTATTTCTGAAGAATATCTTTATTAAAATTTCTTACAACTGTTGCTTCAGTTGGACATTATTGCAAGCTGCTGGAAACAAAATAATATTTTATTCATTCAATGACTCACAAAATTTTCCGTTTTCCTAAAATAAACACTTTAATGATGAACATATAAAAGTAATATACTAAGTTTTGCTTTCAATTGATTCAAATAAATATTTATTGAATTAAATTAAAACCACAGCATTCATACTATGCTAATTTTATTTAAATGTATATCGATAAATTATTTTGCGATACATACATGGATATTGATTAATTATAATGCATAGTGCTTAACAAATAATGTCTGATAATTTGTAGATCGTAATTAACGATGTGTTGATTCCTTCAAATTGGATTAATCTTAAAGATTTTATAAGTTTTAAGTTATAATTTGTTTCGACAAGCCAAATAGGAGTTTAAATGTTGATCTTGAAATAAATTTACTAAAAAAAATTCATAGCACAACTACATTCGGTAGTCAATATTTGCAATATATGTTTAGTTATTTTAAATCAATGCAAGGCAATTCTGCATTTGACGATAATATAGTTTATTTATTCCACATATTTAGTGCTGATTAGTCGATGGTAGCTTATTAAAAACAAGATGCCTCTCGTAGTATTTGATAACTACCTGTGGGCATCTCAAATTTGCTTCTTTGACATCGACAAGCTCAGGATTTTCAAGTTTATCAGTAAATTCGATAAGAAATTGTCGTCCTCCGTTCATATCGGTTGTACCAAGAATGTTTTCTGCAACAAGTCCTCGTTCAAAACCAGACAGCTGCGGCTCCGATGATTTTCTCTTATGGTGACTTGAATAGGAATCCGAATCTGGTTCCTCTTTTATCTTAGTAGCAACTTTTAGATTAAAGATATCAATCAGTCTTGTATCAAGAATGTTTTCTGAAGGCTCCCATGTGTCTGCTTCTTGAGTATACCCGAGCCATCTCACCAAATATTCAGTCTAGGAATGCAAAAAACAAATTATTATGAATTTTATCAAACTTTTAGGTTAAAGTGGTTAATTCTGTAAGACTTTCAAAATGGATTTTACATTCTTAGTTTTCTTGTTGTATCTCTTTTCCAATATCCTTTCAACCATAAAGTGGTTCTCTGAATCTTCCATCTAAATAAATTCAGAAAAAAGGTGCTATGAGTAAAATGTAAAGGTATTGTCTATTAAGTCATAAACTATAATTTAGATGAGTTATTACTCTGAAATATATATAGACTTATTACTGTGAAATTAACAATATTTTTTAACGCACTTTGTCCTTTAATTGAGTCACTTTACTTGACAAACTTTAATAATATCTCGATTAATCCGATTAATCACGATTATTATAATATATATATATATCTATATATATATTATATATATATACATGAATCTTTAAAAACGCATGAATTTGATTTCCCCAGAGGGGATAATTTTCATGCGTTTTTTAAAAGTGAGTATATTGAAAAACAACAACAATTTAACAACAAACGAAAATCTACAGGTAATTAAACTTTGAATCGCTAGTTATGGTCAAATAACAAGCAATAATCATCCAAATATTATCTTTTATCCATAGTTTATAAAACAATGTCTGAATTATGTAGTAAGTACAACTTTTCGAATGGTTTTGAAAGACTAAGACCTAAATACTCCCATTTATTATTAGTTGAGCAGATGGATGAATCAGACAACAATTATAAAGTAGAGAGGATCCTGAAAAAGAGATACATCAAAAAATCTAGGAAGGTAAATTACGTCTGTTTACATATTCAAAATCGAGATTTTGATTTTTCAATCCAATAGACTGAATTTTTGGTGCGTTGGCTTGGTTATACGGAAGATGCAGACTCTTGGGAGCCTAGAGAAAATATCCTCGACAAAAATCTGATCGATATTTTCAACAAAAGGAAGACGAAAGAACCTGCTACATTAATAAAAAAGGAAACGAAATCTGACTCTAAAGTTGAGCCTCAAATCTCTCAATTCAGCCTAAAAAGAAAGTATATGCGTGATCCAGACCCAAAAGTTTCGGGATTTAAGCGAGGACTAGTTGCAGAAGCCATTCTTGGATCCACGGGCAATAATGGTGAAAAACGAGAATTTCTGATTTGTTGGACTGATAAAAGTGAATGTATTGAGTTTGTCGATGTCAAGGAGGCAAACTTAAATTGCCCACAGTTAGTAATCGATTACTACGAAAACCATCTTGTATTTGTTAATGAGACAGATGCTAAGTCTTTATTGAATGTCCAAAATATAACAATGCATTAAAACACTAACTGTACTGTAAGAATAATAAAGGGGCTGTTGACGATTTATCAAGATATTAGTGGTTCAATATGCAATGTGTCTTATTTGTATCGTTACTCTATATTTACACTTTATCACTTGTCGATTGTTTATTGAATACTGCACTTAGAATTTCAGAGCATATTTAATAATATTTTCAACGAAAGAAATTTAATCACGTTCACACACTTAAGCGAACAATGGCATAAGAGAAGCAATCAAAGGGAAAAACGATTAGAATGCATCTCAAAGAATTTATTTCTTATTCGGTCTCTTTTGTGCCGCTTTTGACAAAGCATATCTCACTAATAACTAAATTTCTTAATGGAACCTCTTATCTTACACTTTGATTCAGATCAAAGATAACGTCAAAAATGTTTCGGATCCCAGAATTGAACAATCTTAAACTTAGTTAGGTTCGTGGCTGGTGTTAAATTTTCGCATGAAGCATTGCATACAAAATCCAAAATTCATACTAAGTAAATGATCAAATTCAAACACAAGATTTTATGGACAAGTCCAACTATTTTATCTGTAACAACTTGATACATTAATTCAAGTCATATACCAAAACGTAACTTTAAAGCTAAAAAGCATGCATAAATCATTTTTCTCATAAATAAATGAAAATTATTGCCAAATAATTGCTAAACTTTGTATATAATATTAAAAACAACTACTCTTTTCAGTAACATTCATAAATAAATATTTAAGAATGATTTATTGGTGGTAAACTTGAGTAAGACATTAAATAAAATAAATTTCTAAATAAAAACCGTTCATTTTAAACTAAAGCATGAGACTTATGCTGTTTTTCGCAGTAAATCATGCAAAGAATGCAGTTTTGCAAGGTGCTTGAATGCGACACTTCAAAACTGAAAAGTGCAAAATACATTATAGTTTTGAGTTATAAATAATGTGTATATACAAGTAAATTATTAATAATTTATTTTAATTCAATCTAATAAAACTCGAAAATTAATTTTTGTTAAAATAAACGAATTAGGATCTAATGGTTGGAATTCTTCATTTATTTTCAAATCTTTTACCTTTGAAACATATCCTTGCAACATTATTTGTATGTTCTCCAATAAAAATCTTTCCAGAAGCTGGCACTTTCTCATTTTGGATCAATTTATTTGTTTATTATTAATTGAGTGTACAAACAACTTATGCCGCCTATTGATGTCGGCCAAAAGCGAATATATTGGTAACAAAACTCAACGACAGCAAAAAAGTGAATTAAAAGGCAAATGAATTGTGTCGAAAATCAAAGGCACAAAGCAGCGCTCAAGTAAATGTTCCACAAAATCAAATTAAAAAGCAAACAATACCGAAGATATTTTAATAACTTTAACAAACCAACATCCGAGGAAGCACAAAAAATGGCCATAAGTGGTCGCTTTTATTGTTCGAACTTCGTTGGATAACGCTTGACAAATCAGATCCACTACAATACAACCCAATATTATTATTAATGAATTGATTGTTCGTCGTTCATACAGTGAGTTTTTTGAATTGTCATGTGTTTGGAGCATTTTGAAGGTATCTGAGAAAATGACGAAAATATATATTAAAGTTTTTTTTTTATAAATTGTAACAGAAACATAAGTAAAGTGTTTTTTAAATGCTGTAAAGGTTAATGAAAATTCAATTAATCGAGTAATTAAATAATTAGCAGATTTTTGAGTATATGAAAATAGCCGTCTGAACTAAAGATCCTAAATAGGAAAGTAATCGAAGCACAGAAAAAGTTTGGTTAAGTTTGCGTATGTCTGAGTCAAAAACGTTACTTTCCGGCGCGGTTACCTGGTCACTGACATAAAGAATTTTTAAAAGCCGCTCTAAACAGATCCCTGTTTTCATACATAATTTATTTTGGCGGGAATTTGCGTATGATTATGTCAGAAAACAATTCAAATATGCAATCCATGCTTCGCTTACTTTCCTATTTAGGTTCTTTAGTCTGAACATTTCGATTGCAAACTCTTTTCTAATGCACTTAACGAATTGTCAAATATTAAAATTAAAAAGTTTATATTCGCAGGCGCCAATAAAATTCAATGATATTGCAAAACTCATCCACAAGTTTTGTTTGTCATAATGCTTGCTTTCATCTTGTTTATTTTTTCTATGCTTATAAGCCAAAATATACTTAAAGTATTTATTTATAGTTAAATGGTTTATGGTAATTTGGTATTTTCATTGGATTAAATATTTAGTAATTTCACAAATAGAGCTGCTTCTTCACTTTTCTACTCGTGTGATAGAATTTCAAGAAATAATAACTTCGCGATATTTTTATAACTTAAAAAGTTATCCATTATTTAACTTTCAACATCAAACTACAATATTAATTTGAAAAGTAAATTAATGCTTGAACTTTTTCCGCAACAGCAAAAGTTTAAAATTCATATACATTTTAATGAGAAAGAAAGAATCTGATTGTTAATGGCTTCTTGGGAGTTCAGCTTGTCTACTTGGAAGTTGGATTTTAAATTATTTCTTATTTACAAATGAAAGGATTTAAAAAAAAGATTTCAATACTTACATATTTACAGTGCATACTACAAAATCAATAATGAAAATCGTAATACTTCTTTTCTCTACAATTCATACACTTTCCTTTGTAAGTGAGTATATTTTAAAAAATATGTTGAAGCTTGTCTATATGCTCAAATGATGAAACTATCTACATTAATTTTCTGCTATGGAGCTGGTTTTTTACATCACATGGAATGTAAAGCAGTGTCAAGTTTCGCGTGTATATTCTTGTTCTTTATATTATCGTTTAAATCGGAGCATTAGGACCCTACGAATAAATTTAATAATGTTGAGTGACTTTATGAAATTTAAATTCGTTACTAAGCACCATTAGATGTATTTTAAATAAAAATAATAATGATAAAAATAGGTATGTTCACAGAGCCCTAGGTCCATTTAAAAGCTTTTTTTTCTTTTTTTTGTCAACAACCTGCGCCAATAAAGTATTGCAGTTTCATGTTCAATATGTAAAGTAACATACAACGTCTCCAGAAAAATATCGATTTATGTAACAATTTTTTTGAGCTGTGTAGGTGTGCTGGAGAACTTGATCTGAACTATATCATTAGTTATAAATAAAATTTTCTAAAAGACTTATTGTTTAGCTTCTTTATAAGAACCCCTCATTTACATTACACATTTACGATCTATTATATTGAAAAAAAATTTCTGTAAAACTTGTTCCAGTGTAATTTGCTGTTTATTTTTTACTTTAGTACTTATTATGTTTATCACAAAAGGCAAAAATATTCTTACGGGAAAGATCAGGCACTCATAAGTTCACTTCGTTAGAATTGTCATCTTACTGTGGCAAAGAACCTGCGTGTTATAAATAATGAACCTGCGACTGTAAATGTCGGTAACATCCTAAATACCGGTAGGGCCATCCGTGGAAACGTGAAGACTTTGAATTCCAGCGTTTGGGTAGATTAAAATAAGATTAAAACTACCGTGTCTATCAAATATCGATGCGAAAGTTGTAGAAGAATTACCCCTCATAACAATTGTTTTACATAGTTTTGAAACATATCTAATTTAAAAAAAAAAATCATTTTTATTAATAAAAGTATTTATCATCGTCAGTAATTCAACTAACATGCAAAAGCTGAGAGTGCATAATACAAGTCAATTTTCGCATCATTAGCCTTTAGTTTTATGAATGAACTAAATTGCACCATTTGAACTCTCATTTGAACCTCAATTAATTTTTTAATGTTTACGTTGTAGTGAGATTTGAGCTTTCTTCTTGGGCTGTTTTTCATCTCAAAACAAAATCAGCGTAGAGGAAAAATGTGCATCAGCCACACCGTTAAAATTGAGCGAGGCATGTAAAAAATATGCTGGTGAAATAAACCATATAACTGATGATAAAATAATTAATATGATCAATTTCACAGAAAAATTGTTATTATATTTTGATCTTAAAAGTTTGCTACATTTTCAAAACATAAATTATTTTTAGAGTGTTATTTATGGAAAAGTTGTAAAGAAGATAAATGCAACGCAAGTAGTGAATGAATGGAAAAATTGAATGGTAATAATTATTATCCATCGTTTTCAAGTCTTGCAACTACTTTTTTAATAATAACATTATATAAGTGCATCCTCAATGGCCTAACGTAAAAAAACGGTATAAAGTCTCTCGCATTTTGCCTTTTTCATTCATAAAGTTTTTAAGACATAACCGTAATCTCAGCCAATAATGTTAGGGCTTAAACATTTAACTTTTCATGTTGAAAAGAAATAATACACTTTTCATGGCGAGTAAAGTATTAACAAATTTAATTGCAGAATTTGCATTTGTGCAATTTTATTTGCGTTGCTACTTGTTAACCATAAAACAATCCAGAAATATATATATTTTTTGTTATTTTGCAATTATTTGCAATTATGGGCAATTTATTTTTGGTTACTGATGATATAGAACGATATCTTCAGTTTGTTATTAAATCCTAAACATTGAAAAAGATCGTATATTGAAGTATCGTGCAATGGTATTTCATTCCAGCCATCACTTCTAATTAGATAAAAATTGAATCATTTAAAATTTCTATTGGCTGAAATAAAATTATAAATGTTGTATTGTAAAGTAGGTAATAATATTTTTTAAAGGTGACAATTAAAATAAAACATAAATTAATGTTTATGTTCTAAATATTATGTTTCTGGATGAAATAACTCATCTTTGACCAGAGAGCAGCATATAAAAAACGATCATTAAGAAATAACACATTCTATATATTCATTAGTAAGAAGTCCAAACTATTTGATCTGAATATTTATGAGTTTTTAATATAAGTTTAGAAATTTTGAAATATTTGTTTTGACAAGAATCCGAAAAAATGCGAATCTATCAATTATTACATAACTCGTTTAAAAATACTTTGAACGATTCAAATCAGACTTTTATTAGTTGCGCAACCACAAAATGCCCTGCTAATTTGTTTCTATGGTTGTCTTCGCCAACATAAATTAACTTTTTTTTGTGTTGAATGTAATATTTTATGTTTTGAAAAAATATTTCAAAAAGATCATGTTGTGGTGGTTTTGTACAAAACACAATATTTTAGTAATGTTCATGTTCAAAATTTGCACAGTAGTCAGTAGTTTTGCAACATGTTTCATGATGTATATATATGTTTTGTTTTCATAATTTTTGAAAGCATAATTCTTTAATCAGAATGCGTTTACCAACATGTTCTCTGTATCATTTCCTTCTCGTTAACAAATTAAGTTTGAGGTTAGGCATCTAAAGAATTTACCTTTTATTATTTTTTTTAATGATACATTTTCAAGTTGCTTGTAAAAAAATTCAAGTTGCATTTTGCAACTGACAAACACACGATCGTATGCAAAAAGTAATTACATGCACTTATATGTTGCAGTCTTTATTGGCTGTAAAATGTGGAAGATTAGCTACCAAAGCAGCTAAAACATCTGTCACTCCCGATGTAAAATGTATAAATTTTGAGCAGTGACTGGATTTTAGCGACTATTATTGCTCGCTTGAATCATTTTGTCCAAAAACTCTTACTTTATAAATATATCTTAATGCTTTATTGTATGTTTTCATAATGTTTAATGCCTGGAATAAACGAGCGGTTAAACGTAAATGCATCTCTGCTGTTTCTTGAAGGTACACAGAGAGGCCCAAAGCTATAACGAGATGAGTTTTCAGTATACCTACATAATTTGCCAGACATATAGTGAATATGAAGTATAAAATACATGTGGAAAAAGTGAATGAATTTAATATGTATCTTGTTATTTAGCCAGTGACATTTGCAATTATTTAATTAGACTTTTATTTTCCATCATATGATCTTTATTGGACAAATTAAAAAATTTTAATAACTAAAAATAACCACAAGGTTATGATTCTATAGTGGTTTTTAATTTCAAAACAAAAACATAGAGACAGTGAAAATCGCTTACAAAGGCGAGTACTGCAAGTGATAAGTCAGTCCAGATCGCCTGTAACATTTCATGTTTTCATGTTGAAAATGCAACAGATATTCTCTTTTGAAAATTCACTGATATTGAAACCGTTTAAAAACATATTTGCTTCACCATAAATTTCAAACTGTATCATATTCTTTAATGCTTTAAACATATAAATCATAATGTTTCACATTTGAATCTTGATATAATTATAAAAGTATTTTTTAATTTCATCCGAACGAGATCCTAAAGATAAGCAGACTTTGGCGCACACAACTCTTTTTTCATAAAATGCAATCAGTAAGTTCCAAAGACATTCAAAACTAAAGGACAACTTTTGGGAGTTAGCACTTTTACTTTTTTCAGTGATACTTGGAAAACGTCTTTTTAATCCCCAATAGGTAATGATTAGAGGTATCCTTTATGATTTACAAGTTCTTGGATTTAATGTAAAATGTATCTTTTTTGTACTTTGAAAACACCATATCGTGTTATTATGTACAGCAGACGATAAGCGGAAAGATTTTTGCTGTTATATTAAATCAAGTAGAAGAAGTTGTTTTCTTTTTGTTTTAAACACTTATTTATTACGAACAAAAACACATTTTAACTACTGTTTTGCAGCTGAGACGATGCCATGTATGTGCTTTCATCATCATATTATATGTATGCAACAACTATGATCATTTTGTTTTAAGTTCTTGAAGCTGGCAAAAAAGTAACTACATGAGAGCATGAAAAAGCTTGCAAAAGACAATCAAATTGATTTACAAGTGTTGAATTTATTTTGACACAACAGTATGAATTTATTTTTTACAAAAATATTATCAAATTGTAAGTCTTGGAACAAGTTACTCGAGTTGCTGGTACACCTATGTAGACAAGCATATTTCAAAGATTAAAATGACAATTAAGTAATTAACACAATATAATAAATATATCTAATTTTGCTGCATATTATGTTGATACTCATTAATTTTCATATATCATGTGTTTAAAAAAAATAAAAGTTTTTACTCATGACAATGTAACATATTCAAATTTATTTAGAAAGCCCTAAAGATTTTATTTTAGCAGACAGGTTTTTTGAGTTTAAAATGCAGAAGCTGAAGTTTGTAGATCCCAATTCCCTAAGCGATTTTTAACTACCGTTAGAAACAGCTTAACAAAAAAAAATTAATATATCAGATTGCAAAAACTTCTGAACAAAATTCTTTTTCGATAAACTGGCTCCGAAAAATAATTATATCACACGCAATGCTATAGCGTTCTTAAATTTTCTATCTGATTACCACAATAAGTTTGTAGTCTAAAGATATCTATTTTTAAATATTAAAGGCTTTATAACTATTTAAAAAAAGTAGCTCAGGATAGTTTATGGTTTATGTACAACATTTAAAATTATTTTCTATTTTCTAAAATACAATTTAAGTAAGGAGCTAAAATATATTGAAAAATGTTGCTTCTTTTTGGAACAATTTTCAAGAAAATAATAAGTTAACTTTTAAAAACTGAGTTTGAGACTTTGAGCTAATTTGTTGGCTTATAATGGTGAACATTTGGTGAAAATCGAAGTGTGTTGCAATTAGTTTTATACAAATTTTTCTTTGAAAGATCGATAGCAATGAATGTTTCATATTCATGTGAAGTCGTGAAGATAGCGTGCCAAAGCGATTACCTCATAACATTTTGCCCATAACATGATTTTGTAAAGACACATTTTCCTTAAAGATGAAATAAATTCAGATATAATCTCTACAGTCAAACGATTTATGAAATTATTATTAAACATCGTAAAGCAGGACACAGGAAGCACGCAACCAACTCAGTATTTATATTCTTGAGCATCATCCAAATTCAAATATAATTATTTTAGAGACAAATTGCAAAAAAGAAAAATTTAATAAGATGATCTTTAAACTGTTTCAATTTTTAAGCTATTAAAATCAATTATTTAGTGTATAAAATTTTTACCAAATGGTTTTTATTGTCTAAACATGCGACCAGCTTATAGCTTATAGCTTACAGCTTATTTTTACAACAACATAAACTAAAAATACAATTCGAATCAAGCGTGTAAGAATTCCTTTGATATCGTTGATTACATCTGCGCAGGTGAAGGTAGATTTTTGGACTACATTGAAAATTTATTTAAGTGAATTTTTTAATTTTTTAATGTTTCGTATCAAAAAGGGACTAAGTAATATAATAAAATCGTTAAACTGAAATAACGAGCAAGGTGGATAACTCGGATAAAATTTTAAAAAGGTGTGAATTTCAAGGAATATTTTGAATATTAAATGTATTGGTTTCAATTTTGTAACTTTTTTTTTTTAAATTCATTAATGGTTATGACATCTTCTACAAAGCATCAACAGTATTAATAATTTTGAAAAAATCTACCTCGCTTATAGCTATGTTATTTCATAGCTTTTAGTGACTTTAAAATTAAACACAATACAATCATTTATTTGAAAAAATGAGGAAAAAACTGCTAGTTGGCAAGAGCAGAAAGCGTTTTTTGGAAGGTAGCAAGAATCAGCTCTGGAAAATCTCGAAAATTCCTGAAAGATCCATGGATGCTTGTGATCGAACTAAAAATTTTTGTTTCAATAATCAAATATACAACTCACTTAGTTGTTGTGTTCTGGTAGAAATGATTCGGATCAGGTGATGGATTCAATGACTCATCATCTGAAACAGTTCTGCTGTAGAAAATTTATCGCTAACTTGTTCGAAAGATGATTTTTGCATAGCCCGTGTTAAAGTTGTGGTCACTGATCCCTACCTGATTTATCCACCTCCACGAAAAGTTAATAATAATATATTAGTTAGAAAACATATGGAATATTTGGGTAAATCATACTCAAAACATTACTTTCATAATTATATAGTGCAATCTTCTTAACCTTACTCTTCTATTGTTATTCTATCCTATAACTCACTTGTTAGTGAGCATCCTGCTTTGATACTGCAGGTGATCTTTCATTAAAATGGATGTAGCTTGGTGAGAGGAAGCTTCACTTTTCTTAAGCGGTGGAGGCGATCTAAAATAGCTTATCAAATTATGTGATTATCTCTGATTATCTTGGTCTCTAATAAAACCATTTCAAAAATTCTAGGTACGTGAAGGTGTGCAATCGTTCTCAACTTTTATGTCATTTAGCAAAATTTGTTTATTAACGATTTGAATATGAACTATTGCTATAATTCGTGCTGATTTGAAAGTTATATTTCAATATGATCCAACTTATGTAAAGCTATTGACTTATCTTAACTGTTTCATCTTTATGCATCATTACAAGCAAAATCTCTATTGATGCGTTTATATTATGCCGTTGAATTAAACCAGCTAGAACATTTTAATGCAGTAAAACTTTAATCTCCTATCTAATCAAAATAAATTACAGAATCTTATTGAGCTTTTCCCATGCCACCGTCTATCAGAAATGTCGATATGCTTATTCTTAAAGGCACTTTACTGTAGATTAACTTGAATAAAGGAATGGATAGCTTTAAGTGATTTATTCAAATTCATTTAATATAACTAATCGCTATACAATTTTGTAGCGATTTGTTAAATGTTTAGAACCCCGTTGCTACAAATGAAAAAAGTCTACACATATTGAAAATCGTTATTAAAAATGAGAAACGTCTCAGGTGCAGAGTGTATCAACAGTTGGTATTTGGTATATGTAGCTGAATAATTAAAATTTATTTGGTTATTAGTTATAGAATGTACTACATGACACCAATGCGATTATAAAAATATTCTGAAACATTTTGTTTTTCAAACTTGTTGTTTAGAACACCAAAGATCTTCTATGATGTGATATCCCTATTAGAGAGATCCCAACTGAGCTCACAATTTGAATTTGAAATTAGTTTTATGAAGAACTTTTTCTCCTAACATCTTATTTGCTGGTATTTTGAATTGTTAAGCGCTTGTTTACACAAGCAAAATTGAACGCTGTTTATAAAATATGAGTAATTATTATTATTTTTTGTTCGGGAAATCTCCAGGTGATTTTATTTACTCAAGTAGTCATTGGATTATCATTATCATTATCTATTAAAAACAATTTATGTTTATCATAGTTAATTGAACTCGTAAGCATGAAATGACACTCAAGTATACAAAAAAAGTCGATGATGGTTTTGGTAATTGCACATTTAAAAAAAAACCATTTATTTTTTTTTTTTCAAGGAAAACAGGACTTTTGGTAAAATTATATTGAAACATTATAAATCTGTATGTTCAAAAGATTCCAAAATATCAAGTTTTTTCTAGTAACTTTAAGATATATTTCTCCCCAAAGTCTCGGACGGCCCCGTACGATGTATTAACTATTACAAAAAATTCATTTCTTTAAAAGAATATTGGCAATATTTTGTTTTCATTCATTTAAATCCAGTAAACAATATCTCTTTTCTCAGCACAATATTAACTCTAGCTACTTCTTACTCAGTGCTGAAAATATTTTTACATTAGTCTCGTATGTATGTACGATCGTTGTTATCGCTTTCGGATCTGTTTGATGCTGAAATATTCTTACACATAAAAGCACCGATTTCCGATTCAAAATCTGCTGTACATACTTTAATATATTGGCTTATTGGTTTTAAACTCATGAGCTGCATAGCAATTTTTATTCTTTTTTGGCCATAACTTCTTTTTTACAAATTCTTAAATTTCGTATATTTTTGAAACGATTACATTTTTTAGTGTACTTAAAAATACATGGGCATCTGAGATCAAAAAAATAATTTTTGTCTCCAAGTTGATAGGTATAAGGTGTTTTTTGTTGTTATACTAGACTGTGGTACGTTAAGAAAATTGTTTTAAAGACCAAGATAACATATAACTAACGATACTAAAATTCAACTTAAGTAAATTCCAGCATATTAAGCAAATAATTTTTAATATAGCAAGTTTGATCGTCACAAAATCGCAGAAAAAGAGAATAAGATCTTTTTGGCTTGGTATTTGACTTCTCAATAAAAAATCATCACCTTGCAAAAATGCATTTTTAATGACTCAATTTAATTTAATTATTCTGCAAACAAAGTTGCAGCAAAAGTTTATTCTTGACAAAGATTACGACAAAAGGACGAGGAGGTTGTATAAGAGAATTTTTAAAATTCCTGAACTGCTTGCACCAAAAAAAACTCAAAGTTTTCCAAAACGAAAAATTAAATGATATCTTGCTTTATATAATTCTTGCTGATTTAAAATATATTGTCAGCTTTATTTACTTGATCAGTTTTTTATTCAATCGCAATTAATTTCATTTTGCTTTCGTTATTCTCGAGAGACCCATAAATTAGCATATGATTAATAAAATGCATATATATCATGGCAATCAAATAAATTTTCCAATCCGTTCTTGTTTGCTTATGCCAGTTCCCACAATCAAATTTATTAAACTTTAATTGGTTTTTATGACAACTTGGTGTTTTGTTTTGTTTTCTACGCCCAATAGTATTTTCAACGACAATTTTATCCTCTACACCTTTTTGTTGTAGTTTTTAACGCAGATGTGATTTATGTTTATTTTCATCCCACAATTGACAAATCAAACTCAAATAAATATATTATGCAAATTTGAATGGTATTTTCTTGATAAATTGGTGACATAAAAATTTTAATGCAGTTTTGTAATTACGACATTGGGTTTTCAGACATTATTTGAAATTATTTATGTTTGATTTCAATAAATTTGTATCGCATTCTTAATGTGATTGAATCACATATCATGGGTCAACCCAAACCTCACACTGACCGTAGTACATTTCTGAAAACAGATAAAGCTTTTTCAAAAACTTGTGATCATCATTAAAATACTAATTGCAATTATTTATTTCGCGTAAGAAGGTGCTGTGTGAGGGTGTTTTTTGATACGTTTTGGTACATTAATCTCTTTTCCATAAGGCATTTTTGCAAAGGCCTTTCAATAGCTAATTGGAAGTTTCTAAACTTTATGTGTAATGTGAAATTCTCTAAAGAAAATTGATGCAAATGTAGCAATATCAATGATGTACAACATAAATATCGGAAACTCTAATGAACGTATGCTTGTTTTTAGGATAAATAAAATATATCGTCTGGCAAATTATAATTTATGTTGTTTTACTAAAAGATTGATGAAAAATGCATGCTTTTTGTTGAAAAAAAAAACACCTGAGTCGTTCATTAGCTTTGGGCTAAACTTACTTGATGTACGCTTTGCATGTGTAATTGTCATTATATGTTTTGCAGTGCAAAACTTTTCATACATATTTACAATGATATTATTGAGTCTTTTACTAAAATATGCGTCTTTTCGAAGTGAAATACTGAGTTTTCATGGCAACAGGTAACAGACGATAACTAAAAAGTAAAAATAAACTTAATTTGATAATAAATGTTTTCGCGTATATCCCTCGATACTTTTTCTGCATTCAATATATTTTATATGAATATTGTGCTTCTTAAAATGAAAAACCAGTGGGCGCGAAACGTAAATAAATTTTGTCTTGAGAACGCTTGTAATGAATAATTAAATGAATGAAATTTCATACTGAGTTGACAAAATTTCACAAAATGATTTATATTTTTTTTATGAATTATCCTTTCCGATGTAAGACATAGCATATATTATATTATTATTCTATATGTATTCGAAACCTAGCAGCCTAGCAGCGTTTGGAATTGCAGTAAAATATTCATGAATAATAATTGAATAGCTTGATGATTGAAGTTTAACTAGAAATTAAATTGGAGAAAACTATAATTCGTATCATATACTCAAAATGCTTGCTTTTATTTGCAGCTTCGTTAAATTTATGCAACAAAAAAATGTTTGAGACAATTTTAATTTGAATCGTGATTATACTTTGAAAGATTGATATTGTATAGAAGCAATTTAAATATATTTTAGACAAAATGATTATGTTGGTAAAAACAGAATTGCGTGCGTATTTCAGAAGCCTGCATATTTAAGCTTTTTATTAGGTTATTTGGTATAAGTTATGCAGATGAATTTACATTTTAAAATTCAAGTGGTTCTTAACGTTTTTTTAAGTTTTTAAGTGTTGACTATTAAAATTCAGAACTTCTGTAAGTCTAAAAAGAAATATTTGACCCAGTAAACAAGAATAGAATCTACACATATTTGGTTCAACTGATTAGAAAAAATTTTTATCTATCATTATTTTGGAATATTTATTCTAAAAAAGAGAGTTATTATGGGATATTTTTTTAATAAATAATTTAAATATCTTCAAATCGTTATAGACTTTGAGAAAACGTGTGATGTCTTAATATGATACAAGAAGTACTTTAGCATGTTAAAATGTGTTTTTTTAAATTTATTAAAAAAAAAAAAAAAAATTTTAATTTAAATTACTTAGTTGCGTAATAATTTGATCAAATACCTATCATGTATTAAATATGCTTTTAAATGGTTTAGTTTGAAGATTACATAGCAGAAGCAGCAGAAACATTTAGGATTTGAAAACCTGAATTTGTACAGCTTCTAGACACAATTTTTGAAATTCCAGATTTCGCTGTTTGAATTATACGTTTGTGCATTTTGTGGCAAATATAAATTTTAAAGGAAATGCTCCAGGAAATGTAGAAAGACATAATGCATTTCAAATGTATTTTTCTTCTGAATTTCGAATGAATCAACAGCAAATTAAATTGGATTGCATTTACGAAATGTAAAAGAATAAAACAAAACGGACAAAAAGAAACTTTAATGATAATGAAAAAACCTTGGCCAGAAATGAGGCATTTCTCTCCAAAGAACATACATCACTACGCGTAGCATATTATTATTCGTTATTTGGTTTGAATGAAATTGCCTAAAGACATTTTTATTTAAAAAACTGAAATTTTGCAAAAAAAACCATATTTAAATGTTTGTTGTAGGAGAAAAATATTTCCAAAAATTTCCTTCAATTTGGAGATATTAACTAAATTTGTCCTGCAAACCGGTTTTAATATTTTAAACTAAAAGTTTGTTCAGAAGGATATGGAAAACTAGCAAAGATCCATTAAATTGAATATCAGAGAAATCAAAGAGCACCATAGAAACACTTCACTTGTTCTTATTTTTGTGGCAGCGCAACAGCCAAACGAGCGCATGCACATGCACATTGAATGCCTTGAGGGTAAGCAATTTTACAAATAAACGTTAAAGCATACTCGTATTATACGCAATAATTATGATGACTCGAATTGAATACCTTAACATAAAACTGAAGCTACTTGCTTTTGTTCAATTTATCTTGAGCGTATTCTTCTTTCACCTTTTCTGCTTCTTTAAAATTCTTGCAGCGACTATGGATGTATCAATGAAAAATATTATTTTAAAAAGATTTAATTTGATTTTTTCGTTCGGATAACCATAAAACAATAAATTACATGCAATGAATGGAAATGAGAGTTGGATCTTCATACATACACAACATATGGACTTCGGTAGCGACTAGCAGAATCCTCAAATATTATCAACATTAAATAACAGCGCAACGTATAATTATTTAAATAAACGTGTGTCTGTTCACTCTGTCAGGAAAATGCTTGGATCGCACATGGAACAGCAGAAGCTGAAATATGAAATAAAACAGAAATCAGAGGATGCTCGTTCGTTATTTAAAATAAACTTAAATCTGAAATCGTTAAAATACGTGAATGTATATTAATTTTTATTTTATTTAGCTGCTGTTTTAAATAAAAAATTTAATTTCCATATAATTTACTAACAAAGCGTGAAGTTCAATAAATTTTAGGTCCCACTTTTGATTGGAAATAATTTTAAAGTTAAATGAGAGTGTGCAATTTAAAACTTTTGACGACAATAACTTAATTGGAAAATTCTTGAAAATGGGTGTTTATAAGTTGCGACAAAAAACATGGATCAGGAAAGTGTCGGCTTCATATCCCAACATATATTTTCTTTTCTTTCTTACGCTTTTTGTCAGAGAAATTTTTGTACTGCAAGAATGAAATCAGTTTGAAAGTTATAAATAATTCGATTCTTCATTTAGATTGTAGAAGGAAGATGTCATGAGCTTTTTGGCTAAATAATATAGTATATGAATTTTTCTGTAAACTCAATCAATCTAGTAATTATAAATTTGATATAGTCTCTATGAACTCTACTTTTCACAAGTTCCAAGTTAAGATTCCATATATAAAGTAAGAGACAAAAGAAAACTCCATAGTTGTAATCAAAATATCGTTATACAAAGTATCGTAAGGTTTTTTTTTCTCCAGTCACGCTAAATAATATCTACTAGCTTTGAATTCTAAAGACTTTAAGGACTTTGCTGGGATCATCTGGGGTATCTGAGTCCAAATCACTTTTTTTTGCAAATATAGTATAAAATTTCTTAATGAATTCACAGATAAATTCTTGAAATATTGTATATTATTACGTTGAAGAAAGAATTATACAAAATGCATCTGATAAAACTCAGATAAATGAGACAGATCAACTTTGATCCAAAACTTCGATATGAAGATGAAAACGAATTGTATCCGAATTTTATCCAATAAAAATGATGAAGTCCTTTGATCAATATTAGAAATGGTGTGCTCATTTTTAGGTATAATGCATAGCTGAATTTTCATCCTTAAAGCTTTATGGGTCCAATACTTTTCTCTGCTGAGGGACGGACAGACAGACAGACAGATCAACGGCAAGTGAAAGCATGCAAAAATATGTTCGCTTAAACTGCTTAAAGGCTTTTCCCAAAGATATAAAGTATAAAGCTAATGAAAAGCTTAACAAGCAAACAAAAACATTTTTATAAAATCAATTTTTTATCAAGAAAATAAAAAAAATTTAAATTTATAAACCGTTTGAATGATGTCAAGTTAATTTCTTATTACATAAATGATTTAGAATTTTAAAAGGACTATTCTTCTATAAAATGGAGGTTTACCCTTTTAAAGTATTGGAAATTGTTAGTTCAAATAACTAAAATATTCTAGCGCTTTGTAGTTTATTGTTCATACAAGCTTTTTTGTTTAACATATACCAATAATTTATAAATCATTGCGGTATATTAAGTAGATAAATCCACCTCTCTACACTGAATTCGAGAGCCAATCCAAAGAACTGCACTTGAACAAATATTAATTTTCAAGCAAAGCACATGAATGGAATGGAAATTGAGGAGAGGTTAAGTCTTCAAGAAGCCCAAAGACGCTGAAATACACACACTGTTCGAGATTTTGTGAACATGTATGAGTGCTAAACATTCAACAATGATACAACATTGAAAATGAGCAGTCTTATGTATCCAAATAGTCTTTTTAATAAGAATCTCATGGAAATAAATAAAATCAAAACACTCGATGGTAATATTTCTTTCAATGTCTATATTTAATTGACAAAATTTATGCAATTAAATATTTTTCCAGCTAATTTGTTGCGATTATCTCATGATTATCTTTATTCTTAAATTTATAAAATATGTTTTCTGACTATATATTGAATCATCTACAAAACAAATAATCGATATAGTAATAAACGGAGGTATTTAATGACAATTGATTTATGAATAATTTTTCGAATACAAAAGAAACAGAAGACTTCAACGAGAGTCAAAGCAATCTAATAAAAATTTAGTTAATTTTAATAAATCTCCTAAAATGTAAATACAGTATTGCTGTAGTGATTTGAGGCGGAGCTGACTTAACGTTTTCTTTTAACACAAACACCTGTACACAATTAATGCTGTCTCAAGAATGTTTTCGAGCGAAAATTGAGAAAAAGCAGTGTGATAAAACGTGGAGGTACAGCAGCCACTTATTGAAAGTGGAATATGTGGAATGCTTGCTTGTATTGAGAATTTAACCGCTTCAAGAAGGTCATGGTTGCATATTGGTGATCGGACGGCCAGTATCCATGTAGTTGTTGAAGGAATAAGATTTTCTTTGATTTTGAGAGTAACTCTTGCGTATCGTCGTCAGTTTTATTTCGTGATTTAATTTTACTCATCGATGCAACAGCAAAAAAGAAAAAATAAGTTTTTCATTTCACAAATAATGTGTGTTTTGCGGCGTGTTAATTATTTTGATTGTTTTTGAATGTGACTGGAATACTTGAAAAAGTGATATCGATATAGTGTCTTTTTATCTTAGAGTAAAATTTCATGATTTTTTACAAATTATCAAGTGGAAACAAAGTTGCAAAGTAGTATTAATTCAGCGAGTAGAAAATCATTCAAGTAAAATGGAGACATGTGTTTTGATTCCACAAGAACTATCATTAGCTCTGACTACAGCCGAGCCTAAGAACTTTAAAAACTTTGGAGAACAAATTGCATCGCTTTTTACAACATCTAGAATTCTACAAGGTAAACTCTTTTACCCATCCCAAGGAACCGTTCGCTTGGACAAATTGGATATATATTCTTATGTTGATGAAGAAGATGTAAGTAATTATTGTACTATGTAGTATTTAATATTTAAATTGTGTACTTACTTGAAATAAATTTTTCACACTTGTTCACGCTCTGGAAACAATAAACTCATCCATATTCTTTAAAAATAAAGACTGGAAAGGTATCAGGGTGTGCAACTTAAATTTATAAGAAAGTTACCCTCCCATGACGATGGGAAAATATATCATTAAGAAAATTTTAAGACGTTTGTGTTTTCTTAAGAATTATTCCACAAACTCATAATAATTAAACAAGCATAACCACAAGTATAAGCTTAATGTCCTTTGTAATACTCATAGTCGACCATGAGAACTCTTTTTTTTCGCTGTGAGGGAATATACCATGATTAAATTACAATAATTTAATAATCATACCTTATAATATATCGCAAGTTCATTCACATGAAAAATTGCGAGTGATGATTTCAGATGTGGATGGAAATTCAAAAAACCTGAAACACTTTCTTTGCTTTTACATGTTTAGCTGTAACATACCATATTAGGGTGGACCAAAATGCAAAATTGTTGAAAAGTGGCGCTCCCCTGGCAAATTTCGATTTAAAATGACATAAAGAAAATTCACAAAAATTTTTAATTTTTTTGATGGACGTTTAGAGGTCCCCCAACCCACTTGAAATTTTTGAGTTTTTGAGGAAAAATATTGAGAATTTTCGACAGAAGCCCTGATGAAAATTCGGAAAAATCTTAATTGTTTTTTTAAGACTTATTATTGAAGAAAATTATCCTGTAATTTGTTTTTAGGTAAATTAAATAACATGCAAGTTCTATTTATAAAAGTTGTTTGACATCGAGAGTGTGAAAAATTAAAAATCATTCAAAACCATATAACATCTAAAACATTTTATTAATACCCTTCAATTTACAACTAAAATAAGTAAAAATGTTATTTCTAAGGAAATTCAAAAGATTTGGAATATATTCGATGTTCCCGAGACCTGTAAATCCACTTTTAGTGGATCAATATAAAAATGCATGGCATGTTGTTGTTGTTTTTTTTAAATGTGCATTTTCTTCAAAGTTTAATAACTATATCTGTAAAAATGTTATGTTTTAGGTCAAAAAAGTTCATTTAAATAAAAAATTGATGATAAACTTTGAAGAAAAATCAATTTAAAAAAAAACAACAACAACATGTCATCCATTTTTATATTGATCCACTAAAAGTGGATTTACAGGTCTCGGGAACATCGAATATATTCCAAATCTTTTGAATTTCCTTAGAAATAACATTTTTACTTATTTTAGTTGTAAATTGAAAGATATTAATAAAATGTTTTAAATGTTATATGGTTTTGAATGATTTTTAATTTTTCACACTCTCGATGTCAAACAACTTTTATAAATAGAACTTGCAAGTTATTTAATTTACCTAAAAACAAATTACAGGATAATTTTCTTCAATAATAAGTCTTAAAAAAACAATTAAGATTTTTCCGAATTTTCATCAGGGCTTCTGTCGAAAATTCTCAATATTTTTCCTCAAAAACTCAAAAATTTCAAGTGGGTTGGGGGACCTCTAAACGTCCATCAAAAAAATTAAAAATTTTTGTGAATTTTCTTTATGTCATTTTAAATCGAAATTTGCCAGGGGAGCGCGACTTTTTAATACAATAGCATTACTATAGAAGTTTGGTCCACCCTAATACCATATTTTAATTAATTCATATTATGATAGACAATTTCACATACAAATAATGCAGTTGGTAAATATTCCTTTATTCAATTTATAAGAAAAAAAAGCGCGTATTTCTTAATATTTGAATAAAAATAAATAAAAACTCATAAAGCAGGATGCCGATTAAATTTTTATTTCATAAAAGTCTCATTAATATAATAAATTTGGTACCTACTAAAAGTTATACAAAAAATTAAATTAAGTTAGCAAAATAAAATATTTATACTATTAGAAACAGGTGTCAGTCACCTTATAAAACAAGTTCAAGTTTACTGATTATGCGCTATGCAATGGAAAATGAAAACAGCTAAAAACAGCATCATATAATTACGTGAACTTATTCAATAACGATTGTCATTGGAAGTGGTTACTATTCGTGGTCGCAAAAAAGTGCATTACTTATTTTGCAGTGAAAGTTTTTAATTGTAACATATTTTGCAATTATATAAGGCATTTTTATATCTAATAAGGTGAATTAAAAAAACACGTACGAAAGATTTTCTATGTTTTTCTCGGTTCAAGTTGATCATAACTTCTGGCATGTGTTGCCTTAACATATTGATTACAGCTGCTTAATGCTCCAATTGAACGCCTTAAATATGAAATATTTTTAAGATCGAACAAATATATTTAATAAATCGACTGTTCAAGTACTTAATGGAACAAATTCAGTAGCTTATTTATTCAGAGCAATAAATTACTATTAGAATATTTTTGGGTTTTGGAGTTTATTGATTACAATTCGTTACTTGGTCATAAATAATTAATAAATTCGGATTTGGGTTCAAGCATTTCGAATAACGCGCATGCCACTTAATTCCCGCGTCGTTTCAGGTATTTTTAAGCAGTTTTTTGTTCAAACAACAACATATAAATTAATCTCCTAAACTAAATCGCTTGCTTCGATATCAAACCATAATTGAAAAATCCGAGAATATTAATTTTCTTATATCCAGTGGAGTGAACCGTTTATAATTGTTCTCAAACCAGCTACCGAATAAATTAGTGTTTACATATTATTAATATACGTATTTTATTTTATTCAAAATTAATTCAGAATTTATCAATTTTATTTTCTATTTGTTTGAGAGATTAAAATTATTATGTTTTAATGTTAATTTGTATAAATTAGTTAAATAAATTTTTCTTCGTAAAAATTGATTTATATGATTGTTTGAACAAACTCAATTATATTTATTAATCGCAAGAAAATATGTTTAGCTTCTATATCGTTTGCTATATCATTTGAATGTAGAATTTTGGTACAGAGATTTAGGTACAATGTTATGTAATATTTTTCACATTTTGAGTATCTATCTCATATAATATGATATAAAGTGCAAAAAATAAAATAATTTAATTAGCCAAAAAGTAAGTTTAGCTAACACAAGTGTTTAACCAGGACAGACATATAATAAATAATGTAAAAATGACTTTTTTGTTAAACAAATTATTTTATGCCATTAATAAATAGAAAAACTGTTTTTGCAAGTGCTAAAAGTAAAAAGTTTATCTATTCATAACCAAACAAACAACTAATATTTGTTTTAAAAAAAACTTGTATAGACAGCAAGGTCGTTTGAAAGCCACCAGCAATTTCAATTTGAATATCGCCACATTATCGTATAAATAATAAAACATTCTTTGTACGATTTCCTAAGAATGTTGAATAAATGCCGTCGCCAAATCGATTAAACTTGACCAACGCTCCAATAGTTTCACAAATTTCAATATGGTAATATTATTAACTTTTTCAATACAACACATGTACAAAAAAAAAATTAAGGCTAATTTTTTGTTGTTTGAAATTGGCACCTAAAATGAAAATGCATGCAGTAATAAACTCATCGAGTTTTAACACATTTTGACCTATCAACTGATTTAGGTTTGAACCTCTTTTCATGTACATGAAGTTATGCGAAGCTACAAGAAAATTAAAATATGTTTATTCCACTGGAGCCCATATCATGCAATGTTGACATTCTATTTTCTCAAAGTCTTCGACAGAACTGAAATAAATTGAAGCTAATCCTAAACCAGCATGTATACTTATTCCATCATGTTAATGTGCTTTTATTGTTTTTAGTGCGATTTTTTCCTCGCACTACAGAATAACCAGGTATAACTTAGCTAAGTGTCCTATAATAACGAACAGAGTTTTTTTTTTATTAACCAGTAATCTGTACATAGATTCCAACATATTTTTAAATTTAAATTTTATATCTCCGTAATTCTTTGTTCAATTATGTCCGTTATGAGAGGTTTATTTCTTGTTCTCTAAAAATGACATCAATGTTAATTTATTTCCGCCAAATAAATTGCTGCAGTGCGAAACTTTTTTACATTTTTGAATCAAATACATATTATATATATAATATGATAATAAAATTGAGATGATTGACATATCAAAATTGTAGCAACATTTCAGTAATGTGCCATTATTATGAAACATCATATAATCCATAAACCTGAATTTATAATCTTTTAAAATTATAACTTTTCGTGACTTAAAAAAATTGTATCGTAGAATTTGAGATGAAATTAAAATGTGTTTTCTTAATATATTATCTTTTTTCTTCTTTTAAACCATTTCTTTTGCCTCAATTGTCAAACCAACTCAATTAAATCTCTTGGACTGATGGTCTATTTTGAACGCATAAATAATTAAAAAACCGATTTTACCGATAACTTAATTTTGTAAAATAATTCAATTGAAATGAATCTCTAAAGTTAAACAAGAAATGCATCCTTGATCATGACAGAATATTAAAAAATCTTCATTAAGAATTGAAAAAATTTACTCTCTTTTAATAATGGCATTAATACATAATAAATATTTTCAACTATACAAATCATGCATTTTGCATTGTTAAAAAATTTATTTCATGGTGGTTTTCCAAATGATAATGAGCAGACGTTTGCGATAAAATACATGTTTCGCGATTTCATTTAATATGAAAGAGTAATTGAATTAAACAAAATGTATAATGTTTTATTTCAAATCAACTAGACTTAAGCACAGAAAAATTTAATTACAAAGAAAAAAGATATATATATATATTCCATGTCAATGCATTTTACATATGCTCTTTTGTCACGACAGAGACATTTTAATCAACTTTGATAGATTTATCATTTTGTTTAAAATATTGTTTTGCCAAGCATTTTTTTTTAAATTCGATAAGTTTATCACAAGCTTTAAAATTTCCAGAGCTTTGCATTTGATAGTAGTTTAGAGAGATTTTCATCATGCTTAAAAGTTTTTGGTAAGAAACATAATTATATATGAGCTTCTAATCAATAAAGACCGAATAATTACAAACCAGAGCAATCATAGTCCTCATTAATCATGATAATCGTTAACCTTTGCAATGAAGCGTTTTTGGAAATCAATATATCTACATGAGTAAAAAACTGAATTTCATACTCTATTTTAACTGTCTTGATTTACAATCTGAAAACACCAAGTATGGCAGAGCAAGTTAATTAGAGAGCTTTAAGCATTCTTAAATCTTGACTTTCCTCTAACTCAACATTAACACCGCGTGTCACATATTGTTTTGATAAATTAGTTTAGAGAACACGAAAGAACAAGACAGAAGACCTGCAATCAAATAAATGATTGGAAACGAGACAGATGAGTTTGAAAAATGTATTGTTATTATACACGAGTATATAATATGAAACATTGAATATTTCATTTTACTATTTGGGCTAATTCAATTTTTGTCAAATTATTCTTTAAACTGATCAATATAAACTTTGTGATTTAGAATGCAGTAATTTACATAATTGTTCTTTTTTCATAGAATGTATTTATTTTATAGAACAGTACATTTCTTCTCTTGATTAATATTTTTAACAAATAAGCTATAGCACGTGCTAAAGAAGAAGATACTGGATAATGAAAAAAATCTTTTGTGTAAAATTATACGTTTTGGGAAGTAATTTTTTCCGATTCTTACATATATTTTGAAAAATATTAAGAGCATTGGTTTTTTTCCGTAAATGCTTTATCATTTTTCAAGTGTTTTCAAGTACTTGATCCTACTTATGTTTTCATCATTGATTGCATATGTGATAAAATTTAGAGACAAAACAAATGTTGTTCAAATTAATCAATGTTTCATTTCAATAAATTTTTGCACCATTCATGAGAATTCTTCAAAAATAATAAGTATCCATCAAAGAACTGAAAATCGAACTTATAACCAAAATTTAGACGCAAAAGAGACTTCAATGTTTAACAATGGCATATATATTGAAGAACTGTTCGTTTTTCTTTTTATCATAAATCTCAAAGCTGGCTCCAATTTTTTATCAAACAATATATTGTTATATTTACGTCGCCAAAATTTGAGGAAAGATTGTGGACTTTCTGCACTATAAAGTCAAAAATCATCTTTTATTCAACAATAACGGATTCTTTACATAGATGATCAACATTCAATAGGGTTCTTCAAATTTTTTTTAAAATAAAAATGAAAAATCCATATTTCACTGAATTCATTGCAATCAATGATACTTCAAAAGATATTTGTCATTCTATTGAGTGTTCTAATATCTGGATACAATAACTATAACTTTTATTTTTTAATTAATTATTTTTCAATTCAAAACTCTTGAAAACCCAAATTGAGAAGATCAAAATAATTGCGATGCAAGTGTAGCATACCTTTTCAATGTAATCACTGTTGTGGTTTCTCCACTATATAAACAAAAAATGCGCGATGTATTGGTTTTGAAATTAAGAAAACTTAATATCTTAGTTTTTCAAAATAACATACAATCAAAGTTAGGAACTTTATGGGTTGAAATTTTATTTTTATTTTTTAAATCCACACAAATCAGCTGTAAATTAAATATGTGCTGTGAGAAAACTGAGTTAAGAATTTAATTATAAATTCTTGATTTTATTATTTTATGTTGGCGCTTCGTTACTTTTATGCTTTGCGTTTTAATTAGATCATAAATATTTAAATTTCAGGTTTCATTTTATCAGATTAATTTGATTTTTTTTTTAATTGACCATCAGATACGAAACCGATTTGGACTTTATGACGAAATTACATACTCAAACGGAAGAAGAGTTCGAAATTGTAACTGGATAAGGTTTCTTCGAGTAGAAGACAATTTTGGAGCACAAGTAAGCATTTCTGAATTTTGTTTATACCTAAATTATAATTATTTTTATGAATAGGTGAATGTTGTGTGCACAAAAATCAAGGGTGAACCAATTTACGAAGTAGTTAAAACGATTCCAATCCATCAAGAGCTTATAGTTTACTACTTGCCAGAGAGACAAGAAGAACTTTTTTACGCCCAAATGCGTAACACTTTATACAGACAAACAATGGACTCAATAATAGAAGGTAATTATTTAATTCATGATATTATTTCAAATCATTAAAACTATAGTGTAAAAAGCATAACAATCTTAATAACTAAAATTTGACATAAATATCTTTTAATTTTACGATGGTATTGAAATAAACTAAATTAAACTTAATTTACAATTTTTATAATTTTATAAATAACAACTTGTTCAAAATTAGATAGACCCTGCAAAGGTTCTCCTATTCTCTAGATCATAAATAAATAAATGAATATTCAGTTTAATTTTACAAAAACCTCCAGATTCGTTTTTACAATCAGAAACGCCAATAAATTTGTACAATAGAGAAATGCATTTTTGCACATATCATTTAAAACTAATTAATCAAAAAAGAAACGCAAATAAATTTTCACACCTTTTGCGCAACTAAGTCGGCGATCATGATGCATAATATTGCATGATGTAAAACTGTTTTCTAGTAGAGATAACGTTCAGAAGGCTATTAATGCTATTAATTTTCATATTTTCCTGTATAGTTCAATTTCACTAGAAAAAATTTAGTTAAGATAATTTTAACTGGCATTTAGTGCAATAAATATATAAATGTATATAATAAGCCATAAAATGAATATAACGTGTATGTGCTTCAAATATAATTTTAATTAATTACTTAGATTAGTTTTAATGAATGGCAATAAATAGCAAAACGATGTTCGTATTATTTCCAACTCCTTTTCTTGTGCTGATATGCTCATATAAAATATGTAATATGAATTTGAATATTTTAGCAAACATTAAAGATTCAAATTGGAATGAAGAATGCAGATATTTAAGAAAATAAAGTAGTGTTATTTTTTTTATCAAATTGAACAAAAAACATCTGATATGCTTAATTTTGCTTGATTTTTTAATTGTGAAATTGTTTTATTATTACATCATTATATTTTAATACCGTGGTAGTTTTAAATTATTTAGAATTTGGTGTTTGGACCCATTTAAATCTCTAGTTTTGACTATTTATGAAAAGTTCTTACATGCTACCCAAAATGTAAAATTGGAAACAATTTCACAAAACACTATTTTGCCTGAAAAAAAAAGTTTTTGAAAATTCAGAACCTCGTTCAACATAAATTATAAAAAAACACATTCAATCGTAAAACACCTTTCAAAGCAATACAAAAATTTCAATTCGATCTGGAGCGGACAACAATTTATTTCGAAATATACAATTTACGCGATAGGCAATAAGCAAACTGAAGTGCAATATTGAATTTAAAAGCAGCAAGCAGACCATATATCTTTAAACGAAACATAGTTTCACACAAGCTCGTGTGTACTTACCAGCCAAAGTACATTGCCATATTAAGTACTTTTTATTGTTCGCTCGATATTTGAATAAGTAAACGTTATCCGCGATCTATTTTGAATATAATGCGCTTACTAGTTCGATAAATTGTTTATGAGAAGCGCTCTAAAAAGGTGATATAAACGGGCCGACATTTTTAAGTGCACATTAAACAACAATAAATTATCATATATGTTTTTATGCTGATTCAACTGCGGAAAATTAAAATTTAAAATTTAACATATTGTAGTTGCTTGAAGCAGGTTAAAGTAGAGCTAATTTACTTCCCATACACGTTTTTCAAGATGTCAAGATTTTTCAACGTGAAATTAAATTTTTAATTGCATTATAAATGATATTCTTTCTCTTCTGCGATTCTTGTTACAGATTCGCCACTCGATTTATCAATGTCGCTCCTGTCACGAGTGCCCCCGATCTCACCATGTGCTGAAGATGAGCATAAGTCAATTTCCGGTGAGTCATTGACTTGTTCATCCGGCGCAAGTAGTACTGGAGATTTAATTGACGCTCCAATTATGATTCCACGATCGAGTCAGAAATCACGACCTGTAAGAAGCGAGCGAGCACTTTTACCATGTGAAGTATGCGGAAAAGCTTTCGACAGGCCCAGTCTGCTTAAAAGACACATGCGAACACACACAGGTATAGCAAAAAAACTTCATATTTAGTTAGAGGATTTTGCTTCCATTATATGTTCAGAATTAGGAATATATACTAAAAACATTAAATTGATGATCAATGTATAACATGGTACAACTATTCTTTCACAAATATTAATATTGTTCATGGTCATCAATTCCTTTATTGCTGATTGATTAACTTCCGTATCACGTCATTAGGTGGTCTCAGCCATAGCCAAAGAGATGGTTAGCTTTTTAATTTCCATAAAGAAAAATTAACTTCTTTTTAAAATTTCATGATAATTAACAAATCAACCTACAAAGTCAAATTCAGACACTCATTATTCAAAACAAGACAAATAATTTTCGACATTCAATCAATCTTTTCAAATCCAATTAATTCATCTGATGCAAGTAGATACTATATGATATAAAATTTTTAAAAAGAGGATTTCTTCGATAAGTGTATATTTTTATATTAAAAAATATTAAAATGCTTGTAAAGTTGTAAATGAATATATTGGTTTCGATCAATTATTGCTGATAAACATGAAACATGAATCAGTAATTGATTGTTTTCGATTCGTAGGTGAAAAGCCGCACGTTTGTGCCGTATGCTTCAAAGGTTTCAGTACATCAAGCTCGCTAAACACACATAGAAGAATCCATTCTGGTGAAAAGCCTCATCAATGCCAAGTCTGTGGAAAGAGATTCACTGCTAGCTCCAACCTGTACTATCATCGTATGACACACATTAAGGTAAGTCTATTTTATTTGTTGAATTTTTTCGTTTAGAGATCAAATAATGCAAAAAAAATCATCAGCATCACAAATATTTGTTTTTCCAGATTGCATTATCGATTAAATTGTGCATATATTATTAATTTCAAGTCACGGAAACCGCTGGCAGTTTAGCTTAAAATTTCAAAACACAATTTACAAATGCATTTGCAAGAATCTTCAGAAATAAAACTCTCAAGTTTATTAGACATTTTTATATGCAATTTTCTAATGAAAAAATATATTTATAAAGATATTATTTGCTCTGTTAATATTTTTGAATTTAGATGAAATGATACATTTTAATTAGATTTATATTTAAATATTTGAATTAGATGATTTGATGACTTAATTTAGTGTCTTGTTTTATAATGTGTAACTTTAAACGTTTAATTAAGTTAAGTAACTACTTTATGCTGAAGAATGAAATATGAAAATATAATGAAAATATAATTCTAACCATAAACTAGCTCTAAGTTATAACTAAACAACGCCAACTATCAACTATTCAAAATTTAATTTTCCCTGAACAGATCAATACAATAAATGACTATTGTTAAAAAGAATTAAATCCAAGTCTTGAAAGGATTTTTCCAAACTTCCAGTAAAATTGTGATGTCTTTGAAACTGTGGGAATTTACGCACTACTGAATCTTTGGTAGGAACGATTCTACTTGAATAAAATTTCTTTTCTTTGGTTCCGAATGTGATTATGTAGTAATGTAATTGATGACAACTAAACTTAAAGGCAATGCAGACAAAGAAATTGGTTATAAAGCTACGTGATTGTGGGCGTTTTAATTGACTTTTATAATGACAATTGGATAGAATATATATCTATAAAATTTGTATATGAAGCATTTTAATTATGATTTTTTTTTTTTTCCAGGAAAAACCACATAAATGTGAACTTTGTTCGAAATCTTTCCCAACGCCAGGTGATCTCAAGTCTCATATGTACGTACACAGTGGATCATGGCCTTTCAAATGCCAAATCTGTTCCAGAGGTTTTTCCAAACAGACTAATTTAAAAAATCATCTTTTCCTGCATACCGGTAAGTTTGAGACTATATAAAAAGAATTTCAATTGAAGCTTTTTTTTGTATCATATATATATTTGTTTTAATGCTATCATAGTGAGCTCCATTTAAAAATGAAAACTTTAATTTATTAATTATAAACCAATGCAATGTATTTTCATCATTTCATTTTCAATTTATAAGACTACTACTGAATTTGTAACGAATTCAGCAGTTTTATTTCCAATCAGATACACATAATTCAGAACAATGTATAATTACGATAATTGCGTAATTGATGCATTCTCCACTACTGTACATTTTTTACATGAAAATCTCAAGAAATTTATTAGTTTTGCCTCTATCTTATATTGTCTTCAAGTGCTGCTTTTCCTTATATTTACTCGTTGTCCCTCTTTTCGTATTCATTCATTAAAATAACTAAAACGGAAATTAGAACGATCAGAAATTCCTCCTCAATATGAATTCGTCTTTGCGCTCTTACTACGATACATAATAAACCAAAGAACACGAAACCATTAATTCAGGCTCGATGCCTTTTTGGAAGCTGCATTTTAATATTTATGCGTCTATATTTTAGAAAGAGTATCGTAAAAACAATAATTTTGCACCGAGAAGCGATACACTTTACAGTGTTTTTTCTTGTGTTTGATATTGTATATTGCTCGTTTGTCCAACTGTCCGTATTCATTTCATCCAGGCAGATATCTTTTAAAAGTGGCTTATGTCAACCTCTACGGATTTTTTTTGCTCAAATTTTAAATTTGCTCTAGCAATCTTAAATCAATTGTCTGCGGATGGCAGTAGCTAGACTTTATGATGTATCATTATCTTTTATTTTACTTCTTAACAATTCTCCAATATTCAATGAATAATAATTATAAGCAAGTTTTAATATTCCTGGAGCAATTTATTCATATCAACCCGAAGTTATCACATATACGTATGAACTGATACTCTTTGCCAACATCGATTAAATTGGATGAGTGCGCTTAAATTATGATATTTCCAGAATAAATTATTCCTTGCCTTTGGAAATTTATTGGAAATTATTTTTAAAACTGCTTTCGAAGTACGATCACAAAATATGTTATACTTTATGATTAACTTGCTTGTGTTCTTGCTTTTTATGCGGTGTCGATGTTTTTTTAATATTTAAACTTATAACTATTGAAATAATAGTTACCAAAACATATTTTTAAGTGTTCATATTTAAGGTTTTCTTCAATCATTTTTAAAATGTGTTGATCATCAATAATTCTTGCATATTGAGAAACATTTCGTTTAAAGAGTTCAATTTTACCTACTAAGTATTTGGAGCCGAATTTGTTCAGGAGAAGTAGTTAAGTGTTTTCTACCACAAATGAGCAAGAGACACATGACTTTGCGATGACTAATTGAACAAAACCAAAGTGGAAATGATTAAAAGTGATTAATGATAGAAATCGGTGAAATAAAAGTAACCACTAACAGGTGCTTTCGGTTCATTTACTGTGGATCGCAACCGTCATTCAAAAGTGCCTCTGAAGATTTAACCAAAAACTTATTTAAAAGTGAACGGTTGTGAGCTTTAAAAACTCTTGAAAAAACACTCGCTTCAATTTAGTTGTGATGTATGAATTGCTTTCAAATCCGAAAAAATGGTAAATGGTGAGTGCCAATTTGCTAGCAAAACTAACTGATCCGCTAAGGGCAAATGCACATAAGACTACTGACCAAAAAAGATTATAGAGATATAAAAATGGAATAAATACATGATCCCACATAAAGTGACTTAAAATTTAAAACCGTGTGAAACGCACACAGAGGTTAGTTAATAATACCAATACAAACAACAGGTGAAATTCTTTCTGTGCACTTTGTATATTGTCCATAACTTGTTTTAAAATGCAATAAAAATCCACACGGCAAAATCACCTGCTTTAGCTGAAAGCCACAAAACATGAAATTGTTTCCCCGATTAATACAGTTTCATT
Source organism: Parochlus steinenii (assembly GCA_038502155.1). Taxonomy (NCBI): domain Eukaryota; kingdom Metazoa; phylum Arthropoda; class Insecta; order Diptera; family Chironomidae; genus Parochlus; species Parochlus steinenii. Next base: position 464,283 of record JAXCIN010000015.1, on the reverse strand, counting down.
TTTCTGAACTAAAATCTTTCCAAAAATAATTCTTTTTTTTTTAAATAAGATTTATTATACATTTCAAAAGTTTGCATCTATCAATTTTGTCTATAAACTATCATAGTCCATATTATTCAACTAAAAACCTGATATATTTAATTAAGATTACTTAAAAATTTTGATTTTTTAAGTTAAAAGTATTGTAAAAAAACTCTTGTCAAAACCGATCTCAACGGATGTGTGAGCCCAAATGGTATTCAGAACAATATTTCAAGGAAAATGCCAATAAGAAACATGTAGTAATAACGTATCTCAAATGCTCTTCGTTCAATTGAAATTGAAACTGTATCACCTTTAGAAGCGAAAATAATCACCGTGTAGTCAAAGGTTCATGTATTGTGAAAATGTAACAATAATCGCACGTACAAGTATATTTTCCATAAATAAAGGCTAAAAGCAAATATGTTTCTGATATTTCAGAACAGAGAATATGCAAAGTTGTATAGACATTTTAGCAAATCTTAGTTTCAAAGGATGTAAGTATATTAAAAATAATAAAATAGCTTGTTTCTCATACATCATTGTATTTGATTATGCATATTTTAATTTGTGCAATAAAACGCTGGAACAGGAAATATTACTTAGTTTTAAAGCAATACCTCTTTTCAAACTAGATTATAAAAATGCTTTTTAAGAAAACTCTACAGATAAAATTGTGAACAATTTAGTACATTATTATTACTAAATATGTGAAAAAGTGAGCCAAATGGAATGAGCTATATTATATAGAAAATTTGAGAATGGCAATAATTAATTGAATTTACAATTTGGTACTAAGATTTTAGATGATTCTAGATCTATGATGTAACTATGTAAGCAAATCAGGAAGAATCAAAAAATAATTGTAGCATACTTGAAAATTCAAACATTTTTATTTAATCTTTTTATACTAAATCCATAAACATGGATTTGTTGTTTGCTATTCGATGCTCTATTTAAAATAATAATGTTACGTTGTTCAATTATGCATTAAAGTTAAATATTATGGTTTTTATTCGCTGGAACAAGAATTTTTATACATTTTCTTTTTTAATGCTTTTTCTTTGGAAATCATTGAACCGAAAAGCTGTTTCACAAAGTATATTCTTTACAGTTGTTTGCAAAATTGAGCATAAATTCAATCAAATTGAATATGTATACATACTTATAGATCTATTTGCACTATTTATGTGTTTATGATAAACTGCATGATTTGCCGTTCCATTTCACGATCTTGAGCCCAATTTTCGAAGTGTGCCATGAATCATGATATAATGAAATAATAAGGAAATACAAAATAATAGCCTCTTGATACACAACAAGTTGTAAACTTTCATTGATGCGGTTTTAACAAACGAATTTAAAATAATGATTTCCCATTAAATATGGTTCAAAAGCAAACCACTTGTACGATCTTTACTAACAATTTGCATCGCATTTGTTCGTGAAACTAAAACTCGCAATTATATATCGAAATTGTATTTGAAATTATGTTAGTGACCGTATAATTTAGTTACATTTTTTATAAACACTATATACATTGGGTATTTCTTTTGTATCGCAATGCCAAAAGTATATATATATCTAATTTAAGTACTCAATACATCGTTAGCTTTGTGCTATCTTACTCTCTGGAAGTTATTTTCAAATTGCAATAACATGCCCAGATTTCACAAAATGATGTTTATGAATTTTACATTTATTTATTTTATTAAAACTATTATATGCATTTGAATGTATTTTGCAAAGTATGCTGTAGGTTTTCATACTTAAATTTAGGTAATATTCGGATTCTTTGTGATAAATTTTTTAATTCAGCCGTATGTCATAAACATGTTGTAAATAAGTAAAACACAAATGATTTAGGTTTTATGTTAAATGCTACCGTGTAAGTTTTTTCGGTTTTTTAATGAAACTCCATAAAATACCAAAGTTCATTAAAGTTCCAATTTTTATTTTGAGAAATTACGCATATATCTACAGAAAGTATCTGAAGAAGGTTTAAAAAAGCAAATATCTTTTTTTTATTCTCTCTGTTTGATGCTGTTGTCTCATGAAATAAATTGAGTCTGGCTTAGGGCTACTATGGTTCTTTAGTATATCTTCTGTTTTCTTTAGGACTGATGATAACTTTTAAAAACTTCTTCACCTAAGGAAGTATAGGATACCCGCTCGCATTTTAATTTCCTCAATATTATTCAGAAGTGATCACATGTTAAACATGCTTTGAAATCTTTTTTTCTGTTATATTATTTGGGCTTGGATGAGCTACACTAAAGGTAGAGAGCCTAGTTTTTAATAAGAAGATCAGCTCAGAATTTTGCTGATCTGTTTATGAGCTTTATGAGCTTTATGAGCTGAGCTTTTTATAACCAAAAAGATCAGTTAATTTTTTTAAAATGAACTGCACTTAAACATAAGATCTGAGTTAAATTAGAGCTTTTATCCTACACTTCCATTGTCATTACAAAATAAAGCAAAAAACGTCCATGTTTCAACCATTATTTTTTTTGCTATCTGGTATTACAAAACTTTCTAGTTTATATTAAAATCGAGACAACAATTGACATCTTTCAGATTGTCAATTTTCAATGCTTGAGTTCTTGATTGGTCTGAACAATTCAAATAAAATGCATTTTATACTTTCTTTAATAATAATGCAAACATCACGACAAACCTATGATATATATATTCACAAAAAATTTATTATTTAAAAAACCAAAATGTCAAAATATCATTAGGATAGCAAAAATAAAGCTTTATCTATGGCTTTATATCATATAAAATGCTATAAACTTTTCTTCATGAATTTTCATAGAAATACAAAACAAAAGTAGGAGCAAAATAGACAAATTATTCTGTACACATCTCAATTGAGAAACTGATTTACATAGTGCAGGTTCCATATTACAAGTCCTGTTTTGGCAGTTTTATTATTGGATTTTTTAAAAATTATTTTAAAAGATATTTTTGTTAGAATAAGGATCGTTGATTATTCTAAAACTGAATTTCTGGTATAATTAAAATTCATATATAGGTATATATAGAATGTGTTAATTTTCATGATACTGGCAGAGAATATATACTAGTAGAGATAATATATAGGTTTTGCCTGATGCCTTGATTGCGGTTGAGTGTATGTTTTGATATATTCTAAGCTTAATTTCTATGTCCGAGAGATATCTTAATGAAATTTTTTAAACCGATTTAACAACCTAAGTGGTAATTATGACTACATCAATCCGGATTTCTACATGGGAAAGTGTAAGAACAGTAAAAACAGTGTGTTTATTGTAATAAAGTTTGTGTTAAAATTTGCTTTTTGTAATGAATTGACATTTAGTATGCGAGAATCAATTTGGCTTGTTACAAAATTTGAATGATTTTTATGATTGAATAACCCTGATTGATGCTTTTTTGTCCATACCGTATTACAAATTACAACTGTAAGAAACTATTGTGCATATATTTTTCACAATCCCAATAAATTTGTTTGATTGATAAATTTCTCACAGAAAACAATAAATTATTTCTTAGCGTTTTTATTAAACAGAAAATATTTTTTATTGTCATATAACATTGATGTTACATTCAACACATCAGAAAAAAAATATTTCTGACAAATATATATATTTAACGAAATTTTAAATAGAATCCAAATATTGGACCAAATTAAGAATCGGATCAAAAATTTAAGTATTTTCTACAATAGGCAAATAATATTAATTGTGGACAAAAGATATCAGATAAAAATCAAATTAGATGTTATCAAAGATGTTTTTATTCTTTCTATTGAATTTGATCAATAAAATTAATACATTTTTATCAATATTCCTGAATTATAAACAGCACTTTTCTAAAATAATTGATTTTATTTATTTTTTTTAAATGCTTAGCTTTTTATGAAGAATAATTATAATTCGTACGGTGATCACTAAATCATTTCATAAACTATAATAATGGTAATGCATTCTAATCAATGCTAATCAAATGATGTTTTAATTTCTTGAAGATCATAAAATAAAATACTCATCATGGCTTTGTAAGAACCACATTAAACCAAAGTCGAATGATATTTCAAAATATTAAAACATTGACATATCCATCATGGAAAGATTAGCATCGCAAGATAAAAAACATAAAATTTGGTGCACACATGTCTTGCCACTCAAATGTTCAATATATAAACAGCTAAAGAATAAATTAAAAGAGCAATTTCAATTCATTAAAAAGAAAAATGCTAATGTTAATGGTTTATGGTCAGTTATGGGCTCTAATAAAAGGCATTCATGGATTCTTAAAACTTCATTTAAATAAAAGTATATTCTCCCAAATTGTATATATATTGACAGATTGACAGAGTATAGCTCTGTAATTTGTAATTTCTTTTTGATTGGTTTTTATGATCGATTCCAGCCAATTAGCAGAGTAAGAAAAATATTATCTGTATCACTTATGGTATACATTTTCTTTAAACTTAATGCTCTATATGCTTAATATCTATACTAAACGGACGTTGGGTCGTTAAATAATAATTATATTTATTGCGATTTATCGAGTTTTCGCTATAGTTTCGATCGCATTTATTTTCAAATTTGTGTACTTGGACAATGTGGGCATTTATTTCACGAAAAGAAATTCGTTTTTCTCTGCTCCCTTCACAAGCTGAACAAATTGAATTTTTTTAGATTCATATAGAAATATATACTTGAAACATTTAGTTGTTGTCCACATAAAATAAAACCTACCGTTTTTAAATGGAACATTTTTTGTTTGAATATGTAGATTAGACAGACAGTAGGCTGGTTTATAAAAAGAACAATCTGTGCTGCGACTTTGCTGTGTCTTGTAGGATTTTGAATAAATATTATAAATCAACTATTTAAAAAAAACTGTTGCGAAGAATATTCTCACGATTCATTGGAAAAAAAGCTAAATTGATAACAGATATATAAAACAAGGTACCTCAAATTGAACTGCTACTACTTTTTTGGCGGCATTTTGTCGTATGAAGTCTGCTTCATTCATTGTTTTAAATGTTTCAAGTTTATTTTTGGTACATTTTTTATTGTATATATCTTCAATAAAAATCTGTAAAAATATAAAAAACTTGAAACACCGTAATTAGACAATTTCTTGGGGTATGTAAAATACAAAATCTACTTTCAAATCAGATTATCAAGTTGGATATCTGAAAAGATAGCCATCTTTTGATTTATTCCACGCAGACTTTGTATCGAATACGTAAACTATTTTTAGCAAGTTAAATCGGGATTGCAGAGCAATTTAAAGAAATAGATTATGTTTGTTAATCATTGGAAAAATTTCCAATAATGCTCAAATTTTAATGGTAAACTTTATTTTTAAAACACTCCGACAAAGAGTTTATCAAAAAATCAAAGAATGAAAAATAAATAAACCCAAATGCCGCAAATTCACTTTCCTTAATTCAATATTCATTCAATGAAAACCGTTTAAATTGAGTATCGGTTCTGGAATATGTATCTGTTTTTGCTGCATTGTCTTCCAAAAATTTTATTCTCTCTCTTTCTTTAAGCAGTCATTCTTATAAGCTGAGAGTTCAGACTTTCCCGAAAAATATTCAAACTTTTTATTCTAATAATGCAACAGCAGCTTTATGTTTTCGAAATGTACCATAAATTTTGCCCGCCCAGAACCTTTCATTCAATATTTTCCCAAAAAAATATTGTATACAGAATATACACACAATTTAATTGAAAAATACAATCGAAAACAGAAGCTGATTTTTCGGAGACATATATTTCGAAATTTACCGTTGTTTTTGCTATAGGTCATAAATATATATCTTGTGTCTTCCAAATATCATTGTTGCATTTATTTTGTCCATTTTTTTCAATTTCCGTTGCGTTTTTCAAAGAATGAAATCTCCAAAATATTTTAAACTGACGTGATGAAAATCGATTCGGAATAAAGATTCAGCAAATTTATCAGAAGTTAAACTTAATTATACAAAATTCAATTTATTTCGATTTCAAACATCAATAAATCATCAAAAGAAATATAAAAACAAATCTTGTATTTTTATAGAATATTTTATGGGATTTCTGAAGAAGCTCATAAAAAATGTAAAAACAATATGGATTTTTAACATTTAAAAAAAAATAACTCAAATTTTGAGAATATTTTTAAAACTATACATTTTGGAACATATTGATAAGATAAAAATAATAAATTCCCGGGATAGATCAAACAAAAAAAAATCCAAAATTTTGAATTTGTCCCGAAATTAATATTCTTTGCATAGCCTCGTTTATGTTTTCGATTTTCCATCATTTGATAAAATTTTGTTACAAATATGCTATTCTTCCTTTCCCATCTTGATGCTGCTTTTCAACAAAGTCATGTTCTGATGTCTTCATATAATGATTTCAAATAAATCTCTCTCCCATCATCAGAAAGCTCACAATATGTCGTTTAAATTTATACTTGTGCATTTTAAAATGCCACCAAAACGATCATTAAAATCAATGTTTTGCAATGTTCCAAAAGTATAGAAGAGCCATTAGCGTAAAAATATTATGCGTATTACATACATAAATATTCTCTGTTTGCTTTATCCTGTGTACCTCTTTCTTGAATTGGTTATGTAGACCAGCAAACAAATTGCTTTGTTGCAATTATTTAAATAAAATCCAAATGATGATATTTTATTCTAAATGCTATTATTATACAATCGTCGAAGCTTGTACGCTTTATTTTAAATTAAAACATTGACTCGATGAATTAAGTGGCTGGGGAAATTTATGACAATATTTGTATTTAAAGTTTTCATATTTTATACATTTTGCGCTTGCATATTGTCTTTATTCAAATATACAAATAAAGTCTTTATAATATAAATCGAATAGAAATTGTAACAATGAGTTTTTGGGGTCTCTTAAAAAATTCAAAGGAATTTATGGCTTATTTGTTTGTTTTTTTAAACCACATACATAAAATTGTTAATTTAACTATTCCATATTAAAAAGCTATAAACTTATGTCAAAAACCCCAGCTACCTCGCAGCTACCTCATTTTACAAAATTTATACTGTGTGTTTTAAAAATTGATTATAGTCTTAAAAATCACTTCACTCTAAATTATATAGTGTTTGCAGACAGAATGTAATAAAAGCGGGAGCTTTAATTATTTTCTTTCTCAAATACCTATCTTGGCAAAAATACCGTATTTGTCAAAACATTTTGGCTTATCTTCCATATACGACTTTTATCGAAAAATTACTACATTGATCTTCATAAATTTATTTAGCTTCAAGCTCACATTTTCGAATTTTTATCAGACAATAGCTTTTATATATAATGTTTTATTAGTATGAGTATATGTATAAAATAATGAATTTTTCTTTTATGTTTTTATAGGCAACAAACCATATTCCTGTACAATATGTTCCAAAAAGTTTGCATTGTCATGCAATTTGCGAGCACATAGTAAAAGTGTCCACATGCAGGACAATGATGGTAAATATAAATTATATAACTGTATATTTTGAACATATTATGACATAAGCCAATTTGTGAGAAAAATATTTTATAGATTTGCTAATAAAAAATATCTCATACAATTTCTTTATTGCAGATGACAAATCCTGTAAGGAAACTGAAGACTATTGAAGGCAAAAATATGTTTTTGGTCTGTGATAATATGATTTTTAGTTATTTTGAAATTAAGAGCATAGTTTTTACTTCGGCAAAAAAAAGTTGTACAGTCTTAGTTTTACCCAAACTTTTTTTGTTTTTAAGTATGTTAGTTTAATTATTTCTAAATTTTAAAATAGTATTTACACTGATTTGCACGTTTAATTTAAGATAGTTCGATAGTAAGATTATAAATAAAAATAAACTGAATATTATAAAAAATAAATAAATTTATAACTTTTAAAAAAATATATATAAACATACTGTGTTTTACTAATATTGCCGAGATATTTTAATACTATATTTAATCATATTAAATACGTTATTGAACTTAAGTTTTTCTCAACGTTAAAATTTCAAATTTTTGAATGCGAGAGTTGCAAACGAGTAAAGGATGAGTAAATTGAGTTTGCAGGGGCTGGAAATTCAAAAACTATTTTGTTGAAAACAATGTCTTAACGCACAACTTTGGATAAAGAATTATCATATAAGGTAATTTAATGGTCTCAAGATCAATTTTCTTGTATAATAATTCATATTCTATTTTTAATTTCAATATTTAATAATTATATTTGAAAACAGTGAGCTCAAGGGGTTCATAATCATAATAACTCTCTACTCGTGCGCCGACGAAAAATTTATATTACCAATCCCTCGTAAGAATTATTAAATTGTTTTGGGCTATTTCCCAGCTAAACTAAGCATAGTATAAAGCCTAAGAGTTGCAGAAAGCTGTAACAAACAACAAGGAAGCGTTTTTATATTCAGTAAGTCCTTGAAAAAGAAGATAATCTCCAGAAAGTCATTTTCTTTACTAGCCTGATTATAATTGTTTTAATTGCAGAAAATAGGTGAAATGGCTGACCAGAAGGCTTCCGATGATTCTCTATACCCAATCGCGGTACTTATAGATGAGCTGAAGAATGAAGATATTCAGGTAAGTGTTACCAAAAGTTTAAATAGATTTAGCTACCCACATTTAAAAAAAAAACTTTTAAAGGCTTAATAATGAGTCATTCCTAATCATCCCCAACTAATTACTTGTTTAATGATTTCTAAAATCCTTGCAAATCAATCAAGGATGTATTGAAAAATCAATGTTCTATTAATAGAATTGTATATTAACTTGAAAATTTTTCAGCTTCGATTGAATTCAATCAAAAAACTGTCTACAATAGCACTTGCTTTGGGAGAAGAAAGAACACGAACAGAGCTGGTGCCCTTTTTAACTGAGACCATTTACGATGAAGACGAAGTTTTGTTGGCTTTAGCTGAACAGTTGGGAACCTTTACAAGTATATAAATTGAGCAAAAAAGTGATACATACAGAAATTAACTAATTTATTTTTATAATTTTAGACTTGGTTGGTGGCTCTGAGTTCGCTATGTACTTAATTCCTCCTCTGGAGAGTTTGGCAACTGTTGAAGAAACTGTTGTTCGTGATAAGGCTGTTGAGTCTTTGCGCATAGTGGCTGCTCAACATAGTGCCCACGATCTTGAAGTGCATGTTATACCGACTTTGCAGCGTCTTGTCTCTGGAGAATGGTTTACATCACGCACTTCAGCTTGCGGACTGTTTTCCGTGTGCTACCCTCGAGTTCCAGCTGCTGTTAAAGCTGAGCTTCGCAATTTGTTCCGTCAACTCTGTCAAGATGAGACACCAATGGTTCGCCGTGCCGCTGCTGGAAAACTTGGAGAATTCGCTAAAGTGGTTGAAGTTGAATTCCTTAAATCAGATTTGATCCCGATGTTTGTTCAACTGGCACAAGATGATCAAGATTCTGTTCGCTTGCTCGCAGTTGAAGCTTGTGTCAGTATTGCTCAGTTGTTGCAGCAGGAAGATGTTGAAACGGTACGTTAAGCAAGATTTTTGTAATTATATAATATTAATTTCTTATGATGTTTATATTTTAGCTGGTGATGCCTACACTCCGTCAATGCGCTAGTGATTCTTCATGGCGTGTACGATATGTTGTTGCCGAGAAGTTTGTTGATTTGCAGAAAGCTGTAGGCCCAGAAATCACTAAAACGGATCTCATTCCCGCTTTCCAGGTAAAATTATCTCTTTATAAAGTCAAATCAAATCTATAACTCATCTTTTATCAATAGTACTTGTTGAAAGATACTGAAGCTGAAGTACGTGCATCAGCTGCCACCAAGGTGAAAGATTTCTGCGCTAATCTCGATAAAGGAAGCCAAGAGCAACTTATCATGACTTCTATTCTGCCGTACATCAAAGAACTTGTCTCAGATCCCAACCAGCATGTTAAGTCTGCATTGGCGTCAGTTATTATGGGATTGAGTCCCATTTTTGGCCGCAACAACACAATCGAGCATTTGTTGCCTCTTTTCCTCACTCAATTGACTGACGAATGGCCCGAGGTTCGCTTGAACATTATATCTACGCTGGACTGCATCAACGACGTTATCGGAATTCAGCAATTGTCGCAATCTCTGCTGCCCGCTATCGTGGAACTCGCTGAAGACTCTAAGTGGCGTGTTCGTTTGGCAATTATTGAGTATATGCCACTGCTTGCTGGACAATTGGGACAAGAGTATTTCAACCAGAAACTGCGTGATTTGTGTTTCAACTGGTTGAATGATCATGTTTACGCGATCCGTGAGGCAGCCACTCTCAACATGAAGAAGATTGTTCAGACGTTCGGCACTCAATGGGCCGAAACCAACATCATTCCTCAGATTCTCGTTATGTACAAGAACAACAACTATTTGCATAGTAAGTCTAATATAGCTATATCGTTTTTTTCTAATTTGTATGCTAATTATTACTCTTAAACCAGGAATGACTTGCTTATTCTGTATCAATGCTTTGGCTGACGTTTGTGGAGCCGACATCATCAAGCGTTTATTCTTGCCTACAATCAAAGTATTAGCTACTGATCCCGTAGCCAATGTGCGCTTCAACGTTGCCAAGACACTGCAGAAAATCTCTCCATTCTTGGACCAGCCCTCAGTGGATGCGGAAATAAAACCCATTTTGGAAAAGCTCAACACGGATCTGGATGTTGATGTCAAATATTTTGCGTCAGAAGCTATTGCTGGTAGCATTGCAGGTACCATTTAATTTATTTACTTTTTCAACTTCATAAGTATTCTTTTTAATTTTAGGTTGATCAATTTTTAACCATGGAAACGATTAAAGCAGTTGAATAATATAAAATTTAATAATTTGCATTAAAAACTTGAAATTTTAAAAGATAAACTTTAGTTTTAAGATTACATTTTTTAAATCTTCTGAAACAAGATATTTTTGAAAAATTTTATAAAAAAGTTTTTCAAAAATATCGATACAAGAATTATTTTGTCAGTTCAACAAAATAATTTGGATGAGATTGGTGAAAAAGGTGTCGCTATAATTCGTTAGATATATTACCTTCAGTAAACTTGGTGTATCTAAGAGGCATCCCATTTTATTACATGCAACAATATATTAATTTATCTACTTATATCGTAACAATAAATATTATCGTCGGAGAATTGTAAAATTACTGGAAATCGCTGAATAAAGGTTATTTCTTTGATGATTATTTTAATTGTGTATTTTATTTAAAACTGATAGAACTTATAGTGGCAAATTAAGGAATAAAAATGTATAAACTTATTTTCAGATATTTAAATAGAGACTTAAGAATATCTCAAGAATGGTATTAAAACCAGGGATAGGAATTATACATGTATGATTGAGTTTTATACATACATTGTATAAAACTATGTATAAAACTATGTATTATACATAAAAATGTATAAAACTATGTATAAATGTATGAAACTAAAAAAATGATCAGTAGTAAACGTGAAACTAATAGCAGTGATATTTTTCAGTGTTTCAAGACTTTCATGAATCAAGATGGAAATTCTAAAATAAAAATATCCTTTTTAAGTTACTAATATATGTTCGTATAAAAATTTATGGAGACGAAAATGATAAGCTTCGTCTGATGTATGGCATGTTTGTAACTTTACAATAGAATCATGATAAATATTATAAAGTTTTTCATATCTTTACAATTAAAGTTCGACGATTCTTGCGTAGATTTTAGGAAAGACTAAATAAATAAATTGTTGTCTAAGCTTTGCTTTGTTGTCAAGAGTTCAAAAAAGCCTCAATTTTGGTCAAGTGAATATTTGGTTGGAATACGTACTTTGTAATTATTTATTTTCTTATATTTATTATTTATTTATTTATTATTTATTACATCCATGGTTTCCCGTGTAGATTTTCAATGTTACATATTAATAATATGTTAAGTCAAAAGAGAATAAAATAATTACAAACAAATATATATACAGATGAGATTAGATTAAAATAATTAATTATTTAACTATGTCAGAGAGCTGTTTTTTAAAGTTTTCTCGAGAAATATTGGATTTGTATATTGAAGATTAAGTATAATAATATGTGATTCAATGTGTTATTCATATTAATATATTTTTTGCAAAACGTTGATATATTAAGAGTTTTATAAGTATTAAGAACAAAAAATTTCACTTTTTTCGTTTCACTTTTAATTCTTATTTCTAATGCTAAATCTCTTGCAGTTTGAAAGTATTTTCAGTATCTTTGATTAAATGACTCAATATATGTTCTTTTAGAAGTTTGTACGAGTTAAAATAGCAAATTTGAAGTTTTATACGTTTTATACATACATGTATAAAACCTCGAAGTTTTATACATACGTATTATACGTATGTATAAAACCTATGTATCATACATCAGTTTCATACATTCCTATCCCTGATTAAAACTACCAAATGAGCTCTAAAGTGAATTAAAAGTGGTAAAAGATTTGTAATGCGTCTTACCATTCGTTCTTAATAAGGAATAAGGAAGTTTTCAAAAGGTTGGTATACTGTTTTTAGGTAAATTGTTCCGTGTTTCTGCTTCAAGATATAATCGATTAAAATTCAAAGTTCGAATCAGTAATATTACTTTAAATTATGTTTTACAAAAAGTGCTTTAAAAAATTGATTCAATCAGATTCGCTCAATTTTAAGCTCTTTACGAATATATTTTCTTTCCAATACTTTGTTCAACTCAACACATCTTGGTAAGTTTAACTATCTATTTATCATTATCAACTGCAAATGAACTTTAAATTTGATTTTACTTCATAACTGTCCTATTTAAATGCAGGTCCTTTTTAATAATTGAACTCATTTAAAAATTTTTAGGGTGCTTTTTATTTACAATCGACTGGCTCCCAGTGCCACTGAACAATTAACGATCCATATTGAATGCAGACAACAAGTGAAGTAATCAACGTAGTTAATTAGAATGATTTATGATTTTCCCATTAAGTATATGGATCATTAAAAATGTTAGGTACACAAAGAGATTTCTTTTTTTGTTAATATAAAAATAGTATAAAGGTAAATATAGTGTGGTTACAGGATAAAAATGATCAAATGGTATTTTACTTTTTGTAGTGTACTGTAATTGTAAATAAGAATGACCTTAAATTTCCACGCTTTTGAGTAACCTTCATGTGTAAAGCAGTCTCAAACGAGTTTATTACAAACGAGTTGAACCTTTAAAGAATTTTTAAAATGGATAAGAAGTATTGAAGATTTGATGACCCTTGAATGTATTACACGTAGAGTTTATCATATAAACTACATTAAAATAAGGTTCACAAAAGGCCATCATCTGTATACTGAAAATAAACTGTAGAGTAGCAGCATTTCCCCATTAATTTTACGTTTCATAATAATGCGTGCAAATTATATACGAACTCATAATTATTGAGTGATTAATTATGAAGTCATTTAACATGAATTTATTATCGCGAATCATTCAAAGGTTTGAGATTCAGATAGGATTTAGTTTAAAAAAATTTAATATCAATTTATTTAGATCTTATGGAATTTTTAATGAACATTGTTAACCAATTTATTTGCAAAAATGTTCCGTTTTTATGAAAAAGGCGCAATAGTAAAAAATAACTGCTGTCATATGACTGATGAATTGCGACTACCAAACAAAAGCAATAAATCCAAAACTAAAGACAATAGTTGTAAAAAATTTTTATTTTTATTATGAGCCTAGTGACAAGTCTTATTAGCCTTATGACAAATATTCATAGATACATCCTAAACTTGTCACAAAGTCAACTTTTTGTTGGGTGTATGAACACTTGAACAAATTAATGAAGCATGTATGTAGCCATTAAAGCTAATTGACATTATCAGTAATAACTAATAGCTAATGGTAATTTTTATTGCATGTTAATTAGTCACTTAGGATATTATTCAAATTGTATGATAAGTTTTCTTCAGCCAAATGCGTTTTTATTATTAAGCTTCTGAAGTAAAAAATTAATTTTAAAATTTATTCATATAGTTTTTTCAAACATTATTTCTTATATAAATATTAATAATACTATCAAAATATGTTAATTACTTTAATTTGTGATATCGGTTTAAATTTTTTTTTTAAACTTCAATATTAGTTAGTGAATCAGTTCTATTCTAACAATGTGGAAACTTAATGTACTCCTTGGTAAAATGTCTTATTTAAATAATTACCGTTTTCATATTGGCTTTTTATAATCAACAGTTGTTTTATGCGTTCATCATTGTAAATCCGGTGAATATGATTTATTATCCTTCGTTTTGGTTTTTGGGTAAATGTTTAAGTGTCATTTTGTATAGAGAGGATAATTTTTAATTGATATTTCGCAGCGAAACCCCAAAGGAAAACCAAAAGTTTTTCTTAAACGAAACTCAAAAGTTAATGCAGCATTCTGCATTTGAGAAGAATTTAGAAACTGTATTGTATTGCTTTGGATATACTGAGTCATTTAACTCCGAGAGCACTCAACGGATCGTAAAAAGCTACATTTATAGGAATGAATTCAACATTTTGGTGCTGGATTGGTCAAATTATTCAGGAAATAGGTATTTTGATGCTGCATCAAAAATACCAGATGTATGAATATTTTCTACAAATAGTTTGTATCATTAGAATTAGTACTAAATAATTTCATCGTTTAAAATAGGTTGCTGATTTGGTGTCCAAAGCACTTATAGAGATGGAATATAATGGATTTTATTTTCAAGGACTACATGGTGTTGGGCATTCCTTAGGAGGACAGCTTATCGGACATATAGGAAGATCTATCTTTAGCAACTCAAATCAAATGTTGAAGATGGAAAGAATAACGGCTTTAGATCCAGCTGGTTAATTTAGTGATAACAAATTAAACAACAATAACAAATAATTAAAAATATTATTTTAAGGTCCTCTTTTTAATCCCTTGAATGAGATTTTTGTTGCTCTTGATCAAAATGATGGAAAATTCGTAGATGTCATACATACAGGTTGAGTTATAAACAAACTGTGCATTTATGAAATGATAAAATTTATTAAATTCAGATGCCGGTAAATTTGGAGCATCTGAAAAATGTGGTGATGCCGATTTTTGGCCGAATGGGTAACGTGGATTAATTTTT
The DNA here is from genome assembly GCA_038502155.1 of Parochlus steinenii. Taxonomy (NCBI): domain Eukaryota; kingdom Metazoa; phylum Arthropoda; class Insecta; order Diptera; family Chironomidae; genus Parochlus; species Parochlus steinenii. The sequence continues at coordinate 449,112 of JAXCIN010000015.1, read as the reverse complement.
GTTTGGATGTTTATAATATCAATGATACATTTTTAGTGGTCAGGATCAACCAGACTGTCCCATTCCGAGTATTAACTTTTCTGATGAAAACAGTTAGTGAATTTTATTAAGAATTTAATATATAGTAGCAATTGTACCTTTGGTTTTTTTTTTACGTAGATTTTTGTAACCATCGGAGATCCTGGATGTATTGGGAAGAATCCATTTATGACAAAACTGACAAACCAATTTTTCATTCTATTAGATGTAACTCATGGTATGAATTTAAGAAGGGCTGGTGCAATCGTCATACGAGTAATATAGGCTTTATGGGACTGAACGCTGACCTATCGTAAGCTTCATTTTAATACTGAATCAAGGAATATACAATAATTTTAATATTCACAGACTGTCAGGCAACTACTTCTTGCAGCTCAACACCATTTCTCCGTTTTCAAGGGATTACGTTGGTACATATTTTCGTCCCCGCCACTAAAGAAGATGAAGATGGCAATAGCTTGTTGAAACGTGTAAAGCTGTTCAAATTTTCAAGTTCTACAGCTTCTCAACTTATATGGACTTGGACTTATAAACTGAATTATTTAACGATTGTAATTTTTTGCTGAAGCACAACATATTTAACTTTATTAAAAACAGTTCAACTCGTCTTTTCCTCACTACTAGACTTATAGCTGTTATTAGCAAGCAAGTGTGCCATTGTAATAATGTCTAAGTATAGAGTTCCAAATATTTAGACGTTCATGTAAATTATAAAGTTATTACGCAAATTGGCCCGAGTTCTACTATTAATTAATTTAGTTTCCGTGTTAAAAGGTATGATTGTTGAATTGTGTACATAATTTGCATTTTTTCTGGCTGTAAGATACTTAAATGTTATAAGTTAATTAAATTTCAACTTCAATATTAAAACACAATAAAAATAGTACATCAAATATCGGACAAAATTAATAAAATTTTGCAGGTCGAGGTAAAAGAGGCATACTATTTACCAGAAGCAGTTTTCATGTTTCATTAAATATTGCCTTACGTGTGAATAAAAATAAAGAAATTAAAAGTAATGCAGAGCAACTGTTTTCAAGGAAATTTAAGAAAAAATACGACAGATTTTTATCCAAAAAAAAAAAAGGTTTAAATGTGAAAACCGCATTGCTGTATTTTCAAGTTTAAGGTGCAAAGCTCGTTACAGAGCAATAACCTACACATTTTGCAAATAAAAGAAGCGCATTGCAAGGCCAATTGAAATAATGTTGAGACTAAATTAATATGGTTAAATATACTAATTACACTTAATAAAGCTGTATTATGATTTGTGTAGGTATGGGAAGTGATTATTACATGGTAGCACATGGTAGACAAATTTGTTATTAAGCTTAAATATATTTTCAATCGAGATTTGCAGTGCGCGATAGATAGATCGTATATTTTATTCTCAATTAATTTATACTGACTGTTCTAAAAATCATATCAAAAGTCGTGAAAAAGTGATTTTATATGTTTGAGAAAAAATATTTTTATTAGTGATCATATTAATGAGCAATTGTTTAGTGCATTAAATGAGTAAATGAATATTAACTGTCAGTGATGTTCTTTTCTAATAACATCATAAAATAAGAAAAAGATAATAAAAAAGGATACTATAATTGATGATAGTTAAATTAAAATTTAATGCAAATTTGGGTATTTATTTATATTACTTTGTTATAGTTCTTATCACAAATATTATGATCATATATGGCGTCAAACTAATAATTTCATAAATAATATTACATAATTCATATTAAATTGCGCAAAGATCATAAACTTCTAGAATAATTATATTAAATTTATGGAAAAATGCATTTAAAAACTAAATAAGTTGTTTATGAGTGACGGCCATAAGTTAAGATTAAGGCTGTGCATAAAATAAAAGCATTTAATTTTATACGTAATCTGAATTAAACAAAAACATTAAGTATACGTTCGTTCTTACACTTGAAATTATAAGCACAAGATGTTTTTAAATCAATCAATTTTTAATTCGCAGTTTTAAATCTTGACCATTTTCAATTATAATAACATGTAGCATAGTTAAATATTGCTTGCATATATGCCTTTTTTTCAAATCTTGTAAAGGTCTTCTCTTTTTTCGACGAAAAATCTAAAAACTCTAAAATGTCAGGTATAGTGATTCTATTAATGGAAATTTTCAGCAAATTACATTTAATTCTATTACAATGAAGATAGTTAAAATTAAAAAAAATCTAAAATCTTACCAAAAACACAAGTCCAACAAGAATCTTTGACGCATTTATAAAGCAGCAAAAAATTTAATCAATACTCAGTTCATGTTCAGCTTTGTAGTTTTTATACTTCTAGAATATCTACACAAAAATGGGCTCTAACACAAAGGATCTTTTCAACATAGGTGAGCTAAATAAAAATAATGAACAGATAAATTGATTTGAAGGTCTTTGTTACCTTTTTTTTGGAATCACTTAATTATATGCAAGTGTTTTGAGAACATATTGAAATCTTGTTCTCGATCTAATACTTAAGAATGCTTCCGTGAAAAAATATCTAAAATTAATTAAAATTTTTTGATTTCAAATTGTTAAATTAAAATATTATATCCAATAAAAAACCAAAAATAATCTTCGTTTTGGGTTCTTGTACATTTGTAGTGCTAAGTGTATCTCTACTGGCAATTGTCAGTGCTGAATTTGAGTTGGTCAACTTTAAATTTGTATACGGGTAAATGATGATTACATTCAAAAACAATTTTTTATTATTATCTTTTCTTATAGGAAATCACTAAACATTCATGAGACATATTATATGAATCAAACAACCAAGTTATTAAGGCATGAGAAGTTCAATAATAATAGACGAACGGTGTTTTATATTCATGGTTGGATCGAAAAAATTGATTTCGGAGGCATAGAAACTATAGCTGAAGCTTACATTCAGAGAAATGATCACAATATTGTAAGTGTAAATACTAAAAAGCAAAGGCTTTGGAGTTAATATATAATAATTACTTATGAAGCAACTTTACTTAATTAATAATGGCAAACTTAATTCTGTTATTAAGAATCGATTTTAGTAAATTTACAATTTACCATATAATATAATAATGGTGTTTTGGAGGTCATAATAGACTGGGGGTCTTACTCTGATGGTGAATACTTTTACGAAGTTCTACCACGCGTCATTAAAATTGGATATGTTCTTGGTAATGTATTCAATAAGCTATTCACTGCGGGGCTGGATGTGAAGAAAGTGCATCTGGTTGGTCATAGTTTTGGCGCTCACATGAGTGGAGTAGCTGGAAGGACTTTGATAGAAAGCTCACTTGGACAATATAAGTTTAAAAGGTGATATTAAATAGAAGTAATAAAATATGCTGTATAATATGTCATTAAAAAGCTATTTCTAAAGAAAAAATCATTCATATTTAGAATAACTGGTCTTGATGCAGCGGGACCAGGATTTTTTCCGCCCTTATACGTTGATCCACTGAATGCTCAAGATGCTGGTTAGTATGTTGTCACAGTTTGTTCTTAGTTTAAAATGTAATTACGGTATTGTTGTTTTAATTTCAGAATTTGTGGATATCATGCATACGGATACATTTTTCATTGGAGCTTCTGAATCAAGGTAAATTTAGTTGTCTTTAGTTGTTAATAGAGTTTATAATCAAATTTTACTATCTCGAACATTTTACACAATGTAGCACAACTTTGCATTATTATTCTCAAGCTATAGCTTGTCTCACAACAGAGACAAGAGAAAAGTTCTTTTGTAATATAGTTTCTGTTTGAAAATTTTCTTTTGAACAGGGGAACAGTTGACTTTTGGGTAAATGAAGGCGTACAACCAAGTTGCCCTCAACTTCAATTGCACGGTGTATTGGATTTGGTCCGAGGTGAAGAATTTATATTCCAGTGTAAACAAATCATTATTAATCTACCATCAATTTCAGTATTTTGTAGTCACAGAATCTCATGGCGGTATTGGGCTGAGTCAGTTGCGAACAGGTATGAACTTACATTCCCTGCTATAAAATGTGATTCGTGGGCTCAGTACAATGCATCTAAATGCAACAACTCTATAAACTTTATGGGATTACACACGGATACAACGTAAATATTATTAAACAGAACTTCTATGAGAAATTGTACAGCGCTTAAATATTTTTTTTTCTAGAGCTTCGGGTAACTATTTTCTGGAAACACAAGCAAGAAAACCATTTTCCAGGAAAGATGTAGGAGTCAAGCACACTCCAACCAAAAGATTCAACAACAACAAGAACTATATGCAACTCAAATCAGTAATAGATCAGATTTTACTATTCCAAGATCGTTACTTACGAGGACCTGCAACAAAACTGTTTTCAAACTATTTAGGAAGTGAAGAAAACAATGATTCTTTTGAGTACTAAAAACACGTTGAAATAAAAAATTAAGGAAATAGTATTATATTATGTTATAAGCTTGAAAAAATTTTATAATTTTTTTTTTAAATCACGATTGGAAATTTTAATATTTTTCTGTTTTGAGTTAAAATGTTTCTTCATGAAATGTTCAACCGAACTTATGGTGCTTGTACATTAACTTTAAGTTATTGAAATTTTTCATGGAAAACAACAATATCTTTCGGTCGACAGAACATTTTTTAGATCGACATTTTCTGCATATGATCACTATATTTCTCATCTAATGATCTAAAAGACATTAAACTGAACAAAAATATACTTAAAATTTTCAGTGATTTTGGAAATGTACCTGTATCTTGGAATCCCTCAGAAAAAAATATTAAAAATATGTCATTTTAATTGTAGCTTTCTTCAAGTCAAATATTATTATAATCAAAACTTGAATGCATAAAAACTCAAATTTCATCCTAGCAGTATTCAGGTAGAATGATATGTTAAGTAATTCTACTTAATCTTTTTTTTACCTCAAATTATATGTGCGGCATAAAATTGGCTTTTGAGTTTTAATAATTTCCAATTTTTGATAGAATTTACTTTGAACTCATTAGACTAACGTCATTGAATACAAAGATAATGTGAGAGAGAGCTATTTTAAATTTTGAGTACCTATCAACCTTTAATCGTTGAGTTGGTATTTTCATCACAAACAGTTCAGTCTTCTTTTTCATATGAGCAGTTTCAGTTTCTGTTGAAGCACCGGCGAGACTAAATTATTGTTATCAAATTTTTGTTTATAAATGTAACTTCAGTGTTTTGTGCTTGAGCTTTTATTTTTTATATAATCAATCAAAATGAAGTATTTTGCATTAACTGCAGTGGTCGCCGTTGCCGTTGGTAAGTTCAGTTCATTGGAAATAAACAAAATTAATAATTTCGTAGTGCCATGTTTTGTTTTGGCCTCGAACTTGATCTTTTGATGTTGAAAATATTTGAGTATGAATTGGTAGTGTGCAAGTTGTTTTTACACGGGCCACTCATAATAACTTTACTCATTTTACTGAGGAGTTTTCAAAACACTAGAGAAACATTAAATATATAAATCAGAAAGAGTTCATTAAGTGCAAAGTCGAAATGCCGGGTGGTTATTAACGAGCATGTTGTTTAAAAACATATAAATAAACTTCAACTCTAAAAATACATTGATTGTACGTTTGTGTGACGGTCACAATTATAAATACCACCTCACTTTTAGCGGTTACTCAGAGAGTTTTTATTTACCTATAAAATAGTTTTTCCATAAACCATTCCTAGTCTGTAAAATTACGGTAACCAATTAGTATATTATTAACGTAAAGATGTGACAGAAAAACATATTTTATCTTGTGCTTTTTTTTCAATAATTTCTGTAAGACTTTTGAGGTGTTTTTTTTTACTCATTCTACACCACTGCATTGCAACAACAAGGTCTTTGCAACAACAAATTTTCATTAAAAACATAAACCTGAATGAATGTGGTCTCTCATTTATACTATACTCCAAAGATATAATAATGTACTCTCAATTATGACTTTTAATTCGTAATGTTCAGTGTACGCTCAGCTCTCGTCACGTGCATACTGTAAACTGTTTGTGCCTTCGACAAAAGTGCTATATAATTGTTTAAAAATAGAATGAATTTCGCTATAATAGAGCTTTAAAAATAATAAGTAACTGACCGCGGTATTTTTGATAATTGATTTAAATTGATCTAAATTGACCACTATTTCAGATACTCTTACTAGTTCAACTATTCATTACATGTAACATAATGTTCTGTTGAAAATACGGAAAAACCTTCAGTTGTTTGAGTTACTTTCAAATGTTAAGAATAAATTAATATAAAAAATAACTATAAAGTGAACGCATCCGAGACAAAAAACATTCTGGAGAATTTGTATTGAAATATATTTCACAATACCAGTACCCAAATTAACTATGAAAAAATTAAGAAATCCAAGTAAGTATTTATTGCAAAAAAACAGTAAACCAATTATTTGTTTCAATTCCTACACACGCACCTTTTCACAAAATTGTTTGAAATTCTTTGGAGCTCTTTTTTGGAGAAACAAGTTCGATAAAATAATGTTACTACGTGGTATATTAATTGTGTAAAAAAGCAAGTGCAGCAAAATGTTATCACATTACACTTTTATGGTTGCTGCTCGAGAATTAAAATAAAAACTAAAGTTGAAGCAAACACAAGAAATCGAATGAAAATTTCAAATTACATCGATATTGAATAGTTTGGATTTTTAATATTTTGCTTCCGGTACTGAATATTTTGTTATACACGTTAAATAATAACTGATGATACTATCTATTACCGTATTCATTATCTAAATAAAAATATTCCTTTAATAATTCATAAATTTCTGACGCCAACTGCACTTGTTCGTGAGAGTAATGAGAATGACTACAGTTCTGACATTGGTATTGATATTCAATTTGAAAACTCAATAAAATACCGGACTTTAATTACGCATAATTTACATGAAATCTACAATTTAATTGCCTTGTTTTGGATAAATTTGAATATAATCAATAGATAAATAACCAAGCATTATCTTGCGTAGTTAGTTGCAATTTCAATTTTTTTCTTGAAATAATTTGTATTATTTATATTCATAACATTCTAGAAGGAAGCATCCACTTATCACGTACGTGAAAATCCAAATTATTTGGGGATTTCCCGAAATATACAAATAAAAATATTCAACTTATCTTTTTTCCAGCTAAAGAAGCATGATCATTTTTCATCATATTTGTTATAAACCGATTGTTATAAAATTTCGAACTTGCAGTAAATTTATAAAATACCAGTTTTAAGCTGTATGCAGTATCCCAAACAGATAAATATCATGAAATATAACTTTGTTGAAAAACATTTATATGGAGTAGATTTTGTTACTATGATAATTAAAATTAAAAAAATTCAATAAGTACTCATTTTTCTTATTTATTCAAAACTATAAGTTGCAGTGACATGCGAAGCGCGATCTTCGATGTGACCTATGTGCACGGTACATTATTAAATAAATTACACAGCGTATAAAGATAATTTTTGAGGTATTTATTGTGATTATATCCATATTAAAGTGATCCGTTAACTGATAAAATATGCACTTTTGGATTGAAACTAAAATCTGACTAGTATTTATTTGAACACTGGCAATGAAAGACGTTTTCTTAAGTAATGCTCATTAGAAGTATTAGTAAAACTGAATTTTCTGAGGTTTAGTTCCAACATTTATTATCTTATAACAAAAATAATTCGTCACAAAAACCTAATTACAGCATTAAATGTTTACCCACTTTTTAGGACTGTGGTTTGGATTAAAGCCATCTAAAGCCAGAATTGATTCATCAAAATTGTTATTCTTTCATGGGTTAGTATATTTTGTTATATTGAAAAGCATTACAGTATATTTGATATATTGATTTTATGTTTTCAGACAAACTTTTAATCAACAAAAGATCTTTGATTTAAGTAATGCTGCAGACATCTTACAACAAGAAGAGTTTGATTTAAATAAGCCAACAGTTTTGTATTTCCATGGATTCTTGGAGACCAAAGAAGTTGAAAGCATTCATGTAATAGCTGATGCCTATTTGGCGCGAAAAGATCACAACATTCTTATCTTAGATTGGGGTGAACTTGCTGATGGCAGTTATTTATTCGACGCATTACCAAATTCATTGAAAGTATGTTTTTAAATTAAAAGCATTTTGTAAAATATATTTCTACTGTTTTTTAGCTGGGAGATGTTATTGCGGATGTTTTGCTTGACCTTATCAGTAAAGGATTGAACGCAGATACTTTGCATATTGTTGGACACTCTCTAGGTGGTCAACTTGCAGGCATGGTCGGTAGAAAAATAACTTCAAAATCCAATAAAGCATACAAACTGAAAAGGTAAATTTGCATAAATACCTAGCAAAGATTCTTGATGTATTCATTAATATTTTTTCTAAGTCCTTGTCATTTCAATAAATTTAATTAATTTACTATATTATACTTTTATTCTTTGATTCTATCAAAACAGTTTAATAACCTTTGAAATGAGTCTTTTTACATTTAAAAAAGGTACATGAAATTTTTCTTAATTAATCAAGAATATTGATTTATTTTAGGCTGACTGGATTAGATCCTGCATTTCCATGTTGGTATCCTGCCATCGGAGTTACACATTTAAGCAAAGATGATGCACACTTGGTGGACGTAATTCACACTGACGCTTGGCTTTACGGAGCACCTGTGTCTACTGGAACAGTTGATTTTTGGCCCAATAATGGAAAGACTTTACAACCAGGTTGCCCAAAAAGAAATTATAAAATGCTATCTGATAATGGTAATATTTGCTCGTACTTATTAATTTTTTTTTGTATCTCACATTTGCTTGAATATTGTAAAGTTGAGCGGGGCATACGATTTCTCAAAAAATTTGAGCCAGCAGCATATAAATGTTTTTTTTTTAAATATATAAAGTATAAACTATCTCTAATTCACTAACAATTTTTTAAGTTCCAATAACGTCTTTTATTATATTTACCTTACATTTTCTATTTATTGTAGATTTGTGCAGTCATAGACGATCGTGGCGATTTTGGGCTGAGAGTATTGCAAATAAAGATGAAAAAAGTTTTCCAGCCATTAAATGTAAAAAATGGAATGATTTTAAGCTTGGAAACTGTGAACAAGGATCTATGGTTGCTTACATGGGAATCGATTGTCCTTCAGAGTAAGCTTTGTGATTTACTAAAAAAGTCCTTAATCAATATTTTTTGAATTTACAGCATTTCTGGAGATTATTATTTACAAACAAATGGGGAAGCACCATTTTGCAAAGCAATAACAGGAACCACTTATGAACCGATAAATTAAACTAGAACAATTAATCAATGATAAACTTTAATTTGTGATAATTAATTTGTCAATCAACCATTTTAATAAAGATTTTATAATTTGACCAAACTTACTGAATGTTTTACTTTGAAAAATTGATGTATTCAAGAGGTTTAGTTTTTTACCCGTTTTATGAATGCAAAAAAAAAAACGTAAAATGAATATTAGCATTTTTCGATACTAGATGGCAAAAACTATTTTGCCAGAAACTTTTATAATGTATCAAAATCTGAATTCCAAAAAAAAAAATTTAAGTCCAAGCAAGTATTTCCATAATGGACATAATGTCCAACAAAAATAATTATTTCTAATTTGACTAAATGCGAAAATGTTACAATTGTGTTTTATGCTTCAGACTCTATAGCCACAAGAGAGTTTGGTGGTTTTGGGCGCAAAGTGTTGGCAACAAGGAAGCTAACATTTTTTTGCATCATATTGTCGATATTATGAGGGGCTAAACTCATGTAACAGAAATAACAAATTTATGAGAATTGATTGATCAATAACTTTATTAATTTTCATCTACATAATGTTGGTTGCATTTTAATTTTTATATTAACTGGAAACATTTATTGTAACTTCAGTGCTAAAGGAGACTTATTTTTGAGTACTTCCTAGGTGGATCCGAAACATCCGTCATTCACACTAGATTGAACATGATTAAACCTTTTCTAAAATGTGGTTTCTCAGAAATTATTTCATGTTTTTTGACCATAATCAACAAGTTCTTTCGATGAAAAATATGGGTTTCAACTGTTTATACCATAATTTTTCTCTCACATTTGCAGATATCTGACAATTAATTTGAAAAATAAAAATTTCTTTCCTCACAAAGAATTTTTTAATGAAATTATAATTTAGACTAATTTTTTGTTTTCTCGAGGTTTTTTACGATAAAGTTTTTGATTTTTTAGTGGTAAAATTGTGAATCGAGTTTATTTTGTGTATCTTGAGTTTTGTCACACTACAGAAATATTGAGTATGCACTCAAAATTTGTATATATTTTTATATTTTTTACTTCAACAAAAAAAGTTGTTGAAGTCCTGGATTCATCAAAAAAAAAAAAAAAAAAAAAACTCGGGAAATTCGCTTAAAATGACTAAAAATTGGTTTTTGACTCAAATCTAAAAAAAAATGATTTTTGAAAAAAATTCAAAAAGTGTCCGACTCGGTAAATTTGCCGTATTCTGTCGATTCCACCTTCCAGGGCCCAAACCACTTGACCGATCTTTATGAAACTGCGGCCTTGAGAGTTAAAATACCTTCTAACTATGCACTTTTTTTTTTGTTGTATTTCATCAGCGCCATCTAGTAGCTCTAGTACAAAAGATCAGTTTTTCTGATGAACCGAGAAATTTTTAGAACATCTGTTAATGCAGAAACATTGTATTTGTTTTAAGACAATCAATTCCAAAAAATTTTCCGAAAATATTCAACCATGACCAAGTGGTCAAGCTTCAAAAAGTACAAAATGTCAAATTTGTGTGTTCGCTCCAGGCAACTGTGTAATTCCGATTTAGCTCAAATTTTCAGAATAAGGTTTTTTTGATCATACGCAGAGCGGAAAGGCTGGTTTTTATGATCGGGCTGGTCCTTCGAGTACCTGTCATACAAAAGTTTTGATATTTTGTACTTTCTAGCAATAACATTTGTTTCATTAAGGCAAAGATCATAAAAATATGTAGTTAGGCTGTAGTTGATGCTAAAGATTGTGATCCAGTAGTGATAAAACCTGATTGTCAGTCAGAGCGCTTCAATTCAACACAATTATCAGAAATGTTGCACATTATTCCCGCGCGGTGCTGTGATCGGATATTTAAATTTTGGTTACATATTTTCGAATTTCCTAGAGTTTTATCGCTCAAAACAAATTCTAATGGACCTAAGCTATGATTTTGTTGAAGTGCCTGCTAAAGCCCCAAGCTTTTCCGATTTTTTTATTTAGTTTATCCTGAAATAACTAAGTGCATATTCAGTGTAAAGTCAAAAGAATTGAAGACGAATTTCGTATTTTAAGTAAATGTCAAAAAAAAAATCGTTACAAAAATGAAGTTAAATAAAGCTTTAAAGATTAAATTTCTCTTTCATTAAATAATTCAAGATGCGTTGTCGCAGATGCTGTTTACTGGTATTCTCTCTAAATATTTTATAAATGCTTTAAGTGCACTTGATTGTGCACAAAAATTTAGAAAACTTATAGCCAATGCTTATAACATAGTCTATGCTTTACCTATAAAAACAAAGAGTCGCATTCAAAAAACTGGTTAAACTTTAAGATGTGCAGTTAAAAACCTTTTCCCATTTGAAAGAAACATGAGTATACTTTCTTTTGAAGGATGTAGTGTACTATGAAATGATTATAAATATGTGTTCAATAACTGTTTAACTCACGACACGAGAATATAAAATTAAAGTCAGAAATATAAATTGAAATTATTAGATATTTTTATTTAATGATATCATATTGTTGATTTACACCTTCACCCACGATATGAATTAAATTATCTAGATTTATAGGTAAAAACGTGAATGAAATACACTGAAGTTTTAATAAGAACCCCCAAAATCTATAATATATTGTTCCTTTGGTCCACTCAATTTTAAACAATAACAATCAATATTCTTGTATATGAATGATGATAGCATAAAATAAAACAAGTAAACATACAACAAGTCAAAAAAAAAAAAAAAAAAAACTTTACAATTTTTATACAACAAGTCAAGATTCATTTTGTTTCACTTTTAAATAGCACAAAAAATGAGCGCAAATAATAGGATGACACCTATTTAAAAATTTTTCTGAGCACATAAATTATAATAGCAAATCAGTTAAAAGAGCACACTTTTATTAAATGTCTTAGAGAAGTTTTTTACACCAATATTTCCTGTTTTTCTTTTTTATTTCAGTTTCGTTGGAAAACTGTTTCATTCTATTTTCAAAACTTCTCTCTATTATTGCTGAATCTCGTATACGTATTTTATTAGATTTTACTTCGACAATTGAAAAGTCTCTCACAGTTATATTTTTTATGTTTCTTGAACATGTTTTCTTTAATTCATGTAACTTAAAAAATATCCAGCATTTAAAGAAGATTAAGAATCATTTCTAAATCAGTAGCCTAACAGCTCACACGTCAGGCTCTTAATAAATATTTAAATTAAATTAAAAGAACAATTAAGTACTATTATTTAGAATATTCTAGTAAGGAACGCATAGTAAAATGTCCAGTATTGCTTGAATTATAATTTTTCGGAAGTTATTTTCTTCATGAAAAAATCAAAACTGATATTTTAAGACCAAAAGTAAACGCAATTTATGCATTCAATTGTGCAAAAAGTGGGAGAGAAGAAATAAGAATTCACTTCGAGATTTGTTATTGTTTTGGATTTTTTAATATCAGAAGACATAAAAATAAAGTTTCTCTCAGTTGAATCAAAACGTGAATTGCACTCGATGTAGAAACAACTGTCTTAAGAAGTGAAGTTTATAATATAAATAAAATATATATGAAGTGAAAATTTATATTGAATGAGTTAAAAAATAAGAGTTAAATCATTATATTTAATATAGTTCAGATGTTGATGAAAAACAAAAAACCGTGAAAATTTCTGTTCAAAGTGAAATTTTAATTATTAATCCCATTTTAGAACCTGTTGAAGTAAATTCTTTGAAAAATGTGTTACGAACAATATTTAAATTTTTTTAACCAAATAGAGCAGAAAGTGTAATTTTGCTGTTCAATGAAATAATTGAGTGAAATACCGAAAAATTATGAAAATTTTACAGTACTTCATAATTCTTCTGTATATGGTTTCAGGTAATTGATTATGATCTTAAAATTTTCTGGAAGATTTGCAAAATGTAGCGCGAAATTGTTCTGAAAACGTTTTACCTCAAGCTTAAATTTCAAAAATCGACTGTAAAAAATTTTAATCACTTTTCTCTACAGTTTTAATTATTTTTTCACGCACAATGAATACCTAAGTTTTAATTATGTTTTAATGTTCCAAAATTGATATTGAATTAATTCATGAAAATTTTATGAGGTTCTCATTTTGAAAACTGTTAATTTCTTATTCGAACAATAATTGATGTTTTGCTTCTTTGATGATCTAAGAACGGTAGAGAATTTTTACAAAAAGACAAAAACTTACTTATCAAAAGCAATCAATTTAATGTTTGTTCTTATTCAAGAAATTAGCTCTTTGTTTGGTTCTGGAATGCTTGACTTGAACTTTCTTAAATGTATGTGGAGAAGATCTTACGGGTGCCCTCACGAAGATATCAAGTTTATTCTATACACGCCGTAAGTATTAAAATTTTTATCTCATATAGTTTTTGCATGGAAATAAGAAGGTCGCGATAATTTTACATAACCAGAAGAAATAATTGAATATTATGGATTTGATCGTCAATAATAACAGTTCTTAGCGTAGTTAATATTATTTTATGGTGAATTAGAAAGTTGTTATTTTTTTAAGTTAATAATATTTAATAAAAGCACTCAATATTAGTTCTATTTATGAACATTTTTGTTCTATTAATTAATTCATTGAGTTATCAAAAAATTTTATTTATTTTTGTTTTAAATAGTTTGAATGACAAAACTTTATTATATAATCTGTAATTATTTCTTCAAGTGAAATTTTTCTTAAATGTGAAATAAAATGCGAGTGAGCCCTTTCTTTTTTATCACATATAATGCAATAATGCGACCAATAATAAGAATGTAAAATAAGAATGTGATTTAAAATTTAAAGTTTTTATAACTTAATAACCAGCTTTCCCAAAAAGAAAGGAAGTGTAATTTGAAACGATTCCATAACTTCAACAACAAAAATTCGCATTGATTTATTTAAATAAAAACCATATTTAATGAATTTGGAATAAGAGGAATAATGAGATCAATTATTTAATAGTATGCGGTAAATTGTTTCGAGCATCAGTCTTCCAATACTAAATATGTTTTTTTTTTTGTTTTGCACAACATGGTTCAATAACAATAAACCAAACTAAGTAACTCAACAATCAGAAATTATGCATTTAAAAATAAAGTTTTCGTTGTTTTTTTATGCTGTTCTGTTATGCTGAAATTTTTTCAAAACTCATCTATCATTTACAATTTAGAACAAACAAACACAAACACTTTCAATTTCAAAACTACATTGTATACTACGTAGTGAATTAAACATATACTTAGTCCATTAATATGAAAGTTCCGTAAATTTAAATTTATATATAATTTTCGAAAATTCGTGACAGTAGAAACAAAGAACGGTTAAAGTATCTATTTACTAATTAAAACCTTTCTCTAAAGACCGCACAACTAGATTGATGTTTTAAATATTTTTATTTTTTTAGGCTCGCCAAGCGGGGCAAATTAGTTGATATTAGAAGACCTAAAAGCTTCAAAAATGCAGGTTTCCAGCCTGAACATGATACAGCGATAATTATTCATGGTTTCAATGGTACCCAAACCAGCAAGCATATAATGTATCTGAAAGATGGTAATGCACTGAGCTTTCTTAAAATTTGAATTTTACTTTCGATAAAAGAAAGAAAACTTTTATCGGAATTCTTTTGCATGAATTGCAACGCAATGCAATGCATTGGTGAAACTTGTTTTATTTTTAACAAATTGAGATTAATCTTTTAAACCAAAATCTTTTTGTTTACTAAATATTTGAAGCGTATTTATCGAGAAAAATGAATGTTATAGCAGTAGATTGGCAGTTATTAACAAATTTTCCATGTTATTTGACATCGTTAGCTAACACTAAATTGGTTTCGCAATGTACAGCACAGGTAATGATTCCATGCCATGATAACCGGCTTATTCTCATTTATGTGCATTGTTTTTTTGCAGTTGTACTCCTATTTGACATTCATAGGAAACAGCATAGATCGGATATCATGTGTCGGCCATTCTTTAGGTGAGAACTTTTAACATTTGAAAAATAATTTCATTTCATTACTAATTCCTAAATACCCTGTTATGTAATAAAGTTATAAATAAATATTAGTTTTTTGATTCAACATAAATGCAAAGAATAAGTATGTGCGTTGAACACAATGTGAACACCAAACACACAGTACATGCATAAAATTATTCGGCTTGAGCATAAAAATAATTTAACATTCAGTTTGATACTAACTGAGAAAATAACAGCTTATTGTTCTCTTTATTTTTTCTATATTCTTGAAAACAATTCTTCTATATTTTAGGAGCTCATATATGTGGAATGATGACAAATCACCTAACATCAAAGCAACACAAAATCATTGGCAAGTACAAATTATTAGTGCATTATTTCAAGTTCAATAGCTTTAATTTCTTGAACAATGTCATATTTGTACCCACGGATTGTACTGATGAAAATGAATTTAACAAACAGTTGAACAATTGGAAACTAACTTACAAAGTAAATTTTTTAGCATAGATTTGAATGTAATTGCATGTTGATGCGCGGAAAAATACATAATTTTTTTAACAGGTAAATTGCAGCTTAATTGAATCAAATCATGTTTCATAATATGCGCATTGACTTCTCAAGTGAAACGATATATGGATCAAAAATGAAAAGATGTTCAATTATGAGCCAAATATTAAAAATTATAATGTGACTACCGTATAGGTACTAAGATTAATTAACCCACAATAATATTAAACATTAAAAACATAAACACCTCATTTTGGAATCTAAAATTTATATTAACATGGATTTACCATTCATTGATGCATACTTTGAAAGTGATAACTTTCTTCTTAAACAGTTTATTAGGAAAAGTATTTGAAAACGAAATTCACCATTTTCCGATAACAAATCAGTTTTTGAAAATAATCTCTTTATGTAAATTTATAGTAGATGTAATGTTTTTTTTTTTTTTAGTTTTCAGTTTTTATTATTAAAAGTTTTTTTACAGGTTTTTTGGTATTGTCTTCAAAAGCTTATCATAGCTATGATAAGCTTATGCGAAGAACAAAGTTGAATATGATTTGTAAAGTTTTTTTTTTTTGAACTAACATAAATTTCCTTAAATTATAATAACATCAATGACACTTTGATTGTCGTTACTCACCACTACCTTAGAAAATATATTAAGAATTTTATTGCGAAATATGTTTTGTGAATTAATATTTCAAACTATAAAACATCAAACTTTAAGCTACTGGATAGTTTAGAAATACATAGTTTTTCAGCTCATTCTTAAATTTTGAGATTCTATTTAAGGATTTTAATTCATTGGGCAGTAAATTATAAAGTTCAATTCCGCGGAAACATATACTTTCTTGAGCTAGAGCTCCTCTAAAACTAGGTGGCCTGAAATTGCTCGCATTTCTTGTTTGAATTCCCGATCCATCGAGAAAAGATATTAAATTTATATTCGATTTAATTAGGCAATGATTAACTTTGTGAATATGAAAGATTGATTCGTATATTATCTTTTGGCTAAGAGAGAGGAGCTTTGGGGTGTATAATTGGGCTGTGGGTGTTAGTGGAGGTTTCCCTAAGATTGTCTTTAGGCTTTTATTTTGGAGAACTTCCAGAGTGTGAATATAAATATCTGGTGCAGAGCCCCAAACTGGTAAAACATATGTAAGGTGGCTATCAATATATGCATAGTATATTAGGTAAAGCGTTTTCTTATCTACAAAGTATTTTAGTCTTTTCAAGATTGCAACATATGGCGCTATTGTTTTTGAGACTTTTGTGACATGGGCTTTCCAGTTCAAGTTTTCGTCGATCACTAGGCCTAGATATTTATATTCTCGGACACCGGCTATGGTTTCCCCGTCAAGAGATAAAGTATCAAAAATGTCGTTTTGCTGCATATTGCGAGATTTAAATATTATAAATTGAGTCTTTTTTGCATTTATCACAAGATTAATATTGAAGAGATAATTCATTAGTATTTTTAGATCGTGCAACATAGATTTTTTAAGGTCTAGGAAATTTTTTTTCTGAATAAACTAGGCAGGTGTCATCAGCGTAGCATTGAATTTTTCCCACCAGGGGCAGATAAAAGATTTCATTTATGTAAATAGTAAATAGTAACGGCGCCATTATGCTCCCTTGAGCCGCCCCGCATTTAATGCCCATTGCTTCCCCCTCGACCCCATCTACGACAACATATTGAACTCTATTTTCAAGGTAATTTTCTATGAGAGCAAGAGCTTTGCCTTGAATACCAATTTTTGAAAGCATTCGACTGAGACACTCAAAGTTGAGGCAGTCGAATGCTTTCTTCAAATCTAAGAAAATCGCGGAAGTTTTTTGAGAAGCATCCATTCCCTCCATTATGTGGTTTACCAGGGTTGTTGCAGCAGAAACGGTGGAGCTCTTAGATATGAACCCAAATTGGCTTTTATGGATAATATTATTATTTGTTAAAAATTCCGTTAATCTCGATTTAATGCATAATTCGAATATTTTTGAAATAGCTGACAAAACACTGATTGGGCGGTAGTTTGATGTTTCATTAACATCACCTTCTTTAAAGATCGCGGTAACTTTGGCAATCTTGAGTGAGTTAGAAAAAAAAGGTTCATTAGTTTTTAGGAAAGAAGCGTTAATTTTGTCAAACCCTGCCGCACAATCGTTTTTTAAAGAAAAAATATAGTTTTTTATCTCGTGTGTTGTTGAAGGTTTGAAAATGGTAAGGAAGTTGTTGTAGGTTGGGAGAATTGGAAGAACTGGGGCTACTCTTTGAGAATTTTGAGAATTTTTAGTAATATTTATGCCGACATTCGAGAAAAAATCATTTATTAGATTCGAAACTTCATAGGGGTCTTCATAAATTTTATTATCGTGTTTGATTTTAGTCGATTTTCTAGATCTCGGAGCCGAGTTGTTTGTTATTATTTCTTTCAAAATTTTCCAAAGCTTTTTTGAGTCCTTTCCAGCTTTTGTAATTTTTTCAGAAAAGTATTTTCTTTTTGCAATAATAATTTGTTTGATAAGTAGGTTTTTGTAATATTTGAAAATGATGGGGAAATAGGGGTTAATTGGGTGTTTTATTTTCAACTTGTAAAAATTATCTCTTGTTTTTTTTATTGTTTTGAGCTCGGAGGTGAACCACGGATTATTGTTTTTGATAGTTTTTAAGATAAATGTTTTGTTTTTAGTGTTAATTTTAATATTCTCTCTGAGAAGTTTATGAAAATTATCAAAATCTGACGATGAGCTTTTTATTGAATTTAATTTTTGCGATACTTTATTGAAGTTGATTTGTTCAAATGAAATTGTTTTCGATGGAGTATTTAATGACAGAGGGAGTTTTAATCCAAGAATGATAAATCTGTGATCAGATTCAGGTGCGTCTCCAAGACAAAAAGTGTAATCGAATGTGGATATATCGGATGAAACATGATCAAGAATTGTTTTTGTTGTGGTTGTTGTTCGAGTGGCCATTTGGGTTGTAATAATGTTAATCAATTCAAATGCATTAGCGGTTAATACGTTATAGTATTGTAGGATTGTTGCGCTCTCAGGGTTTAAAAGGTTTATGTTAATGTCACCAAAAGTTACCATGTTTTTAAATTTTCCAAGAATATGCTTCACGAACTGATAATCATCAATAATGCTTTATGTTTCAAATAAAAATTCCAGGCCTTGACCCAGCAGCACCACTCGTAGAACGGCATGGCTCTAAAGCGTTCAAACTTACTCGTGATGATGCTCATCACGTCCAAATTATTCATACTAATGCCGGATTTTTGGGCCAAAGTCAATTGACTGGAAGTATAGACTTTTGTATAAACGGTTGGATTTTATTATTTAACTTATATAGACAAATTAAAAATAAAAATCAAATTTTTTTTAGGAGGAAGAAATCAACCATATTGCAAAGGAAATAGCATAAGTATTTTTTATTGATTTTGAATAATCTATTGACATTGGAGTACAAGTTCTTTAATTTTTAGGAAGAGCACGATGCAGTCACTTTCTCAGTGTGTGTTATCTAGCAAACTCAATTTTTCACCATAAAAAATCATTGGCTGTTCCTTGTCCAAAAGGATGTACCAATAATAATGTGCTGCCATTTGTCAGGCCTAGTTTATACTCACTTGATTCTTTTACTAAGTCACTCAAATACTTCGCATTAGGTCAAGACACTCCAACTTAGTGAGTATCACACTTTTTTTATTTTTTATTTTTTGTAATCTGAATATTCCATTTTAGTGAGCAAGGAGCATATTGCTTGAGGGTTGAACACGCAAAACATTGCCCTTTCAATGACTGATTCCAATTACTTGTAAATTTTATTTTAACCCTGAAAGCACCAAAATTAGGTATTAAATCAAAATTCGTATTAAATTTTAAATGTTGTTGAAATCAGCAATATCTACTGTGTCCATGACACTTGAAAATAGTTTTCAGTTATTTTATGTATTTTGAATAACTAGAAATTCAAAAGAGAACCAAATATAACAGGAATTTTAGAGTAATTTTAGGTAGATGTGTATATATGTAGAAGAATTTAATGATTATGTCTTAAGAAAAGAAACATGTCCAATTTGAAACGAAAAATAAAGTGTCAAAATTTAAAAATTTATACATATAAAAATAAATCTTTTTTTAGCATAGGACATAAAATTAATTCGATAGGCCTAAAAATATTTCTGTTTTTTATGCAACTATATCAACCTAATCTTTTTGCACGTGTTAAGATCTTACTTGGTTCATTTTGTTAAATTACAGCTTCATTTATGTTAACCATATTAATGTTTAACCATAGCATTATTTTCGTATTTTATGACCGAAGATTTTATGAGGTTCAAAAGTCGAATTATTATTATTATGTAACTACAATAAATTTCATTTTCAGTCTACAATACAAATTTAGTTAAGCAAGTTAATGGACCATTAATAATTTCTCAGCTTTTATGGTCAAACCTGGTCAACGACTGTTTAGCTAATATAAATATTTGAGATGAATAATAAACTGTTTAGTTTTCATAATATTCATGATCAGTATAAAAATAGTATAGGCAAATATGCATTTTCTACTCAAAACAATGCTCACATAATTTTACCGGCAATTCAGCGCGTCTTTATTTAGCTGTTTTCATTAGTATTCTTAACATTAAAATGATTATTTAATGCAAAAACTTAATTTATAATTCATACACGACTTTGCTTCAAAATATTAAAAGTACCTCAAATCGTTGAAATTTTCTATTCTCTTTATTGTTGTGCAAGTACAAACATTTTAATTCTCAAACTGGACTGTTGCATTTTAAGTTCCAACCAAACTGTTCATCAAATTTGCATCTAAATAGAATATTTCAATAGTTTTCGTTTTCAAAATCAACTCTGCGAGTTTTTTGAAAATTCTCTCTAACATATTGGCCTGAAACTGAATGGACACAGTGTGGAAAAAACGCAATTCAATGTTCACTTTGCAATATACTATTTAGCGTTTAATTTGTTTGTCATTCACATTTTAGACGTTGTAGAACATACAACACTCTTAGTTTGTAATTTTAAACTTTTTATTTAATTATCGAATCATCATTTACATGAACAAAGTAAAAAGTTGTGAAAACAAAAATATTGATAAAAAGGATAAAAGTTAAAGTTATTTACAGTATAAAGTTTTAGGAAGTTCTATAAAAAAATACAGTATTGTAAATTTTAATATATTCAGTACATCAAAAAGTGAAAATAGCCGTATTTAGTTTAATGTTTTAAACGGTGTTAATATAAGCTAATTAACAATGATTCTTTTGAAATTTATTGTTGGATCGACGGTTATCTACTTTGGAATGCTAATATGTAAGTTCGAATTAAAATCTATTTACAAAATTTCTCTTTATTAATAATATAATTGCTGTCAACCATTGCCAATTTGATTTTTGATATTCGTCAACGATCATATTGGATTTAAAAACTGCGATTATTAATTCACGAAGGTTCACGATTTGTTTTGAATTTAGAATCAACTACAAACTTTTTAGAATTTTTTTACAAAATTCAAATTGATCTGAAAAAGTAACATTCTTGTATCCTTGTTTTCTCCTTATCGCTGTGTTCATTTTAAAATATTTTTTCAAGAGTTGCGCACTTTTAAAAGTTTACAAATCCTTTAAATTATTGTTAAAAGTTTCGATTCCAAGTGGCAATTTAATACTGACATTGAACCAGCATTTTTCTCATTAGATATAAATGCGCAACATATTCTCACTCAAGCGCTATACTTGGGAAATCCAACAGCATTCAACAGTACAAATGAAGATTGCATTTGGAAGCATGGTAATGATAGAGATTTTTGTCCTGACCCTGCAATCAATATAATTTTATATACAAGTGGCGAAAAACGTGGAAAATTATGGGTAAGATCATCCAATAACTAACAATGCACTTGTAAAACTATTAAATTGAATAATCAAACAATAAAATCGAACTTGAAAATCCTGATACAATTTTCCAATTTACCGTTTAAAAACCAGTATTTTCGATTCGCGCACATGCATGGTAAAAATGCAGCGTGATTTTCATGTGATAGGCTATAATTAGCTATCAGTATAACTGGTTAGGTAGTAAATGCGGTTTCTTGTGCAACATTCATTACTAGTTCAATGTTACATGGTAGTCTCCCATAGATACTTTGATTTATAAATAATAATGAATCCATTTAACATTGCCAAATTGCATAACTTTTAATCGATTAAGTATCATAAACAAATAAAAAGAGATCACCGTAAAAATAGATATTGATATATATTCTAAAATAAATGTATCAACATAGAATATGTTATACTTAATATTGTTTATAGATATATATTTATTTTAATTTTAAATTTAAAAGTTTGATATTGAAGAAAACGACTGGTTGCGGAACAGTGGTTTGAACTCGTCAAAAGAAAACATTATTCTCATTCATGGATACGCTGGAGGAGATGAAACTCTGCCAATTGTTGTTCTGAGGGATGCATATTTAAAACATGGAGACTACAATGTATTTATGGTACGTATTATCCAATTCTTATTTTAAAAAAATTATTTTTGAGTACATTTTCAGATCGATTGGAGTTCCTTATGCCAGCCTCCTTGCTATGTTGCGGCAGTCCACAACATTAAAACAGTGGCTCTTTGTGTGGCCAAGAGTTTTGTGCTGCTTAGAAATTCTGGACTGAACATTGCGAAGACAACTTGTGTGGGGTAAAGTTATTTGAATAAATATTGCTTTGTTCTAATGTTTATTGGAATTTCAGTCATTCGTTGGGAGCTCATATTTGTGGTTTACTTTCCAATCACCTTAACTTCCGTTTAGAACGAATAATCGGTAAGAACAGCTTCAATTTATGATCAGTTTTTAAATGACGTTGGCATATTTAGGTTCTTTTAATTTACTATTTCATTCAACCCAAACATAATATTTCTAGCATTAGATTCTGCTCGTCCTTTAATAAAACCAGGCAATCAAAATCGACTTGATGTTGGAGACGCTAAGTCAGTTATCGCACTTCATACAAATGCAGGATTTTATGGTGAAGGTGGTCGAGTTGGTCATGTAGATTTTTGCATTAACGGTGGTAGACGTCAACCATACTGTGGCAATACAACAAGTCAGTTATACTTAAAACTGCAATTTAAGCAGCAAAAATAAGAACAGCTATTTATAATATTATGGTGTTTCAGACGTGAATTTATGCAGTCATATTTGGTCAGTTTGCTATCTAGCGCAGTCAATTTTTGAAGGACATGAAGTCATTGCCGAACCCTGCAATAGGAAGTGTCCATCAGGCATAAGTTTGATACCACGACGGCCAAAAAGTCGACAAAATGCGCATAACAATGGACGGTATGGTCTCAATTATGGAATTCCAATGGGTCAGCGAACTCCAACTAGGTTTGTTCGAATTATATATTCTGAATGCGTTTGTTTTTGCGAATCCATGTAAACATTTTTTCTTCTTCATTTTAGCGCGGCTGGTTCGTTTTGCATCAAAGATACAAAGCCCCCATTTTGCTCTACAACCGAATCATCTATTGGTGATTCAAGATGCTGTCTAACATCTCCAGAATGGAATGATCTTATATAATTGCAACAATTAAATTGTTATTACTTTATATGAGTTATTGAAATGGATAATAATAAATATGTAATAATAAAATTCCATTAATTTGATAATTTAATTTGATAGATAATTTCATTCATTCTTAAAATACAAACGCGGTATTTTTTTAAAACATTTTTGCCATATGTTGACGGTATTAAAACGTTTTAATATATTTCACTGAGGACCAAAGCTTTCGAAATTGAATTTTAATATCTGATGTGACATTAAAATAATAACTAAGATTACTAACTTAGCTTCTAGTACCTATCCAATATATCATGTCTTTAATACACACAGCATCACTTCGCTTGATATATATATTTGGTAGTAATCCCAATTACCTACTTTTTGTGATCGGTTTCAATAGAAAAATGTTGTTTCTGCAGACAGTTTTCCAAATGCAGCCATTTCAGCAGGTTTTCAATTTTCAGTAGCGCTACCTGGCAGATTGCGAGATTTTTAAATGCATTCGCAAGCACTAGTTGAACTTTTACTTTTAAATGTTTTAGATATGTGCATTCAAGTTTTGCACTTATATAAAACTTTATAGAACTTGGTGGGAAAATAGGGGGAAAAACTAATACACTAATTCAAATGTAAACTAAAAAGTAGTTACTATACATTTGGTTTGTCAAAATACAAAATCATATATGAAACAGTTTTATTCTGAACTCAATTTTCTAATAATAAAAATATAGTGAAATTTCTGATATCACTAATAACTAAATGTTTAAAATGTTTGAATTATATCGATAGTTTTTTCATATCAATAAAAAACAACTTCATTGAGGCAATAACATTTTTAAATGTTAAGTTCAATAACAACTTAAAGCAAACAATACACGCATTTCAACAAGCTACCAGCATTCAAATTTAATTTTAAATAATGTTTGATCAATTATTCTAATCACACATTTAATTACGTTGGATGATTCGGTATAATACGATAATACCTTGACAGTTAAAACTAAAATCACTTCAGGTTTCGGAAATGTATATAAATATAATAATGTTAAAAATATATGTGCCAGTTATTGTTGAAAAAGTATTTCAGCCAAAGTTTCAATGAGTCAAATGTTTCTCTACTTATGTCTGGTAGTACTTTTACGTTTATATACTTGTGATACAAGTAACTAAATTTTTTTTAAATTCATATTGAGAAAACGAATTTTGTGCAAAGCTAAAATAAATAACTGTTTAGTTTCTGTTTGAAAATATATCCATAAACAAATGTTTGATTTTGCTGTTGGCTGGCTAAGCATATAATATTTGCGGGTTTAATTGGTGTTAATAAGCGTGTGAAAAGAATAATATTCTATGATAATATAGTGCAACAAGTTATTGAAATCCTGTGAATATTATAATTCAGTTAGACAATGAAAATAATTCTAAAATTGGTGACAAACCACAAAACATTTTTTTTCTTAATTTTCATAGTGAAAATTCTTTTCTTATACGGCAGTGAATTTGAACTTGGTCCATGTTTTTTGGTAAATCATATTAATCATAATAATACATTTTTGATAGTTAATTTTCTATTGAAGCAATATTTGGAGCCGTGTGCCAATAGTACGATCCAGGTACGAAATTTCCTAAGTGAACTAAGTGAATAAGTGATTCAAGTGTGAAATTATCGTCCCATTTCAGTTCTATTTATTTACGAGTGACAGTCCAGATGCACCTCCAACGATTCTCGACAACATAGAACCAATACTTCCAATGATAATAAACAAAAGCAATATATCTGAAAAAAATTACAAAATTATCGGTAAAATAATGTGAGATTATTTAAGAAAAAGTTTTAAAACGTTCTCCACAAAAATATTTGATAGCTCTATTGAAACATATAAAATAACGATAAAATAGTTCTGTTTCAAAAATTCTCAAAAAAAAAACAAGAAAAAAACTAGGAAGCATAAAAATAAAAAAATCTTGAGAAAATAATTAAACCATCTCTTAAAAATATTGTACATTTCTACTTACCTTTTTTGTAATTGATGATACTTTTTAATTTTAAAGTTCACGGATATGGAGGAAACCTCGACTTTAACTCTACTAGATTCATACGAAACGGTATGGCCATGTTTGACATTGTATCATTCAAGTGATTTTCTGCTCAATTAAAAAAAGATTATTGGTGTTTATGTGTGATGATTATTGTGAATTTGAATTTTCGCTTCAACTGAGCTTTAACAAATATTATATTAATGTGTGACTTAAAATGCAAGGCACGTTGCTATGCTATATTTTGCAACATAATTAAAACTGCATTTTATGTAACTAACAAGACTTGAGCATTGAAACTCAATAAATTTCAAAAGTCAAACGCTGCTTATTACTTACTTATAAAGTGAATTATTAGGAGTCAAACGCCAAAGCATTCGTGAAATTACAATAATTACACAAAGTGTGTGTAGTAGTTTCTGGAAATTGATAACAAATTTCATATTTTATTGAGTTTGTTTGCTAAACTAATTTGCAAATACTGGCTTAGGTAGCTGTATACTATAAGACAAAACCGCACAATTTTTTTCAACGTGGAATTGAAGTGATTTGAAGATGAAGTAAATTTTTCTTTCAGTAGAAAACTTTTTCGTTAAAGTAATTTTTGTAGTTTATTTGCAATTGAGTTAGATATAGTTGTAGTTATAGTTATATATGGTTAGATATAGATACTTAAGTATAAAGTTGAAATATGTTATTTTGAACCATAAAAAGCAATGAAAAAATGTGACAAAAACATGATGATCAGTATGAAGCATTACTAAAATTTTATAATATGATGCAATATTTTTTTAATAAAAACAAGTTTCTCATAGGATATTTCAAAATCATTCAACGTGAACGAGTTCATTAATAGTATGGAATAGATGAAAACTCATAAAGGAGATTGCAAAATTATTAAAGTTTACAAGTTGTTTTTAAATAATCTAAGCTCATTCTGAAGGGAAACATTTTCAAAAAATCATATTACATATGATACATATCGAAGCAAAAAACATATTTAAAAGAAAAATTTACACAATTTGTTGCTTATTTTCATACAACAAGCATGTAGCAGGGTTGTGTATTTATAATAAGTATAATTACATGATACCTCATCAAGTTCAAGTATCATTTAAGTAGCATTTTAATGCATAACACTGCATACACCTAACATTTGAATATATATATCTGATTTTGTAATCGATCGATATAGTTTAATTTTTAAATCACTTTCTAACGTTAAACATTATCCCAGTACCCATCATTTTAAAGCTATCTTTCAATATTTAGCCTATCTACGGCAGCTTAACACAGAGGTGCTAGTAGGTAAAAAAACAGACAAATAATAATGTTTTGATCGATAATAGTTGTTTTTTATCTTAATGCAGTTGACTGGTCCCGGCTTAGTCGTCTGCCTTGTTATCCAAGTGCTGCTTTCAACACCAGACAAGTAATATCTTCATGAAGTCATAATCATAAATGTCTTAAATTAGTTCATTCAAGCATAATTTATCAGTAAACCTTTTGAGTTTTATGCATGAAGTAATGCAGATTCCATATTCCAGGCAGGTATTTGCACAGCACATTTTCTTATTGGCATGGAGGCAAATAATGAAGGATTCAAAAGTAAAAACGTTCATGCAATTGGTTTCAGCTTAGGTAAATAATGACAAATTCTTACTGGCTTAAATATAATACTCTTTGATTTTAGGAGCACACGTTTTAGGATTTACAAGTAACATATTGAAAGAATCAATTGGATATAAACTTAAACGAATAACAGCTCTCGATCCAGCATTACCATTTTTTGCAGTTGCGTACACATTTAAGTAGTTGCAGAAAATCATTGATAGTAATTTAGATACTCACGTTTTAGACTGCCAGGTCAAACTGGAAATTAGACTATACGGATGCTGAGTGGGTAGACGTTATACATACTAATGCAGGAATTTACGGAAAACTTGAATCATGTGGACACGTAGATTTTTACTTAAATGGTTTGTTAGTTATTTTCAAAAATAAATTGATTGTAATAAAATGCTTAAATTTTGAACAGGAGGACAAACTCAGCCGATGTGTAAAAAAGCTAAAAGTTAAAAACAAAAAAACTAACCCATAATTGTTTCTATAAAAACATGATTTCAAACAAATCCAATTTCAGATCAAAATTTATGCAGCCACATGCTAGCTCCAATATATTTTGCAGAGTCTATAATCAGCAAAAGTGGATTCTGGGGACATAAATGTGAAAGCTATTTTCAGTATGTGTTTGGCTGGTGCAATTTAAAGCAAAAAATGCAATCCAAACTGAAACATGGTCGAGTATTAATGGGAGAATACGGCACAAACTCGTAATTTTTATAAATTTTACTGTAAATATCAATTGAAGTTTTTTTTTTCGTTTTCCAGTGCTGAAGGGATATTTTTTGTAAACACGCACAAAAAACCTCCATACGCAATGGGATAATCATTATCATGAATGAAGAGCATTACATTGGAAGATTTATGAATTTGATGGCAAATTTATCAAACAATTTCAATAATTAACAGTATAATGTATATGCATAGAACATACATATGCTTTATCAGTTTTTATCACTAAGTCAATCGATTAATTTTATTATTAAAAAACATCAAGTTTTCTGTAAATTAAACAATAAATAAAATCTAAAGAGAATCAAACTTTTGATTACTAAAGATACTAAATTGTTTATATTACCTTAAAAAATTTAGAATAGTAACAAAAATATTTGCTGTTTTAAGATTTTTATTGATTAAGAATTTATACCACTTCAAAATAAAATAATAATTAATTATCAGAACATCTCATATGTAAGTATATTATGTAATGAAGGTTCCAGTTTTGTAATTAGCATCACAGACTATAATATCACCGCTACACAGCTTATGATAATTTGCAAAACTTTAGAAAGGGACATGATTTTATATTCAAAATTGATATACATTTTTATTATATTTTATTGTATATTGTGAATGTAAAATAGACTCTTTCAAATATGTCCCTAAGTATAGTTTAGATGGTAGTGTCAGGGTGGATTTTACATATATTTTGCTTGGTTATTCACATATTTGTATATGTAAATATTTCGAATGTCTTGTGATTTTTCAAATCATGTATGAGCATTTTCTTTTTAATGTTTCTATTGTTCTAACTCGTTAAAAATAGCTTTGTTGAGATAGAAGCTAGCTAACTTATTTTAAAGGAAGATTTGTGAAAATTAGACTTTTTAGGGCTACAGGAAAATTGGAATTTGACTCATCTTAAGTTCATAAATAAATAGTTCGAATAAGTTGAGCATCTTACAACATAATGGTAATTATATTGTTTTAAAATGTAATTAAGTGTGAAACTGTGAAATTAAGGTAGGAAATTTAAGTAAAAGTTTCTCTGCTGAAACAATAAATTTAAAATAAATTAAATTAAATTTTTCTCTTCAAACAATAAATTTAATGAAGATATTCCAGTCTTTTAAAAAAAGATCTTTATCATTTAATAGTTATCATAATTAAATTAGATGTTGCGATTTAGCTTATTCAAGTTCGTTATTATTTGTAGTTAGTCAATACAGTAAGTTAATGCAAATGTGTATTTAATGCCACAATAAATAGTATAGTATTATGCCAGTCATTTTGTATGTTAAACATATTAATCATTTTATGCCCAAACAGCAAAAGAAATTATAGTGGCATAATATTATGCGATCTGTTATGACCTTTACATATACTCTCTATTCAGAATTAATTTATAATGTGCTACCTTTTATCAATGAAAGATCAGATTATAATAATCTTCATTTATTAATATCTTATACTTAACTTACATAATATGTACTTATTGTATAGAAATTTCACAATATAGCTTTCGGATTTAGAATTTTTGGTTTCATATTAAATTGGTCTATAAATGTTATATAAAGAAATTTTGATTTAAATTATAAATATAATTTTAATTTAGACAAGGATTCATTGAATTTTTTTTGGAGGCAAACGTTTTGGACCCTCATATATTTTATATGAATTTCAAATCTCATTGTTAAAATGATTTCAGGTTTATATTGTATGATTACTTTTGCATGAAAAGTTAGATATTACGGTATTATGAAATAAATACATGACTTTTGAGAGAATAAAAGGTTTTGCTGTGTATCAACAATCCAAATTTTTCAATATTGAAAATACATTTTATGGTTTATTCCAATTCAACAAAGTTTTCTTTGAGGTGCTTTAGGAAAGGAAATCAAAATATTGCTTCTTTGAAAAGGTTTTTGTTTGAGAATGAATCTCAAAATCGATTTGGAGATATTTTTATGTACAGGTTTAAAATTGATTGTATAGTATAGGCATTTATGTATTTAAATATTTTTCGAGACAATTTTAGTTACCATTAGTATGATCACAGTATTATTTAAAATTTACTTTTTTATTTTAAAGTTGTTCTAAAAAAACAAATAAAATTTCTTAAAAGTAGTCTCAATATACAACCAAATCAACGGAATGCAACACTTTTCAACTAAGGATTTGTGAGCATCAATATAATTTGAATCGATGTTTGAAAATATTAAATATTCTGACTGTTTTACAATGAAAATGTTCAAATGATTCAATCTAACATTACCTAAAGTTGTATTTTTATAGATATATATAGTTTCATTCAATCTAAGGCAGACTAAGTCTGAAAAGGTTATCTTTTATTGCTTCAAATTCATTTATTTACGTGTATAGATTCGATTCAGAAATTTTATTAAAATTGTGTTCTATGTTGTCTTTGTAATCACATTTAGCATATCGATCATTTTGTGCTATCTTAATCTCTGGTAGTGATATATCAATTGCTATAATATTTTATATTATGCAAAAAATCGCGCAAGTTTTCTGATTGTCGCATACATAAATCAATACCAGAGAGGAAGCTATCAAAAAACAAACGATGAATCAGGATTCTTGTTAAATTAAGTTCTCGAAGTGTCTTTAGGATTTACAAAAATTCAAGTATGGAAAGAAAATAAGGTCGTTGCTTATAAATTATAAGAACTTAACAAAGTACTATATCTTAAAAGATTTATAAAATGAATAAAATTTGATTCACAATGTGCCTTTTTATTAAATTAAATGAACCTCAGTAATAAATAATCTTAATGTAGTTCGAATGAAAATGTTGTCAAGAATGATGATATCCTAAAGAGTATTCTTATTGCGAGATATTTTATTTTTAAAAGAATTTCCATGCTCAAATTCTAGAAATTTTGTTGTCGATATGACTATATTTTCATTTTAAAAGTATTTATTGTATATTGGATGTTCCTGGAAAACACAGGAAAACACTTCCTTTTGCGATTTGATATCCTCACTTAAAATTTATTTTCTTCCAGTATGCTGCCATTTCTCCAAGAATTTTAATATTAAATTAAAACCTCTCCCTCACACTATACGTCGTCTTCAAGGTGGGGTTGTAAATTTGAAACGGGTGAATATCTAAGAATAAGAGGATTGATATAGTATATATTATTATTGTAGTTGTAACATATCTTTTTACAAGTTGTCTAACGGAACGGTATTGCAAAGTCCAAACAACGACCACAAAAAGATAGATTAAACATCAGTATGATGTCAAAATATTTTGAACTTTTTGCATTGCTTTTAAACTACTTAGTACTTTTTCATTCGATTTGAACGTTAATTCACAATACATTAAAAAACTTTATCAAAATTAGATTTAACTATGTATATTAAAATGAAAAAATTATTAAGTTACTCTACTCAATAAACTGATCAATTCAGCAATTAAAAATTTTAAAATAGTAATAAAATACTAACTGGTTTGGAACAGGTGATGGCGCTTGCGATGGACCAGCTGGCAAATGCAAAGAATGTAATTGTTGTGATGTCATCGCCATTCCCGCTTGCTGGTGGTGCAAATGCAGAGGAACTGAAGCCAAAGTTAGTGGATGTTGATAAAACTGGGATTGTGATATTGATGTTGGCATTTTATGGCTATTTTGAGTAATTAAAAGATGAACCGAGTTAACGATCTGATCTAGTTTTTTATCCATTGTTGATAGCTGTTGTTCTACTCGATATAAGCGTGCTCCAACAGTCATCGGCTTTTGATGACCTACTCGAGAACCACCATAATAACTACCAGGTTTACCAAGGGTCTGATCAAGACGTCTTTGTAGTTCCTTAAAAATTGTTATGATTTGTTATGCTTTGAAGTTGTCAATTTTACTAATTTAAAAAAAAGTTTTATTCAAAAGTACCTTAATCCGAACCATCATATTAAGATGACCTTGCGAATATTGCTCAATAACATCACGAACTATTAAAAATAGAAATTTAACTTATTATTGGTCTTTTGCATCAAGCGAAAAAAAATTTAGTAAAATACTACATGTAACAAAAATTTTCCACCTGTTCAAGAAACATTTTTTTTGTCCATTAATAATATAATTTTCAGGGAAAACAAATATGTAGCATATGATATGGACTATGAAAAGATATAATTAATTTTACCAACCATCATACGGCTTTCTGGCTTGCTGGAATTTTCGCCTAGCTACAAAATATTTAATTTTTCTGATTGCACGTATAGCGTTGCGATGCGCTTCAGTCAGTCTATAGTCATAAAAAAGATAATTGTAAATTTTAGATTCGATAAATTATTTATTTACTGTGTGACACGTGCTGGTTCAATATCTTCATCTGCTTCTTGCTCTGGCTCCACTTCATCACTTGGCGCTTCCGTAACAGAGCTGTTTTGACTCACAAATGGCCTAGTCCGACGACCTGTTGCAAGAAATATTTATGGAATTAGGAATATAATGAAAATGAGTTATGTTTATGTATACAAATGTAGAACAATGTAGAGGTAAAGACCTAGTTTCAATTTAAGACTTAGATTTAATAGAAAACCACTTTAAAAATTGAAACTTTAAGCTTTTAACTCTGCTGTTTACCACGATTTACAGTCGAATCAGTATATTCTCAAAATAATGGGTTGGAAATAATTTGTTTTTACTATACATTTTATAAATTTAATACTATGATCATAAAATTACAGATTAACATCAGGATTTCCATTAAAACTTTTTAAACTCATAAACTTGTGTGGATATATAAATATATATTTGGATCCATAAATAAACTAGAACATACACAAGGGATAGTACGATATTTAATTGCAAACATTGCGTGTCCGCATAGTCATTATTTTTGTATTTTAGCCAAGTAACACAATAATACATAGCAGCTTTAAGCTAGTAAAAATCAGTAGAAATTACTATGTATATCTAAAAATATAAATTGATGGTTCCGTGATTGTAAGACATCGGATTAATCTTTTTCACGAACGAAAATTTTTATTCCACTAATAAATACCGATCCAACAGAACAAACACAGCAAATAAAAGCTTGAAAACATGTTATTTCATATAAATAAATCTTTACCTAGAGAGGCAGGTTTCAACGTTAACTTTACTCCCAATTTAGACATATATCGTAAACTCGGAGCTAGTTTCGATCTGTTGAACAAAAACTTCGAAGCTTAGTTGATAATAAAACAATGTCATTGAGCTAAAGTTTATAAAATATACATTGTTTCAAAGTGTCCATAACATAGTGAAAGATAAATGAAATTCGTTTAAATTTAAGGGGTTCTGTAGCGCAGTACTATGTATTGTGCTGTTCACCGCTGAATCTGGGTTCAATTCCTGGGTTTATGTGAGCGACGATTTGTTCGCAGAATTCCAGTGGTTCGGAAATCCACTATAAACGTAGGTCCCGATCGTCAAAAAATCCATCAGGGTTGGAACAATCGTTAAAAAACTCTATTTAAATTTAAATTTTAATTCGTTTAAACGACAAGCGATACCATGAGTAAACTTATTTGAGAAACTCATGCTTCAGAACTTCCCGAGAGGACTCGAATATTGTCATTTAATTTTTTTTATAATACGCATCTTATTTATATCTTATTATCTTATTATAATGATGTTACAAATAATTCAAACGATACGCTCGAACATGTTTAAAAAATTTTATGAAAAAATTTTTAGAAAAGAATATTTGGAATAATACACATTGCATTTACATCTGATGAACATAATGCCAGAGAATATTGCTTTAGGATTTTACATGATTTTACTTTACTATTCTAAATTAATATATATATATTCTTCAGTCGATTTGGATGAAGCTTCTCTTCTATGATTCTTTGTAGAAATTAGAATTTCGAAAATGGTATAAATTTATGACCAGTGTAATTTCATAAAAATATTAAATAGATGTTTACGCATTATTACCAATCATTAAAGAAAATTAGAGTAAATCATGATGTATAATAACTTTATAAGGCTTTGAGGGGAATAGCGTAACACAAAAAGTCTAATAAGAAGCGTAATTTTTCAAATTTTAATTCATAATTAATGAATGAGACTTACCAGATATAGGCTCTTCCATGTAGAAAATAACATCTCCATCTACATCGGACTTGGTAACATTCGAATCTGCTGTTGGTGTTTCATTTGAACTGTTCACATTAGCGTCTTGATTACGGTCCGTGTGTTCCATTCTGTTTCGGGATTTTCGCCGTTTCAATACAGATGCACTTCTTCTGGCGACCTGTACCATCAGGGTCTGAACCCGTAATGTTTCAAACAATACAAACAACATTGAACACCGAGCAATCACAACACAGACTAATAAAAAATCATGATTTTTCAAAAAAATAATATAAAATGATTCTAGTAAGTCACACATCAGTAAAGATACCATAGTCATTTTTCAATATTAGAACATATTTTTAAATCACATGTGGTAGGCCTTCACACAGTGCTTTTTTATAAATCAAAAGTTTTATGATACATGTAAAATGGAAAGTAGCCTAAGATAATTACAAAACTCTGAACAATCTTCATCATTAAAATGTGATTGACTCAAAAACATGCTAACCAACAGATGGAATATATATTAAGGCAAAGCTTGTTTAGTAGTCCCTAAAGAAGTGTAGCAAACACTGCATGTTTACCATGTTTACCACTTTTTTATTTCATAATTCATGCTTCATAGGATAAATACTAAAAAATTCTAAATTATTTGGTAAATAATCTAATTTTAGACAAAAATTTCTTACTGATAGATATATTGTATATAAGTATCTGTCAGAGTTCTGTAATTGAACTCCTCAGAAATTTCTATTATAATCTTATTTTCATTTAGTTCAAAATTGTTAGGTCAAACAATAAAACAGCGCGATTCAACGTGATGCAATGTGTAAAGGATGTTATTGAGAGACCTTTTTTGTGTTTCCCAAAAATAAATATTCTATGGTTTTTTTTGAACGTGCAGAAAAGTTTAATTTTCTGTCTAGTGCAATCCAAAAGTCAGATGCAATATGCGATATGTTCTTTCATTCTTTCAAAACACTTCACCAAACACACGCAATGAATGTCGGTGTAGGATTCTAAAATAATTAGTCGTAATTATTGTGGCCACACATTTTTATTGCTAGCAAAGTAGAAAGCTTTTGCTTTAGGAATTTCCACAAAATTTGTATAATTAGTAAAAAGAAGGATGGATAATTATTGTACAGTTCAACAATAGCAGAATGTGTCGAGCCTTTTATTAGCTGTGAACTCTTCACAAAGACCAAAAATTTTATATTTCGATAATCACGACTGCCCAATAACATAGTTAAACGATACCGTTTTACACTATCAAACCTAGCTAAACACATATTTGCGTGTGGCAAAGTGGAACATTCATCCAAAAGTTTTCCTTTTGATTCGCTTATCAATTGCATTTAATCTGAACAATTTTATTAATGATGAATATGTTACCATTATAATTATTTTAACTGTGTTGTGTTTTTGCTCGCTCCTTCATCATTATAATCGAGATTTGAATAGTTTTTGTGTAAATCTTAATTTACGCATAAATTGCACATTTAACGGATCACAGCGGCTGCTTCTTTGATTTTATATCCGATCTTGTTTAATCATTTTTGTATAATTTATTTTATTTTAAATCGTTTTAAATATTGTTTACAAAAAACAAAACCATACATTAATAGAACGTAGATATTTATAAAAATCATGTGTTTTGATATAGGTCGTCTCTATACTTTGCAGAATGAATAAAAAATTCATACAAGATGTAAACACTAAAAGCACTTTTCAAAAACATAACATATTATAGACAACGATTTTATTGCGTAAAGCCGTAAACAATGACTTTGAAAATTAAATTCTGGATTGATAAAAGCTTCTAGATTTCTTTGTTCATATAATGATAGTATTACTACTAATTTCAAGTACGTATATAATTTGTGCT
The DNA here is from genome assembly GCA_038502155.1 of Parochlus steinenii. Lineage (NCBI taxonomy): Eukaryota > Metazoa > Arthropoda > Insecta > Diptera > Chironomidae > Parochlus > Parochlus steinenii. Next base: position 413,353 of record JAXCIN010000015.1, on the reverse strand, counting down.
TTAAAACTACCATGAAAAGGACCAATCGCTTATTATTAACTAATTCTGCATACAAATTAAAATGCAATGACCTTGATTTCAATGTCGCAGCAAAACTTGTATCGTCTATCAAATCTAATATTTATAGCATAGCTACACTACGTTACACATTCAATAAAAATTTAATTTTATAATTTTCTAAACAATTATTTCATGCAAAGCAACGAATTAAAAGGTTTTCAGAAAATGACTCACCTTTCCAAGCTGACTTGGTAAAACAGCAAAATTGCTTCCATTATCAACGTCTATGTTTTTAACGTAAATGTCCCACGTAGCACCGCTGTGGAAGCTTTTGTCCGCTGCATAACAACGCCATAAACATTGAATTAGCACTGCTGCTGCGGGTATTTGTCGGTTAAAATGCTTTTGTCGCTGCTTCTGCTGAACTTTCAGTGCAAACCCAGATCCAAGAATTCCCTTTTTATTAAGTAGAATATCAGAGTAGCAGTTGTTTTATTTTATTCGTAATAAAGAAACTTACAGCTGGTAGTGCAAAAAATGAAATTGCAAACACACTGAAACAAGAAGCAACTATTTTCCCCATCCAAGTTTGTGGTACCTTTAATATGTAAAATAATTAGCTACTAATTAATAATGTATGTACTCATAGCTTACCGTGTCTCCGTAGCCAATTGTTGTAACTGTTATGACTCCCCACCAAAGTGCGTCTGCATAACTGCTGAAATCTGTTCCAACGTCTTTTTCGGCCAGATACACAAAATATGAGCTAAATATCAATCCCAAAAAGCCAATGTACAACGTTGTTATCAATTCCTTGAAAAAAAAAGTTAGTTAAAGTTAGTTAAAGGAGCTTGTCTTGAAGCCAAAATAATTAACAAATAAAAGTATTAAAAGATCAAAATGTTAAAAAAAATCTGCCCGGATTATCAATAACAATAATTTATTAAAAAGCGCAGTAAAAAGTTTTCAAAACTGGTACTATATAAATATATCTTGGTTATACCCATCTGTGAAGAGTGTGAATCTAGAGTAAACATTTTTCTGATTTTTTCATTCATTTAATTACATAATGAAATCCTTTTTGCGTGCTCATCCAAAAAATATATAGCAAAAGACTCTTCTAAATTCTGTTGATTTTATATATGCATTATTCATCATCAAATGCATATTTAATTTTGCGACGTTCATAAATTATGTAATATTATACACAATCCAAGATGAAGGAATGAAATTCTTGATACAATTGTTCAAGAGCTAGCAATCTGAGGTGTTATATGATACATTATACATTTATTCACAATAAGTGAAATTGAAGGATCCCATCAAATTATTCTATTGAAATCATAATGACTTAAAGCTAAGATATTTAAAAATAAATGTTTATCACATCTGTTGTGGACTCAACATGGTAATGCCCCCTATTAAATAAACTATATACTTTAATGAATGACTATACTCATTTACCTGTCGGTGAATGAAAACTACTGAACCAAGTAGACGCCAAGTACCTCCTTGTCGGTCCACGTGCAACATTCTCAGTATTTGTAAAAATCGAATTCCTCTAATAGCGCTGGTTGCAAACACCTGTCCATTTGAGCCTAGTGTTAGTACTACCATAGAAGCTACAACCACGATAAGATCTGAAAATAATTAAAAATTTTAATTTTTGTTGGTATTTTAAAAATACATTTTCCATGCTTAATATGATAAGAGAATTGATTTTTTCCCGCCTTTTTACACACTCAAAGATTGAGGTAGCAAAAAAATTCAAATAGTACCACAATATATCTTTTAAGAAGGATCAAAATTTCTTTACCAAATAGAATGTGTTGAAAGTTTAAAATGTACATACATTGAAATTCGCATAAAGTATGAGCAAAATTAAATTAAAAGCATTTAAAACAATATCATAGTAATAATCCTCCCTCATTCATGAGTGCCCATGCAAAAAGTATTGATTCAAAATGTCAGCATGTGGATTTTGTATATCTCTTTTTCCAAGTGCACTTTTTGTTTATATTAAATTTTCGTTTGCATATTTCCCGGTTTCAAAGAAAGCTTTTTGCATGTATGTTTAGTAAACGGTCTAATAAACAGTTTATATATTCACAAAATATATTTTTACATAGAATACGAAATATTCTATTCTTCGCCAATCACTTATGTTTTTTACAAAATCCCAGGAGAAATTATTTGAAGTGGGCTTCCGCTTAAGTAATAAATAACTAAGTGAGAAGGTAGAACGATAAACTAAAAAGCTCTCATAACGCGTAAAAAAGTTTTACTACATTAATACATTTTACTATAGGGTCTACTTACCAATTATGCATATTGGTTTTCTGATGAACCGTAAACGGCCACAAAAACCCATGTATTTGGAGCGACACCCAGCTGACCATAATCGTATGATATATTCTACGCCAAAGAACAAAACCAAGCATATTTCCATCCAAAACAGTGTCTCGTTTGCAAAATCTTGATATTGATCTATAGTTGACAACACGCTGAATATCAAGCATACCAGCACCAGCATAAACCTGCAAAATATAGTTGAGATTATTTTGTACGTTGTATCGCTCCACTGAAAACTTTGCAAATATTGAAAGTTAAATTATACAATTCAGTTTCTGGATGGAAGCGTATATTACAAGGAGTTTTTTCTAGTTATTATTTCGGAAATTATATTGAGTCTTTCAATTTACACTTGATATTTATTCATCTCGCAGAAAAGTTGCTCAATGAAGTTGAATTTGTGTTTTGCTTTAGTGTTTTAAAATCAGTTTTAATATTTTTTTTGCATCATTTAAATTATTTGAAATTTCAATCCACTGAAAGTTTGTGTTCGTTGAAAACATTGTAACATAATAAACTTTTTCTATTGAATTTGAGAGTCTCAAGTATCTTCACAATTCTTCGCTTCAGACATTCTTAGTGGAAAAATATTGTTTCGCTGAATTCAAATTATTTGTTAAAAACAATTAAGGAACACTGCAAAATCAATTCATTTTCATCAAAATTGTTGCATATAAATCAAACTCGGTGCTAAAAATTACTTCAGCTCTATTGCTCAAAAATTTGGAGAGCATTAGGTAAGAAAAAACCATTAAATTGGAACTCATAAATCATGTGAAAGGAAAAAAGCTCCAATGATTTATTTTTTTATCTTCATGTAATTGCAGCCACAATCGATAAATATGTTTGCAATTTTTATATAAAATAAAAGTCTATACAGCACATCAACTTTCGTATTTCGTGCAAGGTGCTCACTATTAGTGATATAGCATAATATTTGAAAACATCAATTTGTTTATATTTCCCATCATTTTCGATGAATGAAACAATTCACCACAAATAATGAATTCTTGATTTAAATTTAACACGAATGGCAACAGCTTACAACAGAATAGTGACAGCAAAAACAGGTGATTTACTGATGAAAGCAAAAGCTCGGTTCGAAAAAAATCAGTAAAATTTGGATAAAAATGGGGAAATTATACGGGGCTTTTCAATAAATCATTCTTTGGTATATTATAGTCTTTAAAATTCAAGATACTTACACTGTAAAATGATATATAAAACAGATCCAGCCAACTGGATGTTCAAGGAACACATAAAGACGCTCTTGGAATGTTTTGCCTCTTCGATGATGGAAAACATATTTTGCTTTGAATGCTTGATCTATAGGTAGTGCGATTGGATAATATGGGTCTGGAATTCCCTGTGCTGGTTTGGCTACTTGATCGACTTCTTCAATGCTATCTGCAGGGCCACCATGTGTAGCTACTCCGTCAAGAATGTCAGCCCGAGACTTAGAACGTCCACGATTGTGTTTGCGACGCATTGGTGTTGGCACACGATTGTGATGAGGCTCAAACTTTGGTGTTCGACTAGTGCGGAAACGCCTCAAAAAATTTAAACCACATGGTGACAACTCTCCATTATTTAATGGATCTTTTGGGTCATTAAGCTCTGTGGTTTCCATATCTAACTCTACATCGTCAACTAAATCTTCTTCGGAAGCTTGTAATGCTGAATAAGCACAGCCAAGGCCAATTGGGCTTTGAGCTGTCGTAGCGGCTGTCATGGTGGTGGCGTTAGACAAACGATTGCCACTCATTCCGGTCGACAGATCGCTATTTATACTTTCTCCGCCGACACTTAAATTACTTAAATTACTCATCATTGATTGATCTCGCAAAGGACTCTTGAGAACACTCAATACCAAATCATCGCAGGTGGTAACTGTCAATGGACGCTGATCATCATCAAATCCTACAAACAAAGTTTTTATTTAATATGATAAAGAGGTTTTAGTAAATCAACTCTACATAAAGTAACACTAAGAAAATCAGCCCAACAAAATTTCAACAAAATTTAGATAATATATTTTTATCTGACCTTAAGAATATCTAATTCTGATGAACGAAGAAAATTTTGTTTTTGAGTTGATAATATTATAAATGTTAGTTTAGTTATAGAGTTGACTTACTTCTTTGAGACGTCAGATCATCGCCAAATGGGCGCAAGTTCATTCTGTTAGACGCTGTGTGTATTTGATGAATATTACCATACGAGTGGTGGCGTGGTTTTGGTGGTTTAGGTTGTGCTTTTTCTTCCTGCTGAAGACGCATATTCCTACTTTGCCTGAAGAGAGTTTCTTGCTCTCCTCGATTCATTGTTATTGCAGTTGCTGATAGCAAAACTGACAGCATAGCTCTAAACTCAGAAGATTTACATCTTTTGATCCAGAATTATTGAATGTATTGTTCATTTGCACTGCTCTCATGTTTCATTTTCTATATAATTGGCTATGTGATATCTCTCTCGATTTACCTTCTTTAATTAAAACTTTTAATGTTAAATAAATTTTACACATAAATTAATCAAGAGTTTGATCGAAACTCCATATTTTGTACACAAACAATTTACAATCAGAAAATTATTTGTGGTCAATGATTTGGTTTAACAACATTTATCGAGTGAAATTAATTTTAATGATGAAATCCAATGAATAATTTACTATCACGTTTTATGTGAAACGTTCTATTTATTTATTCATATCAGTATAGGCATATATTCTGTATTCTCTAGCTCACGAACAATCCACTTCTTTATTTATATTTACTTCTCCGCAAAAAGCGGATAAGTATTGTTTTCGTCCCAGCATTTTCAGGGTTTTTCAACCTTATCTGATTTTTCCTGACTTCCCCGTAAACAAATCTCAAAAATATCCAGTATTTTTTTTGTCCGTATTGAGTTGAAGAAAATTTGAGTAAAAACAAATCCGGAAATTTTTGAACCCCTGACCCGTGCCATGCGAAAAACTAAGGGCCGGATGTCCGGTGGAATTTCCGGTGTATTACTGTAAACGCTCGATCTGACCTCCCACCGAACCGATTCCGGATTTTTTGATGCCAATCGACTTGGTATCTCTTCCCATCGTGCACCTGATATTTTTGGTGATGATGACTTTAACGGTTAGGTCACCAGCATCACTTCCGTGACCCAAAGTCGGGTTTTCCATACAAAAAAAAATATTTTTTTGAAAAACTAGAGATACAGCTGTGGTTTCTTGAGAAAAAATGTTTGAGATGGTAAATTAAGTCAGGAAATGCATCGATGTTTGGTTCACTACCTACTGGGAGTCATCTGGGGGTCATCTGGTGGTACCAGACAACTTTTTTTTGAAAAAGTCTTAGAATCTCATGATTCGTCCAGAAAATAAAAATTAAGTTTTTGGAGGATCAGCCTGGTACCGCTTACTCTCAGCCCCAGATCTCGAGAACGACTAAAGATAGCACTTCGGTCTTTTTGGAAAAATGTTTTTAAATTATAAGTTCTGTCAAGAATTGCATCGATTTTTGTTCCACTACCTGCTGGAAGTAATCTGGGGGTCATCTGGTGGTACCAGACAACTTTTAGAACGACTAGAGATAGCACTTCGAAACAATTTTTTATGAAAACACCATTCCATACTAGCGGAGAAGTAATGCTCAGCTCCCAAGCTGCACAACTAGTTATCATTTCGTTTCTGATCAGGTGTATTTTGGTGATCATGCACAATGAATGAATTTAGCTTTAATTTTTAATTTAATCTTTATTTTATGTTCATTCTGTAAATTATTTTGATTTTTTAAATATTTGTTTTCTCGCAACTAAGTCGATTCAATTCTTAAGAAAATCCAGAGCAAAACTTCTCAATCATAATATTACGTTATTAAAAATATTGAAACAAAAAAAAATCACTGCTCTTATCAAAGAAATATATGTTGCTGACTATGTTGCTATACGCAATATGCATCAACCAAAAACATAGTTTTGATAGAATAGCATATTTCTGAATAGCCATTATTTTGCAAAAAATTCAAAAAAATCGACATCTCACAATGTCCTCAACTAAATTTATTCCCATTGTGTGCATTTGTTTCCACTTTCCAGTATATTTTACTACTTTTCGACTATTGATCAGTTTTCGTGTTGAATGTGATTTTATGATTTCAGCTGGATGTGATATATATTAAATCCATACATTATGCTATACAATATACATTCACATTCACTTAGTTTGCACACAGACAGGTGGAAAATTTTTTTGTTCCCTTTTGATATTGGACAGAAACGTGGTGTAATAAATAAACGGACAAGCACGACAGAATGTAATAAAAAATGACGATGTATAGAAAATGTGAAAATACACAGCCATAGGGTTTAATGGAATTTGTCTGAACGGCCCCGTAAATTATTATTGCATGTACTACCTTTTAATATATCTGATGCGATTAAGTACGTAAGTTAAAATGACTGTCTATTCTATAAATCGATTCGTATTAAAAATATTAAACATTCGAAATCTCCTCATATTTGAGCTTTAAATAATATTATTGTTAATGTAAGAACCCAGCAAATTATAGATAGTTTATACATCGAATTAATAAATTCATCGCTTCTTTAATTTTTGAAAACTATATCAATTACTTGAATAATCTAAACGATCATCTCCTGTCTTCATTTCAAAAAGGTTAAAATTCATTCTTGCTATTTTTGGCTTTCAAAAAATTTTCGTGTATGTGTTTACCTTCTTTAATGAGGTAAGGAGGCTATTTGGCTTCGGCTTACAATATTGATAAACTGCTAGTTTGCATACTATTTTAAAATTTCATAAGTTTTGCTGTATTCTTCCAAATACAACAATGAAGCCGAAAGAAAATTTTCACGTTATTATGCATCATTCAGTTTACTTTTTGCCCCTTTTACAGTTTATACAAGAAAATAGCTTTTTATATTGTATTTTTAATTAAATACTTAATAATTTATTGCACTGTATTCTTTGTCCAAATTGCCATTTGAAACTGCTTTATTTGAAGAAAAGCCCTGATTTTAAATTCAATTGTTTAACTCACCTTGTTGAGGTAGAACTTTGTATTATAATATTTTAGTACGGTATTTTGTTATTTGTTTGGGTAAAGTGGATTTTATAAATTCAAAGCCAATTTTTCCTAAATTTTCCAGTATTTTCTTTTTTTTTGATTTAAATTTAGACTCAGAAAGTTCTAATTCTTACGCTCACGTTAAGGTTAAAGTATTAAAAAGTGCTTGTATTTTCGAATAGAAAAAATTTCTGAGATGTACCACAATAATGGTTTTACGGCTATTCAAATGTAAGATATAAAAAATGTGTGTTGATCTTAAAAATTTTAATCCGCGAAATGTTATAATCAAATTTCAGAACAAATCTTCTAAATATGCTTTATCAAAAGTATTGCTAGTGAACACATCACTAGATCAGTAATTTCCTGACTATTTAAATTCGTTTAATGTGTTAGCTCATACAACCTTTCTTTAATAAATGAGCTCTTTAGCATTAGAAGGAACATTTCAGTCAACTTATCTAGTGTCCAACATAGTGTCTTTGACCTAATTATATTATTATACAAAAATCTACCCAACATTGTAGCTATTAATTATATCAATCTTTGTTTAAAAAAAGAATTTTATTTGTTTTTGTCAAGGAAATGAACTTAATTTGCTTTATTAAAGTTTGAAAACAATCTTACTTATTAGATTAATTTTAATATTTCTAAATTCCATTGGAAACTGAAGTTTAATCTACGGATTTGGATAATTGAGCCACACAACAAAATAAACATTGTTCAAAGAAACCTAACAAATAGGAATGTTTATAAGTTCACATGCCGAATTAACTGTGTTTAGTATCTATTTCGATATATAATATTTAATATTTTTATGTATTATTGATATAAGATTCAATAAATCTTGAAAAAACCAATCACTTAATTAAAAAAAAAAATTATCTTCCAGAATCTGAGTTGACTTATTTAAAGCCAATCGCAAGGCTAACGAAACATTTATATACTACTCATTGGAAAGCATTGATTTTTACAGGTTTTCGAGCCATTGTTAAATGTAATATTGTAAAACATAAAAAAGGAAAAACTTATATTAATTTTTATGTTAGTTGTTGTTATGAACCATATTTTTCTAGATTTTTCCTTGTAATTTGTATCGTTTCTAGTCTTGCAGTACTAAACAAATTTTTTGGAAAAATAGTGAAAATGCATGTCAACGTTGAAAAATTGTAATCGTTGATTTTTAATTGAAATTACGATATTTTTTTTGTTCCACTAGCATACACAATTTGTTTCCCTAGACAATGCTTTGTTAAAATATGTGTTCGTAAGGCTCGTAAAGCTATTTCCATTATCGTCGGACTTCACTGTGCATATGAAAATACTTTTGAAGACATAATCACTAATTTATTTATTATTGCTGCTTTATTATTTATAAGATCGTTTATTTGTTTTGAGGTTTTTTAGTGGTGTGTAATGACTGTTTCACATATCATTTCACTGCGATGTGTATATTTTTACAAAAAACATGAATTATTTTTTGCACTAGAATATATTTTAACTATTTTCAATTGAAAATGCTCCTTTTTATGATGTTTATATTCAATTTCACTTTAAACTTTCTCTATGCTGTTTCTATACTTCATGAAAAAGTTGAGCTTTATTTTATATCACATGCTGTTCTAATTTCAAAGCAAAGTACTTTATTTATCTGATTTTTTATTTAAATAATGACACAGTATCTTAAATAATTATTTGATAATTATTTACAACAAAGTTTCGTTTTTTCAAATCAATATTATTTTATTAAAGATCTTCAGCGAAAAACATTTTCCAGGTGCCTCATACATCGAAGAAAACATTTTTAATCAATCACAAAAAATTTCCTTTATACTTTTTTTTGTTGGGAAAACCAAAGAATTTCCGCGCAATGACACACGACAAGTGAAATAGTTATTTTTCTTGCGCGGTTCATTAATAACAGTAGTAATAATCCTTGATAAAGTATGTTAATTAAGTTTTATAAACTATTTTCTGCATTTTCATACAATTTACAAGAAATTACACACAGCGAAACACATCAATAATAATTAACCGAACAGTACAAAATAATAATGAAAACGTTACTGATCTGATTCACGACTCAAAATCAACTGTTGAAACTCGCAAAACACGAAGCTGAAACAAGTAATATGATTTTACTCACCACACTTTCTTGCATTTTCATATCAGTTTGCAGTTAATTTTTAGTTGTCTGAATGTCCGTTTATACATTTTAATAATTTTAAGCTTAATTGGAACTTAATGTAAGTATTATGAAGTTATCAGAATATATTACGATATTACTTTGTTTTCCAAAGTATTCAATTTAAATTGTAAATATCAGAATCAACCAGTTAAGTTATATATTATACATTTATAATTTGACTGTTTCAAAATAAAATGTACTATGCAATTTTAATCTTATTGTATACAGTGTTGGAAAATATATTTTTTAAATTCTATACTGAAATACTGAGCAATCGCTCAGCAGCTGCTACTGCTTCATTGTGAATGTGTGTGTTTGCTTGAATTTTCCCCAAAGTCAGGTGGGGAATAATTCATATATTTGCATTTTATATAAACAACATGGTGTATTATCAACATTGAGAATGTTTGAAAATATTCATACTTATACCGCTCCTTTCTACACCGAGAAAAAAAAGTTGCAATCATTATGACACATAGTGGTGTATATAGACCTAAGACACTATTGTCATGGTGATTACAACACATTGTGTCATAATGAATGCAACTTTTTTGGGTTTTGGTGGTACTTTGGTTGAACCTGGTACGACACAAAAAGTTAAAAAAAATCAGGAATTGTTGGTTGTACTCAGTACAACTTTGGAAGAAAATTTCGGAAAACTCGGAAAACTCGACACATGAAAGTGGAAAATAAAAATATGCAAAAAAAAACTCATATACACACACTTTTCCCTTTACAATATTACCGTTAAAAACTTTTTATTTTTGACTGAACCTGGAGTTGAACCGCTGACTTTTTGGGGACTTGTAAACTTTCTGCTATTAATTCCGCGCGCGTACCGATTTGACCATGGAGACTTGTGATAGACTCAAGTTTTTATACTAACTTAACGATAAAACATTCTTTTCACAATTTTGATTGAACTAGTTCCCAAGAAAACCGAAAAATCATGCGAGAATACTTTTTCAATATTTTTTATATTTTTTTCATGTATATATCTAACTATTAATAATTTTTTTCAATAATTCGTAATCTAATAAAATAAATTTATGAAATTGTTTCCACCCAAAAAGTCATTGACTTTTTTACAAATCAATGTAAGAGTTTTCAGCTCGTTTGACGGAAAATGAATTATTTAACTAAATATCACAAATAAATTAGTGATTAATCATGATCAATATGCTAAATTCAAAAAAGTTTAATCAATTATTTTTAATGTTATGATTTGAATTTTTTTGTTGAATCAGACTCAACTTTCACATTTGCAAAAATTATTTTATTTACCGATATTATACAATCTTAGTTGAATTTAGTAGTTACCATAAAATTTTAATTAAATTCTTTAATTTTTTATTTGGTCCTAATTTTTGATGTCTTCTGCTTGATTTTTTACTTTAAAAATCTTTTCTTTTGATCTTGTAAAAGTATGAAAAAGTTGCAACAGTTACAACTAAAAGTTGTAAAGGTACCACCAACTACCACCAAAATATTCCTGAAAAATGTACCACCAAAAAGTTGCAGGTAAAACCACCATACCACCAAAAGTTTGTTCTAATTACAACCAAAAAAAATTCACAAAAAAAAGTTGCACTCGAAACAACTTTGTGTCGTACTACCACCAACATTTTTCTCGGTGTAGCAATCAAATTGAGTATGCAGTATAAAAAGTATATTTTATATTTTATAAATTGTATATGTTATATTAGATTTTACTTAAAGTTGAAAGCTTACAGACGTAAGATTATCAATTTTATAAAATTATATTAAAAACACGTAAATAATGTCTATCGCAAGTCTCATAAGTTTTTGGAATATAATAAATATTTATATGATTCAATCTAATGAACAAATATTAAAAGCATAAAGAACGCAGATTAAACCATTATTTATTTATTTTTGCTTCAAAATAGAGATTAGAGAAATCAAATTATATATTTATCAAACATTTCGGATTTTTTGTACATAATATGAACACATCCTTAGATAGAAATATTCGTTACTAAACAGTCAATAGTAATTTAACATCGCGATACTGCTTTTGATACATATGCAATGAAAAATTCGGATTTTTATTAAATTTTTATTTTGTATTCTAGAAGCTCTTGAATTAACGTCACCACGTCATTATTCTTTCTTCGTGGACAATCAAAATTCTTTTATTTCTTATTCGTTCGTTTTTTCAAAGAAATTAATTTTTAATTCAGTTTGATTTCTCGTTCGAACGAGCAAACAGCTCTTGTAAATTTCAGTAAACAATGATGATAATAAAGTAAACTTTATCGTTTCAAATTAATTCAAATTGTTTCGAATTGTACCGCAGTTTATTTTCATTGATTTGGCCAATATTATTTTTGTTTAAATATTTACTCCTAAGTGTGTGGAATTTTCAATAAAACCATCATTACTGGAAAATTCAATATGAGAAACAAATGGGAAATCTCAATTTTGGTAGTGCTAGGTAATTAATCCAAAAGTGTTATAGAAGCAAACATTAGTCATTTATTTTCATGACACATTCTTCAACATAAAATTATGTCAGAATCAAAAAATGTCTGCTTACAGTTATCTCGCATATATTAAATGAAACTTTTAAAAGAGAATTATGTTTAAAATTGGTCGAATAATTTGATAGGTTTGAGATAGGTAGAGATGATTTTTTGCGAGTCAGTACAGTTTTTATTAACATCAAACTTGACTTTTATGCTCAATTTGTTAAATGCCAACATCTTTAAACAAACAATTTACTTATCTTGTTGGAATACCAAATGATTCAGTTAAAATTGACAATTAAACGAAATATTATGGTTGGATAATAACTTAGCCATAATTGAAATCAATTCGATTGCAATTTCAACTGAATGTCATATTGGATTTAACATTATAGAATTAATTATCAAATCGTGCGAACAATAATAGTTTTAAAGTATCGTACTTGAGTATAGTTCTCATTATTGGTTTTTGTTTATTATCTATAAGTTATGATAGAAAAAATGCAGATGTCTCCAGTCTTAGTAGAAGAGCAAAGAAGTAGCTTCAACATTGGAACATGTACTTGGGTTATTGAAAGATCTTGCCCAGATGCAGACATAAAATTTTATCTATACACTAGATTGAACCCCGATGACAGACAAATGGTGCATATTGACGAAACCTGGGAAAGTTCCAATCTGTCCTCTTCAAACTTCAATCCCCAACATTCAGTGAAGATTATTATACATGGTTATAATTCTGATATGTTTTTAACGCCACTAATTGACATGAAAACAGGTACAACTTTCTACTTTGAAATTTTGAATAAAATGTTATCAAGTTAAGAAGTTTTCACAACAAATTTTTTTTAATTTTAGAATATTTACAACGGGGAAGCTATAACCTGTTCTATGTCGACTGGGCAATATTAGCACCAGGTCCATGTTACCCCAGTGCTGTACATAATACAAAGCATGTAGGAAACTGTATTGCACAACTTGTAGAACGATTGAATGAAGCGGGAAGCTCTGATGTTCATCTAATTGGATTTTCTTTAGGTTATTTTTGCAAAAAAAAATGCTTGTGATTAAATGTTGATTTGATAAAATTGTATGGTAATCATGTTATGATATACGTATCAAACTGCCATTTAATATTTGAACTTTATGGCATCGACCAGTAACTATAAGAAAGCCTGATTTTTCTCTGCTTTTATTAAAGTTAAACATCCTAACGTAACGTAAATGTGTTTTGGACATTCAATGCTCTTATAACTAAAAATTGCGCATAGGAAGCATCCATTTATTACGCACGCCTAAAGACTTTATTTACTTTTCATAACAAATATTTTTCAAGGCAAAAACGTACGTTACATTTATAACATAACATGCGGCTATTTTTCCTTATACTGATTTTGAAAAAATTCTCTTTAACAGGAGCTCAAGTGACAAATTATGCTTCCAACAAGCTTAAACCAGAAATTACTTTGCCAAGAATTACTGGATTAGATCCAGCCATGCCTGGTGAGAAACTTTTATAAAATATCACTAGAACAATATATGATAGATTCATTTGTCTTAGGTTTCACTTTCGCAGCTTTAGAAGACAAATTGGATCCTTCAGGTAATTCATTTGCTAAAAAATATATTTTGAATTTGTGATTTAATTATGTATATTTAGATGCAGATTTTGTCGATGTTATACATACCAATGCTCTCGTTCAAGGCAAATTAGAGCAATGCGGACACGTGGATTTCTATTTTAATGGTGGTGTAAGAATACCAACACGGTTATTTAGGAATTACTTTCTTATCTAGTTTTCCTTCTGTGCTTGTAGATTTTTCAACCAGGATGTGCCACGAACAGAAATAGTTAGTTATACAATTTTAACGATCATACCATATTAATTTTAATTTCACAGATCCTTTTGCTTGTTCGCATCACCGAGCTCCAGATTATTTTTCAGAATCTATACAAACCATTTTAGGTTTCTGGGGTTGGAGTTGTCACAGCTACATTTATTATTTACTTGGTATGTGTAAACCAACAAAAACTTCTTTCCAGGCAGTAGCCGGTGAAGACTGTAAAATTTCAAGTCGTGGGATGTTCATGGTTCCAACTAATGCGGAATCCCACTACGCAGTTGGAAGATTATCTGATGTCATAGCAACTACCAATGAACCTCCACTTCCCATATCGACTAACTATCTAAAAAGTTCTGATCCTTTTCAGCAGACAATTGATAGTTGGGGAAAGTTGGAGGGTAATTTCAATAACTTAAAAACTTATAATGATTTGTTTTCTGGAGATTCATTTGAAGAAGATTGGAGCTTTTACAGCAAAGTACGTTCTAATAAAGTTACTGATGATTTTATTATCAAACTAAGACAGCAACATGAGGATGAGATGAACCAGATTCGTAAAATTTCTAATCGAAAAAATGTTGTTAAATTACCACCATCCAAAAGGAAATTGACTTCACGGAAAAATAAAAAAAGACCAACAAATACAACAACCCAGCAACAACTGTTTGAAGAGTTCAAAAGTAATCAAACATTGGGAATAAACGACAGTGACTTATCAGAAATGTACACAATATAAACATAGAACATAAAAACATAAGTTTTTAATTGTTTGATTACAATTTTCAGAACCAAAAAAGGAATGATTTGGTATTTCATTTCAGCACAAAAAACAATTACTAGAAAGAAGTAAACACTATACAAATTGTGGGTTAATAAAATTGAATAAAATAACGTCTTGTGAAGCAGGAAAAAGATTACATTTTTATTTGAAAAATATTGTTTTGTTTTTACAAATGGTTCATCGTGTCTAATCACATAAACTCGTATCATTGGTCTTAAAAAAAATTTTCAATTCACCTTGAGCTTGAAAATAAAACTTTTGGGTTCATGGAGAGTTTTTGCGCTTAGAAACTTACAGCATATGCAACAGTAGCACAGGTGTTTATTGAGAAACGGGTTGAAGGGATGCTATCATTTATTTAAATTTAAAAAGCATACTCGTATGATATAATTGGTTTTGCTCAAACATCGTTGCTGAAGATAGTTCTTTGGAGTATATCGTTTGCTTTGCAATCCTAGTTGTAGTTATAAAAAAAATTTGAAATATTAATTAAAAAATAATGCAATAATATTTTGCATAATTATCAATAGAAACTTCTACATAAATGTGTTCAAACCGGAAATATTTTCCAAAGAATATGCTGAAAGTACATTTAACATAAGCTTCAGGCAATTGTAATAATTTTTTTTTTTAAATAATGCACAAAGTGTTTCATATAAATTCAAAATTTTTTGATTTCGTAGTTAGTAATCAATTATACTTCAACTTTATAGAAACAAAAATGAGCCCGACTTTCCTGACTTTATTAATATTGGTAGTGTGGAAAGGTAAATTATAATTGTTCCTCTATAATTAGAGTGAACATGGAAATCATTTTGAACTGTTCTGAACTTTAAAGGTTGAAGATCAACGGTTCAACATTGACCCAATTTCATCTCAAATATTTGAAACTCATCATTAAACTGCAATAACAATAACTTCTGTACAGCCATAACTATTTTGTCCACATTTTGTTTTAATGTGTTTACTGACTACGGGAAATTCCGAGTTCAGTGTCAACCAAGTTTTTGTTAGTTATCATTCAAAACCTCTGTAAAAATCATTTTGTTTTGGGAAAATATATAAATCAGATTTTTATATCAGAAATCCTCAGTTTCCAACTACACAGTGACATGATCAAGTCGTAAAAATCTTTAAAAATATATCTTTTGAAAATGTACTCAAATATGTTTTTCGGTTTATTATGTCAAACTACAATTCTTAGGAATGTATTGCAAGTGGATCGTGCGTAATCATAAAAGCATCTCAGTTTAAAAAAATATTATAAACACATTTTATGTTATAGCTCAATGCAGTAATGTCAGTGATATCAGAGCTATGGATCCTAACTACGGTGTAACTTGGATGTTTTTTCCAGAGTAGGTTTTGATAGATATATTACAGCATGGATTAACAAACCTATGAATTCATTGATAGTGGGCAAGGAAATCCTCAGATAATTGATCTCACTACGCCTGAACCAGGCTCACGAACTGATCCCAAATTCATCGATGAGGACCCAGATTCCAAGGTCAATATGTACTTATACACAAAAAATACAAAAGGAAACCCTAGAAAGATTAAAATTGAAAAAGATGACTTAAGAAGAGATGTATCTTTTGATGGAGATTATGATGGTAATAAACCCACAAAAGTAAATACACAAAAATAATCAAAAATTTACACATATGACTCATGTGTTGGTTTCATAATTTAAATAGTTTATTATTCATGGATGGAAATCAAACTCTAATGATCCAGTGATACAACTCATTAAGGATGCTTATTTAGAAGAATCAGATGTCAATGTTATTGGTAAGATCAATTACGGTTGCCTTTAATTATATATTATCTGTGGTAAAATTCTGTAAAATTCAGGAATTTTTTTTAGCTGTTGATTGGAAAGAGCTAGCTGCCGAAAACTATTATTTTAAATCTGCAAGATCAACAAAAAATGTAGGTCAAAATGTTGCTGCTGTAATTGATCACGTGGTTAATAAAGAAAATGCAAGTCTAAATGATATACATGTAATAGGGTAAATTATAAATACAAGTTTAAAATACATTAAAAATAATTTAAATGTCATCATCAGTCATTCATTAGGAGCTCATACAGCAGGTTACTCTGGGATGTACACTAGATCTGGAAAAATTGGAAGAATCACTGGTTTAGATCCAGCACTTCCTGGCTTTCAAGACACTAACAATCCCCAACAAAAGTTGGATCCCTCAGACGGTAAATGTGTTAATAAACAGTGTAAACTTATGTGCTAAATTTTTTAAATTATCAGCTCAATTTGTGGACGTTATTCATACTTGTTCTGGAATGCTAGGACATGACAAAAATTTGGGTGATGTTGATTTTTATCCTAATGGTACTAAGTGATACATTGTTTTAAATTTTAAAGTTTTAAATGATTACATTCAATTAAATTTCAGGAGGTAGAGCAAATCAACCGGGATGTGAAGGTTTTCCTGATTTCGTGGGTGCATGTAGTCATGGCAGAAGCTTCGAGTACTTTGCTGAAAGCATTCGTTCTCAAAACGGCTTCATGGCAGTTGAATGTCCAACTTGGAATGAATATAAAAACAAGCAATGTAATAAAGATCCAATACGAATGGGAGAATATGTTCCCAAATCAGCGCGTGGGACATATTTCCTTGAGACTGGGGGAGGGCCTATTAGTTTTGCAAGAAACATAAAACTACTATTTTAATCACCTACGTATTATATTATTTTGATCTCAATTTTTTAAATACTGAATAAGAATAAAATATTGTACTAATGTTTTAGTAGTATTCCATCCTGTGAATATTTCTAAAGAAATAAAATGTTTTTATAAATTAAAAAAAAAACTATTCTGAAGCTTATAATTATATAGCAACATCATAGTTTAGATAGAAATTTCATGCAGGTTAATTTACCTTATCGGTTCATTGTATTCCCAACACTTAAAGTTATTTAAATTTATTTATAATTTTTAAAAAGAGTAAAAGAAAATAGAAAATTAAAAATTTGGTTTTCCGATTCGAATTTTATAAAAAATATACATTCATTTTGTTTTAAAAAAAACCTTAATTAAAAACTAATCGATTGAATATCTTTTGAGTTTATTACATTCTGTAAAAGCATTGATTATTAATTATAAATTATTCATTAAA
Source organism: Parochlus steinenii (assembly GCA_038502155.1). NCBI lineage: Eukaryota > Metazoa > Arthropoda > Insecta > Diptera > Chironomidae > Parochlus > Parochlus steinenii. The sequence continues at coordinate 395,482 of JAXCIN010000015.1, read as the reverse complement.
TACTCCGCTTTTGCTATATAAATAAAGTTTCAATTAAAAATTTATATCATTTATTAATATTTTTGCAATTGAGTCACTTAAAAACATGAAAAATCAACTAGAATGGCTATTCAGTTGGTTGTGGTTATTTCATTCAATAGTAATTCCAAGTAATGAATTCAAAGTATATTGTTAATGCAATGATGCAACCAAAATTATCTATATTATAGTGAGGTGCAGTTTAGAGAATAAAAACCTTGATATAGTAGGATCCAATAATATTGAGTTGTCCACTGAGATATTTCCGAAGTAATTTTTTCGATTCTTATCATAAAACTATATTAAACTAAAAATAAATAATAATTTACAGTGATAATTATGTTTCGGAGGATGAAAATGAAGATGACCCAGACATGTATATTAACCTGTATCTTTATACTCAAAATGCAGTCAATGATTCTAAACTTATAGTCGCTCGAGACGTTGGCACTGAAGATAGAGTTGAATTTGATGAAAGTTTTGACAGTTTAAAGGAAACCAAATTTATCATTCATGGATTCAATTCAAACCTGAATAGTGACATCATTCAAAGAATTAAAAATGCCTATCTGGAAGAATTTGATATTAACGTGATTGGTGAATTATAGAGATTTTTTTAAATTATATCAGCTTATACGTATTGCAAAATGTTGTAAGGTATTGCATAAAACCTAGACAAATTCAAATCATAATGTGCAATAATATCAACAAAAATAAATTAATGATTTAAATTGTAAATTTTCAATCATAGCTATATGTAATCTATCTTTTAAGCCGTTGATTGGAATGTTCTGGCTGCTGGATTAAATTATCCAAGAGCTTTGAGATCAACAAAAAAAGTTGGAAGGACTGTAGCAGTTGTTATAGATTACTTGGTTCAAAGAGCCCAGGTGGAAATAAATGCCATTTACACTAAGACATACACTAGAGAAAAAACACTAGAACCTTCCCCGTAGAAACACTAAGCTTAGTGTGGTTTTAAAACACTAAGCGATTGTGTATGTTCTAGTGTATCCTAGTGTGGAATTTTTGAAAAATTAAAAAATATAAATTTTAATTATACACTAGAATATTCTAGAAGTACATAATTTTCTAGTGTACTTTCTTTTTTGCATCTTTTTAAAATTTGGGTTTGAACCGCTGCCGCACATTTGTGAGGCAGCGCGCAATCCACTCGGCTGTATTGCCAACTAGTTTTATGTGACTTTTAACTTACTTAAGCGACCACCAAACATGTAATATTTGAAAATTATTTATTATTAAAATCGCTCACATTTTTGGCAATAATTAATAAATATTAAACGAGTGATTGAAAAAACATTTTGGATATTCAAAACAATATTTTTCCGATAAATTAATAAAGGGTTACTACTAAAGTTTTTCATGAAATTTGAAAAATTGGCAAAAATAATATTTTAAAAAAAAGATTTGGAAATCATCATTTTAAAATTATGTTTTAAAAAGATGAAATAAATTTTAAGACAAATAATATTTCAAAATTAAAAGAAATTTTATACTTTAAAAACATCTCAAATACACAAAAGAAATACCAAAAATGCTTTCAACAGCAAATTCAAGAATATTAAATCTAATATTTCACCAAATACCAAAAATATGAAAATTTGAATTTTCAAGATATTAAATTTTCCACACTAGAAAACACTAGAATACACTAGAAGGAACACTAGGAATTTAAATGTTCCTTAGTGTATTCTAGTGTGGTCATACACTAGGATACACTAGAGAGCACACATTTTCCTAGAAGCTAGTGTGTCTCTTAGTGTATCCTAGTGTAATATTCTAGGAAAAAGTGTACTTTCTAATGTATTCTAGTGTACCTACATTAGGACTTGAACCATATTTCCACCTGGGAGATAACGTAAGTTTAGACAGTATCCACATTTTGGGGCATTCACTGGGAGCTCATGCAGGTATATGTATAGCCATACAAAACGTTTTTAAAACTAAAATTGCATTATTCTAGCTGGATTTTCTGGAATGTACACCACTTCTGGTAAAGTTGGTCGAATTACTGGAATGGATCCAGCATTACCTGGTTATTATTAAAGTTCAAACTTTGATCTAGATTAAAACAGTGATTAATTTGTTTACGTTTTTTTTGCAAGGTTTTCGACTGGGTAGTCCTGATGACCATTTAGATCCAGAAGATGCAGCATTTGTAGATATAATCCACAGTTGTATTGAAGGTTATATTGATAATATGTATTATTAGGTTATATTGTATTATTATTATTATCTTAAATATTTTATTTAATCATATCGATTATAATAGGTTACGGATTTGGCAGCAACCTTGGGCATGCAGATTTTTTCCCAAACGGTAAACAATTATTGTTGAATTTAAGACTAGTTTAATATTTATTTCAAAAAATAGGAGGCTATTGTTTCCAACCTGGATGCTTTCCTGGACCTCCTTTAGAACCGATAGGTGTTTGTAGTCATTCACGATCATATTACTATTTTGCTGAAAGTATTACTACAAGAAATGGATTTTTATCGCGCCAATGTGAATCATATTCAGATTTTCTGGGAAACCAATGTGATTCTTCAGTTTTGATACCAATGGGTGATGCAGTACCACGGACAGCTCGTGGAACATATTATTTACGCACGGGATCTGGACCAACTAATTTCGCACAAAACAATGTATAAAAATTAAAAACACAGAACCAAAATCTGTTGTGAATAATTTTTTTGTAAATTCTTTTAAAAAATAGGTTTTGTATAAAAAAAACACAAAAAGCAATTCTTTCCTTACATGTTTTAAAAATTCGTTAAAAATATTTGATTATGGTACTAATATAATACTGACTATAGTATAGCTGTATAGGTAACAAATTTTTTTTTTAATGTCAGTTGAACTCGAAATTTTGGTGTGAGAACAACATATCATAGTTTGGTTAAAAAAAATGCCCAGATTGATTGTTATCAATCTTTTTTGTACAGTTTGGATAGGTAACATAAAATAAATATAAAACATGTGTTTTCTTAAATATCTAATTCAAAATCAACAGTATCTGAATGTCATTTAATGAACGAAGTTGGAAATGAAAAGCGAGACTTAAAGATTCGTCTGAAGTATTTAACTCTTTAAAGTATTACATTTGATTTTATCACTTCTGTATTTTAAGTTCTAGTAGGGACATAAAGATGTTTGATCTACTTTCATCCAACTTGAAAATCGATACTGATGAGGATGTACATTCAAAAATTAATTTTTATTTGTACACAAAATATTTTGGAAATGAACCAAAAATAATTGTTATGACAAACTATTCGAATATTTTAATAGACGACAGCTTCAACAGAGTGAAACCGACAAAATTTCTCATACACGGTTGGCTATCAAATCTGGATATGGCAATGATACAAGTTATAAAAAATGCTTACATGAATGAGACAGATTACAATGTTATCGGTTGGTCACTTCCTAAAAAACTATATGCTCATTATCATTGATAGATTTTTGCATTTTGTTTTATTTCAGCTGTTGATTGGAAGGATTTAGCTACTGGTCCCAACTATGTGAGATCAGTGAATATGACTAAAATTGTGGGGAAAGCTATTGCATGTTTAGTAGATCACTTAGTGAAAATTGAGAACGTTAACTTGGATACAATTCATTTGATAGGGTAATTATCACATGTTTGGTTAAATATTCAAGCTTGCTTTGTTTGAACTTCAAAAATTGTAAAGGCACTCGCTTGGAGCTCACATTGCTGGTTATGCTGGGATGTATATAACAGCTGGTAAAATAGGGAGAATCACCGGTTTGGATCCAGCAATGCCTGGTAAGCTTCACTTAAAATTGTTTAATATGATTTTACTTTTTATTATATATTCAGGATATTTATCTAAAACCAACATCAATAAGAAACTGGATAGATCTGATGGTGAGTCTTTCAACTTATTTAAATTTATTGTGTATTTATAACTTTATATATAATATACCTCAGCAAAATTTGTTGACGTAATTCACACTTGCTCAGGTAAATATGTTAGATGTTTCATTAACAATTATAATATGCAATTATGAATCAACAATAGGAATTTTAGGATACGAACAAGGCATAGGGCACTTGGTAAGTAATTTAATCATTAATAAAGAAATATAATTGAATCCTTTTGTAACTAACAGATCATTTTCACATAAAATTGCAGGATTTTTTTCCAAACGGTAAAATATACTTTACAATTTATTTTATACTTCAGTCTTTTAACGTGGAATTTATCAATTATATAAAGGTGGAAGACCTATTCAACCTGGTTGTGATGGTTTTTCAGACATTGTTTATGTTTGCAGTCATCAAAGAGCATTCCGTTTGTTTGCTGAAAGCATTCAAAAAAGAACTGGATTTACAGCGTACCAATGCTTAGACTGGGAGCAGTTCAAAATTAAAAACTGTAACCCAGACACAGTTCAAATGGGTGAATATGCTATATTCAACCAATCTGCTAGCGGATCATTTTTCCTTGAAACTTTGGGTGGACCCGAAATTTTTTCAAAATCGTGAAATGGCAAAAATTTAATTTTATCAAAGTTTTGAATTATGTGATTTTATTAGAATTAATTATTATTTTACATAAAAGTTGTATACATTCATTTACATAGACAGTTAGTAAAATTGTTGCGAGTTAAGAGCTCAATCAATTATATCCGTTCTGGATATTGTCTCGTTGTTTGATCTGTCTGGCATTAAAATATCCTCCTCTCTTGGTGCAATAACAAAAGCTTTGAAACCATCAACGTCATCCAGTTCCTTACTTGTAAATTTGCCAGCAAATGTGGCTCGTCCAGCATATGGAGGCTTGTAAACGAATTTTGCCTGAGCGATACCTTTCACTGGAACATCTGGTACCTTATTAGTGTATGAAATTAAATTATTACATTTATATCTAATGAATTTTATTAATTATTTACTTTAAGTATAATTGGTTTTTCGATGCCGTTCCCTTCAATTTGAAAAATTCCCTTCTTCAAAGGAATTGGTAAGGAGTTTTCTAAGCGTACGTGTACTTCAATTGCCTTCTGATGAGTAGGTTTTCCTACGAAACTGAATTTGATATCCGGTTTCCTCACTCTGAAATCGTCTTGAGCAAAATATTCATAATCTGTGCCTTGAACCAAGCACATACATGCAACATTGAAGCTTGACTGATCCCTCAATTTTTTATAATAATCATTGAAGCCAACATCAAGTTTAACTGTTTGAGTAGTTTTTGGTTCCAGTGTTTCAGTAAACTTTATTCTTTTAACTTCCTCGTGATTTTTTCCAGTGTAGAGTACTGTTTCTACAAAAAGCGATCCCTGTATTGTGTGTTGTTGTTCAGTTGATTTATTTGTGATTTGAAGTATCTGTATAATATTGAAAAATATGATTAAATCAATAAACCTATATAGTGTCTCAAGCTTACGACAGAAAATGGTTCTCCTATTTTTATGTCATCATTAAGTTCAAAATTGAAGTAAACTTCGTTAAATTCCTCATTCAAGTAATATCTTGAAAATGAACTATTTGCCTGTTTCAGAGCCTTGAGCATAGTAGCTCGTTCTTCTTGTGATTTCTCTTCAAATTTGTAACTTCGTGTTATATCCTCACGCTCCCATTTACCAATTTTTTTAGTACTTATACTATGGCCAATACCAAACTCATCTTTTTTAATCAACTTTAATGGATTTTCTGGTCCTGCATACCGCCAGTAAACCTTATCAGCATTGACCTTAAAAAAACAGTAATTTTATTACCAAGGAGACAAGTAAATAATGTTTTAATACCTCAGCATATAAGAAACTATTGTCGTATGGTTTCAAAATATCACCAAATTTTACACCATGAACACTGGCTGGACCACAGCGGTACATCATGTCTGACATTTCTAAAGTGTTAAGGTAATGGAGAGAAAATTTGCCGTTATCCAATGAATAACCAATATAATTTTATTCTCATTTTTACCTTGAGGAGTGGCATCTACCGCTTGCCAACCATCGTATTCTTGATCATCGTTCTGATTTAAATCTGGTCTTTTCATCCAAACCTCGTTCCAGACATGATAATTCCAGATAGAGTCTGAATTCATCTCTTCCATAAGTATACCATCATCATCAACAAAATAATCTACAGTTAAAGATGCTTGGGTGTCATGAGCTGACGAATAATTTGTGATTATCCTTGATGGTATGCCAACAGCGCGCGCAACTTAAATTCACAAGATATGGAATAATAAAATATTTTTCTACAAACGAAATTTGAGGTTTATTCACTTGCTGTTAAACTTCCTGCAAAAACCCAGCACTGTGCGAATTTAACTGGCTTTTTATTTTTCCAAAACTTTTGCAAGATTTCTGAAGATCCAACCCATTTTGTAGGTGATAATCCTCCTGTGAAGTCTGTCGTCCAATTTCCAAGAAGTAAACCATCGTCGTCTGGAGAATTCTAAAATAAATTCAACTGCGATATAAGTTTTTTTTCTCTCGTAATAGGCTTTGAAAAGGAAGTTCTGGAGCGCTATGTTATATATTTTTTTAATTTCTATTTTTTTTTTTTTTTTTAGTTTCTGAGACCAAGAGCATCATAAAATTTTTTCTAGGTAAGTTTTAGAATCTCCTAAACAACAATTTATAAATCATGCATTATCATGTTAACTTAATATATAAAAGTAAATGTACCACAGCAGCTGAAAGAGCTCTGCTCACTCTAACGGGGTCACCTCGAGCAGAAGGACTAACTTTTCCAACATAAGCAATAATGTGTAGAGCACAATCCAAACAATCACGATCAAATTGTCCCAGTTTCCATATTGATGGCCTAAAGTTTTTATTTAAAAAAGCTGTTTTTCAATTCATTACTAACGCTTTTTTAACCAACCTCAGTCTATTGTATGAGCCTCTATAAATTAGAGTAGCATCCGATAAGACATATTCTTTGCGTTCAGCTTCATCTAAAAAACATTCATTAGTTATTTGTTAAATTTATCAATTTATAACTGCGTAAACCTTTTAAATAAACTTGGTCTTGAGGACACCAAGCGTTGAAGAGAACGAAGAATGGTTTTGGCAAGCTGTAACTTTTTGAAGCTCCACCGATAATTTTTGTGTCAATATCAAGCATCCACGGTGTAACAATGGCCTAAATCAATGTATAGTCAACATTTATAGTACATGCATTTTTTTTAATGTGTTTTATTACATTTGCAGCTGGTTTAATTAGAATCTCAAGAACATCACGATTTATTTTATCCACAACAGCTCCCCATTCGTTGGATGATCCTAAATCTTTTGAAAAGTTTTTTAACGATACTCCAATTAAAGTGCCATGACCATAATTGGGTTGTTTTACATCAGCAACTGTGAAAATTAAACTTATAGCATCCTTTTCAACGTTGTATGGCCGATTGCAGTTCAATTTTAATCTAAAATTTCAAATGGACAAGCTTTATTTTTATTAATATGTAGAATTGTAGAGTGGATCCTTGCTCACTTGAATGCTTGCCCTCTTCGAACAACTAGCTTTGGCATATCTTTCCTCTTCATACATTCAAATCTATCTGTGTGATGATCTTCTCCATTCAGATCAGTACATAGATCAACACTCTGTATGGACAACACTGACTCGGTATAAGCAGAATCTGCAAATTTAAATGAACGTTTATTTTATTAATAATCATAATAAATTTTAACATTTGAAAGAAAACACTTTTAAAGCTTTTAAAATTTTTAGAAAATTTTTATAATTTCGGTAAGTATTATAAACAGATACAATAAATATTCACAAATAAATAATAATATATGTTAAGAAATATTACAAAATACTGGATGGTGTTCCATTTTGAATGACCGGAAAAAAACCATTTTGAACTGCTGAAGAAGCTCGAAAAGTTTCATGAATCTTTTCAATTTTATCATTATCGAACGCATTAGAATTATCTCTTTCGTCCATAATCAAGCCAAATAGAGGTGATGCTCGAAAGTTTGCAGGCGCTCGTTGTTTGGGAATCATCTCTTGTGGTAAATTTTGTAAATTTTGTAAAATTTGATCGCGATTGTACCTCAGCGTGAACGGTGTAAGAAGTGTTGTTGATGGTCTAAAGGTAGTTGTACTCTCTGTAGGAGAGGTACCACGAGTCCTCGAAAGATTTCTTGTTCTTTGACTGTTGTCATTAGGTGCTACAGAGACTCTTGGTGCGGGACTTTCAAAACGTGCAACTCCCCTGAATGGCTTTGGAACAACAGTACTATAATAGTTATGAGCAGGCTTTGTCATTGGCATTAGATGAATATTCATAATTGGAGATGTCGTCTTGACCAAATCATACATTTTTGCGGTTTCTAGATGTTCATAGTAATCTTTTGCGTTAGGCTGTATGTTTTGTTGGCTTAATCTCATAATATCATGAGTTTTTTGATGCATTGCCTAAAGAGAATTTATAACTGTAATATTCAGTAGCAGAATGTCGTTACGATCACGACGCGTTAAATTAAATATTAAAATTCCAAAAATTTTAAAACTAAATTAAGCATTAAGGAATATTTACCTGCAAAGCTCCCTGTACATGCTCAATCATCATTCGATGGTCAAAATCAAGTTGCTGAGCCATACCTTGATCAAAAGTGTTAGAAATCTCAGTAACTGGCTGTGCTGTTAAAAAAGTCTCTGTTGTGGATTGCGTTACGGGGTTTTCAGTTACTTCGATTTCTTGCTCATCTCCAGAAAATCCTTGAGAAGGACGTTTCAAAAAATTTGTTCTTGTTCTGGTGTCGTAAACAACTTTTCGCATTTTTGGTCTTGATGTGAATTCTTGTCGAGGATTTAATGTTGTTGAGACTGAATTATTATCTTTAAGAGTACGATATTTTGTTCTGTTTTGTCTTGGCTTTTGAGTTGTTGTAACTTTGGTGTCTTCATAAGAATTCTTTGTAGTTGTCCGTAGCTTAGAAAAAGAAACTTTTCCTCGTTTTTTCTTCTTGAACATTTGCGAAAGTTTATCTTTGATAGCTACCATATCAATATCTACTGACGTGACTAATTTGCTTTCGGATTCTTCCAAAACTTCATCTGAAGGTTTTCTATTTAATAAACGTTTTTTGATTACAATTTTTCTTTTTGGAGATTTTTGTTTGAATATTTGAATTGTTTCTTCTGTTGAAAAGGTTGTTGGCATTGTCGTCAATGGCAATTCTTCAATTTCTTGCTCCAATCCCGGATATATTAAATACAAACTGTTGCGATCAGTTTCGTTGGCAGTAAATTTAGCCTTCATTTCATTTGGATAAATAAGTGAAATATCGTTCAAATTCTTTGACTCTCTATTATTTTTAGTATCGTCGAGCGACTCAATTACAGATAATTCTGAATTTGCAGTATCTAGTAAATCTACAGTATTTTCTGGAGCTATGGTATTTGAATCGCCTGACTCTTCAATATTTCCAATTTCTGTAGTGGTAACATCAATATTTTCTGTAGTCGTCTCTGAATCAAACATCTCAATAAAATTTGCTGCTTCAACGATAACTTCTCTGACCACACGTGCTTCTTTGGTACCTTTAATCTCCAACTCACAGCATCTCACATGATCAATCTCTTTACACTTTAATACTGTGCTGAAATATTTTGAATCATCTGAATCAATTGATCGGTAGATTGTTGCACATATATTCAGTGGCACGCAAGCACAAATCTCTCTTGGGCTAAAACTATGCATATTGACGATATTTTCTTTAACATGCTCACCAGTCACAAGGGATGTTAATAATATTATGAACAGTAAACTAAAAGTACACAAACATTTAATTTTATACATAATAAATTAAATAAGGGAACATTAGAAAAATACCTTTTTAAAAAGTTGGGCAACATCTTTGTCCACACTCGAATAAACTCAGCTTTAAATGTAGTACTTGCAGATTAAAACCGAAACTAAGTTCAATTTTACCTAAACCACATGCTTTATAGAAATTTCCCCTATTTTTGTGATTATACTTTATAAATAGAGAAAACCCGATATTATACAAATTTTCGACAAAAGTTTCCGAGTAAATATGCTATATTAAAATTATTCGAAGTTTTGACTCATAAACCACTTTTACTTTTCTTTATGTCTTCAAATACAGGTTCTCTTTTGCAAACCCTTTGGAACTTCCATTTAAACTTTTGTGATGGCATAATTAATTTTTAATTATATAGATTAATATCTTAGGCAAGAAGTGTACAATAAGAAGGAGGCAGAGTTCAATTTATAATTCTTAAAAATCTCACTGTGTTATCAGATTATTTAGCTCAAAAGAACCATGTCTTTATTTAATTTAGTCAAAGTTGCTTAAGTAAAATTCGTATAACAAGAGAAGATATCGTGAAACGAATATTACATTTTTTATGCAACATGACTGTTTCCTTGAAGTATAAAGTCATAAATCATTCTTTTCATTTTCGATGTCCAAGGACAGTAAATTCTTTTCAATAGATTCATAAATATTATGATTATTACAACTTTAAAAATTTGCAAGTATTGACATTATGCAATCATAAGGTAAAATAATCCTCCCTGATTCCAATAAAGTGATTAATGTCGGATTAATGTTTGTCCTGATGAATTATTTTGCAACATATAACAAAACGTATCAAATCCTACTAATAAGCCATATTTCTTGAATGTATTCGTTCAATACATTACAAAGCTTGCCGGGTTTTATGGATATTTAAAATTCAGCATGATATTGCCGTATTAAGTAAAACCAAAAAAGAGAAACATTGAAACATATTATTGTGCTTCCACAAGTTGAAAAATTCAAAAAATGTATCGGTTGCTGAAATGTGCAAATTGTGTAGAAAATTGTTTTGAGTTATTCTCCAATTCTTCATCATATTTTGCACATTTTGCAATTGCGTTTCATTGTTATTCGTTTTTACTGCTCGAATTGAATTTAGAATCTAAATATTTGCTGAGCGTAGGCGTGAAACTACTAAAACGATTATAAATTTTTGAGATCGTTTTCATTTCAAATTTATTAATATGGGCAGCTAAAATTTGCGGTTCTGCTTATAATTCCGAATAAAGATATTTTATAAAGGCTACACCAGACAGAGCTTTTTTAGCATAGTTTTATTACTTATCGTATTTTCTTTTACATATAAGAACGCTCTTCCATTTTTAAGAGGCATAGTTATAGTATATTTTAGGATTCAAATGATGTTTATCTTATTTATTCATTTATAATATTTCGCATGCAACCACAGAAAAGACTTTCACGTATATAGTAAATCTACACTAACTTGATAGAAAACGGTTTCCAATTATTGGATGAATTAGAGAAGATGCGGTTCATAAGTAGAAACTTGGAAATATTATTATAACTGAAATATATTTTGGTGTGAAAAGCGCTTAATACATATTCTGATGGCTATTCAAACCTTTCGACCTTCAGCAAAAATGTTAATATTAAATCCCCACACAGTTTTTAACTATTATTATTGAACAATCGAATGATCACACTTTTCCACAAATTCATTTTTAATTTGATCTATATGTAAATGTTCTGAAAATAATTAAACAGTCATAGCATATTCTCCAGTGTAGGAAAAAATCATTACATACAGTTTAATCAATAACTATAGTTGTTAACGCAATTAATAAAGAAATTATTTTTAGTTCTGACCGGTAGAATGTTTTTACGAAAAATAATGTTCAAACTTGCAAGATTATACAATTATACATAGATCTTTAAAATTATTTCTTGGTGAACAAGAATATATAAATATCAAAACATAAATATTATGCATAACTTATGAACTTCTTAATTCTATTGATAAACTCACTTCTTGGCACAAAATGCATGTTGGGACGTGGAGAATGAATTCTATATTTGTTGCGACTCCAAAAAGTTGGAACGTGCTCGTTTAACCAGTAAGAAAATCTGTTTGTACTCATACTGAAATCGATTTTCTTTTATTAATCTGTATAAATAATGATCAATATTCAATTACCAATTTGTCTAATAATTATTATACAACATATTTTAAATTAATTAGTTGATTTGAGTTAATAATTTAAGTGGTTAACAATACATGTGAGTCAAGTTATTATCCATTTTAATTGTATTAAATATGAAACGTAAGGTCAATAGAGTAAAATAAATTTTATCCGATGCTCAAAAACTAAGCATAACCGAAATTGAACATACACTTTCAAATATAAAAATATAAATCTTTTGCAAATTCTGTTGTCACACTATTGTTAACTTTGTTAACGACCACTCACTATAGCTGCTTTAAGAATACTGAATGAGTATAAATCAATGATCTTCGAAAAGAGCGAAAAATGCGCGCCTTGATCATCAAGCTCATTTAAACATTTTTATACTTGATGGAGGAGATTCAAACAATTGTCATAATTGAAGCTTTGTACCTCAATGTGCATCAACAACCGAATACAAATACATCAAAATTTTTTTGTATTATAAATATTCGTAAATTTGACTATAAAGTAGTTCCTGAACATTTTTACCAATTGGTCAACTAATTAAGAAGAAAATTTGTATTTGATTTAAGCAAGAACATCTTGATATAATGACATCACTGGTATTTCAAGTATAAACGATGAAGCTATTTTTGATGCAGATACATTCAACAACTCCACTCTTTGAAGAAAGACACTAGATGTCTTGAATTAAAATGCTCGCAGAGTAATTTTTTCAATTTTTTTCTATTTGCAATTTAGAATATATCATTTAAAAAGAAACTAAGTATCTTAAATAAAATTAATGTACCCAAAATATTTTTCCTTGATAAAAATGTAATTAAATACTATTTACAACATATTACCTGTGCTATCTATGTATTTAAGTGACATGCTATCCATTTTACTTCCAGTAAGATTTTCAGTAGTAAGAGAATTGGCCGGCTGAGACCAAAATTTGCTGACTGGGTAGCAGCATTGGCAGAGTCCATTTAGACAGCACTTGCATTTAAAACTAGATATTTTGTTGCCCATTTTTTTGTAATATGTTTTGTGATCCACAAACTAAATTTCACTTTCGATTTCAAATTCGCAATTATTGCTTAATAAACAGAATCAACCTTCCAACATTATTTTCTATTCCGGTTTCAAAATTGTGTGAAATTTTTTTTAGAAAACTTTGATGAAATGATCTAGTGGAGTTATCGACCAAATTCACAGAGAAGGCGATTAAATATATTTGACCATTCTAGTAAAATAAGTCATCAATTCTCCCATATTGAACAATTTGAATCAAAAGATTTAATATGAAGGTGTATGAGTAGGTTAAGGCTGATTTATACTTGAAAAATTTCAATTTCATTGGAATGTATTTAGATATATAAATAATGCCTTATACCGTTAAATTAGTGATGATCTAAACAAAATCGAATAACACAAAGTGATAAATCAACAACCAGGTTTTAAAAACATACAAACATCTCAAGATGCATGTTAAGCAGCCACTTGAAGAGATAATACTTTGAGCACAATGTTTGGATAATTGATTATTAATGAGTTGTGGCTAAATTTTGCAAAGCAATGTTTTTTGCAACATATATGGTTTTTATTTTTAATTTTAGCTTTCGTATTTGCATTTGTCACGTTTAAGATAATAAATTTATTATTCAAAATTACTCGATCGCTATTCTTTTAAAGATTTTCTGAATTCCACGAGTGGAATTTGCACGAATATATTTTGAATATAAAAAAAAATCGAAATTAAAAAAAAAAAATTACAAAATATACTATATCTACATTTTATTTTCACTAAGAATTTTCGGCAACATTTTGATAAATTAATTTTTTTTATAATAATTTTTATTTAACCTTTTTTGTTTTTTGTTTGCCCAAATTGCAATCTAAGAATAAAAATAATCATTCAAAAAGTGATATCATCAATGACATTGTTTATTGTATTCTATTCAACTTGTAAAAAAAAACACCTCCACTGGACATTGAAAAAAGTCTCTATGAATTTGAAATCAAATCTGTAGTTTTCTTACAAAAACTCACAACAACCGATCTAAAAAACACGCATCGCGATCGAATCCAAAATCAAACTAAAAAAGCTTAATATTTTCTTTCAGTCAATACTTAAAAAATAATTTAAGGCGACCTTAGAGCGCTGAAACATGTGTTTTTTATGGACGTTGTTTTTATGAATGAAAAATGTATTTTATTATAGGCGCAGTGAGACTAAATATATTTACTATATATGTTTTTTATTCTTTCTTTTTCTAGGAACAACTACTTTTCATTGATTTTCTGAAACTGTGATACTATAATTTAAAAAAATATTTCTGATAATACCGTTAATATATTGACATAATGTTTTAATTACTGATATATCTAAATCAATTATTTAACAATTTGATTAGATTCTAAACACAAAACAGTTAGGTATATATTTTAGTTTATTCTGTTAATATAAAATTTCAGTTATGATTTCTTATAATAATGATCAGTTCAGCCATAAAATAAAATTCTGATTAGTTCGTAGGGTCAATTAAATCAAGATGTAGTTGTGAATATCTCCATTCGGTAGGAATATTATCAAGTATGAGATGTAGCGAATGATTTATATTAAAAAATCAATTAAAAAAGGAAAGCTAGATTAATATTTTAAAAAGCTCTGAAATTTTTATTTTAACTTTAATTTATGAGCGTTAAACAAACAATGAGTGTTATATTCTGCATTATTTTACTTTTAACTCTTAGTATCTAACCAAATCAGTTCGAAATTATAATAATATTTGTTGCTTGCTATGGAGCTGTTAAAATTTTGCATATTTACAACTTTGGAATTTATAAATAGACGATTTTCATCTAAATAATAATATCTAGTTGAAAAAACTGAATCTATGTCAAACAAGTTCTGTTTGTGGATCTAATGCATGTATAGCCTGAGTGAGTGTAAGATTTCCTTGAATTTTTATACCCTTGCGCCCCATTTCTTCCAAACGTTCTTTTATTTTGGTACTATCTCGACCTCTTTGGAACCTGATCAAAAATGACATGGTAATTAAAAAGAAAGTTAAATCTATGAAAATTGAATTACCACAAATGCATCACTGAATGCAATAGAGGAATATAAAGCAGCAAAAGTTCTGTATCACAAACATGCTCGTAGCGTCGAAGAGCTACTTCACACCTGTAATGGAAATGTGTGTTTAAAAAAAAAAAGATTTAATACTTGAAAATAAAAATAACTACCATTTTTCAGCCAATGGATGAGGCAAAGGTGAAGTTGTACACGCTGCAACCAGTCTGCATAATAAAAGTAAAACTGGTCTAGACTTATCCAAGAAAACTTTGTTAACTAGCTGAAAGCAGTTTTCCAACAAAGGCACACTTAATTCATTTCTACGTTCGTCCAATAAAGAACATGCTTTATGAAGCTCATCATTCTAAAATTATAGTTTGAAAAGTTATTAATAAATACTCTGAAAGTTTAAAAATAATTAATATATACCTGCAAAAACTCCAAGAAATGTGGACTTTCTTTTAAACAGTTATTTTGCACAATAAAATCTAGGAAGCTTTCAAATAAAGCACTCCTTTCAGCGATGAGATCAGCAGTAAAATTTCCCATCAAAACTTTTTTTGGAAATACGATAGGCATCATTAATTTTGGATAGTCTTTTTTTAAGGCATCGTACAAGCGTTTGAAATGAGTATAACGTCTCTCAATTGTGGTTGGATTTGAGTCAGGACTTTTGGCAGAGTCTTGTTGAATTGAAACATCGTAAACGATATATTTTTTAGTATTACTGTTTCCTTCAGTTTCAGTTGGTACAACTCTAGCATAAGGGATTTCGAATCTCAAAACGATACCATCAGATTCCGGTGGTGCTCTTTTTGTTGCTCGTTGCCAAACGTCTTTGATGAAAAGAAACAAATGTACAAATTTACAAAACCAGAAAAATTATTAAGAAAATAGCTTTTAATGTAGACATTAATTAAAAAATGATGGAGAAAAGTTCAAACCTCATAGTGAACAAACAAATCTGCATTAGAATATTCAAAAGTTGTCACCAAAGTGATCGTCTATATTTTAATCAACTGCTATTCTGTCTACATTAAAAATGTATTTGCTATCATGCATGAACAATATAAAATCAATAAAAAAGCTTAGTCTACAATTTTCACATCGTTCTATTAGAAAAAATCATAATTATTAAGTCAATATTAGATGCTAACTCAACAGTACTATTTCACTACATTAATTCATCAGATTGACTATTTAAAAAAATTTAATGACGTTTCAACGTAAATTAGTCATAAATTGTTTACCTTTTACGTCTTTTCCTTTGTTGTTCAACTTGATAGATAATTGGTCAAACGCCTCCTGACTGGGGGAGTCAATTTCATCCACTATTTCCTGATTCATCTTTAATTTCTTAATAGGAATCTTGTGATTAATAATTCTTTGTTTGTTTTTAATTCTAGAATCGTCCTCCCGTTGTTAGTTATAATCAAGTATCTACGTTTTAACCTTATCGTTTTTCAATCAACTTTGTTATATTTTATTATAAATACTTAGTGGATAATAATGAACTGATTAACAAACAAAATTATATATTTCTTCTAATTTGTAGATATTATTTTGACTTTATAATTTTGTATGGTACAGTCTATGGTACATGTACTATGTATAAAATGACATTTACCCAGTGAATCTTTAGCCTGAGTTTAATTGTTATCAAAATATTTGGCATTAAAAAAAATTAAAAATGTTACGCTTTACTAATAAATTGGCTAGGCAAGTAATAATTCAAAATAGTTCAGCAAATGTGCAGCTAAACTGGGTTAAAATATGTAATTGCAATCGAAAATTTTCAAGTGGTAAGATTAGAATATGGTAAAAAATAATAAATTTTATTCTTATCTCAAACTTTTTTCAGAAATTAAAAATGCGAATAGGGGATTCAGCATCAAAGATGAAGTACCTGATGGTCGTCCCTTATATTTGGATGCTCAAGCAACCACGCCGATGGTAAAACAACTTTTCTTAATAAGCCATTCTTTATTCTAATATTTCATCATTTTTAGGATCCTCGCGTTTTAGATTCAATGCTTCCTTATATGACTTGCTTTTATGGTAATCCACATTCAAGAACTCACGCTTATGGCTGGGAAACTGAAGAAGCAGTCGAAAAAGCTCGAGGACAAATAGCACGCCTAATTGGTGCTGAGCCTAAAGAAAGTTTGTTATTTTAATATTATATATCAATCGAAAGCATTAATTCTTCTTTAATTTATTCAGTTATCTTCACATCTGGTGCTACTGAGTCCAACAATATATCAGTAAAAGGAGTAGCAAGGTTTTATGGCTCAAAAAAAAAACACGTTATCACTACCCAAACAGAACATAAATGTGTTTTGGATTCATGCCGAGCCTTGGAAGGTGAAGGATTTCGTGTAACTTATTTGCCTGTTGGAACAAATGGAATCGTTGATTTGGAGCTTCTGAACAAAGAGATGACACCAGACACTTCTCTAGTATCTATAATGACTGTAAATAATGAGATTGGTGTTTTGCAGCCAATCGCTGATATTGGTGCGCTTTGTAAAGCAAAGAAAGTATTCTTTCACACAGACGCAGCTCAGGCAGTTGGAAAAGTAAAGCTAGATGTAAACAAAATGAATATTGATTTGATGAGCATTTCCGGGCACAGTAAGTAATTTTTGTGTCCACTAATAATTTACTTATCAACAACTTAAATTATTTCATTAATTGGTTAAATTTTGAATCAATATACACCCATTTAAAAATATTTTTTACAAATTTCAGAACTTTACGGACCAAAAGGTATTGGTGCACTTTATGTACGCCGTCGACCTCGTGTTCGAATTGAAGCCATTCAAAGTGGAGGTGGTCAAGAACGTGGTTTGAGAAGTGGAACTGTACCAGCTCCTCTTGTAGTTGGTTTAGGAAAAGCTTGCGATATCGCATATCACGAAATGGAGTATGATCACAAATGGATGGAGTTTCTTTCCAAAAGACTAATGGATAAAATTTTTGGAGAGCTTACTCACGTGATTAGAAATGGTGATCCACATCATACTTACCCTGGTAAATGAATTTAAAAAGTTTTGAATTAACTTATAAATTATAAACTTGATTTTTAGGCTGCATAAATTTGTCGTTTGCGTTTGTAGAAGGAGAATCTTTGCTAATGGCTCTAAAAGATATTGCTTTATCTAGTGGTTCAGCATGTACTTCAGCTTCTTTAGAACCATCATATGTTCTGCGAGCCATTGGGACTGATGAAGATCTAGCACATAGCTCTATTCGATTTGGCATAGGTAGATTCACAACAATTGAAGAAGTAGACTACACAGCTGACAAGTGCATCAAACATGTTCTTAGATTGCGTGAAATGTCACCATTGTGGGAAATGGTTCAAGAAGGAGTTGACATAAAGTCCATTCAATGGTCGCAGCATTAATATTTTATTTGTGTTGAAGTAATTTTCTGTTTAAATATATAAAACATCTGTAAAATATAGCACATAAATAATAAAGCAAGAAAATATTGGCTTGAAATTTTATTCTTATCATACATTTTCTTGTTTCCAAATATGTTAGGGTTTGTTAAGCTGGTTAAATTTTTATAGAAATCAATGTTTCTGTTTTAGTTTAAAAATGCTTTAATTGTATTTCCGTTAATAAAAATAGAAATTTTAAATATATGCTAGATCGTTAAAAGGATAATGTGTTTTTATTCATTGAAGAGGAATATTTAGATAAACAGCATTTTAACTATTATTCACATAAAGTAAAATTTATCTATGTTATCTAATGTTGAAACTACAATACTATATTGTAATAAGCAATACAAAATTTCGTGGATTAATATTTTATCATGTTTCTCGCTAGTATATTGTTTAAATAGAATGCAATATAAAGTAGTACCTGACATTTAATTTATGAATGTTCAAATAAAAAAAATGGCACGAAAGTATTTTATCTTCGACAAAAGATAAAATTTAAAAACTTGATCAACAATTTGAATATATAAATAATTTCTTAATTTGTATCTTTTTTTTCAGCAAATATAATATATTTATATTGAAACCTAGAATATAACCTAAAACTATATAATTAAAAACTTTGTCATAAATGCTTATATGCTATACGATCCATTCTTGATGAATCTTTTCTTATCTTGTTTAATTTTTTTGGATAAAATTAGCTTTCAAACTGTATTTTTCCAGTGTTTGTCATTTCTTGTTTAATTTTTTTGGATAAAATTAGCTTTCAAACTGTATTTTTCCAGTGTTTAGTTTATGATTTAGCTTAAATCAGATAAAAAGTATCTCTAAAATGGAAATAAATTCTGGATAATTTATCATACTCGCTGCAGGAGCCCCTATCTAGTTAAAAAAATCTGCAGCTCACCTAGCCAAACTTTTAATTAATTTCAATCTAAATTTGATCATCTTCGAAAAAGAGGATCATCTTGAGCTCGTGCGGTAGGTGCTATCATAGAGTCCTATTTTTTATTAGTTTTATACCGTGATATATTCATTTTAGAGATACTATTTTTCTGGCTCAAATGTTGTTCTTTTCATTTTGGATAGTTTTGGTTTATATTGTTGGCTTTTTGTTTTACTTGGAATCCTCCACTAAATACTCTCCTCCTGGAATGCACTGATAGACATCATTCCAGGAACAGTTGAGGATTCCACCGTTTTGCTAGCATATACAACCATCGACAGCTTCGGCTTCCTTTTGAACTTGGAAAGCGTGCCCAGTTTCTAAAGCTGTAATAGAAATTTTAAATATAAAATTATCTTTGAAGAAATATTCGAAGAAAAAGTAGTTAGACCTTACCTTGCAATTCAATTCTTGACCTATTTGTGTCTACCAGCCTGCGACTGATTTCTGAAAACATCTCGTGCACCCCAGCACCATTCTTACACGATGTCTTAAAAACTGGGCTTTGAATAATTTGGCATTGCTCACAGAAATTTTCTATATCTCCTTCCGTAACTATTGAAGTTAAATCAGATTTGTTACCGCAGAGAAATATTTTGGCATTTTCTGCATATGAAACAATATCTAAAAGATGTTGAGATAATAAGTGAAAGGATTCATCATTATTATAGTCGAATACAAGGATAGCTGCCTCTGCAAATTTATAATAACTACTGGTAACGGACGCTACTCTTTCCATGCCTGCCGTATCAAATAAGCACAGACTCATATCGCGATCGTTGACTTTAAATGTCTTTATATAATGATCCAATCCTAAAGTAGATTTACGATCACTGGAGGTAACAAAATTATTTGACATGAATCTTCTAAACAATGATGATTTACCTAGAATAAAATTTTTCTGTTAAGATATATCTACATTCTACCTACATCATTCTTAATTTGAAAGCTTACCGACTCCATATTCACCACATAGTATCACTTTCTGCTGCACAACTTTTATATTTGCCATTTTAAGTTTATAAATAATTTAGTTTAAATTCAAGATTTCTGACTAAATCTCACTTTAAGGATGTCAACAAAATTGCAATATTTCAAAATTTATTGTTACAGTACAATAATCCCACCAACAATATGTGTTGTAAATCAACACTAATTAAAATCTGACTGATTTAGAGAAGACGAAGATTAATTATTTAAATCCTTTGTTTTAATTTGCAAAATAACAAATAAACTTGAATAACTTGTAAAGCTTTTTCTAAAAACTTCAAAAAAGTGAAGAAGTGAGCTAAGTTTTGTACGTCTGATTTGCTTTCAGTTTTCTCACCGTATTATATATTTGTCTCTTTCACTCATATTTGTCTTCGATCCACAGAAAAGTTTTTTAACTCGAAAGTGGTGGTTGCTTTTCATCGTAGCTCCTGAAATTTACATTTAAAATAGCTTAATTAGTTGAATTAACGTTTAAATAGTATTGTTTTGCTGTTGTTTATTAGTGTAACTTCTTCAAAATATTAAAAATTATCTATAAATCATCTTAATTTTGTTTTTAAACTGTATTTGATACTTCTGAAAACAATTAAAACTTTAATCGCAGTGAAAAAAAGTGGTCATTTAATACTTGTAAAGTGCATATATGTTATTATTTTCGTTTTACTGTTTAGTATAATGAAAAGTTGATTATTAAGTGTTTTTGATAAGCAAATGTGAAATAATAATACTCGAAAAATCGATAAATTTGCATAAAGCTGGAAGAAAAATCCATTGAAAGTTGTTTATGTGTTCAACACAAAACTCACCAAAAAGGATACCAGAAAAAATTATTTTCAAAGAACAGGTATGTGAAACTATAAAATAGAAGATGAAATAAATATTTGTTGAAAAAGGTTCTCAAAGTGCATATAAATGCAACATTTATGTGTTATCATTACTTTATGGTATACAAACTATACACAAAATGTGTTGAAATTCAGGTCTAAGACTGTAAAAGAGTAAGCAAACAGTTTCTCAGAATAAGCGAACAGCTTGCGAAAATAATACGTACAATCAATTAATGAGGACTTTTGTTATCCGTCTTAAACACAAGCTGATAACAAGCTCATGAATGAACGTTGAACACTTTGTTGTGCTCATTTATGACCGTCGTTTACCTTATATATTTATAGATTACCGTGTGTGACTAATGAGTCTTAGTATAAAACAAAATTGTATTAAAAGTGTACTTTGTTCATTATATTCTTTTTGTTTGGGGAAGACCAGCAATAATTGTATAATCTTTCACTCATCTTGAAAAATGTATCAAAAAATCCAACGATGCCAAGTCTACGATCATTTAAAAGTTGTATTTAATCGTAAAATAAAGTGAAGGCAAAGAACAGAGCTAGATAGCTGTAAAACAAAAGATAATTGAAAACGACAAATCTGCTGTACAGGCTATTGTATTAGTGACGTCACAAGCTACCGCGATAGAAACGGGTTGCAAAACGGAAAGAGGCAATGGTTTGTCATTGTCCATGTAATGCAAAGACTTGTTTAAGTAGAAATTTAATGAAAAATTGCTAAATACTTATCTTTGCTATTTATAAAACAGCTCAAATATCATTTATTTTTATAACCAAAACATGTTTTGTAAACAATTGTTTGTTTTTACAAGAAAGACGAGCTAGTAACTTAAGTATGCAACCAAGAATCACTAAACGACTTGCAATCAAGTCTTTAAATTTTAATCAGGAAGGACGTTGCAATTGATCGCTTTTTAAGCTTTTCCAAGAAATATTAAATAAATTGAAATGAAACCTAAACTCAACTTTGATCTAAGAAAAGATTTTTTCAAAACCAATAAGCTTAGGGATTAATTGACTCGAATTTATTTTGTAATTGAAAAAAAGCTGTTGTCAATCCTAAATTTTTTTTCTAAAAACTGTTAATATTACATTTAAAGCAAAAATACCTGATTAGATATTACGTTTATCACATGCAACTTAGACAATACATGCTCAAATTAATTGCACTACATTTAACTGCAATTTATTTGTCAAATTCACCTGCTTAGTGGGAAATATTTGGAACTCCCATTTTATATAATATATATATTTAAACGCTTAATTGCTCAATACTAATTTATTTAAAAGTTAATTGTCAATTTGAAACAATGGTGAATTGTAAATACATATTTAAAAAGACAAAAGACCTAAATTAAATGCTAGTGATCTTCTTTAAATTTCCTTTGAAGTAGCATAGATCGTAAATACCCATAATTTTATTCTAAATTAAACAAATTAAAAAAATATCTTGCAGATTAGTTTATTGAATACTTAATTCGGTTTTCTGAATCTGAAGTAAATCTCAGAGGAAAGAAAAAGCAAAGATATATTTTATGCAAATTAACATTTTTTACAACCAAAAAGCATTTGTCAAGGTCATTGCGAGCAAAATCCGATAAAATTAAATCGACAAATCGATTCCATTGGAACAGAATATTTATGCTAAGTAACTTACAACTAAATTGATGAATTTTGAGTTATAAGTTTATGGTATTTTATCAACCGTTTTTAATGAAATTTAGTGTGGTATTTTTATAATAAAGAATCGAATTTAAAAAAAATATATTAGCCAAAAATATATTAAAAATGTATTAGCCAAATCCATTTTACAAACTTACTACTCAATCCATCACTTTTCTGTTTAATTTTGCATCAAATCAAGGCTATACGATATTCATTCACTTCATATGCTATATGTTGAAAAAAAGAGTAAATTTATCTAGTTTGACTCACTCGCACTTCAAAAATCGGTTGTGGAGCAAGTTCAAGTATATTTACCGAAAAACGATTTTTGATCAACAAATGAATGATAAGAAATTTTTTTTCCTAGTTTATTTTGAGTTGATTAAATTAGGCTTGATAAACTTCTGAATATACAAAGCAATATATGATAAAGCAATACTGATTCTCAAAGTTAAACAGTATGAGAATTTTGATAACAGTATACGCAGGATATAATAATATTTTTATGTAAATATTATGTTTTGTAAATATCTAGAGTAAATTTGACACCCAAATAATTATGTGTATTCATTATTTAAAATAATACATATTATTTATTGCCATAGAAACGACATGAATATTGCTTCAAAATGAGGTTCTTCAAATTTTACAATCTTCTTCCAGTTCTTGTTTATAAATAAAAATCAATAATAATAATTTATTAAAATATAATCCAATAAGCTAGTTTTACACACATTTTTCAGCATGTATTTAAATCTAATTTTTGCAAGTCCCGCGTGCATAAGCCACAAAAAATAAGTATATGCAAGAAAGTTACTCAAGAAATAAAAAGCCGAAACACTTTAATCTTTTAAAACCCGCTGTAAAAGTTATCAGACAAGCGACGAGGCTTAAAGATTGTATTTTAAATTTCAAAGTAGTTTTCGTTTCTCAGGAAAAACTCATAAACACAATGGGTATTAAATCGTTAAAACAATAACAAACAATCTCAAACTGGTGACTTTTTAGTGTCTTAATGAAGTTATAAAACGATGAAGTGTTGATTTCTAAAGAATGCTCTAAAATTGTATGCGAATACTTCTAAATCATTAGTTTTTATCAATGTGGTTTTTATTAAACATATTTCAATTC
Organism: Parochlus steinenii; assembly: GCA_038502155.1. Lineage (NCBI taxonomy): Eukaryota > Metazoa > Arthropoda > Insecta > Diptera > Chironomidae > Parochlus > Parochlus steinenii. The sequence continues at coordinate 371,372 of JAXCIN010000015.1, read as the reverse complement.
ATTCTTGATTTACTTTTTTCTAAAGAAAATTATTTCTTAAAACAATATTTTTCGCTATGAATTAGCACAAAAACTCCTCATCTTACCTCATACTCACGTGTTTTCACTAAATTTGTATGTCGTGTTTTTTCCATATAAGTTCAAAAATTATATTAGAATTCTTTTACACATTGCCGCAGTACATGAAACCGAGGGAAAATCAGTTGAGCACAAACCTTGTAATTAAAAATTATGGTCGAAAAGATTAAAATTCTTCTAGTACTTTGGAATCTCCATCGAGATCGTATTTTGACTTAAAATTGCTTGAAATTTAGACCATGAGCGGTACTGTTTTCCCCTCGCCTCAATCAAAAATGTTATAAAATTCAAGGACCTAGATGTTGCCTCCTGGACAACCGTTTCAAGTTTTTTTTTTGTTTTTTATTTTGTAGGTAATTCATGTATATTTAAAAGTTTTAACTTATAGGTGCAGTGAAGATGTTAATTAAATTTTCCTTCATAACTTTGTGTTGACACAAATTTTTTTTTGATTACATGAGACACAAAATAATCATGACATTGAAGCGATGCGAACAGATTTGCCAATATTTACTAAATCATTTAAAGTGTATTCAAAGGTGTTTCCATTTATTATACAAATATTGATAAGAAATCTAACTCACAGGTCTTACCTCTACTAGTGATCTTACAGTAGTGTAGTAATTGAAACGAGTTAGACATGATTTCAATTCTCAAAAGTAGCTATTAAAGTTACTATTGTTGCAATAAATTTCTAAAAGTATAACTTTTCTGAAACAACTAATAAAAAATCAATGAAAACGAGGATAGTCATCAAAAACAAAATTATGATATGCAATGTTAGTATAATTATGGAATAAGTTTTTAGTTTTTGGTTCATGTACAAACAGAATGAGTTTTATTTTCCCTTCAAAGTATTTGAACTCACAGGAAGACAAAACACACCCTCATGATTCTCAAATTTATGTGCATAAGTCTGAAATATTCTGATGATGTGGCCTGCGATATACTTTTATTGTTAAATTTTTTTTAATTTCAAATAAAATTTTTTATGCTCAGTAATGAAATAAAGACTTTGACTTATAATAAGCAGACAAATTTGAGGTAAAAATATGCTCGAAAGAAATAAATAGAATCTACAGATTCTTTAAATTTCATTTTCCGGCTGCAAAAAAAAAATGTCATTTGACTCAAAACACAGTTAGGTGTTTAATCAACATAGAAATTAAATACTAAAGACATTGAAAGATCATAAAAGCAACGGAAGAAGTCCTCTAACCATATAACCTGCAAAGACCATTCGTTAAAAATTATTTATTGATAATTCTATGAAACTTGATACTACATGAAAAAATCGTATGACTGTACTCTTAGATTCTCACAGTTTATATTTATACATCAAGAATCTCGAACATTTAGAAAGACATGAATGAAATTAAGGTAAAAATGTTTAAGAATTTAAAAAAACTCATTGAATTGAATGGCTGTATTTAATTAAATAATTTATCTATGCGCAATACGATGTGAATTGTAGTAAAATTATTTATCAAAAACTCATACAGAAACTTTAACATGAACGATCATGAACCAGAATAAGCAAGCTGATGATTATTGTGCTTTTAAAAGATTTCAGCAATTTACTGCCAAGTTATATAAAATTCTTTCTTCTTTTTCAATTCTTTGGTCAGAAGCCGAACAAATCGTTTATCTTGAAAAATCAATGAATTTTAAAATCTAAGTTATTTGTAATTTCCAATGTAGTAATTTCTATAATCAATTTTGTTAATTTTAAAATATTTCATGAAATACGTGCATTTTCTTCCATTTCGACATCTGCAATAATAAATTATTAACAAGAATAATTCATGGGAAGGAACTCGAAGTCAAAGATTAGATCAAGCTAAATTAATAATATTGGTGCATATAATATGATCTTCACCTTTTAAAAATTCGTCGATAAAACCTATACAAACAGTCTGGACTCTGGAAGCATGTCTAACAAGAATTTTTGGTTGGCAATAGATACGAGACTTTTTTTTTGATATCGTATCCATTTAGAAAATCTGAATATTTATTTGATACAATGCTGCAATAATATGCATTTATCTAAAATAAATTTGAAACAAATAGATATATACGAATCGTTTCGACCTCAATCGTGCCATTTTCTCAAACACATAACGATAGCTCGTAATTTTAATTGTTTTTAAAGTGTTCTAATGCATGAATCGAAGATTAAATATATACAGAGTTGACACACTACCATCTGGTCGTGAAATTATGTATTGGTTGTTAAAAGTATTTTGCAATACATTTGTATTTAGAAACGTGAAGACTTGAATACTATTTGAAACACATGAATGCAATTACACCGACTATATCGAGAAATGAAATTTCTTTAATATGTGTCTTTTTTAACATGTTTTGCATACAGTGTTTATCTTGACTGATAAGGTTACATGCTTTGCATGGCCTGAATTCAATAATAATAAATATTTAACTCAATTTTGAATGAATTATTCCAATAACAATTAAAATTATCAGATTTGCTATTTTTCGTAAGACCGGTTTTAATATCGCCAAACACGAGCTTGCGCATTTAACCACTTGTATTCTTAATTAATTTATTCAATGCAATTATTGCTCAACTCAATAATAATAATAAATTTAGTACCATATTTACAAGTAGCAAAAAATATTGTTCTGCTCACATTCTTCACTTAATTTTTATCCGAGCGAATGGGTTTATTTGCGGGAACACAACCTATTTCTGACTTTTCAAGCTGTCAGTTGCCAAATAAAAAAGCTTAGTGAACGAGTGTGTGTTATCAATTTAATCGAAAAAGTGATAATACTCATCTCTTACTTACATAATAGGAACTTAATGATGAATCTAAAGACTGATTGAATATTGTGAGGTCAACTTTCTATTGAATTACGAGTTGAAAGTAGTGAAAAAGATTAAAACTTTATTCTTTATGGTTTTTCAGAAACTAAAACTATTTCACAATGATTTCGACTCGGTGTTTTGGACTTATCACAAAATGTAAATCAGTATTCCAATTAAGACCACCTGCCGCTGCATTATTCAGTAGCACTGCAATTCCTCGTAAAACATGCCACCGTCAGCAATTCCCATCACAACCTAATGTTGAGAAAAACTTAGTATTGTTCCGAAAAAATTGGCAACATCGAAATCTTTATAAATTTATGCATAGCAGTGTCGCCTCACTCGCAAGCAAACAAACCACTGACCAAAAGCAAGCAGCAGTCGTGTCTGCTAAACATGAAACCGTAGAGGTAGCTGAAACTGTAGAGAAATTGGGACTTTTTGCTCGATTTAAGAAAATGTCTAAAGAATATTGGTACGTCCTACTTCCAGTTCACGTTGCTACATCGACAGTTTGGTTTGGTGGCTTTTATTACTTATCAGTGAGGTGAGTTTGCTTGCTTCAAATAATTTGATGAACATAGTTTCATTCTATCTTGTTTCTTCTAGTGGCGTCGATATTATTGCAATTTTAGAGCACTTCAAATTTAGTGAAGTGCTCATAAACCCCTTAAGAGACTCAAAGTTGGGTCATATTGCAGTAGCTTACCTTTGCTATAAAATAGCTACCCCACTGCGATATACTGTTACATTAGGAGGCACAACAGTTATGATCAAAACTCTGGTTAAAACTGGTCATATTAAACCAATGCCGACTCGGCAAGAGCTAGTTCAAATATATAAAGACAAAAAAGAAGATTTTCAACAAAAAGTTAGCGATAAAAAGGAAGAATTTAAACAGGATCTGCGGGATAAAAAGGAAGAATTTAAGCAGGACCTGCTAGATAAAAAAGAAGAGTTTAAACAGGACCTGCGAGATAAAAAGGAAGAATTTAAACAAGATTTGCGAGATAAAAAAGAAGAAATAAAGCAAGAATTCCAGGACAAAAAAGAAGAACTTAAGCAAGAATTTCAAGACAAAAAATTAGAATTTCAAGAAAAATTTGTGAAAAAAGATAAATAAAATAATAATTGTTAGAACATTAATTTTAGTTTTAGAATCTTGTTAAAAAATTTTCTTTATTTGTTTACCAGCTTTTTTCTTTAAATACGAACATAATTATACATTTTATTGTTTTCCATTCTTTATTTTAAACCTTAAAATGTATTCAATTTATAATAAATTACGAAATAAACGAGAAATATGTTATAAAAACGGTTTTAGCTTTCTCATCAAGAAGTTGCGGGTTCCCCAAAAGATGTTAAATTTTTTTATTACAACTAGACTGATACAAATATTATAAGACTTATTTTGCACTGGAGCTACTTAATAGGTAATAGGTATATGCTTTTGTGTCTTTGGCACGGCTTAGATATATTCACGAATTATTAAAAAATAAAGTACATGCAAATTTGCGAGTCTTCTGGAGAAATTATTTTATGGAACCAATTTAAAAACAGTTGTTGAATAAATGACGTCATGAACAAATTTTACTGTTGGTGAATTACCATGACGATAACTTTTCACACAATAATATTGTTTCATGTATTTTTGAATTTAAAAAAATTTATTTCTATGTATTGTTTGACTGCAAAAACAAATTTCACACAACCATTGCATTTCTTATTTTTCGGCTACCATAGAATGTAAATAAGCGGAGTGAAACGACATGAACTTTATTTCCGGTAAAATTTTTCCAAAATTTGTTCAACTGAATATTTAGAGCTTTAGCAAATGCATTGGCAGCTGAACTAAAATGCATTATTATTTCTAAATAGAACTGAACTAAATTCATTGATATCTGACATGGCTAAATTGCTTGGGGAACGTAATAAATTTTAAATATGTGTACATTTTTTCAATCAAAATATAAAAGCGCACATGCTGTTTTATAGCCATGTAAATTTTTTGTATATAAAGCGTGATTGTTGAAAAGCTTAATGATAAAGTTTAGATAATTAAAGATAAATTACTAGTTGTTGAATATTTTTTTATATGCCATAAAACTAATCTTAAGTTTAATTTGACTTTATTTACCATACGCATTTCGATGGTGTGGCAATTTCTCAATCAAATTCATCTTCCATATATGGCGTCAAATTCAAATGTTCAACCAGTTACCTTTTCGCAAGATTGAGTTTTGAAAATTTTTACTTTATGATTTGAATCTTTACTGGAATATTCGCTTATTGTACTGTAATTCCAGAACAAATTAATTGGATAAAAAGTAAATTTTTGAACGCATACATAAAAAAACTTTGTTGAAACATATCTTGCCAATTTGTTTTTTAATAAAATTATGAATAGTTTTTACAATTAATTCGATGAAAATATCTAAACTGCGTTTCTCATAGTAATATTGAGAATATTTAAAAAAATGTTAATGTATTAAATAATTTTTTGCCGCATTTAATTGGGGTCGGTCAAGGACAAATTATCTGGTTATGTAACCAGCCAGCACAAATAGGAAAAATTTTAGTAATTTTAATGAATATTAAAGTTTTTGAAAACATAAAATAATTTGGTATTATCTTATATCGATCACTAGTAAACATTTTTTAAATAATCAGCTGTTTCAATTAATTATTCCAGTTGTTAGTCTGTGAAAATTGCATATCCATAGACAATAGAAATTGTACAGAGAAATTCGAATATTAACATTGAGTTTGAATAGAAATTTGTTGTCTCGTTGAGACGTTATTTTATTCAGGTTTCAATTCAACTTTTACCAAATGCTTTAGTAAATTTTTTTTTGCGTTTTGTTTAATCAGTATTGTTGTACACGAAATTTCTATTCTTTTTAGAAAAACATATTTATGGATTTTTTATTGTAGCATATTGTCAATTGTTAATTTCTCAATTCACCATTTTCAAGAAGTATGATTAATAATTAGGTAAAGTTCTTTTATCGTTATTAAGTATTATACCACTAAAAGTTGAAGCGCACGTTCCCAAGTAATTTAAATTAAAAACGAAGACGTCCTTTCGCAGTTACCAGCTTTTATTAATATTGATTGATGATTAATAAACTTAAATATGTTTAGTCAAGGTAATTATTTTGAAATAATGGAGAAACTATTTATATTTTTTTTAAATGTTCATTTTTAAATTAAACTTTTTAATTAAAATCTTTCTGCTGTTTATTTAATAACTTCCTATTCTGTGTGATTTTCAATTGTCTTTCAACCATAAGCACGTGAAAGCCGTTTTTTTGGCGATCTTTGTCTTTTATGTAATAAAATGTAGATTTTTTCGTTCACTGCTTCAAGTGTTTTGATCATGAATACAATACATAATATTTACAAAATGCTCATACTTTGGCTCCGAACACTCAAAACTTTTTTTAAGCGCTCTTCGAAAATGCAAAAAGCATTGATAATAAAATTAAAATTATTAATAGACTATAAAACCAATATTCTTTGCAAATGTGTTCCTGACAAGTGTTTACCAATTCTTTTTTTTTCGTTCTTTAATTATCATGAGGACTTCCACTTCCAATAGCATAGCTTGTCTCATCTGTAACAAAAATTAACATTAATCTCAAACAAAGCATATACATTATACATTTGATTAAAATTTTAGATTTTCGCGTACATAATATAGACACTTATAATATTTAAATTATTAAAAATTAATTAAACTATACTCTAGCCGCAAATTAAATTTCAAGCTTATAATTGATCTGACATACACTGAATGTAGGTTTATACTTTATTTAAAAATTTATTTTATCTATGTTTGCCTCAAGTTTGATGAAAATACTGAATTCTTACAAGGTTAACCAAAAAGTGTCAAGTGATGATATTGAAAAACATGTACTAAACAGAAACGATATCTTTATCAGCTGTAAAAAACATATTTATTTTGATTTGACTGTTAAAAATTGATATTTTTAAAAGTAATGTGTTGCTCATAGTGAGTAATTTAACATTGTGTAACCATAAGTTGCGACTTATATTTGAATGATAACAATTAATGAAAACTGGTTTCTTTAAATTCAATTATCTGCTCTTATTATCTACTTGCTTTCTTTCTACTTGACTTGTAAAACTTGATTGAATTTTCTGATTTTGCTTGTGACATATTAGTTAAGATAAACTTCAACTTTACGATTAAATAAATGTATAGTTTATCCGCCAATTCCTTTCTTCTTTAATGCGTGTTTGCAAACTTAAAATCAGTTTCTGATTTTGGATGTTTTTCATTTCGTGTTTCGTATTTACGGTTTGTTTTTAGCTCTTGATGGGTTTGGTTCACTTGAAATGCAAATTAACTTTAAATTTTCAATGTCACTCAGTTGCATTTTTCGAATACTTTTGAATCAAACAGAAAGATGTGTTGACTATATTTACCAACAATCTATAAAACCACTCAAGGCTGACTGCGCGTCATTTTACATACAAATAAAGAACGCAATTAAAATAACATGTAACATTAAAGCATTACACAATTTAATAATATAATTTGACACTTTTTTATATATGTAAATAAAAATAAAAATATATATATAATATAATCAATACATCGGTACATGTAATAATTCTGATGCTGGTTGAAAAATGAACAAAACTGTGACAGAAAATCAACAGTATAAATATCAGAAAATAGCATCAGTAATCAGCATTTTATATCATAATGTTTAATCAAATACATCATTTTTGATGAATTGCCAAGAAAATATTCAACTGGAAAGCAGATGAAATTCAACCGGATATAAGACTGCAATGAAACTGCTGTAAAATTAAGACAGCAAATGATCACTTAGTTTATTGGGCAAAAACTTTTATTTTGTTCATTGTTGGCAGTCTTTGTTTGATGGTTCAATGAGCTCAACAACCTCTTCAATCTGTATTGTTTAAGATTTTCCAAAAGCGTACATTAATTGATAAAATTTTTAATTTACCTCTTCTTAGTTTGTCAGGTATTTTCAATAAAATATATTTCAACCCGATAACTATTAACATAATATTAATTATACAGCCAAAATATACAAATATGATAAAATATTGATGGTTGATATAAATAGGTTGTAATTAAGATTTTGCTAACTCATAATATTTTTTTTATAATTTGAACTTTGAAAATTCAAGATCTTAATCCTTTTTCATTAAAATATTTGAAATATGTGCAAAAATTTTGAGACGATGGTTCCATGATATTTTTACTTTGTAATAAAGCTCTGATTACAATATTATTTAAAAATAATTTTGGTTTTGAACTTTCCGGTTTACATTATTATCGTATTTTTACTATAACCATGCGTTTACTTAGCAAACATACGAAAATTTAAACCAAAATTAATAAAAAATCTGTGCCAGGAATGTTATCAATCCTTTACTTAATAGGTTAACTGGAAAATAGCTATTTTTGCGCAAACATTCAACATAATCAGTTGCGCAATAAAGATTGAATACCAGCTGATTAAAAGATGATACCGGAATTTTATGATTATTGATATCATACTGGTTTTAAGTTGCTAATAAAATCCAATTAAACTGAATGTAGATTTTTTCATTAAGTATTCAAATTTTTATCAATATAAATTATTTATTTTCGCAAACAAATGGCTTAAATTCGAGAGAACAGGTTGTTGTATAATTATAATTAATGTAAAATATTTAATGAATTTTTTTGTATAAAATTTACATATATTTTATGTTTATCCTTCTCGATGTTAAAATAATTTCAAACCAGACATGAAAACAAACCGACTCGTTTTATAACTTAGAAAACTCTTTTATTTGCATTGATATTATAAGGTCGTCTTTATATATATTTTTTGTTTCGTTTAATTGAAATCAGCAAATGGACTCAAATAAAATTATAAGTATGAATAAATCTGAGCAAAAGCATAAAACTAGTACCCAGCTTCTTTGAAGTATATTTCTTGTTTTACTCCTGTTGGTTATTTCCAAAATAATAAATGGCCCTTTTCAACCTGAATTCAGCGAATGAAATATATTATTATTAATCTAATTTAATTTTTCACAACATTTTCAGATTTTTTATAACTTGGAGCTTTTGGCTCTGAAAAAGATCTTTATACGAATGTCGAATACTAATAAAGTAATAACTATTGAATGAACAAATAATTTTGCAATTGCGTCAAAGTTGAATGAACTCGACCAATTAAAAATTCGGCATAAAATTTAAACAGTTCAAAAATCTACTGAAGCAGAAAATGAGCGAATCTCTATTTGCTTATTGAAATTTTATATACTATTTTATCATGCCAAGTATTCAAAAATGCACAGCACTATTAAAATAGCTAGATTTGTTGTCTTCCATTTGAAATGAGTTTTCGATTAAATTTAAGATTTTTCAACAACCAATTTATTGCATATGCACTATAGTAGAAAACCTAAACTAGATAATAAAACATTTGTTCTAACAATTTTTCTTTCTTATTTTAGATTCTTCGAAAAGCGTTAACAAATATTTCATATCATAAAGTGAATTTCATCGATAGAAATGTCTACAAAAGTGTGATTTTATTAAAATCCTGAGATTTTCTCAAATAAAAGGAAAAATATGGATCCAGTAAGCATTATTCGAGCACCATCTCTAAAGCGTGGCAAAAACGATGAACGGTTGAGCGATCGGGTAAGCTTTTTTTTGAATTTAGTTTTAAAAAATCAAAAAAATCAATAATAGCGAAGATGGTTTAAAATGAAGACTTTGAGCTGAAGTAAATCTTCAACAGAAAAAGCTTAATATCGAAGAGGAATTAGAATAATTTAAAAGTGGTCTTTTGCTATGATATGCTTTTGCCAAATAGATCTGCAATCGGGGTCTTCAGTAACGGATTCAAAATTGTAATAGCATGGAAAAGTATTTGAAGTCATTGATTACCTAATAATTATTGTTATTTTGTTGAAAGGTTCAAGACCACCCATCAAAGTAATAGATAAAAAATTTCTAAAATTCATCTTAATTTTTCTCTCATGCCGTAAAATTGTGATTTTCTTTACTACGCTACAATAATAACATGGTGTGCTTATTCTACATTTATAGATTTAAAATAGAAAATTATAAAAGCTTATTTTTGCTCGACTTTTCAGTTTTGATTTTACATTCGGCTGTGAGTAAATACATTTCAGAAACTGAATTTACAATTCATTCAAGATTTGCTTCTATCGTGGTGATATACCTGCAATCTTTCACGAAGTTTCGTTATCTCAAAAAATTACTTCTCCCTTTTGGAGTAGACGACCCCAAATTATTTGTACTTTTTTTTTCTACGGTCTCCTTAATTTTTTTTAATTTTGGGTATGAATAATCTAGAAAAAGTTAATCGGACACCAGACTTTCGGAGACCTTAGTACTATTTAATCGACACGATAAGTCGTAAAAAGAACTTAAATTTGTGATAAGCCAAGAATCATCCACATAAAAATTTAGGGTTCTCTGATGGCAAAACTTGAAACCATCACCAGAATAATTTATCTAGCGCAGTTGCAGAGTGTCATGATTTGTCAAGAAGTTAAAGCTCCTGTTCTATACTAAGGAGAAGTACTGTTCAGGTCCACCCAAAGCGGCTTAATTAGTTTAATTTTTAATCATAACACAATCTTGTGAGTTTCATTATATTTCTGGTTTTGAGAGTGTCGCTATTGCTGTTGAAATAATAAATGTGAGAATCGTCTGAAATTTGTGCGTCAAATGATATGGATTACAAACGTACTGAAAAAGTGAGTTATAAACTGTAATCGAAATGGTAATAACACAATATCTTTACAATTAACAATTGCGGTTAAATAAAAGACTGCAGAAGCATCGTTTTACTTGAAATTTTGCCGAAGCTGATAAGCAATATGTTGTCAAATGAAATCGAAATTAAGTTGTTGATCGTTTGAAACTTAAAAAAATACAAGCAAAACCGAATCACGATTCATAAAGACGAACAAATAAATGTTTGTGGGTGCAAATAAAATTACAGTTTGTGTATTATAATTATCTATAGCTTTAAAGATTTAAATTTGATTGTGTGAAGAATGCGATAGGAATTTTGTTAATGCAAACATTCAAAATGGATGTATCAGCAGAGATCTCTGGTATCAGGTTCATTTTCTATAAGATTTCATTATTTAATCCAGTTTTAACGAAATGTTTCTAAATTTCACATTTATTTCGGTTGGAAATTATGTTATCCATCAACAGACTTGCTTCTCAATCAGATTCCAATATTTATTTTCAAAAACAGATTTTAAAAAAATTACTTCATCAATACTTGATTAATTGATAGGGTTAGATTCATTTCTCATTGAAACTGGGATGCAAGCTAGTCTGCATTTTACATTTTGTGTATTGCATCTTATTCACCTATGTTATATTCATCTATTATATGTTAAACTTCAACTAAATCACTTTGTTGTAGTAACAAAAAAAATTATTGATACAGTCTCGCTATCTATTTCCATTTGAATCGTTGTTTTTGGATTATATTTCAAATTATTCTGTTGTTATATTGCGAGCATATCTTTTTTACATTTAAGTATTTAAATGGGCGTTTCAGATAAACCTTATGCGAAGATACAATTACAACTTGGCTCTTATGCCCCGCATATCTTAGATTTTTGTAAAGCTGACTAAAGCTTAAGTCGTTGTCCAGAAACTTGTGTTAAACAATAAAAAGTGCGATTCATTTTAAAAATAGCTCATGATTAAATTTTGTTTTGCATTAATAAATTTTCGATAAAATTGTTCAAAACCCACCTACTACAGAGATTTGCTTATAAATTGATTGATTGTGGATCTTGAAAGTGTTGAAATTGTCAGAACAAAAAAACTTTTAAATTAGTCCGACATTGCAATACAATTTTTGCTATGGATTTTTATAGTTCTGAAAAAATAATAAGAAAACACAGAGTTCATAGAAATCGAATCGATTCAAGCATTGCCAAAATTAGATAATTTTGTTTCCTTCCTCTCTAAAGTCTAACTAAACCCAAAAAATTGTTAATAATTCTAAAAGTTTGAGGAAATGAAGGTTAATTTGAGAAGAATTTAATATTTATCCAATAAATTTAGATGTTTGCTAACTAGATAGATGATAAGTCATTAATGACATTTTTTTGCGATAAGTGACGTTCACTTAAAAGTTGCAAATTTTTATTTTCATTCATATACATTGCCAAAAATAAAGTTTTTTGCCAGCATCTCAAGGACACCACCAACAACAATTGCAAGACAAGAAGCATTCTTCGTGAAGTAGTTCTCAAAAATGTGTTCAAACTTCAAATATATTCTGCTTTGTATTGAAGTATTTTTTATCTCTTTGGTTTTAAAGTTGAATGGTTTGGTTTACGAAATAAGTATAAATTAAATGTATTTGTAGTATCAAAATTCAAGGAGACCAAAATTCTTAAAAAGCACCTCTTGGGTTACAAAGTCACCTAAAATAGTTATAAGATGGAATTCAAAATATGAATAATTATATTAATAAAAAACAAAACTTTAAGGAATTCTTTCTTCGTTTTTAACTTTAAACGTTAATAATGGACAATTGTTAGAAAAATGTAATGGAGACATTAGATTATACAATTACTCATTATGAGATGAATATAAAATATTAAACATTTGAACATGGTTTTCCAACCACATATTTTCAAAATTGTAATAACCTTTCAGACACTTACTCCACTTGCATAAATTGCCATTTATTTTTTAAAATTACAGATCAACCTGAACTCATTCAGACAATTACAACACCTAAGTAAACTGTCTAATAACTAGATTATTATTATATGTTGCACCACCAATTGAACTGATATCTATTAAAATATTTCAATTAATAAATCCACCTCAAAAATACTTTAAAACGTTAACAAAAAGTTAGACCAAAGCTTGAAGTCTAGAAAAAAAGAACACTTGCATTTTAAAAGACACATCAAAGGTTCTCAAACTCTGTTTAACACATTTCTTCAAATATAAATATAATTCATTAACTATTCTTTTTTAACACAATACATACTCATTCACGCCGTTGTATTTTACGTAAAAATAAGCAACAACACGTAAGAAAAAAAAACTCCAAGAAAATCCAAAAGAGAGTTAATGTAAGTAAGCAACGAAAAAACTCGTTTAGTTTAACGGTTACCTTTACAACCAACAGATTGATCTAATGCAGCAAAAAGTATAATTTTTTTCATGGAAAATTTGTGCTCTCGAATGGCAAATATTTTTTCCACTACTGCGTGTAATAAATTTGAATAGAGATATACAATATAATCCAAGTTTTGTCTACTGAAGGTGGCATTAAAAAAAATTGGAAATTTGGATTGGTAGTTTCCAAAGTGAAAAACTCCAAAATAAATTGGAAAAGTGCTATTGAAAATATAAAAAGTGTATATAATAGAAAAATTGTTGGCTCAAATAGGTCGATGTGATATTAAGAAAACGAAATTAATATCACTTAAATAACAAAATGTAAAGTAAAAGTCCACAGTCTTTTTGAAAATTACTTTTATGGCTTTGTTTCACAGAAAAATATAAATTTTTCTCAATAAAATACTGTTTAATATGGAATGTGTCGTGTGTTTCCAAACAAAAGTTGAAAATTGTACAATCATGATTCTTTTATTTGTGCCATAAAATGCACATTGAATTACAATAATCGACAAGTATATTGAATTTGTGTTGCAATCTACAATTAAACGATGTAAAGTTGAAAAAATTTGCCACGATTTTCGGTTTCACTGAAAAAATATGCTTAAAGAATGTTGTAAAATGGGTGTTTCCTAGAAAACTTTCAAGCTTTTTGCACTCGTGGAAGCTTAAAAGTTAGTGAATCAAATTTTAAAAAGAATCGTAAAATTTGAATTAAATATTGAGAAATTTATCGGAAACTTAAGGAACTCCTTAAATTTCTTGCAAATTGTTTATTTGACGAGTTTGTGCCAATTTATTTCAGTGAACTTATAAATCCATAAAATCAGGAAATCCAAAACCACTTATGCAAGCAAATTCAAAAGTTAATAGATTTTAGTTACCAGATGGTCATTTTTACAAAACGACTTGGCACCTTTTCAGTAACACTACTTCAAACTTCTTTTAATTTGTATTCGACCATAAATTTCAACTCAGATGTTAGATCTTCATACTTTCTGACAATCACCCAATATATCTGCCAGTAGCACAAAAAATCATTTGATTAAACTTTTAAGAAAAATTGCAATCTAACTATCCACACACATCTTTTATACATGTTATATTTCATAGTTGAAGTGAAATGTTGTATTAAATTAGTATCTAACCATTTGTTGTTTTAAATTTTTTTTGATTTCAAATATAATCCGATTCAAAAATGAAAAATATTTTCTCTCGCGAAAAATGGAAAAAATCGTTCGAAATAACTGTAATGGCCACGGTCATTTCGACTATATATAAAATATAAAGTTGTATTTGACTGAAAAATCAAAGCAAGAAGTTGATTTTAATAAATTTTCGTCAGGTCATTAAAAATAATAGCCATCGAAGCTCAAAAAAATTAAATACTATCGAAACAACATGTTGAATGATGGACATTTTGAAAAACATGTTCTAATCAAACATTAGAATGACCTCTTTGTATAAAAGTTAGTTAACCTTCATTGCTTTGTTTCCCTGAAAAGCCATCAAATCTAAATATGATCACAAGCATTCTATACAAAGTTCGTAAATAAAAAAGACTAAAGACTGATTTATAAAAATCTGGTGCATTGTGAAATTAAAGTCTTATGTTATCACAAGTGCAATGTGGATAGAGTTCTTGATAGTTATTTCTGAAACAAACGGAATATTAAACCAATATGTTTGCACCCCGAAATTCTTCACCTATTGGACACATGGCAAACAGCAGTGAAGATGTAGCTGCCTATCAGGTTGGTTTACTAACTCCTCTTCAACTCTCGTTTTGGAGAAGAGTCATATTTTTATACATTTTTTGACAAGATTGTAGCAAATTGACTATTTAAGTGATGTAATATGCTAACAAACATGGAGTTTTTGTTTCATTTTGAATATTTACTCAATTTCAATAACTATTCGACACTGCGAAAAAAAAATTATACCTTTGCTTGTGACTAAAAATCTGTCTTCAAACAAAAATAAAAGTTAAGTCTTGTTTGGAAGAGGTAATTTTATGCAAAATATCATTTAGATTCTATATAAATATTATCTAAACTCTTGTAGTTTGTTGAATTCACACATGAAATGTTCAACAGTTTGTTCAAAGTGTTGGTTATGTAACTATAGTCTTGATTCCATGTTTTCTGATTTGGCGAAAAAAAAATACACCAAAACCGGCATAACTTTGTAAGAAAGTTGCAGGAATTTCATTTTTTTGAATAGCACTGTGTAGTAATTTCTGCTCTCTCAATTTGCATTCGTTCCGCATTAGAGGTGTTTTCAAATCCTGCTTTAGTTGTATTTTTTTATAAATAATGTTTTTGCTTTGTTTTGTTTTTTGGAGTGCTTTATGAAAAATGATTCAAGTGCATCGCGGTTTTAGAAAAAGTCTTTCATCTTTCACTGCATTAAAACGAAACAAGAAAATATTTTAACAATAAATACAAATTTCTTTCATACAAAGTGTTTCCGTTTCATGTAGCTACGTTTGGCTTTCTGCATCCAACAAAAATATTCAATACGTTATCATTTGCATAAATTACTTTTATAGAAGTTTGATGTTTGAATATTAATGATCTCTTTACAAACACGCTTTGATTTGTAAGACTATGGAAAGCTAACAGAACCGTGTGAACGTCTCCGTACTTATTTAAATATATGAAGATTCGTAGCAGTTTATATGAGTATATGTTTCCTTTTTACTTCTTATTTCACGGTTTGATGACTTAACTTTTACAATCTAATGTCCTCTTTGACGTCATAATATTTTTTTTGTATATTTGGGAAAGTCATTTGATACATAACCACATGGTTTACTGTTGTAATAATAACTTCATGCCGCCATATTCGTTGCTTTGTCAAACTTGGCAACGTGATTCTGTATAAATCTAAAAGATTTACGTGAAAACTATAAAGATATTGAAATTTTTACAGTGTCTCTATGACATACAAAATAAAAGTTCATGAAATTATTCCGAAGTGACATGCGAAAAACGCAAGAAGAAAAGAGGTTCTTTGCCATATGTTTTGTTTTACATAAATAATCACAATGTTATGCTTGTGGTGGTGCTCTTGCCACGAAGTTAATGTTACATAACAATAAAGTGTTCAAAAATAAACACGAAGCTTTTTAAAATAAAGCAGAATTTCAATGGTGGCGATGAACTTTCAGCCTCTAATTATTTCATAAATTAATTAGGAATAGAGAATGAAAGATTTTTTATGATTTTTAATTGTTATCATTATTCTGAATTTTCTACAGTGAATCAAAAAGTTTTGAATATTTATTAACATTTATTAACGTCTCGAAAACAGTTATCTACTGGATAGAACAAGTGACAACAAAATATTAGAATTCAACAAATTTAAAAAATAATCATCGATAAAAATGTTAACTTGTTTAACAAAAACAAAGCTAGTTTCTGTTTGTGCCTATCGAAAAACAATCAATGCTGAGCTAATAATGATCTCAACCAAGTTTTTTCAACAAAAAAAGGGTTGCATCATTGACATTGGATTGATAGCTTCATCAGTGTGTCTTAGGCAATGAACAAAGCGCGAGAACAAGTTAAATATATATTCAACTCAATTTGCAATTTATTTTACAATGTTGGTCGAACCACCCACATTTAATTTTTAAACTGAATGTTTTCTTAACCAAAAAATAATTTGACGGACTGTAAATATTGTTAAGTAAAATGTTGTTATTATTATTATCTAAATCAGAGATTATGGTAGATGTTTTGCTGAAACAAAGAAAATATATGCATTATTTGCACCTTCGCCCATACTCATTTTAAACTTTGATTGAGATTTTAATAATGTTTTCATCGAATCGTTAAATTTCAAAATAGAATTCATTATATTTTAAATACATGGTGTGATATTTGATAGGTAAATTTTTTTTAACTGAATTTTTATTGCTAACTGTTTTTTTTTTTAAATTAAGTTTTTAATTTAATTTAATCTAAATTTTGATGAGAAACGCAATCTGTATTTTTGTATCCTTTTTGATTTTCCAACTGAAGACAATAAATTGTTAGCACCTAAAATTATTACCCAGATTTAAGTTAAGAAATTTAAATCACTCGAACAAACAGCAATCTTGTAGTTCTCATCGCATTCATAAAAAAGAAAACTTATTTAATACCTAATACTTTTGTCTGGAGAAAAGAATTTTGCCATTGATGTGTGAGTTTGACCTTCAAAATGAGTTTCATGGTCGACCGATTGTATTATTTATCATTATAAACGATTTTATGATAGAAAATACTAATTATGAAATCCAACGTGAAAAGCAGTATTTTATGAATATTCCTTACAACTAATTGTTATTTTTAAAGAATCATTATTTTAAGATTTTCAAGAATCATTCAATATATCAAACTTTGAATAAATCTTTGTTTATAGACCCCTCGTTTTTTACATTTTACTCCATCATCAACATGTTACATAATATTACTACAACTTAATATAACACAAAATACGATAAAATGTGATTGTGTATTTATGTACTTTTAAAGGTACCTAATGTTTTATGTATTTTTGAAATGAATTTTTAATTTTTTTTATTTGCGGGATTTTGTGGGAAATTTTAAACAAATCGATTTATATCAACGTAAGAAAAAATTACCCATCAGAACAAAATCAAAATCTTTAATCTATAACTAACGTGAGTTTAAGCGAAATTAAAAAATTAATAAAAAATAAAATATATGCCACAAATTTAGTTAATTTTTAATTCTCATTCGAAGGTGGCACAGAATGTCGTTAATATCTTACTTTGAAGATTTTATAACGATTAAAAGCTCGCGGCTTAATTGCTTTGCCGGACTTGAATAAATAAAACGCCTGGCAGCGTTTCTTTCATTCACATCATCTGAAATTGTGATTCGAATATTATTTGCCATATTAGAAAATTCATTAAACCCACATTCACACATATTTCATTCAGCAAATATTACACAAATGTATTTAATTTTTTTTATGTGATGCATAAATTTCATTTTGCAATGCAAAATATCTGAGATTCTGAGATGCATGATTTTTTCAAAACGAAAATACGCATTTATACTGAGTATTTTTTAAATTCTTAGTTTAATTTTTTTATTATTATTAATGTTCCGGTCAACTAAAATGATTGTTTATATAATCCACCACAATAAAAGTACCTACACTATATATTATTTATCTGATCTTTAAAATCTTGGATAAATTATAATTTTTGATTATCACATTCAAATGTGATTCTTTGAACACTGCTTATAAAGGTTCTAATTTGGTAACTTTTTGACTCCAAATGCTTGTTCGTTTTTTTTTTGTGCCATTGGTGACATCAAAGATAATATAACATATTTCCACAAATCTTGGAACGATATAACTTTTTGAAAATATTTTACCACTTCCCTACTTGGCGAATCAAATAAATTTGTTTTGTAACGAATAATAATTTTGATTAAATACTTCCCTCTAATTCTACTTTGATTGACGACTGGTCTCTCAAAAGTTCCAAAGAAAAATGTCTTCCTTAATATTTTATAATAGTCTGCAATAATCAAATGTGTACATACATGTTATGTAAAGTGTAAAGTGTAAACAAACAAAAATCAATTTTGTGAATATTTTGCCCCAATTTCTACCTCCACAAACATATTTTTTTTCCAAAGCAACATAAATCTAATGCATTAATTCACCAATATCTTTCAATCTATAAGCAATTTACTATCGAAAGGCTTTGAATAATATAATTCATACTACACATGGAAAACAACATCACAAACTTTCTATTAACTTCCAAATCGGAGATATTTTTGCTAGACATCACTGGATGCATCCATGTCAGTGGTTCATCTAAATTGTTGAATTGTTACAATTAGCGACAAACGTGTTTCTTTTTAGACACTCTTCAGCAGCAATCGCACATGCTCATTCAATTATCACCTTGAAGTGAATGTGCGTGAAAATCATTTAACGAACATATAATTTCTCTTTTTGCCTCCACAATTCACAACAATCTTAAAATTGTTCAATTCAAAATGTCTTATGGAAATTTGTCGGTCAAGTTCAATGTGATTTTTTGGGATTGTTTGTTTCAGTGCGATTAAATTTAACGGAGCCAATAAAGAAGTTATGGAATAAAAGTCCAAACTGTAACAAAAATGCTAAATACAAAATATTTTAAAAACATATTATAAACATCCGTAAGCAAACGTTCAGTATTAAAATACAATAAATAGTTCAAAATAAAATATATACCAACATTTGAGATATTATAATATGTATAGAAACATAAATTTGATAGCAAATAAGTTCTTAGATTTATATCAATAATTTTCTTTTGAAAATAAAATACAGCTTTGCGTTGATTATTAATAAATTTTCACTAACAATTCAATATTTGTAAAATTCACAATTTAAGATTTGTGAACATATATGTTAATTGTATGATTGCACTTCGGTTATTTGTGAGTGTATTACATGCATCTTTATTATAAACTCACATTTATTACATTGAAGTTAGAAAGCTTCGTTTATGTCTATTTGTTGTGATCTAGCTTACTTTTGTAGTTTTCCTTGAATGAAAAGTTTAAAAATATATAAAGTTTTTATACGTACAATATACATCAAAAGCATTGAATCAAAATATGATTAATCAAACTTTTTTGCTGAAAGCTCGATGTGAGTTATGTTTTATGTTTCTTCCATATCTGGCTCGTGCAAGTCGTGCTGGTATATGTAAACTGAAATCATGTAAAATGACACTTACACTATTGTGTAAGTTCGAACACAAAGATTTACAGCACTGAAATCTATGAAATAAAGTTCCACTTGACCTTTTTCTGAGCAAATATTCGAATGCCTTTAAGCGGAAAAGAAAGTTATGCGAGATTTTTATTACAACGTGTTCTTGTTGATTTGGGTTTGCAGACAAATAATACACTAATTTGAATAATCTGTTTTCTCATTGCTGGATAGTGTAATGTACATTTAGTATATTTTCGCATTGAAATTTAATTTATATTATTCTTGCATTCAACATTTAGTTTTTCTAAAGGTCTTTTAAATCTTTTAAATATTTGGTGACGAAGGATCATGGCTCTGAATTAAAAAGAAATAGCTGAGTTGATGATCTGCCAGAATAAAAAATTATGATTTTCAAGCATTCTAAGAACGTAAATATTCACTGGAAGAGCTGTTTTCAAAATTACCACATTTAAAGCAAATATAAAATTAAATTTCTTGTTGGAATTGACTTAACCAAAGTGAAGAAAAAAGAAAAATCTTTATGAAATAAGTACAGTAGATATTATTTTTGAAAACTTACATGTTTTCATTCTCTTTTGCAAAGAAGCTATCCAACTGTTTTTTGATTCATTTGCAAAGAGTCCACAATTAATTCACGTTTTACTGCATAAATTAAACCAATAAGAAAAATTGTTGAGTAATTAGTGGTCAATGAACTTTTTGCTTTGAATAAATTTTGCCAGTGTGTGAATCTAAATTAATTGTTAAACGTTTTGTGAATAATATAATTAACCTATTATTTGTTTTGTTGTTTATTTGCAGATCAAATTGAAAAAAATTATTGGATTGACAGTGTGCAGTAACGCAGGTTTAGATGTGTCACCGACAACCGGCATTTTGGCATATCCTGCTGGGTAATTATGAAAAATTGTTTTGATTTGTTCTAGTTTTAAGGAATGCTGAATAAAAATTTGAATATAAGTATTAATTTCTACAAGTTTAAAAACTATTTATAACCAGATGTATAAATTGAGATGGAGAATATTCAAAATGATTTTCGCTGAGTCTCAAACTTAAATATTCAATATTTAATAGTTATTCATTCTGATATGATTTCAATATCACTCATAAATTTTAGTTTGCTGTTAATATGACATCAAGATCACTAGCAATGCTACTTATTCATTTATACAATGCTATCACAAAGGATTAGTCACACTACTATTATTATTTTTTAATATTTTTGCGTATAAAATTGTCAAATACGATAATTACATATCAACGTTCAAACAGGAATGAAGCATCTGATGTTGATTTTTACCAATTCACACAACGAAAGTCTAAATTTGTTTTTGCTGTACAAATTTGCTCCTCAAATAATTTAAGATTGTGTTTAAAGCTCTCAAAACGATGAAAAAAGTAAAGAACCTTGAAACTGGTTTTTGGTGGCAAAAATTAAAAAGACTTTTGTTGACAACCACGATTCGTCTCGCTCGCGGTTTTTTTGTTCTATTATGATGATTATTAATATAATAACAAATATTCAATAAAAATCACCTTTTGAACGCTTTATTCATATAATCTTATGACACCTACACTAACAATTTTTAGTTGTTTACTTTGAAATTGAATATGTTAATAATAAGTTATTTGAATTTAGTAATATATTATTTTAAGTTAATATGGTTTATTTGATAAAGTCTAAAATAAACTAATTGATTAAAAAACTAATTGAATATACCTTTTCCAGATGTGCCGTAGTGCTGTTCAATTCGAAGAAGCTGATCCAAAACTATCTGCTGAACACTTCAAGAAAAGCAATCACAGCCGTCGCATATTCACAATGTGGAAGGTGAAATATTTAATTAAAATTAGCGATTTAAGTTCCGCATACAAAAATTTAAACACTTGAAAGCTTCAAAATTTTCTAAAGATTTGCTTTTTGTGGATATTCAACCAAACATATTTACACTATAATAAAAATTATATATTTATATGGTTGCTTTTCAATAATTAATTTTTTGAAATAAAATCTCAAATGCAAGTATGTTACTTAATTTTCACAATATCTTTTATTCTTCCAGATACTTGGCAACTGGTGAATGTGGAATCAACCCAGCGATTAAAGTGTGGGAGCTAGATGCAAGCACAAATGGTAGCTCTGATAGCACTGGTAGTGGAACAATAGTAGCTGAATTTTCTGGTCACAAATATGCAGTCAATTGTGTTGTTAGTATTTATACAAAAATATAATAATAAAATGATTATATCATTATTTATTTGTTTATTACAGGCCTTTTCGCCGACTGGAAAATACCTAGTATCCGTGGGCTCACAGCACGATAATATTGTCAATGTGTTTGATTGGAAATCTAACCTAAAGATTGCGTCCAACAAAGTCAGCGCAAAGGTCGTAGCAGTCAGTTTTAGTGAAGACGGCAACTACTTTGTAACGGTTGGAAATCGACATGTAAAATATTGGTACTTGGAAGGAAGTAGAAAGTACAAAGAACCAATTCCATTGATGGGTCGAAGCGCCATTTTAGGAGAGTTACGAAATAATGATTTTTGTGCAGTAGCTTGTGGAAAGGGTGAAATGGTCGAAAGTACATATGCTATAACTCGTAATGGTCATCTGGTAGAGTTCAATTCAAGAAGACTGCTAGATAAATGGGTTATGTGCCGCACTAATTCTGCCAACTGTATGGTCACTAGCGCCAAATTTATTTTTGTCGGTTGTGCGGATGCCATTGTTCGAGTTTTTGATGCTATAACGCTCGAGTACATCACTACACTACCACGAACTCATTTTTTGGGGGTTGATGTTGCCCAAGGAGTTCAAATAAACCATATGATGTCAGCACCACCTAACGCCAAATACCCGGACACTATAGCGATCGTCTTTGATGAGGCACGTGCCAAAGTAAGCTGCGTTTATAATGATCACAGCCTTTATATCTGGGATCTGAGAGATATTAGAAGAGTTGGTAAGAGCCACTCATTCTTATACCACTCAGCTTGCATTTGGGGTGTGGAAAGTGTGCCATTAAATTATCTTAGAAGTGAAAGCTCAGAATGTAACCTGCCGGTATGTTTTGAATGATAATTCTTTAAAATGTTGATTGTTTATCTTTTCTTTTTGTTGTAGTCCGATTGTCTACTAACGTGTTCTTCAGATGATACCATAAGAGTTTGGGGGCTTGATGACTGCTCTAGTAACGAAATTTACCGCAAGAATATCTACAGCAAAGAGCTGCTTAAAGTCATCTATATTGATAATGAGTTGAATTTCATTAAAGATACTGATAATCCAGTGAACGAAAAATCTTCTAGTTACGATGGACGAAATGGAGTGCGCTGCATCAAAATCAGCCCAGAGAATGGACAATTAGCAACTGGAGATCGCAGCGGAAATATTCGAATTTATAATTTAAATACATTGAAGCTGGTTTCTTCGATCGAAGCTCATGATGCTGAAGTTCTTTGTTTGGAGTATACAAACGAAAAGATTGAAAAAAAACTATTGGCCAGTGCTAGTAGAGACCGTTTGATTCATATTTTTGATGTTGAGAATGGATACAATATTCTTCAAACTTTAGACGACCATTCGAGCTCGATTACTTCCGTTAAATTTATTGGTAGCGGCCTTACTTTCCAGATGATTTCTTGTGGAGCCGATAAATCCATCATCTTCCGGAATTACCAAAAAGATCAGTTTTTACGCGGAAATAATTGTTCCGGAAAAACCACTCTTTACGATATGGAAATTGATAGCAATGCCAAACACATTCTTACAGCATGTCAAGATCGAAATATACGCGTTTATGGTACTCAGAATGCGAAACACACCAAAACATTCAAAGGATCGCATTCTGATGAAGGAAGTTTGATTAAATTAAGCTTGGATTCTAGTGGAATGTGAGTTTTATATTTATTTTAGAGTGTTGCATTTTCTAATGTTTCTTAAAAATTACAGCTACATTGCCACCTCTTGCACCGACAAAACTCTAAGCGTCTACGACTATTATTCAAGTGAATGTATGGCTAAGATGTATGGTCACAGTGAATTAGTAACTGGTAAGTCATTCCAACTTTGAAGATGACTTCTTCAAGAATTTTATTTATTAAATTCTTATTTTTACTTATTTTTAGGATTGAAGTTCACTAACGACTGCAAGTACCTGATATCTGCATCTGGAGATAGTTGTATTTTCGTGTGGCAAGTGCCTCACGATATGATAGTCACCATGCAAGCTCGTCTCTCGCAGCAAGCACTTAGGTCAGGTCATCAGCCAAGTATACCGCGCAAACTGTCAAATCCATTTACAGACAGTATTGATCACGATCAGGAAAAGTATGGATCACCACCAAGCAACTTTTATGGTGATGAAAGTCCAGGAACTCCTGGATATAAATTTTCAGAAGTTGGTCAACTGCCACAGTGGGCCAAGCCTA
The DNA here is from genome assembly GCA_038502155.1 of Parochlus steinenii. Classification (NCBI taxonomy): domain Eukaryota; kingdom Metazoa; phylum Arthropoda; class Insecta; order Diptera; family Chironomidae; genus Parochlus; species Parochlus steinenii. The sequence goes on along the minus strand of JAXCIN010000015.1, from coordinate 347,058 downwards.
AACCAGAAGAGTCAGCAGCTTCACCAGTGCTTGGCTCGAGTCCTAGTCAGTCTGCTCAGCAGGTCATGGCTGTTAACCAAAAACCGAGAGGTAGATGGGCTCAACGAGGCCAATTTGATGCAGAAACTCTTGATTTACGGAGCATCGTTGAGAATCCGTTGGCTGCCACAAATGCCATACATCTGAACAATAATACTCCGACGTCCGGATATAACAGTGGCAGCTCTAAAGATGTTTATAGTAATTATCTGAGCGAAGATAGCTCAATTGACAGTGGAATGGAAAACAGGAGAGACCTAAGATTCCTTAAAAATAAAATGCCAGAACTAAACAAGCTTCATAGTTTGAACTCTGAGTCTAACACGGAACATGAGCATGATGGAGATGTAGAAGATATTTCTGATGGTGAACGCACTAGCTCGGATCATGGAATGGTTTATTATCCAGTCCCATTGGCTTCAACGCCCACGTTAGTGTTATTATTATTAATATGCTCCACCATAATATTATTGAAATTTTTTTTGCATTGCAAAATACTGAGTCATTTTTTTCCATTTTTGTAGAGACTTCAAAGTGAATGAAATGAAAGAAGATGAACTGAGAAAGTCAATAAGGCGACAAAAATTAGAGAAACAAGGACTGAGTGTAGCCGTCTTGGCCGCACAGAACGCTTCAACAGGAACTGGAACTTCAGAAGATGAAGATGATTCAACGCCAAGTGGGGACAATGCTGAAAGGTCTTTAGCTTCTACATTAGGAGGGAGCTCAGAAAGTATTCCACAACAAAGTTCGTCAACTTTCTTGCAAGCTGCTTTGGATGGACCTGGTAGTTTGTCGGATAAAGAAAAAGGTATATTTTGTATAGTTTTTTTGGACAAACAAAATCTATTAATATTCTTTAATGTACAGGTCGCAAAAGCTTAAGTGCTTTGCACAACAATGATAACAACGGCAAAGTAGCCACCAGCATGTCCAAAACATACACGAACAACAAAAAAGAGGAGCTGCTGAAAGTTATCAATGAAGCCAAACAGAAGCTGGAAAATGTAAGATTAACTACTACGTATACTAAGTTTTTTACACTTTATTATCTTGAAACATTAAGTTTGATCAATAATTATTTTTGAAAAAACTAGCGAATTAGTATTGAACCATAAAGCATTTAAGCATTTTGCACTTGCATTCCTTCCCAAAAACACACATTCAACAAGAAATTCTTTTTAATTTCATTTTTTCTTTTCCATCGAAACCAACCATTTTATTGTAGGAAATAATAATTCATAATCGTGATGTAAGAAATTCAAATAAAATTCGAATTAAGGTGAGATTGCGACCGACGTCGACAGTCGCAAAAGACAAGCCAATTAACACCTTCTTATAATGCTACTTATCCTTTCACTAATATAGTTTATTTACCTCTATTAATTCGTTTGAACAACGAACGTTTTTAAGAGAAACTATTTTTTTGTAAAGCACGCAAAATGCTGTCATAAGAAAACCAGTAATCACTTTATTAGCATAATGTAAATTTTCTGTAAATTTTGAATATGTTAATAGATTGTAGATCGAAGAACACTTAACACATGCAACTATAATTTTTAAATTATAATTTTTTCGAATTTTTAGTTTTTTAGTGTGAATAATGTATAATTATCCAAAAACTATTAAACCAAGACATTTGGCCACAACTTATAATCAAATTTTGTTGTTAATGAATAAAGTAAAAAGATTAACTCATCGATAACATCAAGCAATACATTGAAACTCAACTTTGAACTAATTGATTAATCCCATAACTTTCCGCCACTAATTGTTTCTAATTTGACTGTTTAGGTGGGCTACAAATCCAGTCTTCGCGCTAGTCAAAGCATATCAGATCTAAGTCATTCAGCCAATATAGACGCCCGCAACCGTCTCCATCGAATTACCGGTAAGCAAATTTAATTCTTTTTTTCTTAAACACGCTGTCACGATAATATTTTTGAATGAAAAATGGAATGATTCTGATGAATTTTTTTGATTCTGAAGCATTTTGGATCTATGATGTTTAGTAAAAAGAATCTCAATCCAAATAGTTCATGCAAAAATCTTTTCGCTAAATAAGTCTACTAGGATTAAGACTAATCAGTTAGAACTGGAATCTAAATTTAAACTATATGATGTAATAATTCACTAAACCACCCCACACTTTGTTTAGATGAGAATTGTGAACTAACTTAGTCTCATTTATAATTTTCTTTTTAATGCTGCTTTGAAATTAAAGGAGACAATATGAGTAACAATTCTAGAGATAGCAGCCAAGCACATATTTTTCTAAATTGTGCTGCACCCAAAGCCAAAATTGCACAAAATTGTCACATGATTCGCCAAATTCAAAAAGACTATCCTCCGTATCCGAGTGCAGTAGGTTTGTATGGAGGAGAAAAAGCAATTGCTGAATCTTCCAAACCTGCACCTCCACCACGTCCAACTAATTTAAATGTAATGGTAGAAGTTCCACCAGATAAGTTAAAAAAGCATCCTGGAATTTTGAAAAACTATAAATCTTGCCCAGTATCGCCTGTTCATGAGGAGCTTGAGTGGGCTGTGGTGCAAAATAGAGCCACAAAAATCAAGTTCAATGAATCGGCCCACAACAAACGACACACAATGTATAGCGATGACGCCCGTACCATCCTCGATATGATTCATATTGACACTGAAAAAATGATCGCTGAAATAACTCAGAAATACGGTGATTTAAACGATAAGGACGTAGATGTTGATATTGTAGGTTCAGAATCTGAACAACATAAAAACTTAAAAGGAAATAAGTATACAGCGAAAAAAGAAAAACATGAGCACGACTTTTTGTCGGACGAAGAAATAAACTTTAGTTCAGATTCACTAGAAGATTGTAGCTTGGATTTGGAATGTGACCAGGAAAAAGTTAGCAAAAAAAAGAAATCTTGCTGTAAGAAAGTTCATAGAAAATATGAGCCGGTTCCACCAAAAAGATCAGTTTCTGAATATTTTATTTATGAAGATAACTTCACATTTGCAAATTCAAATCGGAAAGTTTCATTGTCGGACATATTAAATGAGGAAGTGAATGATCAGCAAAGGTTTTTAGAAACTCAAAGACATTCTAGTGCAAGTTTCTTTTTGGGTCAGCAATATCCTGATCGTAAAAGCCAAGAAAGCATTTTATCTGACGATTTTAGTGCTGGTGGTGCAGGAATTAGCTTTTGCAATAGTATGGAAAGTATTCTATCAGATGAATCTGATTGCAAAAGTGCACCTCTTGAAATTCTCTTTGAAAAAGGAAAAATGGGTCAGCGAAACATTGGAATTCAGGGCCACCAAGTGGATAATAACTCAAAGTCATACGGCTCGAGCCCAAATTCCAACAACTTTGGACTGGACTACTTTATGCAACAAGAAGACAAATGTGACATTTCTAATTACCGAGTCAATGGAAATGAAAATAAAAGCTTTCGTATACTGGGTGCGGTTAAGTCACCAACTCATCATCCTAATCATCATCGTTTAGTCAGTAATTCTTTAAGTTTTCCGCTCTTTGAGAATATTCCGTTAACTGATGATTACACAGAAGATTTTATCCCTTCATCAACCTCTAAATCTGTACAATATTCAATTAATTTGAATAAAAGTTTGAGCAAAGATTTTGCCAGCCAACGAAAAAACTCCAACTCAAACCCTTTACATGGTTGCGATGATTTGTTTGTGAAAAAATCTCTTCCAGAACAATCCGCAACCTCGGTCAATAAATATTTTAACAGATCAGATATTTTTTCGGATGCTAACACAAGCAGTTCAATAGCTATGATGAAAAAATCTTGCAGCTTTGAAGTTGACATGGGCTCTGGAAGAAGGATACCAAATAACACCAAGAAATTCGAGCAAAATTTGCAAAGGTTCGAAAAAGATCGGAAAGAGCAACATGATCAGCACCTGCAACTTCAAAAGAGTGATTTCAACTTGGAGATGGATTACGTTCCACATAAGCCTCCAGCACACCGGAGATCTTCTAGTATGAAAGGTCGTGGGAAGCTCAAGTGTAAAGAGCAATACAATACAGCTGGACAAATAAGTTCCAGTAAAACTGTCATGTCATTTTCCCAACATGGTACCGAGATACGAGATTTTGTGAACAAAGATTTGCTGGGCAAGGCCAGAGGTAAAAAATACATCGGCGGAGAGGAACGATCGTTTGAAGGCTACATAGCAGAGAAAGGAGTCAATGAAGACGATAATATGGACAGTTTAGAGTTTATAAAGCAAAAGTGTGATAAAGGATTATCAATGGATTCTCTTGATTCTATTCAGCCGGCTGAAAACTTTGATGTTGGAAAAAGTGAAATTGAAATGCTTGTTGACTCAAAGTACATCACATCGGCAGAGTACACCAAGTTCAGGGATATTGAGAAAAAGATTGATATTATTAATAAGTTAGTTGAGATGGAAGAGCGGAAACTGGAGCAAGAGAGAATTATTAAAGAAAACAGAATGAAGCCACTTTTTGATGGAGATACAAGTCAGCGTGGTTTTGTGAGAAATTTAACAAAAAACTTCGATTTGCTGACAAAATCAACACACGAAGACTTGAAAGTTGATAAGCCTTGTAAGATTAAACGAAACTATAGTTTGCCAGATGTCTTAGAAGGCGCCAAATATCAAACATTTGAATTTTATGATGAAGATATGAATTTTGGCGCGGAAATGCTTGAACAACTTTGTGGAGAAGGTGTGACTCACCAACAAAATATTTTTACCATAACGCAGCATGTTTGCATGTTTTTTTTTGCATGCAAATCTACCTGTTTTTCATTGTTTATTTACAATATGATTTTTACTAGGACGTTTTATTTAGGTTTTATTATGATATTAAACCATTTATATTTATTTTATTAAAAGATATAGTTTTTCTATGTACTGGTTATTAATCAATTATTTGTAGTTTGCTCTAAGCAAATAATTAGTTTATGAGGCTTTTTTACAATTCCAGTATTAATTTCTGTTTTCTTTATATTTTTGGTAAATTTGGCAATTCAGGCAATAACTTAAGCTTAATGCCAGGCGATGACAACGAATCGTCAATTCGACGGGCTTGTTCGCTTAGTGATTTAAGTATGGGAAAAGGTAAATGTCTTGCAATGTGTAATTTTTATTCGTAGCTTACAATGAAATTATTTAAATGTTTCTTGCTACAAGCTTGTAAATCATTTGCCGTAATTAAAGTGAAATATTTTTCAAATTAAGTCAATTAACTAAGAATGATTCTATCTAGGCTTCAAAACACCAGCAACAAACTCCAAAACATCCAGTGCACGAACAGCCAACAGTCGAGTCTTGCCTAAACGAAGCGCTTCTTCAGTCGGAAAATCTTCAACATCCGGAATGGGGCTAAGAAGTGTTTCTGTTGGCGTTCTGAACCATGCCGTAAGTTCTTTGATGCCAATACTGAATTTTAAATTTACCTTACCAAAAATGTTTTAATAATTAATATTAACAAAACTTGCAGAGTGATTCTGACCAGGATAACTTATCAGGTCGAGGAGGTGTTATGCGACCTACAATTTCGTCTCAAAACAAGGCAAATGGAGTTACTGGAAGTGGAGGAGGTGGAAGTAAATATGTCAATCCTCGAAGTGCAGCTGGCATTATAAGTCGCCGCAAAGGTCTTCAAACAGCCTTTAGTAGCGGTAAGCAAATTTTCCTCCTTCTATCCAGAATTTCGTTCAAGTATTGCATTTTTTAGTAAATTTATCAACAACAGGTCAAGACGAATCCAGCTCAGAGGAGTCACCACCAAACAACACGAGCAGCTCTAATAGCAAGCCAGCTGTTCCACCGCGCCCACGAAATATTCCGTCTGATCAACGCCGCATTACTAGCATCAATACATTGCTTAACTCGAAAAAATTGGAGCTGGCTGCTACTATGGCTGAGCTGCCATGCAAGGATAGTGATATCGAAAATGCTGACTGTGAGTTGTTACACCTTATATGATAGTTAATACCGTAACGTAATTGAAATCGATTTTAAATAATTTTCATTTAACGATTTATCGTATGCAGTATCAAATTATATAAATATACATGCTAAATATTTTATTTTTCACCGTAGTAACATCACAACTCTGCTCGAACATCATTAATCAACTTATGCGAACCACAAGTACAGTGATTCAGCTGCACCAGCGCCTCAAAACTAATGATGAGTCCACTGGTACTGGTCGTAACAACAATTTAATGCTGAAAGAGCTAGAGAATGCTGTGATTATGACGCAGACAATGCTCACTAAAATTACAACTCGCAACACGAACAGCTCAAGCACCGACCTCTACAGTTTCAATACCACCCACTCTTTAAATAACAATCAGGATCGCATAAATAATAACCATAACAATAACTTAAATAAGCAGGGCAACGGTGAATACATTCAAATGATGGACAAATGTTCCGATTTGCTCAACAAAGTCCAAAAACAGGTTAACAGCAGCTCCTAATTCTAATCCAGCCAACACGAACAAAACAAACACTCAGAAGTAGCAACGAGATAATGATAACTTTAAATTTTAGTCAATGATGAATATTTCGGAAAGATTCTTGGATAAAATTCAAATTCCATTTAGCTTATTAGATTCCATACATTTCAGTAAAATAAATTTGATTAACAAATAAAAATATAAGTTTCAATTAAATTGAGATTTGTATCTAATTACAGGAGTTTTAAAAATAATTACAATTGCAAAATTTTTTTCTTGCAATGAGACAAAACTGTCGTTCTTAAATTCAATTCAAATAATGTACATACAAAATTTGAGTGGATTCAGAAGTTGAAAATAATAATTGTTAATTTTGTTTTAAGTTTATGGATGCACCTTTATATTCGGTTATCCTTTATGCGCTATAGCTGCACTCCTCCCTCCATAATAATTTTTCGTAGGCGGCTAAATAAAATCATGTTTGTCAGTAGTTGATAAATTCTTTATTTCTTTTTAAATGTTAAATTTAATTAAATCATATTACCAATTAATGTTAAATTTTGAAAATAGCAAGGAACACATTGAACAGCTTTAGCTTTACATATAAATCATATTGATTTTTTATTTAACGGCAAACACTACTAATCTTAGTTTAATTTATTGATAAAAATTTAATTCACAATCATGGATTTTTTGCGGAATTGAAATGAAAATAAGATTAATAATTAATTAAATTTGCGATGGGATATTATATACATAATATATATTTGGGTATTGTAAACTAATTTTTGTTTCATTGCCTAATAATTACTTCAAAAAGTAACGCCTTTTCGAATTGCAAATAAAGTCCAGATTTTTTTCACAGCATGAAGAAAATTAGAATGATGAAATTCAAATGCCAAAAACTTAATCTTTGAATCGAAAAGGAAAAAAACATGAGTTCAATGAAAATTAGTTATACCTAATTTGTTCCATATCTAAGCAACTAACTAAAAAATTTATGAATCATTTTAGATTTGAATTTTAAATTGATAACAATAACTTAAGTAGAACAAACATAACAATGCTACCTTAAAACTCAAAATGAAAATTGATGAATGAAAGAAAAGTTGTAGATTTTAATAAAATATTAAAATGAAAAATGAGAAAATAAACTAAAATGATATAAATTAAGACATTGCTTATTAATACACTTATCCAATAACCAAGTAATCCACCAAATTGATCACTTAATTTGAAGAGGATTGCAGATTATATGCTGAAGATGCTCATAAGTCTCCTGTTTAGGAAATTTAAAGGAAATCAAGTCTTCAAGATCACTCATCATTAACTCAAGGGCAAGGAATATTAAAATAATAATGGTAATGTAAAAGTCATGTTTTGGATGTTTTTGTAAATTTTGTATATATTTCATCTTTTTGTTCAAATAAAATCGGATATTATTCTATTTCTATATAAAAATGTTTTTCAGTATAAAAATAATAGAAAGCAATTAATATCGTTCTGTTTTAATAGTGATTTTATTTAAATCAACATCATTATCTGTATATTCAAGAAAATGTTAATTCTATGAACTTCTGTAAGATTCCAGAATGTTGTTTACCATGCTCTGTGAAATATTCCAGAGATTTGTGGCCATAGCGTCATTTTGAGCCAGTTTACTGGGTTCACAAAGGTAGCAGTTATTGAAATATAAACCTGAGAGTCCTGCTAACTCGGTGGCAGTAGTGCAATAAATAGATGTTGCTGCTCCTTGTTGCTGGAATATAATATTAAGTTATTAAAATATAAAAAATTCCGAAAAAAAAACTCACCAAAGACTTGGTAAATGGTCGCACGATCGCAAATAAAAATCGATATACCCACCAGTTTCTGGACAAGTTTGAGGAAATCATATTTCCTGGATGTAAACAAAAAACGGAAATATTTCTACTATGCCATCGCTTGGCTAGTTCTCTAACGAACAACACGTTGCAAAGCTTCGCATTGTTATACGCCATCATACTCCAAAATTTAGCTGGTGGTGGTGATAAATTTTGTTCTGTCAAGTCATCCGCTGGAAGGTTTGCAAATCGGTGTGATTCTGATGATACTACGATAACTCGGGATTGGAAGTTGAGAAGTTCCGAAAGTTCCATAGTTAGGTAAAAGTCTAAGATTATAATTATGATCTTAATATTTTTTACATTCATAAAAATGATAAAGAAATAATTGATACTTACGAGACAAATGACACACTTGGAATAATGTTTCAAGGTTATCCTCTGTCAAAGAATGAGACACAGCAAAGATACCAGCGTTTAAGATTAAAAAATCTATGTGCCTGAAAATCATGAAGTAAACTATAAATGACACTTTGTTTAAAATCTTAGTTGCTTCTTACTTGTACGTTTCTTTTACTTGAGTGGTGAACTTTTTAGTGTCTTTAAGTGTTCTCAAATCTAATTTCATGAAAAGACATTTTCTTCCTGGTCGCTCCTTCTCAATACTTTCGATGGCTGCTAATGTTTTGTTATGATCTCTACAAGCAAAAATAACTTCACATCCATGGAATGCTAACGATCTGGCTGTTTCAAAACCGATACCACAGTTTGCTCCAGTTATAATGGCAACCTTGCCCGATAAATCTTTTCCGTGTAAAACTTGTAGTGCAGTTGTTCCCGAATCAAATCTTTGTCGAATCATGCCATTATTTTCTTCTATTGCAAAAGCAAGCCGAGGATCAGTAAATGTTGATCGGTTCGTGTCGTGATTTACAAATAGGATTTTTCCGTCTTCATCCACTGTTTTCGTCCAGCCATATGGCAATTCACCAGAGACCTAAAAACCATTTAAACGATTTATTTTAACTACAAACTAAAACTTAAAATATTTCGAACCTTCTTGGTTTTTCCTGTTCTCGGATGAGCAAATTGATTGCTCTTAGTTTCATGACTAAAAAATAATGATAACATTGATAATAGTACAAACGTGTACACCTATGTAATTAAACTTACTTCACATAATAAACATTTCCATCTTTGGTTACTCTCTCAGCCCACTGACTTGCTAATTCGTCTTCAGAGTCTGACTCTGGAGCGTAGTTTCTCATTTTATTATGTATATTACAGCAGTCACTTAAAGATTGTTATTATTTCGGCGCAGCTTACTGACATAAAGTATTTATGGGAGTTTTTCCAAACGATCCCTGTTAATACAAAAAATTGTCACTCAGCAAGCCTAGGTGGAAATATCGGCAAATTATACTAGGCAACACACTAGATAAAAAACACGAGAACCTTACCCGTAAAAACATTAAACACTAGTGTGGTTTTAAACAGAAATTATTACTTATGCTCTACTGCAGGCATGACTAACCTGATGCACATATTTGCAGACCTAATGTAACCAAACACTAGAAAGGTCAATAAAAATTTTAATGGTCCTAAGTGTATGCTAGTGTGATGATACAATAGTATACTTTAGAGAGCACACATTTTCCTAGAAGCTTGTGTGTTTTTCAGTGTATTCTAGTGAGTTGTTAGTGTATTGCTCTAGGACAAGGTGTACATTACAGCTCCGAACCCAATTTCCACTTGGGCTACGAAAAAATTCAATATGCGAATAGTGCTGCCATCTGATGGGAATTTAATATTATCTTTCCATTTATGTGTTTTTGTTTCTAAATATTTAGATGTCACGTATATTTTGTGTTGAGAAGTAACCATTCACAGCGTGAATCTATAAAAAAGTTGTCCTAAGAAACAGTTAAAATATCTTTGATGAAGAAATAGTTAACAAGATATGATGAAGCTAGTGTGGTGCAATTTATTGTTAGTTTTCTTGATATGTATGCTTTCTGAAGATTGTTTCTGTGGCAATCTTGATGATGATGGTGAGTATTATTCGATTAAATATCCATTTTGTAATATTATCAGTCACTTTACACTTTTTGCTGACTTTGCCAATTTGAAACATTTTAAATGAGGTTCATTAAACCAAACGTACATTTAATTACTTTTAATGAAAGTAAAATTAAAATTTTTTTTAAATAAATAAATTAAAAGACAGTTTCCGGTAATGATAAGTCACACATTATGATCCTTATCAGCTTTCTGTACTACACGCATCTTCTCACATTTCGTATTTCAAGCTGAATATGTATTTATATTTTTCAGAAACTTACACAATTATGGTAATGTTAATTAGAAATGCATGTGTTCATTTTTTGTTTGATGCTGTACAAAGATTTAGATTTATGTTCTCGTTATCGTATTTGTACCTACTTAATACTATTTATTTTCTTCCAGAAAAACCGCTCATATTTACGGTAGCATCTGAACAGACTGATGGATATTTACGGTTCCAGAGATCAGCTAAAATCTACAATATTGATGTAAATAATATCTTTACTGAATGACAGTGATTTCTTTCGATTTCTCGCAACAAATATCTATTTTTAGAATATAAATAACATAACATCTGCAATATTTTTAGGTCACAACTTTAGGAATGAATAAGCCATGGAAAGGAGGAGATATGAATTTTCCTGGTGGTGGATATAAAGTTAATTTGCTGAAGGAAGCTCTTAAACCGTACAAGAAGGATACTAATAGAATCGTGCTCTTCAGCGACAGCTATGACGTCATTTTCCTGACTCAATGGTCCACAATAGTGGAAAAGTTCAAAAAGTCTGGAGCACGAGTTTTATTTGGAGCAGAGTCTTTCTGTTGGCCAGAGGCTGGACTAAAGCAAGAGTATCCTCCTGTTGAAGGAAATGGATACAAGTATTTGAACTCGGGAATGTTCATTGGATATGCTGCTAATATTTATGACATTTTGATGTCATCACCGCTGAAAGATAATCATGACGACCAATTGTTTTACTCAAAAGTGTTTTTGAACCCAGAGATGCGAGAGAAAAATGGTATTAAACTAGATAACAAAGCCGATCTTTTCCAAAACCTACATGGACTGACTGGCGATGTAAGTCTGGAGCTAATTGGTGGAGGACTAACAGTTTTATTGAACAAAAAGTTTAATTCACATCCTGCGTTGGTTCATGGTACGATAAATTGAATGTTCTTTTTAAATAAATTAAAATTAAAATATTTTTATTAAGGCAATGGTCCAAGCAAACTCAACTTAAACAATTATGGTAATTATTTGGCGGAAGCGTTTTCAGAGGGCTCATGTAGAACATGTCTTGAGCAAAACATTCCTGATAAAGATCTAGACGGATTCACTATTTTGATTGCATTCTTTATTGAGCAGCCTACGCCATTTTTACGAGTAAGTATATTTCATTTCACACAAGATAAAACTTAGTCATTTAGATATCACAAAATATTGCATAGAGTTTGATTTCAAATTAATAATTAAAATAATTTTCAGGAGTCTTTGAGAAAAATTGAAATGCTTAACTACTCAAAAAATAAGTTGCATATTTTCATACATAATAATATTGCATATCACAAACCAGAAGTTGAAATGTTTTTGGAAACATTGCAGAATGAAGACTATATTTCAGTGAAGGTATAACCCAAAAGACATTTGAAATGTTCACGGTTTACTTAAGTTAAATAATCTTAAAGGTACTACATGAAGAGGATGGTATAAGTGAGGCTACTGCTCGTGAGCTTGCTGTGAATCGTGCTCTCAATAAACAGTGCGACTATCTTTTTGTTGTGGATGCTGATGTTCACTTGGATAATCCAGACGCTCTTCGAGAGCTAATTATGTTCAATCGTACTATTTTAGCTCCTATCGTCACTCGTGATAAAAGTGTGTGGAGCAACTTTTGGGGAGCAGTTAGTGATAAAGGATTTTATGCTAGATCTGCTGATTATATGACTATTGTCAATAATGAGGTAAATTAATAAAATTAAATTGATAAGCCGATAATCAATGTGATTTTCAACTTTTTAGATACGCGGCATTTGGAACGTTCCATTTATTTCTGGAACGTACTTGATAAAATCTAGTGTTCTTCAAAAAATATCCTACACGAGAGCTGAAATGGATCCGGATATGGCATTTTGCGAGCATTTGAGATCTCAAAACATCTTTATGGAAGCCTGTAATTTAAACTTATACGGTCATCTTGTCAACCCTGAAAATTTTGATGTGAAAAGAACAAGGTTATATCTTAACACTATTTTATTGAGTTATTTTTTAATTCGACATTTTTTACATTTTAGGCCAGATTTTTATGAGCTCTTCGCCAATCAAAAAGACTGGGAAGAAAGATTCTTAGACCCCGAATATTTTGACTCTGTTGAGGTCTCGTATGTGCCTAAGCAGCCATGTACCGACGTTTACTGGTTTCCTCTTGGTACTCCAGAGTTTTGTGAAAGCATGATTGATATTATGGAAGCTTTTGGTAATAATTTTATTTCTAATCGTTCATTTTGTTCTTTCAAGGCATGTGGTAAATAGTAATTATCGAATTGCAATAACCAGCACTATACGAACAGTTTAGTTGGTTATTTAGTATACAAAACATATTCAAGACAAGACAAAACGTAATCATATCAATAATTGTCAGATATTTATGAAAACTTTTTTCTAAAGGAAAATGGTCAGATGGCACAAATTCAGATCAACGTTTGCAAGGTGGCTATGAGGCAGTCCCTACAAGAGATATTCATATGAACCAAGTTGGTCTCGAACAAATGTGGCTGAAGCTTCTACAATTGTATGTGAAGCCGTTGCAGGTAAATTTGATAGGATTCTATGAAAATAAATGGTATCAACTGTTTTTCTTTTTAGGAGAAAGTTTTTATTGGTTACTTTCATGATCCACCTCGATCGTTAATGAATTTTGTTGTGCGATATCGACCAGATGAACAACCATTCTTGCGACCACATCATGACAGCTCGACTTATACAATAAATATTGCTTTGAATAGAGTGGGAGTGGACTATGAAGGTGGTGGTTGCAATTTCTTAAGGTAATCATGCAAAATCATATTTTAAATAAATAAAATATATTTAAATTTCATGATTTGTAGGTATAATTGCTCTATCGAAGCAACAAAACGAGGTTGGATGTTGTTGCATCCAGGAAGACTAACCCACTTTCACGAAGGTTTACTTGTTACCAAAGGAACTCGCTACATTATGATCTCTTTCATAGATCCTTAAATAATTTTCTCAAGCTGCCATAAAAAGTTTATAACTTATAATGCTCTCGTGGTTGTCGTTTTGTGATCTTGACACCAAAATTAACCAAAATTAATTTTAATTGTGCAATAACAAAAAACTATAAAGAGATAATTAGTTTTAAATGAAAGAGAACAAAGATGAAAAATTTTAATATTAAGTAACATAGATTGTTATTGTGACTAAAAGAATCTTCAATAAAAATTATTTTTCTACTAAATAGTAAATATCAATTGCTATAACAGGCTCTTTTTTACAAATATTTTTATTTTATGCTTTTTCAAATATATAACATATCAGAAAAAAAATTTGAACATTAAAGTTATAATATTAAAACAATGGATATATTGTTTTAAATTATTAATATGGTATAACATGAAAAATGAGGTACTGAGAAATCAAAACGGGTATTTTTTATTACTTGTTGCTTTATGTTTGCATTAAGAAGCTCTCAGTTGAATAATTAAGGAAGTCAAGTTCTAGGATTATGCCTTATTGGAAGTGGTTTCTGAGACATCGTCAGTATCAAAAATTGGAGGTAAAACATTAAAGTTGTATTCACCAGGAATGTTTCCTATTAAAAGAAGAAAACTTTTAAAATATGTTATTGATACAACCGTATAAAATACTCTGCATACCTGGTGGATAATAAAAAGCTACGACAAAAATTTTCCCAGTGGCGCTCATTGCTTTTCCTATACCAAGATATTTAGTTTTTCTCCAAACAAGAGACACAAAATGTCCTGCATTTGCGTTTGTATGAAGTATACTGGGATGCTTGAAGTAGTCATATTTTTTCACTGATAAATACCAATACTGAACTGCTTCTTGTCCAGTTAATTCCGATGTTAATGAAGTCTCAGAACAGCAAAAAATATTCTGACCGAAAGAAAAGTTTCTGCCACAATAGTAAAGTTCCTTAAATATGTAAAGAAACTCGATATAAATGCAAAACCAATATATGCTTCAACAAATAATTAATGCCTTACGTTGTTCTTACTCAAATGGTCAGCCCAACTTTGTGCATGATTACAGAGCTCAGTGGAGATTGTAAGAGCATTTGAACGATGGCGAGCGCGATATTCGTTGTGCCAACACAAACAATCTATTATAAAATCTTTATCTGTTTCTATCTTAAGCGCTTCCAAAGCTTCAGCGACTCCTTGAAGCTGTTATTTAAATACTGTTTGAATAGCTCAAAAAATTAAATAACTTTTTATACCTTTTCAGATAGCAATGGTGCAATATCTTGATTAACTATCACCTCTTCAAGCTCGGGTTCTTGCTTTTGTTTGAAATTTTTGTCCAATTGCCTATCGCCCACAATTTTTCTCAAATGTTCCATAACTAAGTTTTCCTCTCTGATGATGAATATTGAAATAAATAATTTTAACTTTCCAAGTCAATTGAAAATTTGAATATAACTTACCGAATTCTATTTGGTACCAAATTTGGTTTTTTACTGCTTATCTCTGAATCAAACTCAAAATCGGTCTTCAGAAACTGAACATTTTTAGTTTTTGGTTTTGTCCCTGTTGAAGTGTTATCATTGATATCCAGCTCTGATGAAAAGTTTACAGTTTTTTCAGTTCTTCTATTTTCATAATTGTTGTCCTCTTCAGAAAACAAATGCATTTCAACATCATTTGAAGCCATTTGAGCGGAAATTTGAGTCATTCGAGCCATTATTGGAGCCTGTTTCTGTTAATGGTCTTGAAAAAAGCTTATTACTGCAGAATATATTATGTAATATTATGCTTGTTATTTTAAAATATGCTTAAATAAAGTTCGATACAAACAAAATGTTTATGTTTGGTGTTACACTTTCATTGTTTTGTTTTATTGTAATGCACTACAACATTTCTATACTGATTAAAGCTCTGTCAAAAGCTGTCAAAGTGTCCTTTTCTACACCATATGCTTTTTAATGTTGCACTTTTTTTTCGAAAATGGAAAGTTCAAAAGCTCTCTTATTATTTTTAAAAATTTAGTTTTTTCATTTTTTAATTATTTAAATAATTTATAATTTATCAAAATTTCGATAATGGAAATCTTAAATAAAACGATAAATAAAGCTCTATATCTTATAGATAATCAACAAAAAATTAAATAAACCGGATTTTTCCGGTGAGTTTCGAAATTCATTTTCATGTTATAGATGCGCATGATCAAATTTTCAATTTACCAAAATAGAAATTTTCGAAAAAGAAAATTGTAATATTTTGAAAACAGTGATTTAATAAATAAAAATATCAGCTGAAAAATGGGAAAACCTCCGAAAACTTCTGGAATAAACTTTGTGGACTCTGGAACAATCATGTTCTGGGGTTTAATTGTATTACTTCTCATTTTGGTGATAGGAAACTTTGTGCTCACTATGATTATCATTTCATTCTTTAAAATTGGGATGGGAATGGAGAATATTAAGTTTGATGGAGGTTTGTAGCTTCATTGAGTTGAGGGTTTATTTTAAAAGAAATGTTCTTACAGAAATGCGAACCATTAAATTCTATGGTGCTGCTGACTTCAACAACATTTACAAAAAGGATGGACTAATTGAAGGATTTAAAGACAGTCCAACAGAAATTCATGGTAATATTTCCAATTATGAGTATGTAAATTTAAAAACCTTTTTTATTGTCTTTGTAGGAGACTCGAATGAAATCATCGTAAATCTCTTAAGCAGATCTGGTCAATCATATACAAAGCTTGCCATGGGATCAAATGGAACTGAATTCAAGAGCTTGAATACAATTCAAATAAAAGATCCAATTACAAACGAGATTGTTTACTCAACAACACCTAAAACAAAGTATAATTTGGGAAAGCCAACAAAAAGTTTGGAAACATACATGCTTTACACAATGGAAATGGCGAGTCCAATCGATGAGAAGCTTAAGATTCAATCCACGAATAAAATCACTTTCCGTGGTACCGAAGGTACAAAGATTGATGGAAAGGAGATTTTCTTGTCGGCTGATCAAAACATCTTTTTAAAGTCATTAAATGGCTCAATTTATATCGTTGGTCATAATGGAGTATACATTGACATTAAAAACATACCAACCATACACACTGAGTTTGGAGTACGAACAGCTAATTTACAGGTTTGTCTGCATAGTCTGCATATTTGTTTTATCAAAAATTAAATTATATTAAAACGAACACATTTTTTACAGTACAAATTGTGCGCTTGCTACCCAAAAGGAAACGTGTATCGAGTGGCATTGAGTAAGCTGCATAATTTTAAGGATGTCTGTAGAAGCTATGATAAGAAGTTTGACCCATGTTTGTAAAAGACCGACCCAAATTAAAGTCACATAAGTAATCACCATTTCAGTAGTTAAGTAGGAAATTGATCATATCAAAATATAACGATATTATATAACACTCGATGAAACTAGCCAATACTCAATTTATTTTTAATTTGATTTAGCTTCTTTGAAATTTCTGGAACGTTTTTCGTTTAAAAACGGATCACTATAACAAACCCTACTTTAAGTGTATTATAATAAAACTGAAACTAAGAAAAAATTTAAACGTTTTTTAGTGTGAGTTTTCTATCATTATTCTATTAAAGGATATACCGTAAATATATTATGAATGAGTCCACTGAATAATGATTAAAAATAACTTTTTGCAATCGAACCGAACCCCGCATAATTCGGTAAATTTTCTTTCGTCATTCAAGGAGATTTTAAAATAAGTAAAAAATTTTGCCAATTTTTTTGAAGATATCGATTCAAAAATGTTTTCTTAACATTTCAGTTCAATAATTCTTTTTTGCAGTGCAGTGATAGCAAAAATATTAAATTTTCAACATAATTTACACTTCTTGTTTCCAAACATATTTCCAAACATATTTCCAAACATAAAAAACCACTAAAAATCAGTTCATAAAACCTACTTTTCAAATAATTTCGATAAAACAAATATGGGGATAAATAATTGAATTAAATGTATTTTACTTTGACTGCATTTTTTATGAACTTTGCAAACACTTTTTGGCGCAAGAAAATTGCAGCAATCTGATTTCGTTAATGAATTCTAAAATAGAATGAAAAAGAAAATGTCATGATTTTAGATATACTTATTTTCCGAAAATTCTAGGAAGATTCCAACAATTTAAAGAGTCTGCAGATTATTTTATATTGATATTCTAAAGATGCAACAGTACTTCTCAAATAATTAAATTATTTTTGTGTTATAATTCGATGGTGTTTTATACAGCAGCACATGCATAATGTAAAGGCATATATTCTTGCCCAATTACGCTAAACCATGTTTTATGCGGCATCTATTCTCGACAACACTGACTTCAAGGAATTGCAATTGCAAAACATTCCTCCCCTATCACCAATTTTATTTTTGATGCGTGCGCAGCGTTTATGGCACATGTACGATCATAGTCAGCAACCGCTGCTGAGTTGAATCGTCTCGTATCCTAGAACATTTCTTCTGTTGCAAGATTTATGTTGTGTTATGTTGTTACTACATTTAGTTTCATTCAAGATGTGCTCCAGCGTGGACGTTTGAAGCGATTGCTCCAACATGTTGATACATTTTGTGTTTTGCATCAAAATACTCAAAATAATAAGTGTTCAAATCCAGTCTAGTTAAATAACTAAACTATTCGTAATTTTATCAGAAAAATAATTCACAAACAGAAAATGTTGAATTAAAATAAAGTGAAACAGTGAT
This sequence comes from Parochlus steinenii, assembly GCA_038502155.1. Lineage (NCBI taxonomy): Eukaryota > Metazoa > Arthropoda > Insecta > Diptera > Chironomidae > Parochlus > Parochlus steinenii. The sequence continues at coordinate 328,723 of JAXCIN010000015.1, read as the reverse complement.
TAAATTATTTTAAGGATACAAATTTGGAATTTTGTTGTCCATGAATTTTTTTAAAATTCCTCCAAAGTCGTTTGAGAGCACGTGACTGGAATTTCTCTAGTTGGATGTTTTATAGTTTTCTTTGTTGGTTGTAAAAGTTGCTCGGAATAAAACGAGAACAAAATGCTATGCTTACTTATTATAAAAACGGTTTTGATGGTACTAATTGCATCTGTAAGCCATATCGAGTCATCAACCGGCGCCGTGTCTAGTAATGGTAAGATTCATCCCACTCTCTTCTTCTTCCTTAGCCTGAAAAAGCCCATTAATTATTTGGCGAAGGATGCTTGAGCAGTTCCCTTAATTGAAAATGAAGTGCAAACAAGTGATTATTCAATTCCAAATTAACTGTCACCCAGTTTAAAATAAATGGTTGTGAAAAAGGCAATTTCTATTTGAAATAAATTATCAAAATATGCAAATACAAATTGCTAACATTCGTGTAATTCTTTTTGAAATTAGTTTGTGTTGTGAACAGTCACATTTGTTGCGTTCTTTAAATTTTTTTATAAAAAAAATCTAAAGTTTATTTTTGTTAAAAATTTTACGAACTTTTCGTTTCTATTCACGAAACAGTGGATTTGACTAAATAATCGAGGGGCGCAGATTTATGAAAAATAATTAAAACATTTAAAAAATATCAGACCAAATTTTTATGTAATTTGATTTTTAGTGGAATCGATGCTCTTAATTGAAAATTGGAAAAACAATTCAGAACAAATTAATATCAATTTTTAAGAAATAATTATATAATTTGAAAAAAAAACTATTAAAATTCGGAGTTATAAAATTTAAAAAGTATTGATTCAAACATAGTTCAATTTATCAAAAAAATTAAACTTTAACACCTAATTTTTTCAAGACCATTAAATTATAAAACAAAATCCATTGAAAAGTGAATAAATAGATTTCTCTAACTCGATTTTACGCACCAAATGCTCTCCCCTCATAAAATAATAAACAATTTCCATACTCTTGTGTCGCGCACCTCGAATGGCTCTTTCATTTGTCGCATATACTCGCGTTTATGTTTAGAATTCTATTTTAGATTCATTAAAACAATTTATTTTTAACATGTGTCTTCTTTATTTTAATTCCATTCAAAACTCATGACAATGAAGGATATCTGAATTTAGTACTAATTTAGAAGATTCTGTTTTTATCTTTGCAGTATAGTAATTTACTAATCTGTGAGCATCATTCATTTTTCAATGAATGTTTATCCTATTCTTTATACATATCTTGAGTCACAATAAAATATTTCAAATTTCCACAAAATTCAAAGAATGAGATGCTCGAATTATGGATAATAATTAAAGCAAATCAGAATATCTCAAATTTATCTAACGATAGGTCGTGATGAATTCCAATTAGATTTTTAGTCATTAAAAATGCATAATTTGAGGACCACAGAGTCTTTTCAAGAGATAATTAATTATATGGAAATTTAGTGCTTCACTGGGATTTTTAATATGCATAAAACATGAAAACATAATATGTAAATTAAGTGTTAGGTATTGCGGAAGTACAAATTCTGCATGTGTGCACATTTTTGTTATGGTAAATCTTAAGACATATTAAATACAGTGTACAGGTGTTTGCACTTTAAGATCTATATTGTGAGCTGGTGAATTTTAAAACGCTTTATGTAGAATAGTTTTTAATCGAAGAAAGTATTATTGACTCAATCATTAATATGTTAATTATTGTCAATAAATTATATATGTAACATATAATATATTATGCTATGTATCTACCAAAACATGATATTTCCGAGTTTCTTCGCGAATTGTATGATTCTGAACATTTTTCTAAAAAGTTTCTTGAGTCACTAAATCATACTACCAGCTGTTGGTGTACTTGATCCTGCTTATAATTTCTGGCTAGAGTGTCATCCCTAAAAAATCATCTAAGAAGCTCAATTGCTAACTTGCGAGCAAACTGAGAACATTCATTAAAATCATTTTCATTATTTGGTTAAATCCCAAATATGTAAAGGATTGACAAAGCTTAAAAAATAAGATCAAATGATCAAATGTTTAGAGTTGTTTATTCATAATTTTATAATGATATCTTATCTATCTTGTTGTGAACAAAACTGTATGTATTTTTCCCATGAATTTAATTAATCCACAGCAAATACTAACAAGTAGTTAGCTCACCACCCTGCAAAAAAACGTTGTCAAGTATTTTTTAATTGCACACTCAGCTTCCCCTTACATGTTGCAACCTTGAAGCTATTTCATGCCATATTTCACAATTCAAAAATAAATTTTGTCGTTGAGAAATTACTCATAATCTAATCATGAAAATTACATTTAATTTAAAAAATGTGTTCACTTTTGATTGCCTTGAGGCTACCGAACTACAATGGGTGTGCAAAAATACCCAAACATTATATTTTCCTTCATTGTTGCTAAAATCAGTCAAACGGCCACTTATTTGCTGTGGTGGATTGAACGATGATTAGAAAAATCCCCTTTTATTCGTCCTCTGGGAGAGTTGTAAAAATATAATTTAGTATTTATGTGTGCCCAATCTAACATTATAAAGTCGTCCATATGAAAGGTAGCAATTTTTTTAAATTATCAAATGAAAATCATAAAAAGTCAATTGTCTAACTATTCAGTTCAGTTATTTTTTTATCCAACCTATTTTATATCAATTGTATCAATTGTATAACAGGGACTTATCTAGTCCTTAATAATTTCATTACTTTATATGTTATAATTTTTTGCTTTGCTTGCTTTTACGTGAAACAAGAAATTCCCAGAATGCGTAGATTTTCTTTGTATTTTGCAGTATTTTGTATCAAATAAACTTCCCCCAACAATCATATTTTTGCTAGTCAACACTTGATGTTTGCATTATTATTGAAAAAATACCTCAATCTTGTATATATTTTTTAACTAAAGTATTTTCAACTTTAAGATAAAGGCTCAATCAGGATTATTATGCTTTAATTAAAAAGACGGGTTGAAGTGGCATATTTTCTATAAATATTTCTAATATTATAATGAATTTGAAGAACTTGGACAAGCGTTGAGATGTTTAATCATTTTTCATTACTATGAACATTTTGAATCAAAATTTTTGATTGAACCTAAATTCAAAACACAGTAGCTGTAAAATAGCCATGTACCATTTTTACAAAATAAAAATATAAAAATCAGAGATATACCTTTTCAAAATAATTCTTGGGAAATTCGATTATGAAAAATCTTAGAATGTATATGGTATAACTTCTTTGAATTTATAATGTAAAATGTCACAACCTGTCCACAGTTGAACAAAATTCAATCCCAAACTCGCTCTTCATCGGATCCGGTGAATTTGTAACTTATTTAGAATACGTATATCAGCACATACAATTTTCTATTTTCTCTGATTATGATTGTGTATTGACTCTGAACGGAAGTTAGTTCTGACGTTTTCTGACATAAAGGAAATAGAAATGTGAAATAAAAAGAAACACAATTTTTACGAAAAGCAAAAATGGGAAAGTCTTAACAAAAAAATCTGGTATTGGAATAAATTTTTTACTTTTCCCGGAATAAAGAAAACTTTACAACGCACATTGTGTTGTGAGCAGAAAAAGTTAATTGGATTTAGAAATGGAACAAAAAAGTACAATTGAAAATTTTAAATTGAATATTAAATGTATGTTTTTAACGTATTTCTTCCGCAGCGCTGACAGAAGATCCAGAGTTCACAGACACAATTGAAAACATCACAGTACCAGCTGGACGAAATGTACGACTTGCTTGCTCTGTAAAAAATCTGGGAAGCTACAAGGTAAGTCCTACGCTCTGTTTCAAACTAAACTTCTTCCAACTCCAATATCGATATTTTACGCTGTAAATTATCCAGCATTCTCGTTTTTCGCAAAACTTTTAATTTCCTATTGTCGCGCCTTTTGTAGACCAAGAATATTGTAAACAAGTCCATAAATCGTCTTTCAATTCTATATGTTTTTAATGTCCAAAAATGAAAACACAAGGATATATATTTTGGGAGTTTGGGATTTTCCCATCATCTTTGAATAAAATTGAACAGAGAATAAGTGAGAGAACTAGGAAATATTTAAGGGTTATTTTTTTAAAAATGTTGTTACTTTTTACTCTGATAGATAGTTGTTTCTCTCGATTTCATGAAGGCTGTACAAAAACTGGTTAAAATTTGACATAGATCATCTGATTTTGATTTTAAAATTTATTTAAATGGGTTGATAAGTGGTAAAATGCTTTTCGATATTCGGAAAACTAGACTTTTAAGTTTCAGAGAGCATATTTTGTTGTCCATAAAGTGGATTAAAATATTTTTTTTAAATAGTTAAATTTGACTTTGTAGATATCAAAATATTTTTAGTATAGATCTATTTTGTCACACTTATCATGAGCGTACCTATGATTCTAGATATTTTAATACAGTGCTACTTTTTAACCTAAACTAATGTCTATACATAAAAAATTCTCTAGACTTCGCAGATATCTATAGAAAAATCTCGAGTAAAACTATCCTGAAAAACAATACAAGCAATTTGAGGAAGCAGCACAAAAAAAGCTGTTAAAAGTTGGTCCTAAAATTGAATGCGACATTTTTGAAAAAAAATAGTTGTAGCCACTGCCAATTTTGCTGCTTTTAATTGCCTGTTTCTGTATTTCAAGCAGCAATTTATCAACCAACTAGCATAAGTTTGTTGGCAATTAAAGTCACAAATTGTATATGAATTAATTTTATAGGTTGCGTGGATGCATTTTGAGCAATCTGCTATCCTGACGGTGCACAACCATGTAATCACCAGAAATCCTCGGATATCGGTGACTCATGATAAGCACGATAAGCACAAGACCTGGTTTCTCCACATTGCCAATGTTCAGGAAGAGGACAAGGGCCGTTACATGTGCCAAATCAACACCGTGACAGCAAAAACACAATTTGGATATTTACACGTAGTTGGTGAGACAAAAATTAAACTAGCACAATTCTTTCTAAGGACAAAGTAAACTTTTGTTTTTCTCATTCAGTTCCACCAAACATTATTGACGATATGACGAGCTCCGATGTTCTTGTAAAAGAAGGCTCAAATGTGACTTTAAAATGTCAGGCGAACGGAAGCCCACAGCCAACCATTAGGTGGAAACGCGATGACAATGGAAAAATCTCTATAAATAAGACGTGCTCAGGTAATGAAGAAGTCCATCAATCATTAGGGATTTTCTGTGTTTCATAATTAATAGCTTTTTATTCTTTCTATTGATCAGTTGTAGAATGGGAGAGTGAGGCATTACATCTGACAAAAGTATCGCGATTAGATATGAGTGCTTATTTGTGCATAGGTAAGAAAGTTTTTTTTTCTCTTTAATTTTCCTGCTCACTATAATTAATGTACATTTATTTCTTTCCAAGCTTCCAATGGTGTTCCTCCCTCGGTGTCAAAAAGAATCAAATTAAACATAGATTGTGAGTATATTTTAATTCAAGTTTAATGATTTGAATGATTGATTTTTTTGCTTCGCTAGTTCCTCCAATGTTGTACATTCCTCAGCAGCTGGTGGGAATTCCAGTTAAATTCAACGTTAGCCTTGAATGTGTCATTGAATCATTTCCTGCTCCTTTGACTTTTTGGGTTCGGGAGAATGATCAAAACATGATTCACGACTCCCCTAAACATAAGTAAGTCATTTTGATTCCAAATAATCATGTCCAAACTAATCTGCTTTATGGTATCTACAGGACTGAAATTATAAGTAGCACTCCATCATATAAGTCAGTTATGCGCTTGTACATATTCAACGTGCAGCAATCAGACTATGGGATTTACAAGTGCATAGCTAAAAATTCCAGGGGTGAAATTGAATCGTCAATTCGTCTATACAGTTCTAGTCCTCCAACTACCATACCTCCTACAACAACTGAAAACGTTGTCATTGAAAACACCACCCCAAAAATTGTCAATTATCCTACATTAGGACAAACGACCATGTTTTCCAACCACGTGGTGGATCCAGGTAAGAACTCCAGAATATTATTTTCATTGTAACATTATTTTATTCCCTTTCTTCCATTTTTCTTGCTACAGGATCCAAATATCAAGCTAGTAGTGTAAATGAAATTGAAAATAAATTAGAACAAAAATATCCTGACAGTGCCAAAAGCTTTGACTGGTCTTCTGAGGAAAACAACGTGAACGAAGGTAATAGCATTTGGTATTAGTTGTTTTCGTGAAATTGAAATGCGATACTGTTGAAATCTTCACTTGCAAACAAAAAATTAATCCTGTTCTTTTCTTCCCTTGTTACAGGAAATCAAATCAAGTCTCTTTCAATATTAGCCCAATTACTGATTGTTTCGTATAGTTTGCAAGTTGTTTTCTATTGACACTAAATCGTATAGTGTCAAAACTATCATTATTGCTAAAATGAAGAAAATATTGTTTATGTTGAATTGTTATGCAAATATCTACGTACCTTATTTAATTATTAAAATATTTTTAAACATGAAAGGTAAACTGTAATTCAAAATATGTATTGATAGTAAGACGTTGAAAAATGTATTAAATTAAAATAATCTTGTAATATAATTATAGCCTAAAAGTGTAGTTGTACTTTAGTTATATCAATAAATTATTTTAATACACAACTAGAAATTGATAAACATCAATGCAATTATAAAATTCAATGTCTTTTTTGATTGTTTAATTTTATTTATCACTCAATATTATTTATTTTTTATTTTTGGACATGCCCCTTTGACAGTAAAATGCAGTAGTTTTTTTAAGAGCAGGTGTACTTTTTTGTAATGTATAATTAATTGAATCAAGAAAATTTCTTAATGTCTGGAAAAATTACATCTCAACTACAAAAAGCTCTTTCAGTATTTTTACAATATACTATATTATATAGAAATCAAGGTCGGGCAACCCAATTTTTTCCATCAAATGCAAACATTTATAAAAGTATGTTTCTGCTGAAATGAGAATTTATTACATGCATTTGTAAATTTTTTGATATTTTGGTTGAAATTGAAAATTTGAAAAATGCGTAAAGTGTCAATTCATTCAGCATTCACAGTGACAAATTTTCAACTCAATCTACAAAATGTGTTGAACCAATTGAAACGATTTTGCTGCAATTTTTAAACGAAATTATATTATTCCAAAATAGCAAAAATTATTAATAATGGTTACCATTAGGTATTTTTGTATGAAAGTAAACCCTCGCTAATCCTCTTCGAAAACTTTTCATTTAATTTGACTACGGATTTATGAAATCATCTTCAAAATAAATCTCATTAAAGATTAAAGAATTTGAAGGATTATGGAACCAAGCAGATGTTGTAGTATCAATATGATGATTTTATATATACAATCGATCTGAATGCGCTATAATTTGAACGTTTTCTAAAATTGTATCTCAAATTTTGATTGTAGTATTTTAATCATGTTATTCATAAAATTTACAAAAAAAAAGAAGGAATTTTCGTAAACCTTCGTTCAAATTATTCTTTTAAGTTATATCGGTCGATTTTTAGTTTTTCTGATAATACGCTTTCCCTGAATGCAACCATCATTTTATTTTTCAGCAATATGGAGTTTATTTGATTATAAGAGGATTAAAATACATAAAAAATGATGTTGTTGTTGTGCAAAGCTAAATAATAATTTTCGGTAAATTATGTTTAAAAAAAAAGAAGATTTATGCACATTATTCTGCAAAAATTCAAGCAGTGCAAAGGTTGACAGTGGATTTATCCAGCAAAACAGAACAAGCGACAAAAGTCACCAAGTTCACTTTAGGGACCGGTGAGCTCGATAAAAAACAATTTGAAAAGAATCGCTCGTTTTTATGGCGACATTGATTTTACATAAAAATCCGCTTGAATTACGAATTAGAAACAATTTACAAACACAACATAAATGAGTTTTATTCGTTTTTTAATTTATTCGTAAATATTTGAGAGGAACATAGCAAAAAACGCACATCCAGGAACACTGTAAATTTACATTTTAACATCATTTGATTTTACAAACATAAAAGGCAGCGATAAATTTTTTGTTTATGTGTTGATAGAATTAAACATTCTTTTTTGTGTACAGACTGTGTAGTTTAGGCTGAGAGAAATAATAATAATAGAAGTATGGTAGACAAGAAGTTTTTGCGAAGGAGTGCACAATAATAACAAATTTATGTTGTTTTAAGGTAAATTTTTTTTGATCTTCTACAATTTTCAAAATAAAGTTTTTGTTACTTCCTATAATTTAATCACTTATTTTGTATAATCACACATTTCTAAAAACATAAGTCTCAAACACAAGTTTCTGAAAATGTCCTACTTTGTACATTCTATAATATCCCAGTTCTCTGGCGACAATACATTACACCTGAAAGAGTAAAAAGCACAAGCAATGCAAACGTTGAATCTGGTTGAATTTTCAATAGAATATAAAATAAGCATAAAATTTATTTACACTTGGGAATGGTGGAAGAGCTTTCATTTTCATTTATTCGCGCTGTTTTTCACAAAATACACGGCAAAAAAAATCTATAAAAAACCTTACGGTAACAAAATCAACCATTTTGTGCGTTTTTGTACGATTATCATAATTGAAAATCTTTGGAAAACAAACACAATTACACAATTTATATTTAGGAGTTTTTCAAGTCCCCGATTCCTATTTACTGGATAAATTGACACGAAAAATTGAAAGAGATTTTTTAAGCCGAAGTGTTTTTTTGAGAGCCTTGAATTTTGGGCATAATATTTATTAATCGCATCATTGCAGCTCCAAATCCAGAAGCACGCACGAAAAACGAAAAAAAAAATAGAATCTGATTTCGAGGGAGGTATGTCCACACAGCTTGGAAAATTGATTCACGTACCAGCAAAATTTGGATGGAAAATCTTCGACATTTGATCGTGTTTGATGGGAAATGTTTTAGCTAAATTGCGCTTCGTAAAAGTTTTCACATAAAACCGCTCACATAAAACGATTACATGCAAAACGAACCAGCAGTCAAACCACAGATAGGAAAGTAAGTGAAGATTGCAGAGCATGTTCTATTAACTAGATCAATCATGGATCGGATTATAATCCATGATAAGGCTAAGCCTAGCTTTCATATTAGCAGATATTACGTTTTATGACTTTCTTTATTGATCAATCTTCTTCTTTAAAAATTGAATAGTTTGAGGTTTTATGTAGGCCATATGACACCTACACAAGTTCAAATACAAATTTATATAAAACGTTTTTCAAATGAATGACCGTAAATTATAATTTCATTACAGATCGGTTGACTTTTCAGAACTTTTGTGTTTTATGTATGTTTCATTTTAAACATTATTATGATCTTGTTTTTCATGCATAAACAATCCAATATTCTAGTTCGGCAAACTTTCCGCCCAAAACGAGTAACAATATGCGATGTTATTGAAACTTCAAAATGATATTTTTGCAAAATCATATGTGGAACTGATAAAAGTTTTATTTGCCATAAAAAAAGTTTGTTCATTGTATTTGTGCGATTCTCCAAATCCCTAAAATTGATCTGGAAAACTGACTGGCGTACTTAATCTTTTAAAAGGATCACATCAGCGCCCTAAATTTGTGCCCGCTTATAGTGGAAAGTTTTTCTGGCTCATTAAGCGTTTACAATGTGGAGCATTACCCTCGGCAATCTACAGACGTAATAAATTATCAAAACTGTTGATTTGATTTGCCGGGGAAATCGTTACAGGCAAATTTCATTATGCCTTTAAGAAAGTGAGGAAGTATAAATAGAAACATTAAATATGTTCAATTGTTTATAATATTCTGGAAGTTGCTTGAAACAATTATTCACCACAATTAAAATCGGCAAAAGTTAATTCCTCGTTCAAAAATCAGCACAATAACCTAATTTCTAAATGATGAATCAGTCATGAGATCGCATTTCTCCAGCAGCTCAAAACAAATGTATCAATCAGTAAAACAGCATGCTTATAACTTGGTAATTACAACCACCATATTTATCAAACACCCAATTAACAATCAAATTGATTTGAATCGTATTATCACATTTAATAGCAAATGATGCAAAAACAAAGCGGTGATTTTTTTCTGTCCGGAAAACAAAAAAGTTGATGAAAATACTTTTGTGTTGATTTTGATAAATTGATTATTTCTTACATTTTAAGTGTAATAAAGCTATTTCCTATATCCATCTATTTTTATTGTGAAAATGATTTCGAATATACGATTTATAGTTTTGTTTACAAGAGAAGTTTATACTTTTTATTGTTGGGAAGAAAACAATATTTATGAAAGGCATTTTTATGCTTCTTTTATACAATTCCTCTGTTTGTCATTTTCGGATACATGCAAACACAGTTTTTGTGGAAACGATTGCATTATTGTTTGAATAAGGAGATGAGGAGTGAATAAATTCTTGGGTGCCCAAAGTACTGGCGTAGTATGTAGACTCTCAGACCATAAAGTGAGTGAAAAAGATCGATTATATGAGGGGCCTAATTTGAAGAATAATAGAAGGTGCAATGTATAATCTATAATAGAGCTTTATAGAATAAATTTTTGAAATTTTGCAGTTATTCTAATAAAGTACTTATTAATAGTATCCCGTCATTTAAATGAAAAAGAATAAGAAAATGTATTAAGTAAATTTTTATGTATACAGAATTGATTACAACTGTCAGAATGAATTCGAAAACACGTTAACTTTATGTCTTTTGCAGGCTCTTTCAAATAAAATCCACGAAAATGGGGAGTTTTAGTAAAACTCAACGACTTTCAGTTGTTGATGCTATAAATACATTTCCACAAAATAAATGTATAAGTTGCTTTTTGATATGTTTATATTCTTGGAAAACAGTTTTTGAGATGACATTATTGATTTCATGAAACGCACGAGACACCCATAAATAAAATATAATTAAAAAAGTTTTCTTCCAGCAATTTTTTCTTATGGCACTTTTTCGTTAATTCTTTTTTGGCTCTTCATTGCCCCGATATCATCTGCCAAAAAAGTGTTTTTCTTTTCAGAAAACTTAGCAGTTGATCTAAACTAATTTGCATATTAATTGGTAATTATTGAATGTAGATTTTTGATTTATGTTGCGGAAGTTCGGATGATTTATAAAAGTGTCTGAAAAATCAGAATTGAACCTTGCAAATCGTTGGCTACGTTAATAAATAAAATTTAAAGACAGAATCAATGAGTCGAAAAATTAATCTGTTGTGACTTTGTGAGTCAACTTTAAACTTCCAGTAGATCGTTATAACATAAAAAAAAAAATTTATATAATGGTCTTATATTATATAAGTAAAATATTTACATCATTTACAAAAATTGTTACAGCTTCACATTCATCGTACAGCTGATAAAAAATTAGCATAAAACGTCCTTTGGGAGAGACATACTCAGACTCAGTTAAGTATTTCACCAACATCGAGACAAAACTTTAAAATTTATTGTATAGTTGATTTTTTGCAACAACAAAAAAGAATGCACTATAATATAAGTAAGAAACTACATCAGAAATACACATATTTTTCAAATACCAGAAGATGAAGGAACAAAAATGTAGCTGATTACGATACAAATCACGTTTTGCAGTATTCAACTATGCCATCATATTTACACAATAAAATATCCAGTTCAGAAAAAAATATTTATTCAAATCATTCGGTACAAGCATAAGGAGTTCTTGTCCTTCTGAGCTTTCTTCGAGTTACGAGAAACTTTATTTATTCTTTTACAACTACAATATATATTTACCAAAAGGTACTAAATGATATTCTTCACCAACAATTTGTATTTGAAAGTTTGCATAGAGCACTACGTTTATGTATTGAATCACACGCCTGCCCTGTGGTCATACCATTAAATGTTTTGGCAAAATGTTTCCTAGCTAATTAATTTAATTAAAATACTAACAAACTTTAATAAAGGTAATGATAAACACATACATTTTCTAGATTCCATAGCTGAATTCCTTCCACAGCTAATTTGTGGAGTTAATTTTGTCCATATCACGTATTATTTCCCATTCCCTTAAGATAGCTAAAAGATGTAGTTTGGTATTATTTATAAGAATTTTTTTTCCTCTTTATAATAATTTTTATCTTAATTCAAGTCATGATTTTACTCTAACGAGGCTAGACCACGTATTAATTTATTTTGTTTTTGTTTTTCATCTGTTCGGTTATAGTTTCCCTGTACATACAAATTTATGTATTTTTTGTGTATGTTCAAAATGTTGATATAAAGTACAAACGGGTTTTTTTATGTCATACAGTTGTGAGTTTTGTTAAAATTTGATAAAATAGTGACTTGTAATTTTCCCATTAAAAAAATTTTATTTAGAATTTTTCTTTAATTTTGTATTATTTTAGAATTGGATTATTTATATAAGATATATTTATCATTTCAGAGCATTACAATTTTGAGGAATTATAAAAAAATTATTCACTTCTCTTTTATTTTATCCAGATTGTTCCTGCTAAATAAATGGTAGTTTTTCTTGCATATGCTTGTCAGAATTTGCCTTTTGTTTTTTCTCAAGATATTTTCTTAAAAGAATATTAACCGTATTTTGTGGTTGCTTTTTGCGGATAAAATGTCGTGAGTTTCATTTCTCCAACGAAACATGCATTGAATATGTTATTTTTGTCATATTAATATTTATTTACTTATATGCATTAAGCGTTCAAATGAAATTAATGTTCATACTTTAACGATATGTTTTGTGAGTAGAGTTCTTCAATCAAATGCCTTGAGCTTTGACTTGAATATATCATAGGTATTGTGACTTGTAGAAGACTTTTTCAAAATCCCTTAAACCTTTGCACATGTGGCTAGCATCTTGATAGAAATATATAAACATCATGTAAATCAATTGCTACCATACAACGACCAAGTTTTACAAATTCAGATCTGTTTCTTTTTATGAGAGTATACATGTTCTAAACAATAATTGAATAATTTGTTTCGTTAAACAAATATTGCTCCACTATATTATTTTAATGCCAATTTGAAAATAAGTCAAAACCCCAATTTTGTTAGCTGAATAGCTTTCATGTTGTTTTAATTCAAATTGAATGCTAAATGCAAAATTATACAATGATTATGCATTTGAAGCATTTATTGAATAATTTCTAAATGAATGGCTCCAGATTTCTATTAATTTGAATTGCTCATGAAAAAGGAAAATTCAAAAAACAGTTCTTCGGTTAAATTCATCAGATTATCACAAAACGCTCATTGCATTTTACTAATCCTCGATTTAAGCACACAAACATTTTTATTAGGTTCCATAAATTGGAGTAATGAACTTCATAATGATCATGCAATCATTTGCAATGATGAAATTTCATGCCATGGTTGACATTCAACAGTTGATAGCAGTATACCAAAATAGGCTTTAAAACTACTGATCACGGATTAGATAATTATTTTCGAAAAAATTCTGCCATAAGCTTTCCTATAACAAGTTCACTGAATAAACCCTTCCATGATCCAAAACGCATCGATTATAAAAAAAATATGAACATTCCAGCAATTGAGCCATAACAAAACAAAACGATGGTGTATATATATATAATATATAATCCTCGGACAAAAATACCCATTACATTTTGCGCTGATTCTATGTGTTGTACTGATTGTGTTATAGATAAGCTGTAAAAAATTTATCGAGTTTGCACTGATAATATGAATATGGGATCCTGTAATATGGTATTAGTTTAGTAAAAAAGCATTAATATAAGTTTTTATCTATTTTAACAATGCTTGTAATTTCAAGAAGAAATTTTTGACGCAAAAACATGAACTGACTAAAATTTCTAAAGTTTTTAAAAACAAAGACGTTTGAATTGTTATCGTATAAATATTCTTGCCGCATAGATGATACACTCTTATATGTTCATAAAATGTCTCATAAATCATTTCACGTGATTCAGATCTGTTTATATTTTCTCCATTTGATTGTTTTATTCGTTTTTTTTGGCTGCAGGATATTTTTCTGCATGTATTTATTACCACATTTTGATTGAGATTACAACTTACAAGTCGTTACGTTCAAGAATAATATTATTTTATATGATTAGTCCTGCGATAATGTTTTAAAACATTAAAAGTTACTAAACCTACAATAAATTTATAAAAAATGTCTGAACAACAAAAATTTTAATTTATTTACAGAATAATAAAATGACACATATAAATAGTAAAATTATGATTAAGAATAATATCAAGATTATAGAGAAACATATTTTCAGAAGAATAATGATCATTTTTTTCTATTCATTTCGTGTATATTATAAATTTACTGTATAATATGCTAAAAATTATAATGATCCATGAACTGTTTAGCATACTTTCCACTAAATTAAATCTAGAAAAATTTAACCATTAACATTGCATAGCTGATAATTTTCATTGCTCACAATTCATCCAATTAATTGACCTAATGGCCGCTTGTGGATGTAACAAGATACGTTTCATGCAATATTCATACCATATAATAATAACATAAAAATGTATTGTTGTTTGAAAATATATAATTTTGCTTAATTAAAATATATGTTGTAATGACTGGAATCTATAATCTCATGAATATTCATAATTAAATAAATTTTTGTTTGCAACAATAACAAAGAGAGACCGTACCAATAATAGTAAATTAGACTTTGAATCCAATTCCCATTTATCGAGCACATATTTTAACGGGATGGTCAGAGCGCTCGGACAGGAATATTACATCTATTGTTTTTGTATGATAATTGTCGAAATCTTGTACTAAGTATCTTTACATTGATTAGAATAATTTACTGTGCGTGGCATAGGAAGTGATATTTGAATAAGGAATATTATGTTATATTTTTGTCTATAATTCAGGGACGCACATTGTAGAATGTTGTTGAATTTAAAAAAGATTAGGTAAAAATAGTAGAAATAATTTTTACTATTTTTACCTGGATTTAAAAAAGTATAGGTAAAAATAGTAGAATTAATTTTTACTATTTTTACCTGAATTTTAAAAGTGCAGGTAATAGTAGTAAAAATATGATATTTATTCAGGTAAAAATAGTAGAAATATAAAATTTATTCCGGTAAAAATATTAGAAACAATTTTATGCTCGCAATGTTTCAGTATTAGAAATAGAAGCTGCGGATGGATAAGCTGTTGGTGGTTTAAATCTACATATTTTAAAACCAACCCTTTTCAAGTCAAAAATTATCCTATAAAAACATTTTCAAATTTAAATTTTATCCTACCTTTCAAACATTTATCCACCTGATTAATCCTGCGTTCAGTTATAGCAATGGAAGTTTATTCAATATTGAACAGTCAATATTTGACGAATCAAGTGTTTGACTTGGTGGCCACTTTCGTTTTCATAATTGTTTATAAATAATTTTTAGTAAATCTCTTAGGTTATATATTTTTGGCTAAAAATAACAAAAAACCTTTAGAATTAGTTGCTATGCTTTGGGCACTTAAAGCTTTTTCATAAAGTTTCTGAGGACATTATTGCTGATAATGGGGAACCTTAAGAACCAATAACGTGAAAATTAAGATTTGACTGTTTGTACGAAAATATTAGAATTTTTGTTTTCTATTTCTTTTTGAAATTAAAAAAACATATAATTTTTTTTTATTGCACACTTTCTTACATGGAGAAGTTTTTTTTACAAAATAGGTACACATTTTTATTATTACATCAAAATTTTAGTAAATGTTTAATACCTTTTACGCCTTAGGGAAATAAATGATAAATTTATAAATATAAAATGTGAGCACAAGGTATAACAAAATTATTAAACTTTTACCGCAAAAAGCAGGAGCAAAGAAAAATGGAAAATTACGAAAAAATTGTGCTACAATAAAATCGTAATTACAAAAATTACATTACATAATTTGATTTATTGTTAATGAAAATGTGATAAAGCATTTACGGATTATATTGGGGATGCTGTTGTGTGAAAAAGTAAATTAATGCTTCAATATCAACATTTGCAATATTCTATATCAATAGGTCAACTCAATATTATATTTAAAGCTTTCCTAAAATCCTTTTAGTTAAAAATATATCTCATGTAATAAAAATACGTTCTAAATGTTGAAAGAAAAATAGACCCCTAGTGATCAAGAACACTTGATTGCATATAATTTACAATATTGTTGCTTCGAGAACTCAATTAAGCAAATTTTGCTAGCAGAAAAATCTGAAAGTAATTACCAAAGTTGATAAAAGTTTCATCATAAATTTGATCTCTCATGTTCAAAGTTCTATCGGCGCAATGTGAGGAGGCTACATAAAACATTAATTGCTGCTAAAAGATCAAATGCGCTCAAGTTTGTCTTCATTAGTTCTTAAACGAAATGCTGTTGATGATCTTATCAGTATTTTATCTCTCAAATGACTAATTATTTTGGGTTTGTCTCACTGTTTTGCGGCAGTTACAACTTAAACTTGGTTAATTTATGAATCGAATAATATTAATTACTATGGGAAAGGAATAAAAGCTCACTGATTACATTTGGTGGTTTCTTTTATATACTATTGGATGGTATAAAATAAGACTGTATAAGAAATTTAATTACAGAATCTTATTTTACGAGCAACGACAAATTATAGCATGTTAATATTTTAGACAAAGACCTTACCTAAAGTTGTCATTTTAAAAAAAGACATAGCTCGTACTAATGCTGTTACACATCTATAAATACAATTTTGCACATAATCATTAAATTAAAAACGTTCTAGTAAATTTATTTCTATGTTTCTTACCATTCCGTGCTACAATTCAATTCATTTCACTTGATTTTTGAACTTCATACCCTTCTGCTTCTATCACGACTCACGAGCAATAAAAGATTTTCCCTTATTGCCGAAGAACATACGTACGGGATAATAAATATAATTTTTATTTTCCTCAAACGATTTGATTTTTCTTGATTTTGCCGGTTGTATTTATATATTTAGTAAATTGGCTATTATGTTTTTCCAATAAAACTTTATCAGTAGAAGCAACAACAATCCGAAAACAGATCTATGAATTGTATGGAATGTTGCAAAAAACTTTCTTGTAATGAAGGGATGCGGTGGACTATAGAGCATAAATGGTTGAAAATTTGGCCATTCCTAATATAAATTTCATTGAATTCGTCAGAGGGTATTCTGTTCTTGCAAGAAAAACATGTTTCATATATGTTAAAAAAGTATTTTTCATTTATGTTAAGAAGCAGTCTACATATTATCTCATAAGTCTCTTTAATATTTTTTACAACACAAGAAAAATGATCTGATTGACTAGCGTCCGTTCAATTAAGTAATCCACCTTTTATCGACAATCAGAACAAAATCATCTCAATTACTGTTTTTATTTATACCTATATTATATATACCATCTTTTTCATCTTCTGTTTAGCTCATTACGGTGAAATTTCCACGTATATAAAAAATATGTTGTAATTGCTTAAGGAGATGAGATGGTGAAAAGAAAAGATCCACACTAATTACATGCACAAACTTTCTTGGGAAAGTTTGAAGCGAAATTTACTAAATTCTTCTAATTAAACGAGGGAAAATCTTGATTCATTTTTGCTCTCAAAGTTTCTCCTAATTTATTGCACAGTTTTACGACCAAACTTTTTTTTTTGTTTCCATAATTTTAGCTTTGTATTTTTTTGTGTATTTCCAAAATACAGAAAAACGAAATAAATGACAAAAATGGCAAATAACCACCGTAATAATTGTCCAAATATCGCCCCAGCAAAAGTTTCACCACGCAAAACTTTTTGACATCAAATTAACAATATTTTTTAGATAACAGCAGGGGTGGTTTGAGGGGGTAATAAAGATCCAAAATTAATGGCAAGAGTTGTTTGTGTATGGTTTTTTGAGATATTTTGAATAATTTAATTAGACTACAAAATTGAAAAAGTACCTCAAAATTGAAATACTTTGTATTGATTTGAGAAAAATAAGGTGGGAGAAAATACTATGGTAAATTTTTCGACAAGAGTTTAAGCTTTTCAAAAATTCCTCTAATGGGTTTACAAAATATATAACTAATTTTAAAAGGATTTGAAGGGCTGAATTTTACTATTGATCTATTCATAAAATTTTGAAATACGGTATAATTTAGGTGGATTGTCTAATTCTGTAAAAAGTTGAGAAACAAAATGTGTTGTATAATAATGTTTTGAAATATAAATCGATAAAATTATTTAACGTTACAGTTAGTAATCTATTATGGTAAAATACAAGCATTACAAATATGTATTTTTCTATAAACACACCGTAAATGCGGATACACATTATTCGCTCACATTTTTGGTCAACGAATCTCACTAAAAATATTTTTCTTCCTTCCACTGAAAAAAAAAAATACGAAATAAATAAAAGTATCTTTTATCCCTGATTTTATTAATAAAGCAAAAGCTATTTTATTTTCTGTTTGAAAAATCATCATAAAATTTCTGCAATATTCTAAATTACATCGCAATGCAGCTGAAAAGATTCAAAGAGTATAAAATATTACTGGTGTTGATTAGATCTATTCAAATAATAAGTGAATTAAATTTTAAATAAATACACTGAAAATTGATTCCCATTTGAATTTTTTTTTGTATAAATTCCAGCAACTGAATAAAAAGTGTAGATTTCGCAATTTACTTCTTTTTGTCAGTTTCCTCTTTTTCCATTCATCAAATTTTATCGCGTTAAGTAAACGAGAAATGTGGAAATTTGTGTCGATTTAACGCAATTCAAAGTATTTAACTATTTTTCGTTCCTCAGTCTTAGATTTCGTATACTTTGATTTAAAAAAATACAGACGTGCTAAATATTTTGGCAATTATGCAATACTCATCAACATTTGCATATCCAACAAATAAATAAAAATTTAAAAGAATTTCTAGTCTGTAACAGTCTTAGTTGTCATGTTAAAATAAAATATTCGTTTTACGCGGTGTTAGGTTTAAAGCATAGGTATCGGGCTCAAGGGCAACACATGCAGGTTGCATTTTGATGGAGTTAGGATCTTCACTACTTATGTTATACTGCTGCATAATATGAGTTACCATGATGAATGAAAACCCCTTTACGAGGTTTTTCCCGATGCATGTCCTTTTTCCGATGCTGAAGGGAAGAAAGTGTGGAATATTTTTTTTGACTTGCAATATTTTGTCAGTTCTGTTATTATTGTTTTTATCTTTGTTCTTATCTTTTTTTTCGTCTAGCTCATTTTCTTGTATGTCAATATTTTTAAGATGATCTTTTGAATTTACTGGCACATACTCTAGAAATCTTTCTGGATTGAAATCTTTTGGTTTGTCCCAATATTTCTCGCTTGTGTTCAAATCATAGTTATTTATAAAAACAATAGTTCCTTCAATTATTCCGTAGCCTGCAATTATAGTATTTTCAGTTGCAACATGCGGAACAATAGGAGAAGACGAGTGACGCAAAACTTCAAATATCGTTGCTTCTGTATACGGCATGAGTTCTAGATCGTCCAGCCCAATATTTCTTTGTGTTTTCGTGGAGACTCGATCTACTTCCTCTTGAATGCGAATTCCAACTTCAGGATATTTTGCAATATAACCAAAGATCAACATAACTAAATTTCCGATGGCAGAGTGACCACCCAAAAAATCTTCAAGCATATAAATGATGGTGTCCTTGGACACATTTTCCATGTCTCTCAGTGATCGTAGTAATGCATCAGTAAAATCTGTAAATGACAAAAATGTTAGATTTAAAAAAAAATTCTCAGCTAATAGAATAATCATTTTTAGAAATAGTTATCAGTTATCAGTAAAAAAAATATCACCTATTTCCTCGGAATCTTCATCAATAAAAGAGTCTCGAACATTAATGATCCGTTCCATGATGAAAATACGTATTTCTTCAGACCAAGACGACAATTTGCTCATATGTTTTTTATAAAATGGTGACAGCCAAGGCAAAAAATCAACTGCATAGCCTTGGTTTATCTCCCAAAATATTTCATCAAAACATCTTACAGTTTTTAAGAAAGATGCATCATCGTAATCAAAACGCGTAGAGCACATGTATTGACTGAACATATTTGAGCATGTTTGCATCAGGAGTGGTTTTAAATGGAATGCTTTGCCAGGAATAATTTTAACTCGCAAACGATCCATGCATTCTTGCATCACTATGGTGCCAGACTCGCTAACTTTCTGATGATAAGATGAAAAGTCGCGAGGCGAACAATGTTTTCGTGCCAAATTACGCCTCCTTTGCTGCAAACTGGACCAGTCACATAAAGCCAGTGCTAAAAATATAAATAAAATAATCAATTTATTTATCTCAACGAAATGAAATATGATGTTCTTATTTAGAATCTGATTTTTCTTATTAATTGCTTATGATCTACTTATTGTAGGTCTTTCAAGGTTAAAAAATGCGGTTTTATAAAAAAGCATGACACTGGATGTTCGGGAAGATTAATTGCTTATTAATATTTTGCCATTAAATTTTTATTTAATAATTTTAATTAAATTTATTGTCGCTCCAATTGTATCTTTCCCATACAATGTTGCCTTACACTCAATCGCTCGTCATGGTCAAGATCATGCTTTTTTATGATGACCAATTGCATTCAATTGTTTTCCCTTTTGTTCACATTTCTTTCAATAAATTTTTTTTTCGCACGAAAGTGCTGAAAGCAAATCTCGTTTATGGGATATATATAATTAAAAAAATAATGTATTTCGAGTTAAACACCATTGTAACTTGATATTCCCGGTTTATAATTAACTGCGCTATATAAATCTAAATAGAACAAATCATATTTTATATTTGTAATTTTAGTTCAAAAGCTAATTGAAAATTGAAAAAAAAAAAAACTTTTTTCTTAAAATGGGTTCTAGTAAACCTTGAAAATCAATAACATTAAATATTTTACTTTAATGAAATTTTTTAGTCAGTATTACTTACAGTTATTTCGATCACCTCCGAAAATTTTGTGAAATCTTAAAAAGTCAGGACGTCCTCCAAAATACTTTCCATTCTGGTTCAAAACCTTTAAAAGAGGATACGCAATATTTTGCTTACTAAATATTTTTAACGTATACTAATTCAGGACATACTTCACGAATATATGTTAAACTATTAACCACCAGACAACGAGTTGAGCCCAAGGTAAGAGTATAAACATCACCATAAGTTTTTGCTATAGCAGAAAATGCTTCGAATGGAACTTCGTACTGACCCATATCTACTAAATTTCCCAAAATCGGAACCCATGGAAACGGTCCTGGCGCTTGCGATAACACCTTAACACTTTCTTTGATTTCTTTCTTCACAATATTCCTGGACACAATTTTTACTCGACGTTTCCATTTATAAATTGTTAGCGAATAAGTAAAAATCACAATGAGCACTAGTATGTATAAAAAAAATAGTCCAAAATTTGCCATAATTTTCACAAAAGCAATCACAAATAAATTCCGGAAGAAATGAAAAAATTAATTTTAACCAAAAATAAACGAAAAAGAGCAGCGATAAATACGTCGCACCGCGAAGCACGGGAAATCACCAACTAATGACTTCAAAATTAACACTGACTAGCTGTTGAATCGCTTCCTTCGGTTTTTATAGTTCTTTTATCGCCTATACACATATCAAAGTGCTGAAAGAAACACGGGAACTGATATTTTACGAATTTATAATGCAATGGTTTTTATATTTTATGTTCAGACTTACAATTATATAGCTCATAGCTTGCCTTAGTGAAATACAATCAAACGAAGAAAGACTTTGGATGGATGTATTCACACTAGCTTCAACGGCATGACGAACTTCTTGGCTCTCTTCTTTTTGCACCATCACAAAAATCATCTGATTAAATTGAGAAGCAAATCATAAATTGGTAAATTTTGCTCGAAAACACGCAACATAACAGGAAAAAGTTGTTTACTAAAAGGCCTGGCCAACCGGCTTTATTAAATCTTATGCTCCGCATACATACATTGATTGCATTGTTTGTGTGGCAGTTCGAATTGCATTAATTTATCCATTCAGAGACTTACACCAGTACAGACTGGTATCAATTCTTAAGGCCAAAAGAACCTGATAAAGATAATTCTAGAACATATTTGAATTTGTATATAGATCCTATAATATGCATACCAGCAGAAAGTTTGACAGTATATAAAGTTTGAGAAAAACTTTTTCATATACCTACATATGATCGATTGAATAAATTATGTTAAATGCTTGAAATCTCGTTAGAACATCTTCTCCTTCCAGATTTTTCAGCCGATCTTATTTGCACTGTGAGAAATTTTTTCTAAGCTTCATACTTTCCTAACAATTTTTAAATTTTTTATTTGTACAAACATCCGCAAACTATGGGCAATTTAGTTTGATGGCTTATCTCTAGGCTGTCGAAATTTATTCACTAGCTATCAGCAAAACATGTAAGAATTTTGGCAGCTTGTATAAATTTGATGCAGAATATTTCGATGCAGGTCAAATTTGGTTGCTGTTTGTTTTATACCTAGAAACCAGATCATCGATCATTGCATTTATTGCACAAGTTCTCCGTTCTCACTACAAATAAGCTCTAGCAAAAGTAAATATTTAATTTTCTCATACTTTTGTACAATATATTTTGATGTCCACTTTAAACCTTATTCTGCTTGCCTTACATTTCAAAAAAAAATTACTCTTCAAACGTGTGAAATTTATTTGTTCAAAATACACGGAACAAAAAATTGTTATATAAATCACTAAAAATTCTAACAAACCAAAAAATCTTCGTGTAAAGTTCTACAATTACACTTTTAGTTTCATTTTAAATCAAGAGTAAGCTGGCAAACAAAGTAATCAGCATTCAGTAGAACCTGAGCAAGTTTTTGTGTGAACATTTAACAGAGTGAGTGAAAACTAAGTGCAAGTAATTTTGATATAGGAAAATAAAAAATCTATTGGATGTGTTAGGAAAAGTTCATATTAAGGAAAGGTTAGTAAATTTTTCATTAATCAGGATCACGTAATGTCTATTTTTTAAAATTTAATAACTTGGATAAAATTTAGTTACATGAGTGAATCTATATACTAAATATTAAATTGATACATTTTTTATAAGACATATGAACGAAAATTCAAAACTATGTAAAGATAAATATAGCATAGATTTATTCAATTTTATTACACTATTTATGAGTACAATTTCTGGGTAACCTTTCTTCTTATATCTATTGATATTTTTTTAATAGTAATAAATCATAATTCTCGAGTTTTGATAATATTTTTTTGGTGTCTGAAGTGCAGAAAAGCATAACCTTAAAAAATCAGATATTTTATAATTTAAATATTTTCTCAAAGAATTCCAATTTTAAAGGTATCGTTCGTTTCATGTTTTCTCGGTCGGTAGTAAATTCTTCTTCGATGGTTACTCAACTTTTTTTTAAATAGTTTATTCTAAAAAACATGTATGTTAGATCGTGATATCATAGGATGGATGGTGTAGCTATAAAGCTTATGCCTAAAAATATACTCGATTAAATTATTTGAAACTCACCAATTTCAGTTATATAATATTCCTTTTTGGCAGATATACGTTATGAGGTTATACTGCCTCTGCATGTGTAATTCAGAGTTATGATAATATTCGTAAAGTGGCAAAATAAATGTTCCATTATTATTATCGAAAATGATTGAGTTTAAAAATTGCATCTCGAGCAAATAGTTTGTCGATTTTAAAGAAAAAAAATTGTGAAATTTTTCGCCTAAGTTGCAGAAAGAGTAAGAATTTTTGTTTTGATTATGCGAAGCGATTTATTCAAAAACAAATACGATCAATTTTGTTCATATATTATTAAATAAAAATGTTCTAAAAATGCACGAATCACAGTCTACACAAAGTCATCAAAAATTTTAATTTATAAAATTTGTTTGAAACAGGAGACTTAAAAAAAATTTGACCCATTTCAAGAGCACTCAAATATTTTAAAAAGTAATTATAAGAGAAAAGAGCTACTTTTTCTGAGATTATCAATCTAACATGTAATGATGGTTTTTACATAATGAACACAACACAGTTGCACATACTTTTCGAAAAAATACTTCGTCACTTAGTAACATATTACTCTTTTTTTTAGAATTAATCCATATATCTTTTATAGTATATTTAATTGTATTGCACAATATAAACATAAATTTAAGAATCCCTTAAAAATGAACTACTTAACAAACCGGTTATTCACATAGTGTGTCGCAAAGGAAGTATCAAATTACAAATATCTACATTATTTGTGGTCAACACATTTTAGGTTTTTGGGAAAAGTGCTGATGCTTAATTGAAGTTTTTTGTGTAAACCGTTTGTGAATGTCAAAACTCAAAAGACACGCGATCCAAATGATTTAATTTGGGTTTAATTGCAACTAAATGTATCTTGTTACAAGCTTCCTCATTTTTTAAAACATATATCACTAAGCAAATTCTATCTACTGAATACAATTATTATGTGTATGATTGTATTTATTTTTGGTTTAATGTAATATTAATAACGTTTAATAATATTTTTCAGTTTCTTTGATATTCAAATTTCAAAGTGTAAACATAAAAACAAAGATATATCCAATATCCATAAAACATAACTCTTTGATTATACCGCAAGATATTTATTATATCTTCGTACCTTATAAATGTACAAACTTTTTATATTATTCTGTGCGTGTTGAAAGTGAGAGCCAAATTTTAAACAACTTTATTCTAATTGTTCAAAATTTGCTAAACTATTAACCGGAAAACTGATATAAATTGAAAATTATGTAACAAAAAAAATCTCGTGCTCACAATTTCAATCACTTTATTACACAAAAAAATCAATGCAAAAAATAATTCTATATTATTATTTAATGTATGTAATGGTAAGTGCTCGTTGTTTTCATTATGAACTCGTTTTCTCTTTAAGTTTATATCGAAAAAAATAAAAGTCAAGTTCAAGGTTTTTATAAATTTCCATTTTATATAAAAATCATACATAAACGCGAAGTATGTTAAATATCTTGTTTTTAATGGAAAAAACACCGTTAAAAATTTCAATAGTTATGTTAGATAATTAAATATTATAAATTTATTAGAATTTATCTATTAGCTATATTTTATGCCAATTAACCAATATATCAGTAAATGAGATTTAAGAGCATTTATCATTAATATTGAAAATCATAACAAAATATTTTTCTACATTATTTCGATAGTGTACGCTTCCACTTTCTATGGAAAATTGTGAGCCAGTCTTTGAAGCATCACAAAACCTGTAATAATATGATTTATATTAAATATATGTTTTGAACGATGAAAAAGTCTGAATCGCAATTTGCGATATCTTTTTAAACATGATTTATATCCAAATGAGTCCAGAAAGTTTCACAAGACATGAAATGATGTAATAATTACTGCACTTTTTTGTTACCACATAAAATTTCGCTGATTTTATTAGAGAAAACCCGTTATTGAAAGTACAACATTTAAAGTAAAAATGAAATGAAAAATTCCAAGAATTTATCTGACAAATGCTCAATTATAATGTTTACCGTTACTTCCGAAAGTAAATGTGTTTACTGTTTATGGCATAAATAACAAAATTTTATTATGTATAAAGACACCGTTTTGCAATTAACATTTTTATTGATCACTTAAAACTTTTGAGCAAATTAAACATTGTCTCTAATCAATGAATATCACAAATCGTTTTTGCATCGCCATAAAATTTCAGAAAATATTGCTTAAAAATAAATTTAGATGTATGAATCAAATATCTATTATTTTTTTTAATTTCAGTTATTCTCGGTTATTCTAGAAGTGTTAAATTAGAGATTTGAAAACAAAAAATTTGAATGATGCAATGTAATTAAATAATTCATCTTAATAATGTAGTTTACAAAATTGTCCTTTAAATTTAATTTAGATTGATCCTGAATATTGATTGTCTTATAGATAATTTGGCAATCAAAACAAAATTCAGTGATTTTGGTTCAGCTGTCATTCCAGCACATTAAAGAAAAAACAGAAATAATTTGTTTCACAAAACGGTTTTTATTTATTCATTCATTAATAAATTCAGTTTGCATCAGCAGTTTGACTTGTGAAGATCAGAGTAACATATTCGGATATAATTAGTAAAATGCGAAGTATATTTATTTTGTATTGTATATTTTACGAGTTCCAAATACCAATAAACGAAATGAAACAAAAATTTTGTATTCAATGTTCTAGGAGCATTCTTTCAACTTCATTATTTTGTGCATCTTCCAAAATATAACTGAAATTGTGTTTAGGATCATCATTTTGAATCAGAAAAAGCAAAGGATCATTATTGCCTCTTCATAAAGATTTGTCCACAAATTATTTTTTTTTTTTAAACATTGAAAAATCTGTTCAGCTTGTGGAGGTTTAGTTTGAATGTGAGAATTTTATCTTAAATGTGAATTTTTGGTGAAAACGCCTCCAAGAGTTGCAAAGTTTTTTCATTTGTTTTTGCAATCAAACATTTAAAAACAATTTCTAACATTGATGAAAGTCAGATAGGTTCCCTATTATTTATGCTCAGCTGTTTTGTTTTTTATTTCATTTTACAATATTACGCGCAAATTTTTTGATACGTGGATTATGTTTCAAACAGTTTTAATTTTAATGTTTTTGTCGAAAATGTTAAATCAGCAGAAAACGATAGCCATTAAAAGCAGAGGAAACATAGCAAATGCATTGCGATATAGCTCTAAAATTTCCCCAAATGAAGAGGGTCTTTAATGAGTCTATTATAATTTTAGATGTGTGGAAACTTTAACTAAAAATGGAGTTTGGACAACACTTTCAAAGTCCTATATAAAAATGGCTCATGTGAATTTTGCTTATTAGTATTTACTTTATATAAATTTAAACTTTAACACCAGAACGTTTCATTTAAACGTAATATGATCTTCAAACGTAATAATGCACAAAAAGAATCTTACTAAACGTATATTTTTATCTGTAAAGAGGTATAGCCAGGTATTTTTAAAATGTTCCAATGTTCTCAACATCTTTTATTTGATTCAATAACTCAAAAATTTATTCCGATGACATATTACTATTTCGTTAAATTGTAAAGCGTGCGTAATATCACATGATCACTTGTAACAAGTAAAAAAAATTACACAATATTCGATGATTTTTGTTAAGTAATCGGACGTATGTTATTTATATGAGGTTGGAAAAAAATGGGAAACTTTATTATTTGAAGAATTTCTTGGAACTTTAAATTGTTCTTCAACTATTGAAGGTATCATCAAATTTGAACTTGTTGGTTCTTCAGCTTTAGATAATATTCATAAAAGTCTCAACCAGATGTCCGTTTACTTAGAGTTTAAAAAATCAAAAGACTTGAATATATGTTACCAGGAATGGTAAATAGATGATTTAAATAGATTGTCAATGAATACTTTTTGTTTTTATTCAAACAATATAAAGCCTAAGCAAATTGGAACCACATCGATAAATTCTTACTTTGAATTACACACAGTCAGTAAAATAATAATACATATTTAAATAAATTAGAATTTGATTCTCCACTACGATCTTGTTGCCATTTCAAAATCCACATAAATACAAGCGATAATATGGAAATAATCTACATAAGGTCAAAATCAAACCCAGTGATTAATGTACTCAAATGAGTAATGGAATGCAATTTCAATTGAAAAATGTACCGGAAACATTTAGTATTCTACTCCTCGCTAAAAATTTCTGCGGTTGATATGTGTTAAAAATTTGTTTTTATGTGTATTGTAGATTAAAATGCGTTTTTGGAATTTATTACAGATTAGGAGATTAAAAAGGATTAAATAGAACTGATAACCTGGATTAATTAGAAATGAAAAAAAAATCATTTTTTTTTTGATGTCAATAACTATGAATGTCAATAGTTCAATCTTACTCACATCTGATACTGATTTATTCTAAGTTATCGGGAACTGGATAATTCAATCCATCCAATGATATTGTTTCAGTTGTTGGGATACCGTTTCAATTGTACAACTTTGAAAAAAAACTCAATTCAACGACAAAAAATGACATAAACTCTGAATCAATTAGAATCTTCATGAATTTCAATCAGTGCATATCATTTCTCGCCATTCTGATACATCTCCGAAGTGGCACAACGTCAATAAAGTTCAGTTTCTAATTTCTCCTTTTCAAGGATAGTTGCTTATTTCAATAATTATCTAAAATTAACGGTTTTCAGGCAAAAAAGAATGTTTAATGAGGATATTTGCAAGAACAAGTCGTTCTGTATCCACGGGGCTTTCATTGAGTTGGCTACAACTGTTTACGCTTGGATTTATTGTCATTATGGAATCGTTCTGCTCACACTGCTGGCCATTTGCATTTTCTACATGCCTCTACACTGGAACAAGGTAGAATTGAAGTTGATAATTCATTTATTATTATTTAAAAAATTATTCTACACATAGGAATTAACAGACGTTGGCTTCAAGGCAATAAAAACCAAGAACCTTATAAACAGAAGTCGAAGATTAAGAAAATTAGGAGAAAAAATCCCACCGCCATTTCCGAATGGCTGGTTTTCAATTTTAGAGTCTAAAGAAATAAAACGAGGACTAGCTAAAAGTGTGGATTGCCTGGGCGAAAATTTTGTGGTTTTTAGATCAGAAAATAATGATGTGTTTGTTTTGAATGCTTATTGCACTCACATGGGAGCAAATTTAGGTTATGGAGGTATTGTTACAGGAAACTATATCGCTTGTCCATTCCATCAATGGAAATTCAGTGGTATTGACGGATTTTGTGTTGATATTCCTTACAGCTCAATGGCCAGTAAAGGAGATGGTGAGTCTTATTTTATTTTAGACATCAAAATTAGATTCGTTTTAAAAACTTTTTCTTTTCCATACATTTTTGAATTTTGTACATTTAAAAACAAAATTTATTTTTCATTTTATGTTCAATAAGTCCTTAAAAGTGCTAATCTCAAGAAGTGGATATCCTTTGAAACAAACGGATTTATTTTTGTGTGGCACCATGTGGAAACTGACGTGACTCCGTGGACAATTCCAGTTGTACAGGAGGTTGAGACAAAAAAATGGATTTTTCATGGTCGCAACGAGTTCTACGTTAACTCGCACATACAAGATATTCCAGAGAATGGAGCTGATGTAGCACATCTTTCTGCAGTTCATGGACCAAATTTAATAGGTGGCGGCGATATTAGTTATATGCGATCAAAATGGCTCACATTTGGAGTTCATTTATGGAGTGCAAAGTAAGTATTCTTATAGAATTTAAATTTAAATAGTATGTTTCGAAGAAATTTTAATAAAATAAATTATATTTCTAAACATGTTTTTAAAACAAATGATACAAATTTGAACATTTTCTAGATGGGCTACATGCGATACAGAAAAACACTTGGCTACAATGAATCTATCACATAAAATCAGATTTTTTGGGAAATTGGACGTTTGTGGTATTGACGTGCGAGCAATTCAGATAGGACCAGGCTATGTACAATTATTTATTCATTCAAACTTTGGCCCCATGGTAATTTTTCAAACTGTGACCCCTATTGAACCATTTGTACAGAAGGTTGTTCATACAATATATGCGCCAAGATATACAGCATGGTTTGCGAAATTCACTTTTTTTGGAGAATGTGTTATGGTTAGTGATTACGTCAAGTTATTTATAAGTTGCAAATATTTTAAGTCGTATTCCTTTTTAGTTTGAACGAGACGTAGCCGTTTGGAACCACAAAATGTTTAAATCTAGCCCAATTCTCACCAAAGAGGACAAACAGATAAAACTATTTCGCAATTGGTACAGCCAATTTTATTCAGAAAATAGTTTAAACTTTCTTGCTGCAAAAATCAATTCAGAATGGTGATATTTTTTATTTGAGATAGTATGCCTTAAAAATTAAGAAAATAGTTATATTTTGTTCAAAATTTTTTTTCAATGTTTTTAAATCTTATTGTTTTATTTAAAAAACCATTTGAATTTTTGTACTTTGAAGATTCTAGAAAATCACCTAATGTTACTACAGAAAGCAAAAAATTTCTAACTTTAAGATTGTTTAGTAAGTAAATTAACAATTAAATTCAAAATTTCAATAAAAAAATATTTTTTTCACGACCGTTCGTTTTTCTTAAAATCCTTTATGATCAGACCCAAATCTGTTCTATTTTTTTAGCTAAAAAGTCGAACACATTTCAAATGATGCAATTAAGAACCTGTTAAATAATTGCGCTACACTTTTTACAATACAATTTCAGCAGCAAAAATAAAATGGAACAGTATAAGTTTTTTTTGTTGTTTTTTGTCTCATCATTTTTTTTCTATATAAAGTATTGAGTATTGAGTCTATAAAATACATATAAGCTGCCAGATTCATAGCGCTGTAATCTATAGCCTGTGAAATTGCATTTTCAATGTTTTGCAGGTAAATGATAATGTCATAAATTATCAGATTATTATTGGTAAAAAGTATTTTCAAATATGTCCATGAATCCTCGAATTTCAGATTTTTCGATATCCATAATAAAGTTAATTATGTACTATACTTTTATCAAGTGATCATGTGATGTTCATGAATTTAACATAAATATCTAGGTGTAATGATCTGTCATTAATACCATTTATTTTCTGCAATGGCAAATAGTATCGTCGGTTCGGAATATTGTCTGCAATACCTAATACCAACCAATTTTTGAATTATGTCAAGTATGTTTGATAATAACTTTTATCGCCAATATAATCTTTCAACTTTTCGGTGAAATGCAGTTTATGCTTTGTTTGAACAATTTGAAATTTACATTGTGTAACCATTGCAATTTATTTTCATATGTAGACATTTAGTGTTCTCTAATCGAGTTTCATGAAGTAATTTTCGTGTTTCAAAAATGAGTGTAGTCAAGCTGAAATTCACCCTACAGAGAAAATAAAAATTTCCCTCGAAATTTGGATGATAAAAAATCTTTCTGACAACTCTAAGAAAAATCCCCTCAAATAACCTTATTTTCGGGATTTAATTCTTGTCTTGAGGCAAGTTTAATAATTCATTGTTTCGTTTCCTTCCAACAAAAACTACAATAACAAACCAAATCCTTAATATTTAGAGTATCAACATCAGCTTCAATAAGCTTTATTTGTTTTACATTGAATTATATCAGAATAACGTTGCATAAATAGGGATCACAAAATCCCAAGAAAATGAAAAGAAAATATTGTCTTTTATGAAATCGCCCTCACAGGAAAGGTGATAAAAATTAATTCTGATGACTAAAAAACACATTTCTAAAAAGCAACAAACTTTTCCAGTGAATTATTCATTTTTACGGTATAATTATTATTGGTCACTGAGCTTCATCACGAAAAACAAAAATGATATGGTATCAACAAATATAGGTAATATAATTACACCAAATAATTATTTTATTTTCAATTTCCATACGAAGAGTGAAAAATTTACATATTTTTATATTAATATTTTTAGGTATCAACAAGCTACATTTCATGTAGCCTGCTTCACGACAATATTAATAGATATGTGCAATTTCTTTCAAAGTTTTTCATAAATTTAATTGATGTCGTTCTAAAAATTACAATTAAGCGATCTACGGATCTAATAATGAATCTTTGGCAGAATAAAAAGATGTAATCACTTTTGTTTAATTACCAGAGTTTTACGAAAGGTCGTTACACAAAAAGAAAAGTGTGTACTTATAAAGTGTACAATAAGCTTCTTGTCTTGACTCCTGATAAAATCGTTGTTCATTTAAAGTACAATAACTTTTTGCCTTTTACAATTATTATTTTAATTCCACCTACAGCGATGATAATACTAATTATGGGGAAGGTATTTAAACTAAAATTAAAGACATTCGAATTTCTTGCCTTCTTGTTGTTTTCAAATTTGACAATGTGTTTGGAAAAAAATAAAAGAAAAATTGACTTTGGAAGCATTTCTTGATGTCGAAGTACCCTCATTGCAAATTTTTGATTTTTAGACACTTATCCCCTACCTAATAACAGTTACTGTTTGCACTTTTTGGAGTTGTTTTTGTTTTTTTGCTTTCATCAAGCCGTTTATACTCGGTTTATGTTGTTTTGGCTTTTTTTTTTGGTAGCAGTAATTTCATAGCAAGAAAAATGGTGAGCTCTAGAGTTTTAAATAATCTAAAATTGAAAAACTTTACAGGAAAATAGAACGAATATATACTAATATTTTATTATAATTTTCGAATAGTATAACAACTTTAAAGGGAACATATACATATAAAAAATATTGTCTATACAAAAATCTTCAACTAAAGCTCTGTTTACACCGTCGGCGTAAATGAGGCGTACGTAAGTCCGGCGTAAATTTAACTCTGAATTTATATCTGCCCGTATACGCCGTGCAGATTTATATCTCAGATTTAAATTGACAGCTACCGAAAAAAAGTCAAATCAAAATGAAATTTGGAGCTTTGTTATTGGCTCAGTTGGATGTTTTGGCCCTTTTATCTTTACTTAAGCTTTAATTTTATTAATTTTGAGAGAATGACAAGGAATTTTTCAAATTTTAGTACAAAAAATTCTGCATGATTGATTTAAACAATGATAATCGATGGAACTGATTAATTAAAAAGAATTTTCATATCATCAATTTCCATGTTTTTGCATAATATATGATCCAAAACGCAGTCAAATCTTAGTTTCTACACGTTTATATTCGTTAAGAGGTTGTTTCGCTTAATTTAGGGCAATATAATGAGAAATCAGAACATACGATTTTCAATCAAAAAATCGGGACCGATGAGTTTGACATTTCCAGGCATAAAATTTAAATCTGTATTTATATCTGAAATTTAAGTCTGCACGGCGTATACGGCCAGACTTAAATTTTTCCGAGTTAAATTTTTATTTACGCCTACGGGGTAAACAGAGCTTAAGATAAGTTAAAAGTTTGAACAATATTAATTACATATACACAGTGCAAAAGGGACCAAAACGGTTTAAAAGGAAAAGATTTAAAATCTTTGTAAGTATTAACAATAATTATTTTGAAAACTTTTTTATTATATTTTTATCTGTTACAATTCATTAAGAGTAACAAGAAGGGTTGGAAAAATGATAATCTTTGGCACAATTCTTACATTTATCCGCATTTCCTTGTTTCGCTACATAATCTTGAAAAGTAATTATAAATGCAAACTTTCTTGTCTTGCAGCATTGAAGCAACGAAAACAGTTGACCAGGAAAGTGCTTGTTATAAAAATTAATCCTTTTATTCCAAACATGCCCACAACTAATAAAGTTTTGTCTCTGAATTAGATATTCTTGATGCATGGGACAATATCAAAACTTATGTGCTCAATATACATATTGCTGATGACGTTTATTGCGACAGAAGTAGTTTGTCATCAAATCACACAATCATTACAATGGAAACACGTTACAATTCATCCTAAACATTTCCCTTTTCAATTTGCTAGCCTATTGTTCTCTTGTGCTCTTTATCATGAAAGTTTGTACTGTTTTTTTACTTGAATAAATATTATATTTCTACTATTTTTACCTTTATTTTTAAAATTCAGGTAAAAATAGTAAAAATTATTTCTACCATTTTTACCTTTACTTTTAAAATGAAGGTAATAAAAAGTAGATATGCTATAATATTTATTCAGGTAAAAATAGTAGAAATAAAATACTTTTTCAAATTCAGGTAAAATAGTGAAAATATTATATTTATTCAGGTAAAAATAGTAGAAATATAATACTTATTAAAGTTAAGGTAAAAATAGTAGAATGTAAGTGTCCATTATTCTAAAAGAGTCTCTGTAACTGACATTGCATTAGCTAAGGTATCCTTTATTACCTTATAAAAATTATCACTCACCCCAAAGCATCACGGGTTTAATATGTAAGAAAACTATTGCTTTGGTTTTTGATTGTAACTAGGCTTTGTTGATGAAACCTGACATTTTACGTTTATACAACTTTTTTCAATAAAAAGTCCATGCTGAAGCTTTATTTAATGCTACAGAAAAGTGTCGGTTGTGCCACAAGCCACTGGTCGTGTTTTATTATGTGATACTAAATGCTGACAAAAGCCTCCCTCTGTGGTGTCGTTACGTTAAAGATTTTCGTGCTGTTTATGTTTTAGAAAATCTTTTTATATGGAACCCTAAAATTACTTGTTGATTTTTATTATATTTGGGTAATCGAGTTGGGAAAAGGATACTCCATTTTCATTTAGCATTATTACGACTCTTTTTATGATCACTCAAATTGAATAAAAGTATCCTTAAAGTGAGATAAATGTTTTCAAATTAATTAGTACTTAACATTTTTAATAAATATATACAAATTGACATCACTTCTTGAATTAGAGCACATCATACTAAAAACAACTGAAAATTTAAAAATATTGGTTGAAAATAACAATTCCACACATTTAATTAAAACCCCCATTTATAATTGTTTGCTACAAAACTGTTTGCAAACAATAATATGTTTTTGGGGTGCTTGTGGCTTTATGACTGACATTCCCACTGAAATTTATCGCAAACATGAATTTAAATATTCCAAAACTAAGAAAAACTGTGCTATATCGATTACATATATATTTTTTCCAATTAGTTTTATTTGTTTGTTTTCAAATATGGATGTGGCCTTTAGACTATTAGCATTAGTGAATAATAAGGAAAAAAATTAATTAATTTATTGATTGAACTGTACCTTGAAATTTAAAACACGGTTCTTGATATGATTGAAAATGTTTTATTCTGTAAACAAATGATTTTAACTATTTAAGAGTAAATTTAATCAGTATGTTTAAACCCTGTATTGTTATAAAATTGAGCCAATTAAGCATATCATTGGACGAGCTATTTTAATTATTCAAATTTTCGATGTACTAAATTTTCTAAATTTGCTAACAAAATTTTCAGTAATGGGCCAACTGAAAATTTTTGGAGACAGACAACTTGAGCCATAATTTGTAGGACCAAGCAAAAAAATTTTGGTTTCTGTTTGCAAATAGTGAATCCAGAATCACTGCAAATAAAGTTTTCAGGATTTTTAAAGCCGCAATCCAATTATATTTAGTAACCGTTGAAAAAATTATATAATGGCTGTATTCATTATAATTCTAGAAAACTTTTATTTACTCAAAATCCTTTACATAATATTTCGAATAAGTATCCACTTGATATCGACATCGTAAGCACTCGTAACGATTCAATTCAGTACATATCATCTAGTATCATCCTGGGAGAATATAAAATGAACTCAAGAACATTTGTAAATATTTTTTATTTCTACAAATACCGAAATTTCAAAATAAATGTAACTGCAAAAAAAGTTCAAAGCTGTTTTCTTGCATTTGCGGATTACGATATGGTTTTTGAGTTTGAGTGAATAGAGCATGGTAGTTGGAGTATTCTTTGTGTTTTTGCTTTCAAAACAGATTTAAACTTTTCTTCTAGATTTCATTCGAATCTACTTGCATATAGTGCATGTACACAATTTTTAATTAATTATTTGCCTATTTTTACCACAAACCGGAAATGTTGAGCACTTGAAACAGGCCATGATTGCTTATTCAATTTGGCAAAAAAAATAAGTATCATCGCAATTAAAATTTAAAATTGTCGAAATGCTAGAAAGTTCATCTCATTCAGAACATTACCAAACAAAGTAGTACAGCACTTCTTGACTACTTGAATAATTAAATTAAATTACTTTAACAAGGAAGCGGAAAGGATTTGAACTAGAGAAAGTTATCAAATATTTTATGAATCACCGTTTGCCAACGATTTGAATTTATAGGGATTTTCGAGAAAACCCATTGAATTTTTCCGGAATACAAAATTGACATGCATGAGTAATGCACTCTACATAAAAAGCCTCAGGACGCGTTGTTTTATTTGCATTCAAATCAAATATTTTGTGTTGGAAAAAATAAACGAGATGCCAAATATAGTTGTTGAAGAGGCTTTAGGACAATAATCGTTTATTGGTTTACTCTATTGATTTGAAAAACGGATAAAAGGATTCCTCCTATCTAATTTTGTATTTCATACTCGTTTAGTTTCTGGAGTAGCATAAATGAAAAAAATTCTAACCTTCAGTTGTTTATTCGAAGTCATAATCAGTCAAAAAAGCAGAAAAGCCAGAATAAATGTAGATAAATCCAATTTCATGTTTGTATAACGAGTCGTATGTCTGTACGTTATTATTATGTGGAATGAACGAAAGAACAAAAGTACGGATATTTTTGTATTTGAGAAAGCATATACTTATATAATTTCATTATCCATTTACGTGATTCACAAAATAAATTTTTTGAGTGAAATAATGCGATGTATAACAAAAGCTTTAGCTCAATGCTTTTGCTGTCGTTTTGCCATGAATCCGTAGAGTTTTTAATTTATAGCAGTAAAAAGGTTTGCATAATTAGTATATATGAATATATTTTTTGACAATAAGTCAATTTGTTATATTTAGATTAACACATGACTAATGATTAAAAACACAGAAGTTACACCTAGAATTTTGCTATAACCATCGTTTTTGATGTTTTTATGTATAAAGTTCTTTAAAACCATTAGATCATCGAAATCATTATTTATTTTCATCTTATTTTGTTTCAACTATATTCATATTATTTTTATGGTAGCTATTCTAGTTTATTTCCCACAAAAAAAAGATTTTGCATCATGCATACCACAGCATAAAAAATATTTGATGCAAGTCCCACAAACCGAAATCAAACAATATTTTCAGATAAAATGTCAATGCGTCATTTTACGGATTATATATGCTTCATTTAATCATATTTCAAACATTTCTGTGGTTTATATAATTTTAGCTGGAACAGAACAATGTACAAAAATCAATGTTAATTGATAATGTAAATTTTGGGCGAGCCACTATAGTATACCATATAAATCAAGCACTGGCTTACCCAGCTCTGTTAAGACTCAGAAGCTCTACAAAAGGCTGAAACATATTTTTTTATTCAGCCTAGAAATATAAACACAATACATTGTTTTTGATTTATTGCGTTACTTGTGGTGAATGTTGGTCCATAGATATTTTCACCGAGAATATATTTTGCGGTAGCCATTTCACCTACCGCAAAATTTATTCGAGCAACAACAACAGGTGGTGCGTATATCATCATATTTTTTGGATCGTAAAGCACATGAAATTGCCATAACAGTATCGATAACATTCCGAAATATGCTAAAATGTGTAATATTATTGTTTATTTATTTGGTCCCCAGTCAAATTGAATTGTGTTGTATTGTTCTTTGAGTGCGATTTAAATCGATAAATTTTTAGCATAGATCTATGTTTTTAGTTGTAATCATCATATATTATATTCTTGATCTTTCATCATTTTCAATTTTGTGTTTGAAATATGTTTTGGAAATTTAACACACTCTTTATCAGAAATAATTTTATGTTTAAGCATTTTGAAATATTATAGTAAATTAAAGACCTATCTGTTTAATGTCGCAATCACAAAATATGTTTAAATGCAAGCTGGTGCTCTTCAAAGTTGCTGTAACCTTAAATGTAATTATATAAATTTGGTAATTATCAAATGAAAACTTTTAAACTTAAAATATCTGATTATTCGCTGATTTTCCAAAGATATTACAAACTTTTCCAATAAAGTTCAGAATCTTAAAATATTAATTATTCTGAAGCTTTTTTACTATTATTACACAGCCAAGATTTGCCACAAATAATTCAAAAGTATTTTTTATCTTTTTGTGTTCATGCGACATGAAACTCAAGCGAACAAATCGCCGGGAGCAAACCCTTAAACGGAAAATCCAAAAAAGTCATACTTGTTCACATTTTATTAGAGCTCTGCTTTATCTACATCTAATCATTTTTCATAGGAGCATGCTCTTGAATTTCATTATCTAAAATATTGTTTTTATAACTATACAGCCATTTGATTATTATTATAAAACCAGCGAATTTAAAGTCACTAGGGCACTGTTCGTGATTTTTGGATTTTTTTTAGAGCAAATTCTTCAAACAATTAGAATTATTCTAAAATATATTACTATCATAGTAGTCTTTTTATAATAATAAAAGATTTATTAAATCATGTTTACATTGTAAAAAAGATTTTAACACACATTTAGCCCCTTTCTAAAAAAAGCTTATTTTACTTTTTGCCGTTTAGAATTTTCAATATTATTCCATCAAAAAACTCAAATTCAAACAACCATAAAATGTAAGAGTTGATCTCGGAATTATCGCAAAAAGTGTGACTTCACTCGCCTGTTTTAATTTATTTTATGATGTGTATTTTGAAACGTCATTCTAATTGTGTTTGGTTTGCTAATTTACATTTATACTTTGTTTGCGTAGCTTCCTTTGGTACATAGTGAAAAAGGGCCTGATAGCATCCCGCTAGCTTCAAAAAGGATTCCATCACAAACATGCCTTTTTTGCGTGTGCAATATATTAAATCATGGGATTAGCAGTCGAGAAGCATTATTGTCCGAACTTTCGGAATTTGAGCAAACGAATACAATAAATTTGATTTTCGCTCCGAGATATGGATTCAACTTAAAAAGTAGAATACCTTTTTGCGTGGAGCAGATATAAAAATTATATGTGTAATCACGAAAACAATGAAAAAGTTTTGCGTTACTTTTTACGAGCTTTATATAATTTTTTGCTGCTCCCGATATTAGAAAAATACCATTAGGTAATTTATTAGAAAAGTTTTCCCTCAATTTCTCTTGCAAAAGTTTGCTCTGGTACAATTACAGTTTAATAATATTTTTATCTATTAAATGTTCGAATATTAAGATAATAATGAGCGTACAATGATAAAAATCATATTTTACGATAGGATATTTTTGTATAAATTCAATCCGACTTCATTTTTAATTTTATTGCAAATAGTTATTGCAGAACAATAAAGTAAAGAATAATTCATATCTATGATAATTTTTGAATTACATAAATCCAATTACCAATTAACTTAGCCAAACTTCAATTTTAAAAATGTAATATGGATAAAATACATTCAACACAAAGGGATTTCCACCTATTAGTACTCACTGCTAGAGAAACTCTTAAGACAAATCTCATCAATAACATTAGTTCGAGTTTCTCCACCAGATGTCGATATTTTTAGAAATAGTTTCAATCGTTGGGGATGTAGATCTAAAATGAACTGGAAATGATATCTTTCGACATATGGGAAATAATATGATTTCATATTTTCACGTGATTTTGATTCGATCCTTTTGCGCTTCTTTTTACAATTTTTTTTTCCTCTCAAAATGTAGATACAGGAGTGTATAAATCCATGAATTATTCATAAACATGAAAAATCATCTAGTAATATGATGTTGCTCCTTTTCCCATATAAACACATCAATGTGGAATGAAATAGCTAGCTGCCTTATGACTACTGAGATTTTGTGCTTTTCAAATGAAACCCACAACTTATAGATGTAATTTTTATGGTTCCCAAGGAGATTGTAAAAGGTAGAAAATGCACATAAAAAATCTAGAATTTTTATTCGTCTTTAAGGTTTTTTGATTTTAGATTAGAATTATTTTTCAATTTATGCTTTAATGCGAAATAATATGGTAAAAGTGATTTATGCACAATTTTTCATGAATTTGATTTATCTTCACATGCACAGAGCCTGAATTTATTCTATGAATATATGTTTGTTAAAAATGAATTATTCAAATTAGCGTTTGTTTACCGAGACCGAAGCCCATATAACCGACTTATTTGTTGCTCCTATAGTCAAAAATTAAAAATGAAAGATTCATGAGCTGCATTAAGCGATCACGATTTAGCAGCAAATCATTTTTCTAAAAAACCCTAAACGCTTGACATTTGAAATAAAATTTAAAACTTTGATAATGCTTTTCATTTTAGTAACATTTCCGTCAAAGTTTTTGATTCTATAGGACATACAGTTAAAACTCTGGTCCACTTACTTTTTATAAATGTAAACGTAATATATTCAAAGAGGCTATTCACAAAGGATGTCTAGACAGAAATTTTGATCTTGAAGGTGTGAATGGAGTGCATATGGTTAATTTTTATTCCATCCATTATTTAAATACTAGAAAAGAGGGACTTTCTTTTCATATATAAAGTCCTTTTTTTTTCGCAATAAAACTTAAATTTTTTAAATTGTTTCAAATTTTAAATAAGTATAAGGAAATTTAAAGCTCTCAAAATTTTTATTTAGGGTAGGA
Source organism: Parochlus steinenii (assembly GCA_038502155.1). Taxonomy (NCBI): domain Eukaryota; kingdom Metazoa; phylum Arthropoda; class Insecta; order Diptera; family Chironomidae; genus Parochlus; species Parochlus steinenii. Next base: position 288,383 of record JAXCIN010000015.1, on the reverse strand, counting down.
TTCAGGACTGCAAGCGATTTTCTAGAGCTTAATGTGAGTCAAAAATTCAAATCATATTCCAAAAACGATTCAAAGAAACCCAAAAGGTAAACACTAATTTGCATATCTTACAGTACCGTCATAATTTAAAATTGAACATGTGATATATTCAAATTTGTTGGGTGCTTACATCAGACAGAGATTATTGTTTAATATTGTATTGTGTCGGCCTGAATGATATATCGAGCATGAAAATGTTATAGAAGAAAATCCTCGAAAAATTGTACACTATGTAAAGCTCCATTCATAACGAAACAACGGCATACCCGAACAGATTTATGCCATGCAAATATTTTTGAAATGCATATCAAAAATGTGCTGAATTCAAACTGCAGAGACTTTCTGAGCCCAGAGTATGGGATGGGGTCGCATTGCATACCAAAAATATATCAGTGACATTAGAAAAAATCTCAATATATTGAATCCATCTTCACAAACATTGAGAATGTTTCTTTTAAATTTCACAAAATATTGTAAAATTAACACAATTGTGAATTCCAGAAGATATCTATACAATTTTACTATCCATATGTATATATTTAGTTGAAATATTAAGTTTTACGTTACATGCCTTAAAGAAAAGAAAAATAATTTATATGCAATCCAATTACTCTAGTTGTAATATCTTACCAAAAGTGGTCATTACAACTGAATTTGCTTTGGATTAAATTAAATTATTTTATCACCTTTCCATGGTCGACAATAATATAATTTTCCTCGTTTACATGAAAAAGTTTGTCATCTATTTTTAATATTGTTCCACCGGTTGGTTAAGCGTGAATTCGAAACCGTACAATTCACCATATCGTGTGCACAAATAACTGTTTATGTTTGAAACAAAATGTATATTTAATGTGCTACTATACTCACAATTGCAGAATTGCGACAAAATTTGGTTAACCAAATAAACATCATTTATATTATATTGTTCTGGTATATATTATATATGTTATAATGTTGATATATACAAATCCAAAGTGAACACGTGTTTTGCGTTTATGTCATATGTTCGCAACACCAAAAACCATGTGTAACACACCAAATAAATTTAGTTTTGGTTTCTGAATATTCGGTAATTCCCGAGTTATTTCTCAATTTATTAACAGATTATGCTTTTGGTTTTTCTAGTTTTGATATGAATTATGTTTATTAGCCCTTTTTAATAACTGAGTATTTAATTTATTTTAAAGAATTTCATTCATCATTCCCGCTTTAACAAATTATTGATTTGTGCATCATCAAATTTTAAAATGATCTACAGAATTTCACGTGAAAGCTATAAATTAGAATTGATGCTCAAAAATGCTTTTAAAATACCATACTGGGTTTACATCAGGACAAGCTCCAGCAAACCTCAAAGAAGGAAAACATGCTGCAACAGCAAACATGACCTTTGCTAAAAATCTATATTGTGTCGCCATCTCGCGCCCACATTGGATTTTAACAAGACTCGAATTCACGAAAGGCAAGAAAATCGCCTGAAAAACATCCCGAATTTTATACTTTTGTTTATGCAATTTTTTGCCATACTTCAGTAGAAAAGGAAAAGATGTATGAAAAAATTCAATTTTCTTATGTCTTATAACATAAAAAGGAGCAAACGAAAAAAATAAATAATAAAAGCACACAAGCACAAGTCTCGTGAAAGTTTTCATCCAATCTGGAGTGACGGTGAGCGCCATTGGTTGAAAGATGGGGAAATATGCTGAGCATGAGTATTGAGCAGTGGTGGAGAATTGAGCACAGTTTCCGGGAGAAACAGCAGACTGTAACATGCTTTTATATCATCAACATCATACAAAAAATATATATTTTGTCCTTTTATCTTGTTTGGTAGCGAAAATCTTTGGGATTATAAATTGCTCAGTTTTTATTGAGCTCCGTTGCGTGTTAGTCGTTATGGGAAAAGCAAATATAATTTTATATACAAATAAAGTATAATTATGTTAAGACGGTATTTTGGTGCAAAAATAATTGGAATTTTATTCAGTGACATAGGCCGAAGCATTGCATACTTTTTTTTGTAGACAAATATTTGAATTTTGAATTGTCTGAGTGTTTTATAAGTAGGCTTTGCAGTGCCCGTAAATTAACTTTAAGTGTTTATAGAAGAGCAGTTTGAGATAAGAACGTTGTTGTCATAGTTCCAAACAAGTTCCAAACACATGTTTGTTCGGGTCATAAATGTTGATTAAATCAAAAAGACCGTTTAAAATTAGATGTATTATGGTTCTATAGAGTGTTTAAAATATCAGTGGGAACAAACTGTTGTATTATAGGTTTCAAAGAAAAGTGTTGATTCATAATTTTAACTTACATGTATAGCTAAATAAACCATACATGGAGAATACTATTAGTATCACTGATACTTAAATAACTCATCGCTCTATAAATAAAATTTGATTTAAGTTCAAAAGGTTAATCAGCGGCTGAAAACTTTTTGAAAAGGATTCACATCTAGATTGTGTTGTTGCTTCGTTTAAGTTATTCCTTCAGTGCACTTTCCGGAGAAGTTCTTCGATAAATTTTAATTATTTGTTTTGCCAAACAAATGTACCCAATCTTGGCGAAAGTTTTCTCACACAAAAGACAAATCTACAACGTTTACGAAAGTTCTACTCAGAAATCTATAACAAAAAAAACCTCTAAAAAACTTTTGACATTTTTATCAAAAGTTTTGCTTTCTGAATTTCTGATGGAAAAACGATTTTTGTGCCAATAACTCTGCAAAAATTAATATTTCAAATCAAAAATGAAAATGGAATAAGTTTTGTGGGGTAATTTTGCAGTGAAAAGAAAATTCTGGAATAATTATTATCAAGTTTTGCTTTACTGATTACTTACTTCAGAATTATTGACATGATTGTGCAACTTGCTCAATAATTTTTATTATAGTTTGTTGAGAAATTAGATTTAATAATCTTTGGAGCAACAACACAATTTCATTTGCTGAATAAATTGAATGCATAAAGTCAAAAAGTGTTAAAACAACGCACATTTGATGCTTAAAACTCATTAAATATATAGTTAAACAACCCATTCGCCATAAATTAAACGGCGCAACGATTTAAATAAAATTATTTAATTGTTTGCCATTTTTCAATTGTAAAAAGTGCTACATTTTTAATGACATGGACACATTGAATAAAATTGATAGTTGATGGTCCCGTTTTTGAAATTCGGAGTCCCAATGCTGATTTTGATGAATTTGGCATCGGGGGACTCCACAGGGAACACTATTATTCCAGCGGCTAATGGTAAATTAACTTTGAATTATCCTTTAACCTTTTCATCGACACTGAATCTCAACATTCCTGAGATAAATTGCTGTAAAAGTTTTGCTAACGTATTCTTTAGTCGAGGTATTTTGGTAGTAATATGGTTATGTTGTCGTCTATGGAAATGAGGTATTAAATGAGAAATTTTTAATGTATGCTTGGCCATACTTTATTTATGGTACAGTTACTGACCATAACATTTCATGATCGTCTGACTTTAAAATAATAGCTACATGAGACTAAATTTTTGTTCATTCAAATATGTTTTTTTTTAAATATTTGTAATAACATGCATCTTTATAAATGTTCATGATGTTTGACAATTAATATTTCAATAAGCTATAGATTGCTATATCTCCAAAATAATTTTGACCCTAAGTAATATTACATTGTATTTATATCATTCTATTGCCTTAAATTTAATTCAGAACACATAATTGTGTGTCACATAATTTTGAAATTTCACAGCGCACTCGAATTTTGATTAATTCCTCTTGTATACTCTACGCTACGTTTTTGTAGCGCAAATTCATTTTATTAAATGGCAAGAATGGTGCTTTGAGCACATTATGTTGTAAATTGTATGAAATTTTTCATTAAAACCACACACAGCAAAATAACAAAATAGCAAAATTTATAAATAAAACATGTGGAAACTGGAAAGTAAATTGAAAATTACAAGGATTTCGTGCATTGAACTGGGCCACAGAACCATGCTAAAACATTAAAGCTGGAAGCGTAAAATTAAATAAACAATCACACCAGAAAGAGCACACGGAATTTATAATTTCATTAACAATTATTGCTATCGCCCGAATTCCGTCAAAACTAATTTGGAGTTTTTTTTTCAAGTAGGGGAAATAGTTGTGGCATGTTGTGGTTTTGTTCTAGTGCTAATTCAGTTCAAAAAACATACTCTTGTCAATGATAAACTAGAAAGAAAATCAAACAGTTAGTTTTGGAGAATGATTCGTTCAATTATTTACAGTTTTTAGTGAATGTTAAAAACTAGCTACAAGAACAGTGTAAATTAAACTTTCCTCATACTTGAATTAAAATCACGACTAAACATTGAATAGAAATAATTTTATGTTAGATTATGGTCAATATTTAAAGACAATAATGAATTAATTTAAGAAAAGTTTGATTTTAACGAATTTCTAAGTCGCAAAAGTTTTTATTTAATATCTTCCATATTTACCCCAAAAAAACTCAATGCGCTCCCCTTTTGGACCAGATTATTGGAATTCCAGCAGTTTTTGGGGGGAACTTTCGTTGCACAATCAGAAAATGTAATTATTTTTAATGTTTGTCATCGCATATTTTTGGTATCACATTTATTTCTGACTATAAAAATTTACTCAACATTAAAATAAAAGTTTGACTTAATGAGCGATACTATACTTCAGAAACCAATTATTATAATATTTTTGATATTTTTGTATAAATGTTATCCAAAATTAATTACCAAATTGAGACTAATTATTTTTGGTTTGATTTCCAAAACAATATTACACATTAAAGAAAGATTCTAATACCGTATGTATAATAAAATTGAACTGTACTTTTTATACATTCATTTGAATGTAGTCCATGTTTGAACATCGGGTTCATCTGCTTCGATCTTTTTTTCATAAAGACTAATTAAATTTTTGTTCATTGGTCACTTATGTGTTGTTGATATATTAATAAACTTACATATTTATTATAAAGATGCATATTTATGCCAAAAAACAATCATTTACCAAAAGTTCTTACCCAAAACATTCAATAACTGTCAGAACAAACCATATGTGCCCAACAACTGTCAGAAAGAATGTAAGCAATTTGGTTTCACTTTCCAGCACAGTTTGTGCAATTTTCCGGTTTTCCGCATTTACGGATCGCAAACGTTTATTAATAAATGATTTCATGTTTTTTTGTATTTTTTTGTGGTTTGTTTCATTTATTGTTATTTTGCAAGCCATTTTCAGCTTTTCACTGTGAACGAGATTCACATTATTAAAAATTATTCTTCAATTCTATCTGAATAATAAAAATGTGCGAAATTCAGCTTTGTTCGTTCGTTTTTTACACTGTTAAACAGTCTTAAAGACTTAAACATTTATTAATCTGTGGAGCTTCTGATATATATGATTTATGAATTTTTTTATTCATTTAAATTTTGAAATTTTTTCAGATTTTAAATCTTACCATGTTAACTGAAAAAATCCTGAAACTATAATAACTGAAGTAAAATATTAAAAATTGCAATATTTAAGAGAGCTATTTTTGATTGTAGAATCTGAGAAAGGAAGATAAAAAATGTAAAAAAAATTAAATTAAACAATGACTCAACAAAATATTTTTAAAAATGAACCATCATCCCTAAAATTTATTTAAACTGTTATATGGTTTGGTATGTGGAAGATTGCAATTTACAATGCGTCATTGATTAAAACATTTTGAAAGATAGGATGACTTAAGTCAAAATATTAAAATGGAATAGGATTTCGTCAAATCAAATTTATATTGATGGTTTTTGATTTTCGCATTTAATAAACGAATAGTTTCATTGCATTCATGATACTGTATTAATTTTACTAATCTAATAGTTCTAATTAGCTTTTTTGACCTCCTCGAGGTAATATCGACTTGAGCCAATCAATTTACATATTTACTCAATCTACTCAATCTACTAAATTTATAGTTATTTCACAGAAAAAGGTGATCTTTACATTCAAACTTTTTTCAATCATAACAAAGATTTAATTCCATCTAAAAACTTAATCACCTTTAAAACAATTAAAATACTGTAAATATGTTTTTTTCATATTCCATTTGTGTAATAGAGACTAGACTAGAAATATGCTACAAAATATTTGAATAACTTAATAAATATAAAAGGTGAATTTCGGAAGTCAGCTTCCCCATCCAGTCTAAGCTTTTCTGTTAATGACAAACCATGATTATGTGTTTACATTATTCAGTGGCGCACAGACAAAATGTTTTTTTTTAATATTATTCAATTAATAATGTTTTTACGTCCCTGACTACAACCCTGTTTCATTAAAAGGTGTTAGATGATAATGGAAAGGAAAATCATTAGTCTTTATTAGATTATTATATTGTTATGTGTATTTAAATACTCTGAATAAAATTTCCCTCTATTGTAGCGGTGTAAAGTAATTATGAAATGATTAAAACGATTGTTTTTGTTTTATATTATATTATCATGGAAATATATACACAAGGATGGAAATATTTTTTTATTTAATCGTAATAAAACTTCAAATGTTTCCAAATTGTTTGTTAAACGTGAATAAAACGAATAGTTCCTTAGAAAATTGAAATGTCTCATTATTGAATAATAACATTTTAAAATGAAAAACTTAAGAAAACTAACATCTTTGTTCATGTCCTTTAACATAATTCAACTCCTTGATGAAGCTTTACGTGACTTTACATTTTGAGTAAGGTAATAAGACAAGCAACACCGTCAATCTCAGCGTAAAGGATTTAATCTCAACCAATTATTTTCACCATCAGATTTCTTTTGTTGTCTTGGCTGATAATTATTTAATGAAATTTCAACTTTTAATTTTCATCTTAAAATCAGAAACAGGAAGAAAATCGATAAGCGACGAAACAAGGTTAATTTGCGAATAATGGGAAAAGCTGGGGTGGATTTAATTTATGGGTTTCTAGCAGAAAAGATATACGCTATTTGAATTTCTGCAGTGAAAATTCAAAAGTAAATTCCTTAAAGATTTCTGTTGTTTCTTCGAATTAAAAAAGTACTTTTAAATTTTAATACTGCTCTCTGGATTCAAATTGTTTTTGATTCAAATTCCTCTGCTGCAACAAAAATGCGCAAGTAAATAAGGTGGCTAACATTTTAACCAAAAGTTTTTTGAGTCTGTGAAATTCTTTTTCTTAGAGGTTTTTTATTAAAAACATCCAACATTTCATAAACCAGGAACATTTATCGATTTTTATGGAATCTCTGGATCTTATGAAAATTAAAACGCTGTTTGCTGTACCTTAACATTTCATCAAACATTATATCATGAAAATACAGTTAAAGTTGATGCAATTAATAAAATATATGGCATTTAATTCAATGATTTATTCTGAAAAATTAAATTTTATAAATTTTTATTCATTTATTCGGGGGAAAAATATTACGCATTTATATGCAGGCGAGCTTGCACATCAAGTACTATGGACAGTATTTAGGTGAAAAAATAAAATTTAAGAAAAACAACTATAAAAAACATTGCTAAAATTCTTCATATTTTGTTCGACTACGGTATTGTGTAATCTAGCTTTAAACAATAAACTGAAATAATTTGGAATAAAGTTCAGAATTGGTTTCCTACGAAATTAAATATTTTTTATTACGACATTAAATACACCTCTGTCATTTCAAAATAGGCATAAAATGATTGTATTTCAATTTCACAAATTTGGTTTTATGTACATCAACAACATCATCACATCCTAGTACATTGAAATGACTTTTTATTAAATATGAATCACTTTTCTGTCAAATGTAGTCAATATGTTTCGTTATTTGTGATCCCCACGAGGGAGCTTTTGCAACTTTTTCAACATTGAAATGTTGGAAATGACATACCTTAAAAAATTTATGGCGAAACAGTTCCATATCAAATATCCAGCAAATAATAATGAAAACTTTTGAAATCAAATTGAATTTGGTTTCCGTTACAATTTTACGGCGAATTTATCTCAAAAATGTTTTTTGCTGGGATTCAGAGCAATAGACTTAATATTTTTTTTTACTTTCTTGCAGTCGTTTTGGAAGAACCAGAATTTACAGAAGTAATAGAAAATGTCACAGTACCTGCTGGTAGAAATGTTAAGTTAGCATGCTCAGTTAAAAATTTAGGATCTTACAAGGTAAGCATAAAACGTTATACGATAAAATTACATTTTAATTTTGATACCAATTTAAAGCCTTTCTTAAATTCTTTGTACGAGAAGAATTCTCTTGCAAAATAAAAGTATCCTTTTCTTGGTAATTAATTAATTGAAGCATTTATTATGCCAAATCGCTGCCGGCTCTTCTATATCGAGTTTTAAACTTTGTCATCGCCTCATGTTGACATAATTCGCCTTAATTGCTGTATTTTCTTGCTTTTGGTCGGGATGAAGGAATGCTTTTAATTAGATTTGCTTGTATCAATTCTTTTGAACTTACTTAATGGAAACGTAGAATTTACGAAGATCTAGTTGCTGTCGGTGCAATGTTAAAATTAACCTATTTAAAGGTTACAGTAAGCATATTGCTTTACAATAAGAGTCCTCTGGCTCATTTTTACGATGTTTTTTTTGAAAATTTTTTTTTTCTTCATGGCCCCAACATTCCGAAATAATCAATCGGGTTTTCATAGCAAATCTTTCGCAGTTTGCTGAGGCCTTCAGTTTAATCCTATATATTCTACTTATAAAAGATTGTGCTCAAAACGGCTAAAAAACTGACGACGCAAAATTTAATTCACTTGAAATTCGATTAACAAAATACATAAAGCGGGCAAACAATGGTACAGCCAACACAATGAACCAAAAACAACCGAATAAGCATTTTCAATGTGTTTTCAGAGGACATCACTATGATATCTACCTAACATACGATTAAAGCTCACGTTTTTGGTTATTAGCACAGACTTAGAATCACTTTCAACAACCTATTAAATTTTTTCCAGCATTGTAAAATCATCACCGTTGAATTTTTTAATACAAAACATTTTGTCACTAATTTATCACTTGAAACCAACTGAATTTTTTTAAGAAAATAACGCAAATTGACCAGGAGAAACAATTGTGTTGCACAATAAGCGAATAAATACAAATAATGTATATCAAATTTGGTAAAAGCAAAAACATTCAACATTTTTCTATCTCTAACAACTGATCCCAAAAATCAAAATTATAGAATGAGAAACATTTGAAAGCAAAAATAGATACGGAAAAATACAATTAAAAATCGTTTTCTGAATGTTTTTAACTTTTTTATCATTTTTATGATTGCACTTTTTGTTGACTTTACTAATACCTTCTGTTTTTTGAGAATAATAAATGCAAAATGCATCTCAAGAAATTTGCGAGTGTAAAAAATTTTTCGCTCTGATAGCATTAAAAATGTTTTGAGTGTTTTTATTCAAGAAACATATTTTATGTTTAATTGAACAATAGTTCTTTGCTCCATGAAGTCTACCAGGAAAAACAAATAAAATTTACTAATACTTACATCATGAACAATTTTCGATGTTTTCGACGCGTACAAATAAAAATATGTTTTTCCGAAGAACAAACTCATAAAATTATGTTTTCTATCTCCCTAACACAAACTTTAATGTATTTGGTATTATTTGGTATACAGAAGAGAAATTTGTCTAAAAACGTTCGGGCAGGATAAATTTGCACAATTTTTCCGGATTTATTTAAGTAGTTGAAGCGTTCCGGTTGTTATAAGAACATCGACTCAACAAGGACTTAATGCCAATGCTACCAAGACAAGAAATCTTTCTCGAATAAAGCCACATTATGGGATAATCTAATGATGGAAACAGATTGTTTTAAAATTGAAAATTTAAATAAATCTCTCGATAAGGGTTCATTTGTGTATGGAATGTGGTTTTTGGTATCTTTCTTGAGCCTTCGTGTCTTAAGTCGAAGTATAACAGCTGGATGCTATTTCTATTAATATTATTTTTTGCTATATTTTTGTATCATATTTATAAAAAAAAAAACATTTTCATATTTTCCTGTCGTCTTTATTTTCCATTTATATTAAACCACATCGCTTTTTTGCTTGATTCGCATTCTTATTCATAAAGTCAAGGTAAATTACACACTTCAGTGAACATTTCTCTTATGCTATATATTCGAAGCTACTGAGAGCTGTGTTATACATAATTGTAACTATTCTATGAACAGTATAAAATTAGATAAACATTCTCCAGCCTTTTTGAGTTTTCGCCCTTTTTCTACCGCACACATAGACTTTATTTGGATCTTTTAGCATATTTTTTGTGATTGGGAAAATTTTCTAAAAATCACTTACTTCGACGTTTATTTCTTATATGGTAATAATTATGCCATTTTTTACATAAACAGTGAATATTTATCTTCAACAGCTTTAATAATTTTAATTTGATAATTTTTCTTATGTTCTTTTTTTATCAGTGAAAAATGTAATTTCGTTGTTATCTGTAAAGGAATAAGCGTGATGAAAAAGAAGTTATCCTAATATATTTTCCCTGCTTGGTAAATATTATTCAGCTTTATCTTGTGTATTTGAAATGATATAAGAACATGCTCAAATATTATGTTTTGTGTACTATATGCCATAAATAAAGTTCTAATAAAGTACAAATTACGCATATGAATATATTCGGTATAAAAACCAAAAAATTCCATAATATCTGCGATACCGAATGTTGCAAAAATAACTTTGTAAAGATGATAAAAAGGTTTAACCTTTATTAATACACATTATGAAGATCTTGAAAGTTACATTAGCAAGAGGGTAGATACATTTATATAATTAAGTAGCAGATACTTATCTCCTTGATTAAATTGTATTGACATTTTTGCCTTTTTCTATGTTGTACAGTTTGTTTTAAATACTAATACTTTGATTTCTTGTTAATCTGATAAGGTTGCGTGGATGCATTTTGAGCAATCTGCCATTCTGACGGTCCACAATCATGTAATTACCAGAAATCCTCGGATATCGGTGACTCATGATAAACACGATAAGCACAAGACTTGGTTCCTGCACATTGCCAACGTTCAGGAAGAGGACAAGGGCCGTTACATGTGCCAAATCAACACCGTGACGGCAAAAACACAATTTGGATATTTACACGTAGTTGGTGAGTACAAAAAATCGACCTCAACCATCGCGTTTGGCTGTGTGGTGAACCATAAAAGGAATCATGTGATTGGAATTTGCAAAATATGTAACAAACCAATTCCAATAATTTGTTGTTTATTTTATCTTTTATTGAAATCTTAATAGAGCTTTGTTTTCAAAATCCTGGAATTGCGGCAAATATCTAGAAAACATATAATGGCAAAGGATGAAAATTTGAGAAAAATGTTTTAATTTCTCTTTGATCTTAAGTTAAAGTTCTTAACGTAAACCAAAAGGCTTATCTCTTCTATGCTCCAAAGTTTTTCTGGTTTTTCTACAATATATAAGTAATGCAAATATATGGTCAACCACTTTATTCCAAAAAAAACAGCGCTAGAATAAAAATCAAACTTCATTGTCGGTAAATTTATGGTTTTCGGGTAGGGATCTGTATGATTTTATGCGCCAATATTTTACAAGCTGTTTACTTTGCTACTGCACGCACTTTTTTAACGACCTGGATTAGCGGTCACGTGTTTTAAGGGCCCCGATTTTCTACACACACAAATAGTATCTGATTCACCTTGTATGTAAAATCTGTTTTAGTTTCTCTCCTTCTGGTTAACTTAAGACAATTTTTATATAAGGAAACAAAAGAGAATAGTAAAATAGTAAAATAAAATAAATATGAATTCACCTGCTTTCATTTCAATGTTCTTTCCTCTGGCATAGAAATTTTTAGTAATTAAAATTCAAGACTACGAAGTGCAGATCTCAACGCTGGTATTTATAAAATATGTATGCAGGTTTAAAAACAAATTAGATTTTTTAAATCATTCACATTCATTGAATTTTATAATACTTTTTGTGAAAAATTGAAAAGCTGTACAAAAAGCAGAATTTTCTTTGTTTAAACAATTTCAATGAAAAACTTTCTTTTTTTATTTAATTTAACTTAAATTGAAATAAAACACGATTAAAAAATCGAAAACTTATAAACTTAAATCAACTTTTTTTTTTCATCAACTTAATTTGAAAAATTGAAAGTCTGTACAAATAAAGCAGAATTTTCTTTGTTTTTTTGCAATATAAAAGATAATTCGTGAAAAACAGCTTTTCTTTTTTATTTAATTTAACTTAAATTTGTGGTTTTGATTTATTTAAAATCAAAAAATTTAGTTTTTTGGGACTGGGATTCATGTTTAAATTAATCTCTTCGTTAGTCAAAAAAGTTTTCAATGGAATTTTGGGTTTTAAATTAATATTTTCGCAATTTTGAACTGGATCTTTATTAATCTCTTCGCAAGTTATTGAAGATTATTTTAGGCAAAGTTTTACGCATAGAAATATTAAGAAAAAAAACGAAAAAATGTCAAAATCCCCTGTTTTTTGGGACTCTTGGTACTTTGTGGATCAGCGGGATAGGAAACTTGAAAATTTTATATTTTATCGACAATTTCAGATAAATTTCAGATTTAATTAGTTTAAGTTGCTCCCATAAAAGTATTCAAGTTTTTGAGTTCTCATCATAAAACGATTTGTTACGGAATCGCCATTTGAAATGCCAGTCCTAATATAAGTTTATAAAAAGTGCTCAAGTTAAAAATATATTTTCGAATGCAAAGGAAGAATAAGTATAATGAATTTTTAATTGAAATATCTAGAATCCTCTTCGCTCTTCCGTTCATAAATAAAAATGTTTTAATACTTTTTTCATTACTTCATCATGGATTTAAATGTTACAAAAATGTAGAAAAATCTACTTGAAAGCTGCAAAGTGAGTCAACTAATTGGCTTTTTATTCTGAGCAGTATTTACCTAACCAACTTGTTTCCGCAAACATTTTAGAATTTTGCTTCTCGAAAAACCACTTTCGATAAATATTTATGCAGACGAATTAATGTAAGTCAACTCATGCAAACACATCTCCGTTTGCCTTCCACAAAGTTGGTGGTACATCAACGGATCAGGGTAGCTCTTAAAGTACTTCAATCTATTTTTTTCTGAATCTATATTTTATAAATATGTTTACTCTTTTCGAAATTTTATTAAAATTTTTACAATAGATAATAAAGGTAATAATAAATTATACAGAATTGCCAACTAAATGTTTGCAGTTTGCCCAAACCAGACATAGTGCGAAACAAACCTTTCATAATGCCTTTATATTAAAATTTCATTTCAAATTCACTTGAACCTGCTTGAGCGTCTGCTGATTTTCTGAGGAAATTAATATTTAATGATGACTTTCTTGAGTGTAGTGTGTATAATCAGTTTTGGCAAAGGATTCGGCAGCCTAATCCTCTTTCGAATTTGCTCTGCATGCAAATGAAACATATGCAAACATTTGTTCACATCTTAATACATGTTGTTTCGCAATTCGCTCTGTCTTCATCTTATTACATACTTATTAAGGATACATGCCACATAAACATGATAGATTATTGCAGATTTGTGTGTGTTTTAAATCAATTAAGAAGATCATAACGTTGTAGTCTCTTTGAGCCGTCATATCAAGTCATTTGACTGGCAATTTTAGATTCTTGACAGACTTGATATGATATTATGCAAATGTGTTTCTGGAAACGACTGAAAATCACCCAGTGAATTTTTATTATGATTTAGTTATTCTATTTGAAAAATCATTGCTTCCAATTCATTAAAACTATACTCAAAACAATGTTTTCTCTACTATAAAATGAATGTGATGATCAGTTTCCCTGCAAGTAAAGAGATTTACAATATCTCTGTTTGAGCACCGCACTTCATAATAATAATTCATAATTCCTACGTTCATAAAGTTCAAATACAAAAAAAAAGTTGTTCTCAAACGAAAACATGACACGCTAAAAGAATTTATAATCATAAAAATAAATTTCATTCTGTGCCATAAGACACAAGCAAAATAAATATGAAATGTTACAACTGATATTTTATTTTCAGGGGCTACCAAACTTGTGGAATTCTAAAATAAAATATTTTGAAACAGATTTGGTATGCAATAATACGAGCAAAGTAATGCGGGAAATAAATAAATTGAAAGTATATACTGTGACTAAAAAATTTGGTATAACCCGATTCTTAAATTATGTAGTTTATGCTTCTGTGTTTTATTCATTTCGCTTATTTATTTGATTCACGAAAAGATCAAAACTTCCTCTTAAATACACCCATATTTTATCCAATGTAACAGAACTTCTTGAAAGAAAGCTCACGGCTCTAAAACTCTGCAATAAAATTTAAATCTGAACTATTCTGGCGTTATTCCACTGAATTTTGATTAGAAATCTGCAGTATGAATTTAGATATAATGTTTGTGATGCTTTTTTTTGAGTATCTTGAATATTTTAATATCATGTAAAGTTATTAAGCTTTTAGTTGTGCAGCTGAGCAGGATGAATGGTGTTTTCTTTCTAAAAATCGTCTAATGACCCCCAGATGAATAGAATGGAACAAAAATTTTTCAAAAAGTTTTCTAAATGACCCCCAGATGGTAGTGGAACAAAAATTGATGCAATTCTTGACAGAACTTATAATTTCAAAAATTTTTTCTGAAGAAATCAATGTTAAATCTCGAATTTTGGAGCTGAGAATTGATTTTTCTTGTATTCTGGACGGATTATGAGATTATAAGACTTTAAAAAAAAAAGTTGTCTGGTACCACCAGATGACCCCCAGATGACTTCCAGCAGGTAGTGGAACAAACATCGATGCAATTCTTGACAGGAGCTGAGAATAAACGGTACCAGACTGCTATTAAAAAATTAAAAAAACAGAGACTTCTTCAATCTTCCTAACTAAAGATAAATCAAAAATCTTGAAATATATATCACGTTTTATGTTTTATTACTGCACAGTTGCATTTATAACAACTTTCGTGAACTTGAATATTAATACTACTATTCCAGATTAATCCTTTCTCCAAATTAATTTTCATTATTATTAAATTTTGCTCAAAAAGTTTAGCATAAGGGTATTAAAATCCTTGAAAATTTCAAATATTTACAAAACACTTCTGACAAAAAAATTAAAAAATCCGTAGTACTACCATAGAACACAATAAAAAGTAATAAAATATATATTCAGTTGTTATGAAAAGAAATGTTACTTTCCAAGATTTATGAAACAAATAATAAAAGAATTTAAAATAGGTGTAGCATTTCACTGCCTCACCTTTTTTATGCAATGTTTACGAAAAATAAATAAACTATACTACCATATGTAGAAGAAATACGACATAATACGTATAGAAATGAATAAACGAAATAAATATACTTACAGTAATTGCCAATTGATGGACATTCAAGGGCTTTCTTTGAATTGAAATAACTTTGTATAAATTCTTTTACTTTGCGATTTTTCTTTAATTCATTCATTATATATTTTTCCCATGTAAAAAAAAATCTTTTCACTCCGAACAATGTGAAAAAAATTAAATTTAACAATTGAGTTGGAAAATGGAAAATGCTCCAGACACTAGACAATGCTTGCAAAATTGTAAAATGTGTAGGAAATAAAAACAAACATTAATTTGATGTGATTTCAATTTGTTTGGGAAAACATTTCAACGCTTTTTTGGCTGCCTTAATGGAAATCTGAAAAAAATATCTATTTAATTCGCATTACATTTTTTCATTGAGTTTTCCATTCATTCTTTTTATTGAATAGTTCCTCCCAATATACGCGACGAGCTTTCAAGTAGCGACGTAATCGTTAGAGAGGGCTCGAATATTACGCTAAAATGCCGGGCCAGTGGCAGTCCTCAACCAACCATCAAGTGGAAGCGAGACGACAACTCAAAAATAGCAATTAATAAATCGTTAAATGGTATGTTCATTGCATCAATATTTTCATCAATTAGTAACACTGAATGGTTTTTCAATTTTCCGGTTAACCAGTGGTCGAGTGGGATGCAGACACTTTAGAAATAACAAGGATTTCTCGATTGGATATGGGTGCTTATTTATGTATAGGTATGAGATCTTTCATAAAACTAAATTATCCATCAAAATATTTTTAATTCTTATATTTTCAAGGGTTTTAATTTAAATTTAATTGACTATTTCAATTATCACCAATTTCAGCTTCCAATGGCGTTCCACCCTCTGTTTCTAAGCGGATAAAAGTCAGTGTTGATTGTAAGTATCCACATTCCATTTATTTTTAGCGGATCGTTTTTTGTCTATTTTTATTCAAATTCAAACTCAGCGTTTTTCTTCACGGTTCATTGGCTCAATGTATATAACATACTATACAAAAACATTCTTTTATATTGATCAGAAATGTAAGGCGAGCGCAAAAAGTCCTTTAGAACTCAACTGTTGCTTTGTGTCATTTATTGAACAGCAATACCAAAAATATCATAAAATAAAAGCTACAGATCCACTAATGAATTGCAATAAAAAACTAATTATAATTTCCTTATATCAATCCCCTTAGCTGTAAATTGTAAACTAAAAATTCTAAACATTGTCCAATTGCTTTGCATGTCTGAGTCAAATATTTGTCTCTGGTTTGCCAGTTTGGAAAAACAATTTGGCAATATGTCAACAAACAAAAGAGTAAACACTTTTTTGTGACTTCTCAACACTTCCAGCATACATATCTATTTTATGGGTTGTATGATGTCTTTTATTGACACTCATTTGTTCTGTACACAATACTAAAATTCCAAAGTGATGCACACAGTAGCAACAAAATCAAAGCTTTTACATATGAAATTGAAAAACGATTTTAAATTTGACCATTAAAATGGTTTACTGAAAATCGGATATATTACGGCTATTAGTAGAAGCACATTGACATGAATGAAATTCCGTGAATTCTTTACGAAATTCCATAGAACAAGTCGAATACTGTTTGAATTCATTTAAATACTTTTTTAGATGCTCGGAAAAATTCAATTGATTAGGGTTTTAGAGCAAATTTGAAGGGTTATCTAGAAATTCTGAGTAAATATTCAAGTGTGTTATTTCAACTGTTGTCTTGTAGTTAATGCTTTTAATTTTTGGTAAGGCTTTAGTATAGTACCTACATCATTTGAAATTTTCAAATAAGAACGAATTCTAAATGAAATTTCATTAAAACAAAATTGATTCCAAATGCAATATATGTTTGGTCACTTAATTGGTAAATATGAATAGTTTAGAATTCAATTAACATGAAATGCATTCAATCTTCATTATTAGCAAAGATTTGTTTGCTTGTTCTGATTTTGAAAATCTAAAATATCTATAAAGCATGCGCTTGAAGCCCACACTTCATTGTTTTGTTCAACAAAATATCCTCTTTCAAACTTGATTCAAATATAAAGCTGTGTACATATGCAAATAGCCAAGGTGTCCCCCTTTAAATGTTCGTCATATTTTACACATGGAGGAGTAGTTAATAGAATAAATTGCTAAATAAAATTATCATTTTACACATTTCGTACACATTATGCTATGTAATACAGGCATACGTACAAATGCTCACCAAATTCTACTACTATTTTTGTTCACTTGAATCCACTCTTAAAGGGATGTTCAAACATGCCATAAAATTAGAGTTTGTAATGGAATCAACAGAATAGCCGAAATGCACAGCCAACTTTTTCCCTATCCATGAATGTTTGTACATAATCTCACACCGCAGGCATTTGCTGTTGTGGTAAGGATCAAAAGGATTTAAGTGAGCTTTTCGACAAATAAATGCCACCTCACTAAATCTATCCTTTTATGTGCAAACATTCTTCTAGCAATAAAAACTCGCTCCCGCACATAAATTTTGGAAACTTTTTCGTGTGACATGAGATATAACCAATTTTACATCAGCATATTAAATTTAAATATTTTCGATTAAATTATCGATTTAAGTTGAATGCCAAAATTTACTTAAATAGTATGCAAATCAAACAATAAAATTTACTAACACTAAAGATGCTTACAAAAGTTATACTAATTTTTATTTAGTATTTACATTAATGATTTATTCTAAAAGCTTCAAATGTTAAAAATGATACAATCTCAACATTACCATTACGAACATTAGCATATATTATATCATAAAACAATTTGTAGATAATATTTAAATTGCTTGACTTTTAAAATTGTGCTATTTTCCATATTGTTATGAGCAGACAATGTAGGTGGCATAATAAAGTAAACAAAACTCTGAACCTTCAAAAATAACAATTCCTGAGCTCTTCAACGCAACACAATATGCCAGCCGATCAAAATCATTAATAAGCCAACTAATATTCAGCCAAACATAAATATTTAATTAATTAATTTCCGTCAATTTTGTTTATACTCTCATTTTTCAAACAAAAGAAGTATGAAAGAAATTGTTCAAATATTTGTTGAAAATTTCTCCACACAGAATTGTGGCACTTCAAGTGTTTCACAGTGTGGTGGATTTGAAGCGGCTTTTATTGTGTTCTTTTCTACCATAAAAAGGCTGTTGATGTTGAAACAATATGAAACACTTGTTTAGCACCATATAATATTGTCAGTTATACAAAGAATCGCAAGTAACATTTTGTTTAATATTATATTTTCAGCTTTGATAAAAAAAAATTAATCTTTTTTATTTGAGATACATGACTTAAAACACTTTAATGTGGTCTTTTTTTAATAAATCATAGAAATAAAGCCTAACGTCTACAATCTATGCATACACATTTCTTAAGTGTGTCATAATTCATAAGAAACATTCCCTAAACTTCTCAAGTTTTTTAAATTTATAAAGGCCCAATTGAGAATTTCCCTCGAAGTAAATCTTTGTTTATAAGTTTTATACTTTGTTTATAAGAACTTATGAAAATATTAATATTTACACAAAAATCAAAGTAAAAAATCATCTTCCCTTCTGTTTTCTTAAAAACACAAAAGCCATGAGATCCAAGGGAGATTGGTTCATGCTGTTAAAAGAAATTTCAATGTACATACTGTACACATTATCGTAAGGAGCATCATGAAATGAAAAATTAATAAATAAAGGGGATCAAAGTCTTAAGTTCAATTATTTATGATTTTTGTTGGTTTAGTACTTGGTCTTTAGAAATTTGTTGATAGGGCTTCCAAGAATTTTTCAGTTTACTCGAGAATCTAATTTAATTAGCTTTTTCTATACTTTTAAACTTTTACTTAACCTACGACATAAACTTTAAAAATATTGTATTACAATAAAAGCATTTTTTTTATAAAATGTTTGGTGGTTACAAATAAACTCTAGAATATATCAAATATTTATTTAACCATTGTGTAATTTTTAGAACCATAAATTAGAGATTCAAATTTTATTTCAATTATACATTTATAATGAGTTGAAGTACTTAGGTACTCGAATACTTTTCTCATATACGTTTGGAATTAAACAATTAAATCCGAGAATCATTATAAAAGTACTTAGAACAAAATTAAATTACACTTTTATATAATTAAAACTACCATTTGTGTTGCATTTGAATACTTTATATATATTATATATTTTTCCGAGTTTATCTTTTATAAAAGGAAAGCAATTTGTACAAAATAATCAGAAAGTATCTTTTGCTGGCTTTTGTGAAAATATCATAGGACTAATTTGTAATCATATGAGAATACATTCTAAGTTTTATTTTTATTTTCTAATATTCAGCACGAATGCGCGGAATAATTAGTAGCCAAGTTGTAAACGTTGAGCTTAAAAATTTACAGCTAACAATATTCTTAAAACTAGGTTACAAAATGTTATGTTTCATGTAAACTAAATTTTGCAGCAGTATTACCATAAACATAAATTTCAGCTACGTCACAAGACTATAAATGTCCAACCACAATAATATAACATTTGATTTGGTATGCAAAATTCTTGTAATTTTTTAGCATTATTAAAGTCATTATTAAATACTTGAATCTTTTCAATGAAAGTCTCTATGAATATAAAAATGATAACAACATTTCATTCTTTTGAAAAATTATATTTCCCTTATTCGGAAAAAGTTCTTTCACAAATTACGGAATTACACAAATGCCAAAGTACACTAGAAAGTTTGGTTAGATCAGAGATGAACCACAAGGATGCTTCATTTTTATAAGAGAAAATGTAATTTTGGCTTTTGAAGATCAAATTCACCCCTGCTGGCTCATTCCTCCCCCGAGTTGCAAAGCAAACTGTAACAATTGTACACAGCGGAAAGTATTAAATAAAAATGCAAAAATAACATCCCAGGAGGATATAATAAAGTGTTTACATAAATATTTATATTTTATACACACACACAACATATTCTGCCATTCAGCAGACATGAGGTCGTGCTCTGTCAAACATGTTCACACCCTTACACTTCACAGCTAAAAAAGTTATCCAAACTGTGTGCATAACTTCAAAGTAAATAGTTCTTGCCAAGTTCTAATGAAAATTCGATAACCGTTTCAAATTGAATTACAAACTAAATCGCATTTTAAAATGCCTGGAAAAGCTCTCTTAAAAAAAGCGACACTGAATTGCTATTAATTCCACCTTTTTCGAAGGAGAAAAAGTTTTTGTTCTCATTTTTAAGCAGATAATTCCATTTCATGATGTAACAAATTCATCCCTCTGAATAAATTTTTCTTTCAGCACATAAAGACATGTAAGCAACGTATCACAATCCAAATACTACAAAATGTGCATTTGTTATGGATATGTTTGTAGCTATTAATCAAAATTTTGCATTTGTCGTATCAATGACTCAGTTTTATTTAAAGTTAAAACTAAAACTAGCATAAATCTATGGAGCCTTCTAAGTTTGGAGAAGTCTTTTGGTGCAGTCAATGTGTTTCTTCAAACTGTATTTTCCTATTTTCCTACACTTTGTTTCTCTATTATACAAGCCTTATCAAAACACTCAACTTTACTTGCTTATGTGTAACTGGCATAAAAAACGTGTGAATTGTTACATAGTGCTTCATACATATGCGATGAGATCAAGTTCAGGACGCGTGCAGTGATGTCAGTTTAGAGATCCAGCCATAATATTTCAAATTGAGTATAAGAACATTGCTATGATACAAAGAACAACCAAAGCTCATACAAAAATTTGATTAAGTCTATATTTAAATAATCTCGACTATAAATTCAGCGTATTTATAGAATCAAATTTGTTCAATAGTCTATTAGCTAACAAAAAATTGAGAGACTTGGAACAAAATTCCTTTGAATTCAATTCCACCGCTCAACATGTCTGCAATCACATTACATCTTACGCGTGAGATCGTAGTGAATATATAAGGATCCTTTCATCTTTTCTTCATTACCATTAAATTAAAGCAAAGGAATTTCTTTGAGGTGAAAATAGATTTCAGATCATGAATAATCTAGACTGATTATTTTACATGTCGTTTGACTTGTTAGTTCAAATTATCTGAGTCTAGATTTCAAGCGATAATTAATGCAAGGAAAATTAATCCAATTTTAATTAAATTAAAATAATCAAGAATTTTGTCTAATAATAAAATTTAATAAAAATATGTTAAGCAAGCAACAGTTACACCGCATATCTTATTCAAATTTATGTTTCGCATAACGCAAAATCATTGTAAGGACGAAGCGATTCACAATAATTACAATTAAATCTGAATAAATTATTATTCTAAAGTCAACGATAATTTTTACAAAAATTATCATAATATTAGGGCGCAATTTAAAATTATGCACCGAAAAAATATCATTGTTGTGCGTTTCTTAATTACAAAAACCACAAAAGACAAAAGCATAAAAAATTCCTTTTGGGGAATCCCAGTTCATGAATAATAAAATATTTATGCATAAAGCATTCAGCAATAAAAAGAATGTTTCATGATTTCTACTTTTATTAATATCGTTTGCTGTTTGCTGCTCTTTTTCTCCGGAAAAATAACTGGAACTCTACGCGGCGCTTGTCTCTGAAGTATTATAACATTTATTACATTCATATATTCATCATGTTTGGCTTTGGTTTCGCTGCCATTTCATGGAGATTCAAGTACGCACACTTAAGATTTTAGCAAGTGAACAAATGAGAAGTTGAGTACTTGTAAGCCGACAACAAGTAAAGTTATCTAATTATTCACGTATTTGTCAAGGGGACACTCGGGGAAGAAAAGTTTACCACCAAATATTATCAAATTGTAATACTCTTAAATAATATTTTATTTATATTCTACTTCTAGTCCCTCCAATGCTTTGGATACCCCATCAGCTTGTCGGAGTGCCACTGAACTTCAATATAACTTTGGAGTGTTTTACAGAAGCTCATCCTACAAGCTTGAATTATTGGACCAAAGATGATGGACATATGATCCATGAAAATAAAAAATACAGGTATATTCTTAGATTTATTCAATTAGATCATAATAATTATATAATACATGAACTATTGCTTTCGAGCCGTTGTGCAAATATTTTTCCGGAACTTTTGTCAAATAAAAATTGATATTTCTATGGAAAGATATAAAGTATTTCATTTTCTCCCAACTTGTTGTTTAACTAGACACTCAGACATTTTTATTGCATTGACAAATTAAATTATATTAGTATTATTCTTGTACAAGATTTATAGTTGCTTTTCTAAGTAGTGTAATAAAATTATCTTTTACCCAAATAAAAAAAAACAACGGAAGCTTAGAAAAACCACCCCTGAACCGAACGTAAAAGTATAAAGACATAACTTTTTATGATATTTGTAGAACTGAACAGAGTGTTGGCGTGCCAGCTTACAAAACACACATGCGTTTAATTATCCACAACATAAATCCAGACGATTATAGTACCTACAAATGCGTCGCCAAAAATCGTAAGTATTTGATGCTTTACTTCTGAAAGAAATATTATTAAAATGTCACCAACTATGGTCTCGAATTATCTATTTGTCCAGAAACAACTAGTTAAACATTTTCCGACGACTGTTTAAACTTTTAATAATTTATTCGCAGCTCGAGGAGATACTGATGGCACTATAAGATTGTATGGTTAGTATTGCCAACAAATATTTTTTGTGAATTTCATACAAAAATAAGACCATAGAGACATTTATGAAAAACATGTTCTCTAAATTACACTCATTTTTCTTCCCTACTTCATCATCTGGTTGAAGTTGAAATCAGCAAATAGAAACAAGTGTATTTGAGGTTGAAATTTTCAAGTTAAAGTTAACAAGCATGTACCATAAAGTTTTAAAGCGAAAAATCTGTTGTATTCGATGAATTTCTAAAATCTAAGCTTAATTTTGTAAAACATATTTTGGTAATATAAGGAAATAATTATACAAATTATAAATCCTTGAACATGCAACAATATTCTGGTTTAAATTAGTTTACACAGACAAAATAGATTTTGTGGCTTATATTGCATATAAAACAATGGAAACTGTGCGTTTGATACACAAAATTATGAGTTTTCTGAAAAATTGGGGAGATAACATGGGGTAAATATATACGTACTTTTTGGTTGGGATTATATTTGTCAACCATGCTATAAAAGGTTGTGTTGATGAAGCCTCACCACAAACCCAAAACCAGCTAAACCAGCCAAACATTAAACTAGACAAGCCCTTATCATCAAATTTGATGTTTAATTATGTTGCGGCTCTGAATTTGTCAAAAATTAATCTCAACCTGCCAACGACTTGATAATTTTTATAACGAAAAACAGGGGAAAGTTTATCCATAAAAAGTCATTGCACAAGCACTTTTCTTTACATTTTCTTAATTACCATTTTCATTTTTTTAATAGTCAGCTCAATGCACAATGTTTTTCGGTGAAAATTTTTGGTACATAAATTATGCTTTTGAACAGTATCAATTAATTATACAGACTTAATTTTTAAACTTTCACTCAAAATAATGAAAATATTGGATGAATTCCTTTCTATAACAAAAGGTTTTTCATTCTTTAAAAACTCTGAATACAACAATAATGATAATGGCAAGAAGGGCAGCCACGACTTAAAAAGCCATAAATCATTTTTCTTTGATATCAAAAATAACATAATCATAAAACTCACTTTACGAGGCACAATTAAAATTTATTTCAAAATCATTTTTCCTATAATTTATTATGGGAATATTTTATGCAAAGGTGCTGTTTTTTAATTTCTCCTTTTTTCTACACATTTTGAAACGTTGATTTTGATGACTGAGGCCCTATCAACCTTGATGTATTTTAATAATGTTGTGGTAGTTTGTATTAACTTTTGTTAAAAGTCATTAAAATGTGTAATATCATTATACATTATGTTTTGTTTTATCAAAGATGTCTAGCTATACATATTTTTACAGCTCGACCTAGCTTTTGGTTTAATTTAGCAATTAAAATGTTTAGTTGCTTTCTACAGTCAAGAAATATTTCACAAATGAACACTTTAATTAAATAAATAAATAAAAATACCAGTCAACCCATTTCTCCTGATTGTCCTGAATACAGGTTAAGTGTAGGCAATAATTTATGATCCAAATTAAAAGATTCCTTAAACGAGGCTATTTATTAAATCACTAAGGGAATATCCGGTAATAAAACAAAAGGAAATCCATTCAATTTGTTTGACAACCAAAGTTTTATAGATGTTTTGCAAAACCACTGTGCGAGTTTTGCCTTAGAATTTCTCACAATATTAATTCTATAAATTATGTTGTATAAGAGCCTCAATAAAACAGTTATATGTTTTATGAGAAATACATGCATAAATCATATTTATTTAACTGACAAATTACGAAAGTTGTGAATTGAAATCATTTCTATGCCATTTTCATTTTATTGTCATCACCATCATAACTATATTATTATTATTCTCTTAGCTTTGCCATTAAATCAACAGCACCAGACAAAGCAATAAAGCAGTACAATAAAATTCCATTATAATTTAATTTATTCATAATTCATTGACAGGTGTTTATTTGTTCCATTAGGATGAATGAAATTTATGACATTATTTCATTAGAGTAAACATCAAGATATTTACCTTCGTCTATCATCTATTGGATTTTTCCGAGATCATTGAATTTAAAAAATTGATAAAGACTTAACATCTTGGATGGCAAATTGTCCTGAATTTCAAACCAATTCCTCAAATGCAAAAGGAATATTTCAAATTTACGTAGGTTGCCTTTTCCCACATAAATAAACATTTCTATATCACACAGAATTTGCCAAATTGCCGAAATGCCAAATTGCCTTCTTGTATAGAACATTAAATCTTTAAGTTATTATTAGACCCAATAAATCATCTGAATAATCCAAATAATTTTGATTTTCATTTCTTGTGGAAGTCTGAATAATTCAATATGAATATACTTCTGTAATATTTGAATAATAAATAAAGTTAGCACAGAAAAAATAAGACAAATGGAAATATTACGAGAATCAGTTGGAATAATCGTCGTTTGAGATAATCTTTAGACATTTTCGTATCTTTCATCTTTTCAACGTGTAATATTTTACGTGTTACATTTTTTCCTTTTGTCAGATCATAAATGTTCCCAGTGATAAAATTCTGCATAAAAATGAGTAGCGAAAGTAATTCTTATCCTCAAAGGACTCGTCAAATTCACATAAAAAAATGAACATCATACATTTGATTTTGCATATTATTATTTAAAATATGTAAATTAAATAAACTGTTCACCAACACTCAATACTAGACACCAAGGGCATAGCTCGAATGATTCTTTGCATTCATACAAAATATATTAGAATATTAGCAATTTTTGCAATTTTGAGCTTTAAATGATTTTGCTTCCAATAATGCAACTAGAATGCCAAAGTATCATTTTAAAGAGAAATCTTTCATCTCACCGTACCTAATGTAAAATATCAAATAATCGATAAATCAGGCATTTCTAGTAGCACAAAAAAATTATACTTTTAACCTCCCTTACTTTTAACGTTTTCTTTATAATAATATGTTTTTGTATCTTCTTTTTTATTTTCATGTTGAAATTTATAAGGTGAAATGCGTCTAGAATATAAATTACATCACGGTTTTCATTCTGTGCTGCTGTTTCCCTCCTTCGTGGATCAATTCATGTAGTTCACATATATTTTCAACTTGTTTTCATTCCTTCATAGTCATATACGATAGACATCGATAAAATGATATTAAACTTTTGAATATATATTTCTTTGCTTCTTTTGGGGACGTTAGAAACAAATGTCTGAGCAAATTACTTAAATTTGAAAAAAAAATTATATTTTCAAATTATAAATCTGAAGATTGCAAATAGTAATTAAATTATTGATTGCCTCAAAATGTATCACCTATAAAGCAATATATCTTTTCTCATCTATAAAAATCAAAACCAAATACAACAAAAAAAATTGATGGAAGTCTGATAGTAACATTAAAGTTTTCATTAATTTCAAACTTCTGTGTACCGCTATCTTGTAGACATGAAAATATTAAGAAAATGTTTTGTTTTTATTAGCCTCTACACCTCCAACCACTCAACAACCCCCGACCACAGTGAGCCACGAGAAAGACATGAGATTCGACATAAATAATACACTTAATGGTCAGCTACATCCAAATTCAGTGCACGCATCCAATAAAAGTATGTTAATTATTTCTTTTCTATTCAATATAAAAACAGAGTTTAATTGAAAATTGGTTAGTTTATGTGCTTTCTCGTTTGATTTTTTGCAGACACAAAGTATTCGTCGAATTTGAATGAAATAGATCGGTTTGAACAGAAGCTGGCAATAGACAAAAAGTTCAATTGGCCGTCGGAGGACGGAAAGAATGGTGAGTTGACTAGTTTAAAGCCATTTTTGGATATTTTATTTTTTTGTTTTACAGATTGCGCAATTCATACTGGAACTGTGCTGTTAATTGCTCTAGCTATTTTGTTGGGAATTTTGCATAAATAGTTTGTTTCGAAGGAAAAAAATAACAATTACGAAATTTTGTTGGCAGAAAGGCACAATTCATGTTTTAGAAAAAAGGAGGATGAAAGTGTTAAATGTTAATATTATTCAAGGTTATTATTCTAAATTCAGTCAATTTTAGATTTAAATTTTATTAAATTATCTTAGTGCGAAACTAAATTTCATACGGACAAATGATGTACATGAAAAAGTTTTATTATTATAAGTTGAGCTATATTCTATCTTGATCTATCAAAGCCCCATACCATAGACCCATACACTTAAACTTTGAATTTTCCATCCAATTTAATACCTTTTTGCCAGCGAAAACAATTAAAAACACATTTCATTTTAAAGTACTATATATTCAAAAAGCAGGGTCGAACGTTATAACACTTATACATATTTAGATACTAATATAACAGATAATATATTAACACAAGCAAAATTGAGGAACAGCATTTCTCTAATCAAATATAATTGATAATATATAAAAGGATATTATATACCAGTGGCTTAAACACATGATATTTATCTGCAATCCTCATAGAAAAAAAAACCTATATATACATATACATATTATAATTATGGTTTGATTTTTATTTTTGATGTAACGATGCACAAAAGATGAAAAATCTTCAATGCACTATAAGAGTCTCATTATTCCTGCTCAAGAACCGGCAAATTTGAATGTCAAGCAGAGAAATCCAATTTGGCCAACAAATATAACATTTTTTGGTTTGCCCAAGTTTTCCTTTCATTTTGCCGGAAACTTATAATTTGAGAGGACTTGAAGCACTCTTGTGAGGAGAAATCTCTTCAACCAAATTCCTTGCAATTGAATTGATTCTGCAATTATTTAATTTTCCAATGGAAGGTTGCACTTACTTTCCCTGCAATGAAATACTAATGAACGCTTATAAAACGAATGAAATCAAATATTAACATTTAAAAACTTAAATGAATAATTGAATTTATAAGTATGTTTGTATAATAGTAATTTTAATTGGAGTTTAACGCAATTATATCTTGATGCATTATTCTAGTATGTATGACAACAGTATACATCTATGTATATATAGATAAATCACAAGAGCTCATGCAAATATTATTCAGTAAAGTCATCTTATGATTTTATGGACTATCTCAACATATAACTCTCATGAATGAAGAAAATTGAGTAACAAAATTAAACAACTTATATAAATCTCTAGAATCTCAAGAATGAATCACTTGAATAATTATGCAAACTTTATAACAAAACAATCTTATATTTGGAAAAGTGTAGGTAGTTGCAAAAGTTATTGAAGAAAAATTATTATGATATTTATAATTAATAAATTTTACACAATTATTAACAATTGATGAATGTAATGTCAATGTGTAAAATTTATTTTTTATTATATTTTAGTGATACAGTTTAAAAAATCTAATGTATGAAAACCAAAATGGATTTGAAATAAAAACATCATAAAAATGCTTTTAACATAATACAACAAAAATATTAATTTACTTTAATTTACTTGTTCACAAATCACTTCTCCAAATAAAATTAATTGCACAGAAAATTAATCAAGGTATGAAAAGCGGCAGATTTTCAGAACAATCTGAATTTAAATCAAATCAAAAAAAAAAATTGTTAGTCACGCCTCTTTAATCTAATGTTTGTTTCCCATTATTTTGTATTATTTAGCTTTTTTGCTTTTTGGTATTATAAGTAAATGAGGAGTTTACTTATCATCAAGAATTCATCCCGGCTTTTGTATATCAAATTTACACATTAACCACAATTTTTTTCTTTTTTTTGTTCATTCGCATTTTCACAAATTTTGTCCCACTCGTGATGTCATGAATACATCGAGATTAGAGCCAGGTAGGTGAAATAATGTAGACTGGGCAGAAATAAGATAAATGACCCGTGAAATTCGTTTTATTTGAAATTCCGAAGAATTAGCACTGTTTTGTTTGTGGTGTAAATATGTAATTAAGGGTTTACAAGGAAATGTATTAAATTAATTCTTAGAGAAAACGCATAACCAAATTCTGAAACAACTAATTCATCATTAAAGTTGTTTTTAAACAAAAATATTTATGAGTAATCATTGTTGTTCTTAACTTTTACATCCTCGAATGCCCATGAAGCTTCAAAATACAGAGCACAAATGTTCGATCTAAAACTTCATAAATCATGTGATCAAGACTTCAATAACAACAATGGATAAAAGAGCTCAGATGGGAAAATTAGTTTACTTTTTGGATGGCGCTGTCGGATTTTTCAAAAACTAACGTGACGTCGCTGCTTATGGTTAAAAAAAGCTTATTCTGAAAATTTGAGATTTAAAACCACGGAATGACATGTCGCAAGGAACCAAAATTTCGGGTTCTAAACCAAAAATTTTTTTGTTTTAGGCAAAAATAAGAAAAAAAAAAAAAAAAAAGTTTGGATGAAACCAAGACTTCACAACTTTTTGTTGCCGAAGTAAAAATTGTTTGTCACGCCTCTTTAATCTAATGTTTGTTTCCCATTATTTTGTATTATTTAGCTTTTTTGGTATTATAAGTAGATGAGGAGTTTACATATGAAGGGGCATAAATCATTCGTACGCTTATGCATTTCAACTGCTTCAGAAAACTTAACGTATTCTTAAGACTCAATTTATCGGTGACTTGAAAGTTTTTAAGCAAACCCACAAATAAATAAATTCTTAAGTACTGAGACTGAATAAAAATAATTTACTGTTGTCCTATTTTATAGAATAAATTCAAAATATTTTTTAAGCGCATTTAAAAGTCATTCCCTTTAATTTCTACAATATATCAATGAAAATCCTGTTGATTCAGAGCCATTACTATTTTGTTTTATGTTATAATTTAGGCATAAATTGTTATATGTGTTGTGTAAACCCCATAAAATTCTACAATATGCTGTGTTTGAGGAAATTTGGCTCATAATAACTATTGCACTGAAAAACTACGTATATTTGTACTTAATATATATTTGTATAGTCAAGTGCTGTGTGCTCAGCAACATTAAATTTTAATGTCGAATAGATTTTCTATTACAACTTGTATGTGCGGTATAATTGTGTGAAATTCTGAAATTAAACAATGCATTATGAAATGTTTACATTCTACATATTTTCATTCACTTCAGCTAAACCTAAAACACAATATATAAAGGGTGTACAGACATCGTTTTGTGTAATCGTTGGCTTTATACAAACATGTTGAAATGTTCTAATTTATCAGTATTTGCATAAAATCGTTAGAAAGAACAGATGTAGCTTCATAGAAGTATCAACGATAGACAAAATTCAACTGAAAATCTGAAGGTGAGTAGAAAATTGTAACATTATTGGGTATAAAACCTTTACCAAAAGTGTTTTAACACAGAGTCTCTTTAATTGTATCTACTAGAAGCCCATTGAGCGATAGTCTTTCAAATTTTGAAAAGCTAGATAAGATAAGTTAAATTCAATTGTTTCAACCAACTTAACCTTTTTAAACTTAGAATACTGGCAGCCAAAACAATCAACTTTAATCACAAAAATTTGTAAGTTCCGGTAGTGGACCAAAGCAGTACTTCTCCGTCAATATAGAATCGCTTCTACAAATGATTATAATTCTCATTGTAGTACGTATTATGTATTAAAATTTTATTGAAATCGAGCTCCTCAGTAAAGTGAAAATGAGTATAAATGTGCTTTTTCTGCCAAAAAGTATTTTACCATACTTCGGTATATTTTTAAATTCAACTTTTGGTTATCTAGAGCTTGCATAAAATAAAAAATATGATTGTTCAGATGGAGAAGTAACAATATTTGTGTAAGACAAAGCATGTCTGTATTATCAAAACAAAGCAACGCATCCTAATGTCCCAATATTTTACTATATTTTACTTCATAGTTCATATGCTCGGCTGTAATTGACTATGGACAGCTTGCATTCAAAATTTAATTTGAAATTTCCCTGCAGATTAAAGATTTTCCATTATAACCGTATATTAATGTTTCTATATTCTGTGCACGCATCAAAATCGATAGTATGAAACAACGTGAGCTGCACCATTGAAAAGCAGCATGATGTTTATTTTTATAAAATGTTGCTTATTACGTTTTGTAATATTTATATTTAAATTTAAAACTTTATTGTATGGGTATTTGAGTGAGTTTATAAATTCATTTTATGAAACCATTTTAAAACTAAGCAACAAATCTAAGATTTCAATTTATCACCATTTATCCGGAAAGTTTTATTATTTTAATACCTAATATTTTTCAATTATTTTAATATCAAATATTATTGAAAACATTACCTAAAAATATCCATATAAGCATTACCATTTGGCATAAATACTTAAATGTATATAATATATTTGTTATATGAAAATAAAAAAAAAGTATACTCAATTCTTCCAAATGCAAAAAAAAACTTTTTAAATTTGTGGCCAACATTTTAGTTTTTCTTCTCAGATTATTTTGAGTTTTATTGAGTTTGACCAGAAATGGCACTTTCAATGAAGAATCTCGAGTTCTTTAGAGCTTTGTTTTTATTTTCAGTATTTCTCTCCTTGTATTCGGATTTTCTGGAAAGATAGGGAAACCCATTAATAAATTGTATTAATGTCAGTTTTCTTTGAATTAGTTTACAAAACTAACTCAAAGCCCAGACTTAAATTAAAACGAAGGAAAAATGTATAAAAGGAAAGAAAGTTTCTCGGTAAAAATACCGGAGTATACATAATCTTATTTCTGTTAAACTTAAGCTGTGTGTCTTGAAAAGTGTATAAATGTAGAAGTGTACGCCGAAAGCTACGACGGGAAAAATCGGAAAAGAGAATTTATGAATCCACAGATAAAGAATTCAAATGATAAAAGTTTCATGAATGGAATATATAGGCTCTAGTTCCACTTTAATTTTAGAATGAACAGAAAGAATTCCAGTTTTTAATTTTATTATCAGTTACATTTTTCAACATTTGAAATTAATAAAGTAAAAAATCTTAATAAGAAACATAAAAAATGTCAAATTATTTGAATTCTAAAAAATTTAACGATGCTAATCCGTTTAAAAACAATTATTCAAAAAAATAATAAGGATTATCGCAACCTCAACGACTTCTTTGGTAATCCATTTTCAGGATGAATTAAGAGATAAGAAGACTTTCCAAACAAGACAAAAAAAGTTTTTAACAGTTACCAGATGTTTTTGTCAAAAGCTCGTCAAATGCATAACATTCTTTATCTTTATCTTTCAAATTTAGAGTTTGTTAAATAATTCTTCAATTTAGTGTATCGGTATACATTCAATTCATTTTTGTTTGGCTGCAAGCACTGCAGATAAGTTTCAGTGAAACTTTTTGCAAATGTATGAAACAGTTTTAGGTTAAACATTGAAATTAAAAATTAACATAATCAGAATTCAAGAAATGTCTTTCTAAGGCAAAATGAATAAAGTTTGTATTCATGGAATAAGTATTTGTGTTTGCTATGAAAAATACGTCATTTAATTTAATCAAATTTTTAATATTGTTGTAGCATACTGCAGCTTTTCCTTCTCGTATCATATATTTTAAATGCGAATAGTTTTTGTTCGCTTTATTGAAAAGCTATACATCATCTCACACATGTTGGTTCAAACAGATGATTGTTGACAAAAATTTGCATATTTCACTTCTGTTAGAAAGTTAGAACAATTCTGAAAGCTTTGTTGAAATAAAGCTTGCCTCAATATTCATTGCATTTTTTGTATATATTATTATTATTGATGAATTTTAGCTAAGATAATACTCAATGATAATACTTATGTATAGTCAAATATGAGTTTTGTGGGCTTATTGTGTTTTCGGATATATGAATTGAATCTTTCATATGTTTCAAGATCAACTTGTTACGTATTAGTATTGTTTTAATATGAATCATAAATAATTTGATTAAAATAATATTCGACAGTAAGTTTGTTAAAATATTTTGAAGAACTTTTTTATCTTGACTAGAACATTCCCCCATAAAAATAAAATTTTGGGTACAAGTTTGGATTTGGTTTCTTCAGCAAAATTGTCAAGAATGATGAGTAACCAGATCATGGTCAAGGTTGGGTCTTGAAACATGTTCATCCTCTTTAAATAATTTTCAAGTGAACACATATTGAAACAATTTTCATGATAAGCTTACATGCTTAATAGGAAACTAGGAGATAAAATACCGATGTTAAGTATTTTTTGTTTTGATTGTTATAGAGTAGTATTATTAATCTATTTTACATAATGTCTTTTTTATATTTTCTAACTTCTTGAATTTTTCCTGCATTTCCAGTCTGCTTAGTGCAGTTTTGAAAAAGTTCCTCAAACACACATTAATTTTTATTATTTAAAATGGGATGCCCAACGTAAGAGCTATGGAAATTTAAGGGTAAACTACCACATTATTTTTTTTTATGAAAAAAATAACACATCTTAATTCTCATTCATGTCAATTATAATTATGAATAAAAAATATTTAATTGTTCTAAAAATTTTACTGAAAATCGAAATATCCACCCCTTGTTATACATGTATATGCAAATCTATATAAAATGGTACATCTAACAGACAAGAATATTTTGGAGAGCTAGAAATTCTTTTTGGAGACAACTTGAGTATATCTAATTTTATTTAATGCCAATAAAAATAACGTGGTTGGGCTAACCGAAGAAAAAGGTCGGAAAGACATGTTTGCCGAGACAATTCAGAATGATTTAAACTCCTAATGAAGCCCTTGCATGCACATGTCCCGAGAGCCTATATAAGCAAACCATTTAACGAGTATACACTTAAAGAATGTAAGAATCCACTTTGTAACATAAAAACAATCTGGTGTGGTGTAGAATCTAGTCCGAAGTAGATATGCAACTAAAATAATATTTTTTGTAAACATTTCAAAAAGTTTAATTTTCAGATTTTTTTTGTGAGTGTTTAACGAGTAAATCCGGAAGAGCAATCTCTTTAATTTAATAGAAAAATCACAGCTTTTTATAGAATAAGCTAACACGACCTTCAATCCAGCACTCGCCATACTGTGCAACAATGAGGATAAAATGGAAATGGGGAGAATTTTCAGCATACGTTTTATGTTGCAATGTTTTGTTCTTCAGTTTCTACCAGTTAAATTTTAGTAAAATTTTTCCTTCGTACAAAATTTTACCCAAGTATAAATACTATTCTGTTTTAAATTAAAATTTATGATAAATATGCAGTTTGGTAAAAAGAGTAGGGCTTATTCTAAATTGGGTTGATTCGGTAAATTACCTATTTTTTTAACACAATTTTTTACCTTAAAAAATAAAAATATTTCAATAATTGAGTATCTACAACATTTTTTACCCAAATTCAAACCACAAGACAAAAAAGATTATTTCATATTGGGTAGGAATATATTTGGTAAAAAGTTTAGCCAACAAACAAAGTTGCAATGTTAAAAGTTGTATCTTTGACTCCTTAGCTCTCGAAACAAGGGTTTGCAGCATATGTTTTTCTTTTTTTTTCAACTATAGAACAGAGTTTAGACTTCATTTTAACCCTGCACTAGCAAAAATAAAATTTAAATTTTATTGCGAGGGATAATTTTTTGAATTGTTTTAGATGAAACAAAAAGCGGAAAAGTTAAATCCCACATCCCCAGCTCAATTGCGAATCTGAATCTTCATTGAAATCCGTAAAAACAAATTTTTATGAATCATTTGGAACATGTAAATAATTGAATAATAATTCACCGGCTGAAAATGTAGCAAATGTGGGGAAAACGCGTACAACCTGTAATAGAATTATAATTATTGTTAATGCATTTCGACACTCAGCATTTCGACACAAATCATATTTTAGGCGAGTAATTTTGTAATATTTGGTGTTTGTGAGCATTTTGGGACGCAAATTAATCACAAAAATTGCACATAAATATACATGCAATGTATGAATATTTACTCGATATTTACACTTTATGAAATGAAATGAAACATGTTTCTGCCATATTTATTCCTATGTTGACATACATCATAATTTCTGTTACATAAAAAATGATGATTCATTGGATGTGCGATTAAAATTAAGGGGAAGCTTTAAAGTGTCAAGGTATTGAAACTTACAATATGTTATATCTTAGAATTGAATCGCATATTATGATTAATTCTCTTTCAGATATTTATAATCATCACCAAGTTAAAATGTACTTAATGCTGAAAGCTCGAAAAGCCTGAAAAATTTGTTCTTAAATATATATAAAATGAATATCCGTTTGCAATGCACATCCAAATTCTACTATACCAATAACTGTCGTGTACATCGTGTACATACATTTTTAAAACAAAATGCTACGTCAAAAGACTGTATTGGCAAAAAGGAAAATTAGTATTCAAAAATGATATTTTCTCTTTTACAGCATGTATTTGGTGTATAAAAACTGAGATGTATAAGGTAGATCAGAGTTGACCAATGTACGGCCAAGGAAAAAATGACGTTTTGAAACAAAAGCATGGTTTTGAATTTCGGAAGAAAACGCAACTCTCTTATAATTATGTCTTTTCCAAGCAATTTTAAAATGTTACTCTATATGATATTTGAAAGTTTGGTCTTGTCTGATCCAGATAGTAATATTTTTCTGTTCGTTTGACTTCAACCAAAATGTTTGAAATACAATGTGCTCTCTGCATTAACATTCAGTAGCGGATTTGGCATTGTTTTTTACATTTGAAATTCAAATTTATTATTGGGTGATAATATCAGCGAATTGAAACGAGATTTTTTAGCTTGAGTTATTATACCGTCTGCACCACTGTTTGTCGACGCTGTATTGTGTTCAAATCCAATTCTACCCCAGATTAATAATTTAAATAATACAATTCAGAGACATCGACACCTTTCTTTTCCTTATAAAAAGTGCGAGCAATATTTACGCTTGGTTCGCTACCGAGATTTATTATTTAATTTGCATAAAAGTCGTGTCTTTTGAATATGATTATGCCGGATATTTTTCACGCTAACATCTAAAATGTGAATTACTCATTTGCTTGACAAGCACGGTCTGCAAGGACTAAAATCGATTCATACTATGGTATTAGCAATCTAAATATATATTATGTAGCAGAAATAATCTAACAACTCACGAAATTGTTCTCCCATAATTTCCTTCTGATTTATTTTAATTCGAATTCAAGTAAGAATTTGCACAAGAACAAAAAAAGGAAATGTGCTTTAAAACTGAAGTGAACATTGATTTTTCTCAAGAGTAAACTAATTTAAGCAGAAATTCGATAAAAAGGGAATCAAGTTTTATCTTTGTCACAGAAAGTGGATAATCAACTTGATTGGAATGAAAAGGTCTATAAAGTGAAAAAATTATGATCAAAAAAAAGTTTTCATATGCACTTCATAAACATTTTCATCAATTTGTGCAACGTACACTCAGCGTACACCCTAAATATGAACGTATCCTTGATTTAAAACAATAATTTATGCAAGCTTTGATTGCACTTTTGAGTCTCGGCAACGTTTGGCAAACAAATCGGAAATCAAAGTCAACTAGATATGCGATATTTATTTAGCCGCTTTCGTTTTAGATGTTCAAATACAGTTGGATCAAAGCAAGCATGTCGAACACTGTGTTATAGGATTATAACACGTGTTAGGATTAACATATTAACACCATTTTATGTTTCAGAATGTTTCTTTTATATTTTTTTATGTTTTCACACGCAAAAAAAAAAGTGTACTAAAGTGAGGGGATGCTTGCCTTTGTACCTTTTTGTTTGCCTTGTTCCAAACGACGGTGGTTCTTTACTTATCAATCTTGAATATATAGTTTCTCCACTTTTTTGTGCGGCTCAATCTTTTATTCTAAATCTTTGCTTACAAAATATGTGTTTCACCAAAATAGTTAAGAAGACCAAGGTATGTTGATAATATTCTGCACACATGCTCACAAAATAAGGATATACATGCCATTTTTGCACAAAACATCGAAACGGTAAGAAGGCAAAAATTCAAGGAGAATTCCTTTTCGTTATTTTTCACACAATTGTGTTTAATTCTTATCACCCTCTTTTATTTCTATTATTGAACTTGACTAAGGATGTGTTGTCAGTTTGTCAGTGTTTAATAAAACCTCTCTCACGCATTATATTATTTAGGTTTTTCATTTTTCTTCTCTAGTTCCAAGCACTCTTTGGATTATCACCAGACAATCGATTTGCGCCAAGGATGATAGATAGGAAGCTGATTTATGATGAAATCAATATTGATCTCTTATAAAATTTAAATCATAAGAGCAATACACACATCAAATTAAAAATGTATTTTCATGTTCATCCTTTTATCATCAAAAACTTTGAGCAGAAAAAAAGCTGTTGGGTTGGTACATTGTGTTTACATAAAAGTACTTTGTGAAAGTCAAGGAATGTGTAGAAAAGAAGCATGAAAATTCAATCCTTTTTGCATATTGTTACACTAAAGATGTAATTTTAAAATAACGAAAAAGCTAGAACTTGAATCTTTTATAATATATTGATGCATTAAACTTAAACAAGTATGTTAATTTCAAAGATTTTAAAGTTATAAATAAAATTTTCACAGTTTAATCATTTGTTTGAATACATAATTTTTCAGTAAAATTATGAATGTAGAATTTTGTTTTAAACCACATTTGGATGAACTTTGACTATTCTACACTCATGGTGTTGTGTAGGAAAAATGATTTGAATTTCAGTGAAGTACTGCCAAAACTTAAGGACTTCTAATGATGAGGCTTTCACAATCATCTTAAGTTCAAAACAAGCAATGGACAACTTTATCATCCATTCAATAATTTTCATTGATTGCATTTTCACAATCACCAAAAAAGCGAATTTGAGTTCAATCAATTAATCAATTCATTTTCTACAATATCTAAGTAACCTAAAATACATCTACGTGATCAGTGATCCTTCAACAGAAAATTACCAAGTGTGGAGAAATACCGAAAGATTAAAGCATAAGAAAGCATAGGAGTAAGGACAAATTCTTAAAAAAGAGCGTTTTGTATTTTTATCAAGCAAATAAAGGGAGTTCTATTCATAATTTTTTCCTTTATCATGGAAAATTTGAATTTTCAATCAGAAAATTCGAAGACTAACAATAGTGAATTGAAATTAAATTTCACAATACAGCAAAAAATAGGTATTTCAATGTGCATGTTTAGGCGGTAAATGGAAAATAAATGTTAAGGCGTCTGCAAGACGAATGTTTTAAATAAATAAAATTTCATTTTCTATTCAATGTGTATTAAATATATCTGTTTCTATAAATTTTTGGAAACATGCTTCACTAAGTATATCAAATGTCTCGTTTAAGTAGTTACTGTGTGTTTTTTTGGTTTTTCAGAATATTACAATACCGTATAATATAACTTTATTTTAAGAAAATGCATTAGAATGGTATTAGCTATTGTATATGAATTTGAATATGTGGTTCAAATTCAGTGTAATAGCCTTTATCATTAAAAACTCAATCTTTTGCAAAATTATTAATAAATCTAAAAAATAAATAATTTGAACAATAAAACAAAATATATTAAATCGAGAAAATTGTTATCTAGTTTTTTTTTGTTCAGCCCAACAAAATACCAACTATCAAAAGATTTTTCTAATCTACAACTGACAAGGTGAAAACGCAATCTTTTAATTATATTTTGTTTGTTTTTAACCAAGAAAATACATTATTTAAAAATCTTTCATCAACAACCATCCTATTATAATATCAAAGTTTACTCAAATATGAAAAATCACATAAAAGGACCAGACTCTTTTACCTTTGAAACACTTGGTTCGAAACATAAATTTTACTGTAAACGACAGTTTGTTCATCTTCGTTGATTTTTGTTAGTTATATTGCATGAAGTATATTTTTGAGCAAAAACATATTTTTGATAAATAATTTTCTTATGATGAATAATCATGTAACTTTTAATCAATTTTGTCAATATATCATAGATAGATAGCTCATGCATATGAATACCAAAAAATCCACCAATTTAAGTATTCACCTGGAGTTCGCGCCAAACGATTCCCAGTAATAAAATGGCGAAAAATGAAGAAGCTCTAGAAAGAAAGTGCGCGCTCAACTGAAATTTTTTAAGAAAACTTAAAAAAATTACATATATCTCGCTTGTTTTATAATACAATTTGTTTGTTGGAATTAATCAAAGGTATTGAGTATATTATCATAGCCCGTGAACTTATTTAATAAAAGATCTGAACAATTTTTCTGAAATGACTCGAAAGTTCTTTCATTATAGAGCCTCATAATTTTGAATACGCGGGATAGTAATCACTTTGGTGGATGGTACAAAATCTGGAATAAGCACTTTGGTGGAAGTCGGCTTCTGAATACATCTCGCATGAGCTATCTATCTATGCAATATATCCATTTGGGAAAATTAGAACTCTGCTAACGATTTATATTGTATTCACGTCGTACGTATAAGCAACTAAAACATGAAAGCATAAAGGCGCAGATGCATACACTGTCAAATATATATTCTCAGTCGAGCTCTCAGTTAAATAGTTATTTTAAAATCATGTCGAACTTTAACGATATGAAGACTTGTGTCGAGTTGACTAATGAGAAAAAGCTTCACAACCCGTCGGGAGAAAGAAACAAAGGTCCAATCTTGGAATTACTTAAACGGTATATAGATACAAGTTCTCCAAAAAGTCTGCTTGAGATATCATCCGGCACGGGAATGCATATTAGTTATTTCGCTGCTAACTTTCCATCTGTAATTTTTCAACCAACTGAATTCAATTCGAATCTTCTGTCAAGCATCAGAGAATACGCCAAGGAATATCCAGAAAACATAAGTGAACCACTTCAAGTTGATATAAGTATGCCGTTGGAGGAGCTTGACCCCTTGATCCGCGACAAAAGCTTTGATTATATGTTAAATATAAATATGATACACATCTCACCTATAAACTGCTCTTTTGGATTATTTTCCAACGCTGCAAAGCTATTGAAACCAGAGGGATTTTTGTTCACTTATGGCCCTTATGCTGTAAACGGAATAATGGAACCAGAGAGTAATATCAGTTTCAATGCTATGCTCAGAAATGATAATGAAGAATGGGGTATCAGAGATCTGAACGAACTTCAGGACATTGCTCTGAAATATCAGATTAAGCTCGTCAAACTTCATAGTCTACCAGCAAACAATAAATTTGTAGTATGGCAAAAACTTGAATAAAGCTAATATTGCACGGATAATTCAATAAAATACTTTATTATGGATTCCGTCTGGAAGAAAAATTGTTTTAATCTCATAAACTACCAAAAATTTCAAAAACTAAAACTAATTTTGTTTTTAAAAAATAAAGTTTTTGATAAAATCAATTCAAAGCCATTAAGTCAATTTTCCAGATTTTGAATAATTTTTAATGAATTCATTTCTTAAGATGTGCTTTTATTTGCAGCAATAATGTTATTTTGGTTATTTTAAATAGAACATAAAATGAGAATTTCAAGAATAAATTCACCATCGTAACTTAAAAATCCAAAAATTATAAAAACATTCAAGATTTCTACTAAATCAAGTAGCAAAGAAATCACAAAAGGAAGAAAATCTCTTATGTACTTAGCATATTAATTCAAATTATTCTCAAATTCTATTTTGAAGATTGCTATTTTAAAGTAATCTCAACATCTTTTCATTTGAATTAAAAAACTAAAATTGTAATCAGTCTTATCACTAAAACTCTCAAGTTGAGGAGGCTGCTACATTACTTCCCCGTTTTATGTAGAACAAAATGTATGGTTTACACTCTTGGACAACTTGAGAAGTGACTTCCTTCACTGATTGATCGTTGAAATGCATCCAAACGTTATTATTGATTGCAAACGAGGTGTAGTGTCCACAACTTGATCTAAAATGATGAATAAAGTCAGCTTAGTTGTATTTATCTCTCGATTTTATAATAATTACCCGTTTCCATGGTGCACAATAACCGCCGCCAGATCAAATACATTGCTGCTTGAGTTTGATCGGCGAGTTTCAGGACCTTGATTCAGCACAAATTGCGTCATGTCCAACTCGTTAATCGGAAACTCAATTTGCAAATCAATTTTGGTTCTAAATTGAGACAAAAATTAGCTTTTTAAACCATATTTTTCAAAATTATCTTACCTAAAAAAATTGTTCCATCTGAATCTTTTAATGTGTAAACATAATACGTTGGGTAGACGACGAATCCAAAAGCGCTTGGTGGACTTTTGTTTGCATTTGCATTGGTTGCAATAATACAGCTCAGAATCTGCCAACTCCTCGACTTCCGTGAAGCTTAGCAAACATTCACTTATGTCACATACTCTTTCACTGTTAGCGTCCACGTCCTTGTAATACTTTTCAGGAATGTCCAATGACAAGTCCAAAAATGGATCAATTTTTTTGTAAATACTGCCACAAACCAAACAACGAACTTCACTCTGCAAAGATCCACCAAAAACGTTTGTCACAATAGAGCTGCCATTGCGTGGTTTATTGCTGATTGGTGGGCAAATGTAGTTTTTGCTGAGCTTACTGTTGGTCACTACTGCCAGCGATGGATTTGATAAGTTGGCCAGTTCGTTCTTCAAGGGGATCAACATAAGCTCAGTGTGTAATCTGTCGAGCATATATCTTAAAAACTCGTGTGCATCATGCTGCCGATGACCTCTGAACTGGGGCACAACTTTCCAAATCACAAGAAACAAACATTCTGGTGAGATCGCTGTTTTGTTAGCATCATTGCCTCGATTTAAGTTGATCAGTACCTTAAAAATTTATTTATTATAATATTAATATATGGTTGAGAGAAAATCTTTAAATCTATACTTTTCTCAGCTCTTCCACCAGGAAAACTTCATCGAGATTTTCTTTAATACTGCGTGAATAATACGGACGCTTAGCTTTGGTTTCCAAGGAAGGTAAAGCGCTGAAAAAACACCGAAATTCTTGGATATTGTGGAGTGACTGAAGCACAGAATTCATGAAGCAGGTGTTTCCCAAATTTCGAAGACCAACTGCTTTTTTGGTGTTGGGTGC
Source organism: Parochlus steinenii (assembly GCA_038502155.1). Taxonomy (NCBI): domain Eukaryota; kingdom Metazoa; phylum Arthropoda; class Insecta; order Diptera; family Chironomidae; genus Parochlus; species Parochlus steinenii. The sequence continues at coordinate 246,282 of JAXCIN010000015.1, read as the reverse complement.
AGTTTTCTTTTTAGGGGTTTCCGTGTTGTTTTCGCTGGTGTTTGATATGGTTCTTTTCCTGGGCCTAAGATTTCTACCCGATAAAGACTCTTCCAGTCCAGAGTCACAGGATGAAGAAGTACTACTGACAGCCTCTCCATGCTCCTGTGTAGAGCTTACTTCTTCAAGATTAGACGAAGTCTCTGAAAATACATCCGACTCATCTTTTAGCTCTTGACGAAGATCGGTCATGAGTTTACAATCGTCGTTGACAACAAAGTCATCACAGGTGTAACTAAAATATAAAGTATACAATAATGATTTTAATAATTTTAAAGAAGCTATTAAAATACCAGTAAACAGAAAAATCCGTGGTGCTCATACAAATATTATGATCTTCATTTTCCTTGGAATGTAGCAGTGCATGTTTTTTATCGTTTCTTCCACACAAAATCTTACCGCAATTCAAACACATCCATGGAGAGGTCTTTAATAAGCATTCTGAAAATCAGGTAGAAAAAATTAGTATAACATACATCATACGAATATTTTGTGTAAGTGAAAATAGCCAAACACATACAATTTAACTTAGTTTATTTCGAGGGTAGGACATTCTAGATTAGCATTAAATGTTGATAAAAGTTTTTTTTTTCTAAGCATTCGGTGGTATTTTTTTAATTAAATAAAATTGATAAATTATAAAGGCAAATTGAATAGTCCATCCCTCAAAATTTTCTTTGTGTAAATTTTAGAATTTTAGAATCAACTCAAATTACCTTCGCAAATTTTAAGCGAGTCCACTGTTTCCTTCTTCGATTTAACGAAACTGCGATCAATTTTAAGACTATTGCCTAATAAATGCTGACATTCCATTTTGAAGAAATGGGCGAAAAATTTGTAGAAGCTTCCTTTTACGACCACACTTTTAAATCGTTATTTCTAGCAGTAAATCTCCAGCTGCTGATAAATCTGATTTCACCTATGCACAATCTTTGCTTATCTTTAATGAACAGTTGCAAGATTTTTAATGGCAAAAAGGTTCAAATGGAGTCTTCCAATCGATAAAAAAATTCGAGGGGCTTTAATGACCTTTTATTATCCCTAGAACTTCTGTCATAAATTCACTAGTCGCTAGTGAATCAGCTATTTTGACGTTATTTTTCAATGGAGGGGCTTCTGATAGCTGGAATTATAGTACTTTTAAAAGAATTCAATTTAATATTTTGTTCAACGCCAGTGCTATGATTCTAAATTTGATCTATGATAAATGATCCTTTGAGACAAAACGTAAGGTGAACATTTTGATGCCAAATTTTCTAACAAATATTGGAACAGTTTCCAACTAACAATACACTTTCTAAAACTTTAAACTTTGCAACTTTTGTTGATACTGTGTATATTGATTAAGAAAATATTCTCAAAATGTAATTGTGTAAATAAAATGCAATCTCAAGCGTTAATTTAAGTGAAAAAGTGCTTCATTCGCGATCTTGCTTAAAATGCATTTGTGGTGAAAGTTGTGAATTAGAAATTACCAAAAAATCTTAATTATTTATTCTATTTATTGTATATTTATCATATAACTAACTGAATCTCAAATAAGTTTCTTGCATTGAAGCTGTAATCTCAATCAGATCTGCCACTGAAAATTTGTTTTCTTGTGGAAAATTAAAAATGGAGTCTCGAAATGGTAATTTTCCAAATTTTCCTCATATTTTCACCACTGCATAAAGTTAACCAAATCTAAAGAAGGTCTCTATTTAATTTTAGATATTCAACAAAATGACAATAATGCGAATGCAGAAGGAATCAAAACAGAATCTAATGAGAAATCTAGGTAAGTGTGTTATGTTGGTCCACTTAAGTTTTTTTATTGGAAATAATCATAACGTTCAACTTTTACTAGATATTATCTCTAATTAACTAACTAGAGTGATGTCAGGGTTTTCAATCAATGCTTTTAAACTATGTTTATTTTTTGTTTCTCTTGTGCTCAAATGATTCAAGTTTGCCATACGTTCTATGCTTTCAACAAATTCTATATTTGTACCATCATTGTTCAAAATACCTTTTTAATGAAAGACACAATTGATAATAGAAATTTAACATACAATAATGATTGTAACTATGCTATTGAATAAAAGCGCACAGTTTTTTTAATTAACATTTTCTTTTTGAAATTTTTTTCGACCTTCAAAATATGTTTTTGAACACCCACTCCATTATATCTTATGAGCATTGTGTATTTTTCGCTACCGTTTTATATGAATTTAAAAAAAAGGATTTTACCAAATTTTCATATCTGGTCTTGTGTAGAAGAAAAGAGTATTATTAAAACATAAATATGGTCACACTCAGACATATTTTTTCAAACTTCCCCGATGCTTAAATATATTAAAACGTGCCGAGGTACTAGCGATTACAAGTTTGCGGTAACTCGACGTACTTAGTAGTACCTGGTACATTTTAATTCATCTTTGCCTCGAGTCTTACCGAATAAGTAAAATATAAAATTAAGATAGATATATCGATTTAAGCCGGCAAATACCACTGAATTTGGTACAGTAACGAGATAATCTTGCGTTAATTTAAATTTTATCATGAATGATTGTCTGATTTGAGTTAAAAATTGGTTAAATATCAATTATTAAATAAATCGGGAGCAGCATGCAACTTGTTTGATCTGAAGCAGATTTTTTTGTAAATATATTAACAACCCTACATGTTCTATCTCTTTAAATGTTTAATCGGGGCAGCTGCTATACACAAATATTCCAAAATTTGATGTACATATATAAGAATTTTTGGATAAAAATTACTTTACCTCCAAATCTACAAACGCCAGGTGTATGTTCCATGTCAGTGTGCATTGACCAAACATATTTATATATCTTATTCTCTCGTGTTTAAGGAATTAAATTAAACATTTCGTACTGTCCATTCGACCGAATTTACCTACACGTCTACTTTGTTTTTCATTTTGATAACAGTGTTAATATTTAATTTATGGTTTATATTTTATGATGTATTTAATTATACCTTCAATTCTGTTGCGAAAAAAACAAATTTTTGGCGCACGCAGATGGTAGTTGGGATTTATTACATGTTTTGAAGCATTTTCCTGAGAAACATCTGGACAGTGATTAAAATATATTTTATTCATTTTCATTTCAATCAAATAAGTAAATACTAACAAATTAATTTTGAATCACTAAGTTATAATATTTTCTGATATATTATGTGTAATTTAAAATTCCTTGTCTGCTATAAAATCTTATAGAATATTGAAAATCCTTAAATTTAGCTCAATAATCGTGAGATTGCTTTTTTAGGTAGAATTTTTTGTCCGCCTTTCATGGCTCATTTCAGATTTCAGTTTCTTTTAAAATTTTTTCCTCAAATTGAAAAGAGATTTTTGGTTATACATATTTCTTTAAGAAAATTGAACCACATATATTTGTGCTTATGTTGTTGTTGAGTTTACAAACTACAAACCAGCTGTCTTTCAGTTTGGGATACTGAAAAAAAGAAGTAAAATATTAATATAAAACTGAAACCGAAAAAAAAAATGAACAAAGCATATTTGAAAGGAGTCTCATTTGGCTGCAGGAAAAAATCCTATCTACGGATTTAATTTGTTTATTTCTATAGAAAATATTTCAAAATCAGCAACAAATGAATAAATAGCCTAGCGAACATGTTGAATTCCGTTGTATTGTTAGCTTGGTTTAGATAGAATATACACAAACTTGTGTAGTGCCCATGCCATTCATGATTGAATGCATTTTGATTTCTACGTATATTTGTGCTTTGCAAAACTTAATCTCCTGAAAGTGTTTCAATGATAATGAGCTAGAAATCTTTTTAGAAACACAAACTTGTTTTTACTTAAATTTTGTTAACTTAAATTTATTAAGTTGGAGGTTCTATAAAATCTTTAAATAAAAATTTTTTTTAAATCATTTAATCATTTTTCAGCGATGTCAAATAAAACTTGTAACAATATATAATTGCTTAAGAAATATTTTATAGTGTGTTAAGAAACATTTTTCATGTTATAATTAAAAGTCAAAAACAATTAATTGTGCTATCTCACACAGGAGTTCCAAATATTGAGAAAATATTGGAGAAAAAATTGAGAGGATTCGCTCAGTCAGGTCTTTTTTATACCTGAAAGTGGTAAAAACACACTTGCTGCTTGTTTTTCTTGGGTCTGCAAACAGTTCTCATAATGTTTATGCGTCAGTTGTGAAACATTCGTAAAAACGTAAGCACGTCAAGCAGTTAAGAATATAACATATATTTTCAATGGTTTTATAAAAAATTCATTTGAACTTGAATTTTAACTTTTAAGTGATTATTTGTTTTGTTGTGTTATAACTCGATTGTGATATGTTTAAATGAAAAAGAGATTTTGAAACTGAAAAATGTGCAAACAAATATAATAAATATTATTTGAGTGCCCAAACTGATCGCGGATGTAAATTATTTTTGGCTATACTAGTTTCCAAAACAAGATACATTTATTATTGATCTCATCGAGTAAAACCTTGTTATTGTGGTATTTCATAAAGAAAGCTAACAAATATAAAAATCTACCCAATGTGTTGAAAAATTAATATACATTAATAAATAAAAACAGATTGGTGAAGCCGCTAAACAATGATAATTTGTATATCGGGATTTGTAATTGGTGAAAGGTAAATTTAATTTGCACAGTGATTGAATAAAAAAATTTCAAGTTCATACATTAAACAGTTTGGTTGAAATTTAAAAGTTTCATCCCTATTTCTGAAGAGTCTCAAAAATAGATTCAAATTACTTCTGGTGTTTTGTTTACTTTTATTTATTTTTGTTTGGAAATGCCAGACTTCTTGATATTGAAAATTGTTTATGAACATAACTTAAGTTAAGAGACTACACTCAATTTTTAAAGTGATTTTCAAGTTTATTGCGCTCTCGTGCCACAATTCGTTTGATTCGGTTTTAAAAGTTTTTGACAAAACTTATAGTTCTTTATTTTATTAATGTATAAAATTAGTAGACCTTCATTATCATTAAAACACATCAACTATCTTTATTTTAAAAAAAATACTTACTCAAATATAAAACATAATAATACTCATTGGTTTAAACTCGAAGGAATTGTATTAAATTTAACCAAACAAAAAAAGTTTTGTTTCCATTATTGGTTCAAATTTTAACATTTTGCATGTCCCAAATACATACAAAATTCTATTGACAAACGAACCACACAAAATTTGGGTATTCGTTTTTCACTCTCATTGATCTAAAATATTATATTAGTGACAGACAAAAATAAATTGTTTTTCATTGCACAATAACCCAAATATGTCTATTTTACTAATATGTATGTTACTTCCTTCCTAAAAAGCTTTAAAATTCCTTGTGGAGGTTCCATTTCTAATTTGTTCTAAAGAAAAAACATACAATGACGCGGGTAAAGTGCACTATTTCCAATGTCACACTTAAACTGCGAGCATATTTGGGTTTGCTTTAGTTTATTGTCGTCCGAGTTGTGCAAAATACAGTGAGTCGTGTTTTTGTAAGGTTTCAATTGCAAAAACCGATTGAAATGGTTCACTGCACACTATTTGCAATTTGGGATTTGAACTGCCCAGTTGTACATACCTTATTGAAAACTCAGTACTATTTCGGTTATGCTCTATTGCGGAGCTAGTGCAATAATACGGAGTAATTTGTGGAACTTAAGGTATCCCTTTGAATCTGTTTTTTCTTTGACGAATAATCAAGACGAACAAAACCATCTGCCTAGACTGCAGCTAGAGTTTCTTTCTCGTATAGTCTTATTACTATTCTCTTTTAACTTTGTATTCCTTATGTTAGTGATTTATGGTGTTGCCTTGTGTCGTCTATATGAATGTCTCGGAAATCAAAAAATATTCTACAATATTTAAGTCCATATGAATCTAAAGCTAATCCTATTTTAAAAATTATATTAATATATTTACACAAATCTGTTATTTTGATACACAAATCTTAAAATTGAAATTAATTTAAAATTTCTTTGATCCCACAACCCTGACACTTATATTTTTTATTATATTTCTTTAGCAAACAATTTTAAATTTAACATTTGTTTGAATTTTATTTGCAGTTTGCCACAGAAACTTGACCGTCCAGCTTGTGCAACGTCGCACGATGAGATGGATCGCCAAATTCACCAGCAACAGCTGGATCAACATATGGATGCATACGATCTAGAAGATGACATCTTGAAGTGTGATAATGTGGATGACGATATGAATGACGAAAACAACCATAGCTACGTATATCTGCAACAACAGCAACACTACCCTCCTCCACTTGAGTTCCAAGAGCCACCACTGATCTCATCTCCAGGCTCTCAACAAGGGCAAACTCTTATAAAAAAAGGATCTATAATGCGCAACAATCCAGAACTGATGAAAAGAAATCGCCAGCAGAATTCGTAAGTTTTTTATTTTAAAAATGTATAGTATTTTTAATCACTATACTGCTTTTTAACAGGAGCTATGAATTGTCTCAAGATTTATTGGACAAACAAATTGAATTGTTGGAGCGAAAATATGGTGGAGTTAAGGCGCGAAAAGCTTCTATCACAATACAACGTGCCTTTCGCCATTATAAAATGGTGAAAAAGTTTGCATCGATCACGGCGATGGCAAAAGCAGACAAAAGAATCTCAAATCGTTGCAGCATGCAGTCTCTTATTAGTGTTGGCGATCATGAGCAGCAAGATTTGCTCACTCAATCAGGCCAGAAAGTTTGTGCCATGTAAGTTTTAATTTCAAAATATGCTTAACGGACTTAATTTTAACAAAATTAAATTTCAGAATATCTGCAACACCACCTGGTCAACATAGGTCAGTCACCGCTGGAAGAACAGTTTCTTTTAGGGAAAGGCGTAATGTGATGGATCCAAGCTACAACAACACTAGTAGCGGATCCACTGCAAAACGTCAATCTCCATCACACCAGTCTACACACCACAGTCATCCTTCACAGCAGTTTCACCAACAAGCGCCTGCGCCTCCATTGGCAGCTCAGCAAGCAAATCATTCACATGCCTATGTTAATTTATTACATCAGCAAGATCAACAGTACTATAATAATTTCCAAAATTATCATAATAACAATAATCACTTGGCAAACAATTCAGCGAGCAGTGGGCATCACTTTGATTTGTCTGCACTCAACTCATCAGCTGCACCTGCGGCCTCCTCTAACAACTCGTCCATGAATGCGTCTTGGAATAACTCTTACGGAAGCAATTCAAATTCTCCAAACTATCAGCAGCAACAAATTTATATTCGACCACGTACTTCCAGTGCCTCAAAACGAGCGCCACCAGAAGTTCCAAAAAGGACGAGTAGTATAACCCCTCCAAAGTACCACCATCATCATCACAGTGGTAATTATTCATTAATTAATTGTTTGAGATTGTAAATTAATTTGTTCATTTGTTCTCATTATCTTTTTAAGCTCATAAACACACGCCCAGTCATCAACAATTTCCTCCAATGCAAATGAAACCACAGAATGGATCACCAGCTTCAAGTACTGATTCAAGTGTAACTTCTCTAAATATATCGTCACACTCTCCAGTCCCTAATAGTCAATCTCCGTGGAAGCACAATGATCAAATTTTAGTGGCTACTGAACAGCAACAGATTATGCACCAACAATATATTTTAGAACAGACTAAAATTCACCAACAACAGCAGTTATTAATCAAACAGCAAGCCGAACAGCTTGCGCTTCATGCAAAATTAGCTGAAACTATTCGTAAACGTCAGTACCGAATTGGATTAAATCTTTTCAACAAAAAACCAGAAAAAGGAGTACTTTATTTAATAAATAAAGGGTTTTTGGAAAATTCCCCACACGCGGTTGCCAAGTTTCTAATCTCCCGAAAAGGACTTTCAAGGCAGATGATTGGTGAATATTTAGGAAATCTACAGCAATCCTTTAATATGGCAGTGCTAGAGTACTTTGCAGACGAAATGGACTTTTCAGGATTAGCTGTCGATTTGGCTTTGCGTAAGTTTCAAGGATTCTTTCGAATGCCTGGAGAAGCTCAGAAAATTGAGCGGTTAATGGAAGTTTTCTCTCAGAGATATTGTATGTGTAATCCAGATGTTGTTGGAAAGCTGAGGTCTTCAGATACGGTTAGTTTCTTATTCATAAAGCTACTTGAATTTTATTCTCATTCAATTTAATTTTTATCAGATATTTGTGCTGGCTTTTGCGATAATAATGCTTAACACCGACTTGCATACCCCAAATATTAAAGTCGATCGACGCATGAAAAGTGAAGAATTTATAAAAAATCTGCGAGGTATTGATGATTGTACGGATATTGATCGTAGTATCCTAGTGGGAATTTATGACCGCGTAAAGGAGGTTGAATTCAAAACTGCATCAGGTATAAATTAACGCTTAAAATATCTAATGAAATATATATAATTTAATCTATTATTCCAGATCATGTAACACAAGTTATGAAAGTTCAAAAGACAATTGTGGGTAAAAAGCTTAATTTGGCTTTGCCACATAGACGTTTAGTTTGTTACTGCAGACTCTACGAAATTCCGGACATCAACAAAAAAGAACGAGCTGGCTTACATCAGCGGGAAGTTTTTCTTTTCAATGATCTTTTAGTGGTAACCAAAATATTCACCAAAAAAAAGTCGTCTGTAACATACACATTTAGAAATAGCTATTCTCTATGTGGACTGATTGTTACTTTATTAGATGTTCCCAGTAAGTATCATATTATTTTTAAAACTTGATTAAAATACTCACAATATATTCTACTCCAGACTATCCATTCTGCATCCGTTTATCACAAAAAAATGATGGCAAAGTTTTAGCCACATTTAATGCACGAAATGAGCACGATCGCTGTAAATTTGCAGATGATCTGCGAGAGTCAATAAATGAAATGGATGAGATGGAGTCGCTGCGGATTGAAATGGAGTTAGAACGGCAACTTAAAGCATCTCGATGTGTTGGTAATGTAATGAACAACAACCTTGATAATCGGGATAGTGGTGTGAGCGACGTAGAAATTTTACAGTTTACGTCATCTAAATCGTACGAAGCCAAATCAACACCAAACAGTGAAATGAAACGTGGTGGAGCACTAAGCAATTCGTTGCTAGACATTCATGAACAATGTAAGTATATTTTGTTTCTTTTAATACTATCCATTATTTTTGTGGAGTTTGAAATACATAATCTGGACGCAAAATTTTCTACGTAAAAATAATTTGGATTTCTTTATAAATTGCAGTTGGTACTGAGCGTCGTGAACGAAGAGGAAGTGTAGGCTCATTAGACAGTGGAATGTCCATCTCTTTTCAATCGACATCAACTAATATGACTGGTGGAAATCACGTTTACTCGGCCCAGGTAACAATGGCAATGCCTCCACGGCATCAACAAAACATGCTACAAACCGGCCAGGTATGATAACTACTTAAATATTTACATATTTTCAAATCATTATGATTCAACGATAATAAGGAGTTAATAAATATTTTTTTATTTATTAGGTAATCATGCAAGCTGTACCACCACTGATGCCCAATAGTGCACTTTATCAGTACAACAATGAGCATATGTTGCAAATTAACGATGATATTCATGATGAGCAGGTTTCACAAAAAAATAATCAACAGTTTCCAACCGGCAGGTCTACAGACGTTTAAACATGCAGCATGATATTCCAAAGACTTCCTTACTTCTCTTATATCTTGATTATGTTGTGTAAATTTTGTTGTGTGGTATAAAAGGAATTGGTAATTGACAAATTTTAACTTATTCAATCTAAAATAAATTCTACAACTTTATGTTTGTTGTTGAAAATTCAAAATTTACGCAGATATTTTTCTAGATTGCATGCAAGTCTTGAGAAACAAACAAATCATTTATTCTTTGTGTCAGTCTAGAGAAAGATCAAAATTCCCAGTCATTCAGCCAATAATAAATTTATAAAAAGATTTTTTGCTGAGCATTATAAAAAATAATTAATGTTGTAAAAAATTTGAGCATTTCTCTACAGTGTGTTTTGGCTGACTATTTAGGTATTTAGGATTTTCGTAAGATGATTGTAATTTAAGTATTATTTTTTTTAAACTAATTTAATTCATATCTAGTCTCTTGAGGAATCAGAAATTGATGAAATAAATGCTTATCACAAAACAATTCTAAAATGTGAAAAAGATTGAAAATAAAGTTTGATGAATGAAAAAAAATAAAATATGTGACTTTTCTTTTTAAATTTCTTAAAGAATCATTCGTTTACTGATCTGGAATAATAAGGTAAAATTTACATAATTATTAAAAATTATGTATATATTTCTATTGTATTTTTATTAAAATATAAGGTATGTAAAGAGTTAATATACAATTTTGATTTTTATTATTAATTTGTCTTATTATTATAAAATATAGCGGTGTTCTTCATATTCCGTCCACTTGGGAGTATTTCGATCTTAGTTTAAGTTTGTTTTAGCTTTACAATTAATGATTTTAAAAAACTTAAATGCAGTTTTACTTAGAATTTTGTGGAGAATATGATGATGCAATAAAATCCTGGAAGTAAATCTTGGTTTGGCTCCCAATCAGCAGGAAGTCAAATCCAAAACACTCACACATACCATCAAAGCCCACGAAAAGTGGTCCAAGCTCACAATGCGTGAGCCTGCTCATTATTAAAATCGAACCATATTCTTTTCGATTTTGGCTTCTCGTTTTGGGCGGGATATTTTGTTTATTCTTGGATTTTATAAAATGATCTGTTATGATAATTCTATTACATGCTAGCTGAAATTCCCATTTTGTAATGAGTCTTCTTGATGCTTACGGCTCTACTTAACCGATAATTTTGGTATTTTTGACTTTTTTAGAAAATAGAAAATATTTTAGATCTCAATTTAAATGCCTAAATACTCATGAAACCTAAGTTTTTGCAGTCAATATGGATAGCATATGACCTAATAATTGTAAATAACTAATTTCTTTACTGTGTCAATTAATGGTATTGAAGAAATTAAAGATTTAAAACTGAACTATCGAAATTAAGGACTGCCAAATAAAATGAAAAAAATAACCTTCTGGCTTTGAGCATTTAACTCACCATTTTAATTCTTTTACACTATTACCAGATACATGAAGCACTTGAGAAAAATAGTTTCATGATATATTAATTAAGAAAACTTGACAAATTAAGGATGCAAAAATATTTTGTTCACAATTTTTGTATTTTTGTTTTTATCGCAAACTTCACTTTGCTTCTCTTTTCTTCGCGTTGAAGAAACCCCGCGCCCCGCGAGGTACCCCGCTAGATTGTATGGCGCGATTTGGAAGATTTGAAAATAATATTTTCTTTCGGAAAATGCTTGGAAAATTGAGGGAAATATTATATTTCGACTCAAATGTTTGTAAAATATAAATGTATAGAGAAAAAATAAATAGTTTTGTTCTTTGGGCCCAAACAAATAGTGATGCAAATCTTAGTAGAAAAATGGAAATCGGAAAAACATTTTCCACTTAATTAAAAAAACCCAAATTTTCTTTTTCCACATATTTGAAGTCTTTTCAAGACATTTTGAGTAAAAAATTGATTTTTTCACTTAAGGTCAAAGAAGTATATATGTTTATACAAAGTGGAAATTTGGTTATCTAGAAAAACATTTTCCGATTTTCCGAAAACTTCAAAATTTATTTTGTATCATAAATGAAGGTTTCTGAAGACGTTTTGAGCAAAAAGTTAAGAGTTTTCATTCTGGTTCGAAAAATATTTCTTGATCACACAAATAAGAATTTTGAACATCCGGAAAAACAATTTTCCCTCATCGGAAAATTTCACAAAAATTTTTTTAATCAATATTGAAGTGTTTTAAAGAAATTTTGAGCTAAAAATATTTGCAAATATTCTATAATGAAGAGGTTTTTTTGATCATTCAAACCAGAAATTAGAGTACCCGGAAAATAGTTTCCATTCGCCAGAAAATCTCAAATTTTCTTTTCCATCATAATTAATTTGTTTTAATTATATATTGAGTAAAAAAATATTTTATATTGTTCAGGGTCAAAGAAATTTTTTTGATTCATCAAAGTACAAATTTGAAAATCCGGAAAAACATTTTCCGCTTTTCAGAAAATTTCAAATTTTTTTCTCCAACACGATTGAAGTGTTCTAAAGACATTTTGGTCAGAAATTATAAAAAATTTACTTAGGATCGAAAAATATTTTAAGAACAAACAAAGTAGAATTTGCAACATCCGGAAAATTCAATTTCCTCTTTCAAGAAATATTTGATTTTTGTTCATCATCATATTTGAAGTGTTTTAAATGCATTTTGGTCGGTAAACATATTTTTTTGTGAAGAGAATGAATTTTCCGGGTACTAAAATTTCCACTTCGAATGATCTTAAAATTTTCTTGGACTCTTCACAAAAAACATATGTTTTCTGCCCAAAATGCATTTAAAACACTTCAATTATGATGATGAAGAAAAATCAAATATTTCTTGAAAGAGGAAATTGAATTTTCCGGATGTTGCAAATTCTACTTTGTTTGTTCTTAAAATATTTTTCGATCCTAAGTAAATTTTTTATAATTTCCGACCAAAATGTCTTCAAAACACTTCAATCGTGTTGGAGAAAAAAATTTGAAATTTTCTGAAAAGCGGAAAATGTTTTTCCGGATGTTCAAAATTCCACTTTCTTTCAACATAAAATTTTCTTCGACCTTAAGTAAAAAAATTGTATTTTTGCTGAAAATGTGATCAAAACACCTTAATTATGTTGATAAAGAAAATGTGGATTTTACAATCAAGTGGAAAATGTTTTTCTGAATGTCAAATTTCCACTATGTTTTGCTTCAAAATTTTTTTCGACCCAAAGTGAAAAAACTAATTAATATTCTCTATATCTACAAGTTAAAACACATACGGGTTGAAATATAATTTTTCCTTCCATTTTCCAAGCATTTTCCGAAATGAAATATAATTTTCAAACTTTCCAAATCGCGCCATACAATCTAGCGGGGTTTTTCGCTGAGAGCTCTAGCACGAGCTGAAGATTTTTGCGGGAGAAAAAAATTCAAATTTACCATTTTTTCAGTGGTATTTCTAATTTTGTTGAAAATTTTACTTTATAAATTACAAAATAAATAAATTTGAAGTAATTTACTTAAAGATTGATAGTTAAGCTTTAAAACTGCATCATTAGAAGTTTCAAATTCATCCCAAGAGCAGAGCAATTGTCACTGGACGGGTTAATATGGGCTCTCTAGTGGACCAAACTTTCGTGCATACTGCTATTTAGTTTTACTGTTTGTTTTCTATATAAATGGAAGATTTGATTCATATAAGTCAATCACGATCTATATATTTTTCTTAATATTCTAATTTAGATTTTGTCAAGTTCTAGACGTTTTTGTTTTGAAATATGGCAGTGTAAAAAACTAACATTGATTTTAACTCATAGATATATCATAATTGTAAAAGAGCAGTCAAAAGTGTTCATTATATTACAAATCTTAAGATTACTTTGGAGCACATTATTCGGAGGATTATATTTTCAATTATTCATTTTTTCGTAATAATCATTGTTGATAAAATGTTTCAATCAGTCAGTGACACCCAAATGAATTAGTTGCTCGATGACTCTTTGCATATAACCTGGATCAGGAAACATCGAAAATTGCGTCTTGTGTTCTACTGAATTCCATAACACTACATCCTCCCGACCAGTTGTTGTTGAACGTCCAATTGAAAAAAGCAATCGCCTATCGAATGCTATTTTTAAATAACGCAAAATTTTACGTCCTGATTGCTCTTCTGGTAAATAACAAACTCTAGGAAATCCAACAGCAAAAAATGATCTGCCTGGATGACAATGTTCTATTCCTTGAATTCCTGATGCAATACTGTAATGAAAATTAATTTGTTGGATAAGTTGCAAAATTTATTGTTAATTTAAGCTTACTTGTACACAATTTGAATAGTGTTTTGGCCTTCGTATCCTGGCAAACTTTTAGGAATAACTTTCCAGCTCATTGTACCATTTGGCTGATTTCCAATCTTTTCTCCGTAAACCGATAGGCAAGTGGGACATTCAATGTATAAACTCTATTGAAAGTATCGGGAATGTATAAAGAAGATAAATTCACATTTATATTATAGATAAGACTTACCTTTTGGTTGTCACATTTCTGACTCAAGATCAATTCATTCAAGCAGTTTAAGTGCATCAAATGTTGACATCGACTCAATGTTACTGATACTTTATTACTTTCACGTCGGAGTTCATTTAGACAAATTGGACAAGGCTGGAATTGTGGTGGATCAACAACACACACAAATTTTGAAATATGGTCGCTTGTCTCATCGACTCCTACAATACTGCCTTTGATTATCATGTTAAGACTGCCAATACTACGTCCGGTAGGTAAAAAGACATCATCACTCGAAATTGAGCAGTTCAACAGATCAGAAACTGATCCAAAACTTGGTGCATGAGTGCGACTCTCGTGACTTAAATATGTTGAAACGGTGTCAACACTTGGCCTTCTTGAATTAATACTGGTCGAGTCAATGTCCAGCATTGAGCTTGCATGTGATGTTTTGCAAAGAGACTTTTTCTTGCTTGTAAAAGCTTTATCCTAGAATTAGAAAACCAAAATTATTAAGTTTAATTTAAATAAAATATAATCGATCTTTTTGAAACATTGGTAATAAATAAATAAATACCTTATCTTTATGATCAGCATGATGATGAGAGAAAATATTTAAATTGTTAAGGATTTGTCTTGCTAGTTTAGTTGTACTCGTGGTATCACTGCTGCTATGAGCAGATGCTGTATTTTGTTTGCTTTTAGGAGGCGGTTTAACTTGAGAAGGTTTTCTAAATTCTGGTTGGTAAAGACCTGTTGATTTTTTAAAGCTACCTTGTCCACCATATTGTGAAGATGGAGCTGATTTGCTACTTAAATTATAGCTGGAATCACTTATTTGATTAAGTTTTGGCACAGAGGAAGATGATTGAATTTGTTGTTGAATACCATTTGTTATACTCTTGGAGTGAAAAGTATTGCTAGTTGCTGGTTTAATAATTGCTAATGATGGTTGACTAATTGAGTTGGGTAGAAGTGGGATTTTGGTGAGAGGGTATGGAGCTTGTTGTGTTCTTCTGATATTTCGAATGGGTCCATTAGGATGTCGTACTTGTGTCAGGTTGTAGAAATGTATTGTATATGGCAGGCTTATGTGAGATAAGTCGATAGTTTGATCACCTTTAGCCCAAGACTCTTCAATAACAAACTGCAATTCCATATCGTAGCTAGTCCATTCCTTATTCACGCCATTAGAGTACTCCCAGTTTATACCTTTTCCAGCTGGTGAAGCAGGTGTATAAAATTTTCTTCGAACGTTTGCCAAAGGTTGATCTGCATTTTCACTACATTCTTGAAGTGTTCTTAAGTTTACATAAAGTTGTTCTAAACTACAATCTGCATCGCTTAGAAGTACTCGTGTAAGCTTCTTTCCATAGGCTCGTTCTAGCAGTTGGCTAACACTTGACGAGTAAGGAACAAATTTATTATGTTTATGGCCCGTCTAAAAATATCAAAATATTATGTTTAGATTACAAAAATGAAACACTTTAGAGGAAATCCATCCAAGAAAACGCCGTTCCAGCAGGACGTTGGTAAACACACTTGAATCTTTTTTCAGTTGATCTACTATATAAGACTAAACTTTTTGTGAATTTTTAAAATTCTAGTGCATACCGTTGGTCCACAGTACATGATCAAATATTTAGAGAAAATGCATGTATTTTTGACTTTTATGACTTTGGAGCCTTCTGTATTTTTAAGCACCACTTAGATTTTCACCAAAATATAAATATTGGTAGATTATGTCCAGTAGATCATCAGAAAAATATTTTTGGACTTTTACCTCAAAGTGATTATTTGAGCTCATGTAAGTGCTCAAGCATGCAAAGAAAAAGGGTGACGGTATCTCCCGATTTAGACCAAAATTTTATCCTGAACGGCTAAATGTATCATCTTTCAAAAAAAAAAAATTGGGTTGTAGACTTTATAACTTTGACCACAATTGATTTTATTGTGATGCTACATTTGTGGATTTAGTATGTTTTTCACTAAAAAATATAATGTTCCACCATGACGAAGTTGATAATAAAGTGAATTTGCCTCAAAAATATTTTTAATTGTTCAGGTACCTTATGATTGATCAAAATATATATTTATTAGATTTTATCCAGCTTCAACTAGAGTAGTGAACTGCTCATGCATAGAAGACTGCAAATTTAGAGCTTTAGAGTAGATTCTCCTTCATTGATGCATTGAATCATAAAACTGTCAGAACAAACTTTTATCAAAAACGTTCAACAAATACTTCTGCATAAAAAATTTCTCAATTTGCAAAATTTTGTGCTTAAGGCCAGTGTGATGGTCGTTCACCAGTAGTTCATCAACATTATACTCATTACAAAGGTCTTGACATCAGTAAAACTTTGGTAAAATCAGAAATGAAAGTTTTGGTTACAGGAGGTATCAGGGTGGTTAAATTCAACCTTCATGTTAACTTTTTTGTACTGAAATTGTCAAATTTGACTATTTTATGATCCAAACCAGCCAAAACTTCCATTTTTAATTGAATCAAAGTCTCAAGGCTCAATTACATGGGTCGTACTTGCACTTATTTTTAAAAATTTTGTATGGGCTATCTGTCAAAAAATAAGTACGTACTTATTTTTTGACAGATAGCCCATACAAAATCTGTCAAAATAAGTGCAAGTACGACCCATGTAATCGATACTTCACTGATGCTAATACCTTTGTAATGAGTATAATATCGATGGTTCAAACTATTGGCGAACGACCATCACACTGGCCTTAAGCACAAAATTTTGCAAATTGAGAAATTTTTTATGCAGAAGTATTTGTTGAACGTTTTTGATAAAAGTTTGTTCTGACAGTTTTATGATTCAATGCATCAATGAAGGAGAATCTACTCTAAAGCTCTAAATTTGCAGTCTTCTATGCATGAGCAGTTCACTACTCTAGTTGAAGCTGGATAAAATCTAATAAATATATATTTGATCAATCATAAGGTACCTGAACAATTAAAAATATTTTTGAGGCAAATTCACTTTATTATCAACTTCGTCATGGTGGAACATTATATTTTTTAGTGAAAAACATACTAAATCCACAAATGTAGCATCACAATAAAATCAATTGTGGTCAAAGTTATAAAGTCTACAACCCAATTTTTTTTTTTTGAAAGATGATACATTCGGCCGTTCAGGATAAAATTTTGGTCTTTGCATGCTTGAGCACTTACATGAGCTCAAATAATCACTTTGAGGTAAAAGTCCAAAAATATTTTTCTGATGATCTACTGGACATAATCTACCAATATGTATATTTTGGTGAAAATCTAAGTGGTGCTTAAAAATACAGAAGGCTCCAAAGTCATAAAAGTCAAAAATACATGCATTTTCTCTAAATATTTGATCATGTACTGTGGACCAACGGTATGCACTAGAATTTTAAAAATTCACAAAAAGTTTAGTCTTATATAGTAGATCAACTGAAAAAAGATTCAAGTGTGTTTACCAACGACCTGCTGGAACGGCGTTTTCTTGGATGGATTTCCTCTTTAATAAAAATAACAATACCTCAGCATTTTCGCGTTGAGATTCCCAGACAACGCAAACGACATACATTTTATAGCAAGTATGTGTGTGTGTCAATTTGTGAACTTCCTTAAATCTATGAAATCCACCATCTACGCATATTAAATCAGTTGCGCATATTATCAACCTTAAGATATAAAATTATAACTTCAGTTGCACATATTTTGCACTTAAAATTGTCACAGTATTCCACAAAATAAAAATAAAATCAGATCTGAAATCACAACATAAAACTTTATGCTGAGAATATCGCGATATTTAAATTGTTTAGTTGTGTTGGAGAACCTATGTATGAAAGCAGACGTTTTATGCAACACTCTTTTGATATCTTTTTGACACAAAATGCTACATTTAAAAAAATGATTTGTCCAAAAAATCAGATTCTTCGCTTACGAAATATTTATTTCGTTGTAATATGCAGTTTAAAAAATGTTTGATAGCAAAGGCCAGTATTCGTGTTGTGACGTAACGATTTTGACATAAATTTTTTCTCGAGATGCAAGTGCTTTTATGTACAAGAGCTTTAAGTTGTGTAAACAGTTGTGAATAAAGCTTGTATTTGTATTTATTATTAATAAGTTCTTTTTGCACAAAATTTAAATGTTCTGCATGAATATATAAAAATAAATTTCTAATGTGAGCTTTTTCTTCAGATTTTTAGAATAATAGTTGCATGTTTTTTGTGTAGAGTAGAAATGCTTCAATTTAAAATTGTCAGTGTGGCTAAATTACTTTTTGTTTTGGTTGTCATGGTTTTTCTCACAATTAATATATTAAAATCTCAGTCGTCTAGTGAAATGGCGAAAATAGTTGCATACGAATTTGAAGTTTTCGGTATTGTTCAAGGTATTTTGAATTATCTGTCTAATTAGTTACCTATTTCTAATATACTCTCTGTTTCAGGTGTTTTTTTCAGAAAAGTAAGATAAATTTTGGAAGTTTAAGCTGGCTATACCTATTGTATTTTAATTTTTTTTCAGCACACTCAAAAACAAGCCAAATTATTGAATATACATGGATATTGTATGAACACAAGGTATGTTGATTAAAAATGTAAAACCATGCAAAATTTATAACATTCCAAATCAATTTCAGAGATGATACAGTGAAGGGAAAAATGGAAGGTGAATTGAAGCAAATAAATGAGATGTAAGTCTTAAAAATGGTAAATAGCAATCTTTATAATAAATTACTACCCTTAGGAAATATTGGTTGCAGCACAAAGGAAGTCCAACCAGTAGAGTCGATAAAGTGGTTTTCTCCGAAGTAAAAGAATTGGAGGATTACACTTACAAAGATTTTTCCATCAAGCACTAAGATTTCGAATTCATGAATTTTGAAAATTTGAATGTACTGATGAATAAAATTTTGAAAAAGTTTGGGATGCAATAAAACAAACAATTAATTGTTACTTTACTGTATAAAAAATTATTTATTTGTATACAGTTACAATTATATCCATTACAAACGGAGTTCTTATGCGAAACATGATTGAAATAAATAATTTATTTATGAACATATTATGATTGTTCCAGAATCCAGATCTTCATATGCGGAATTTTCTAAAACCGTATTCCAAATTAATATTAATACTTTTAATTCTATCCGTAATTCATATACGTAGTTTGCTTCACTTTGAAAATATAAATTAAATACTGCACAGTAAAATCCTAGTTTTTGATTTGTTTAATATTTCATGCAAAATTTGCAATTTAGATCTAAAAACTTATTATTCGTTTTGAGTAATTCCAAAAAAGTGGTGCTATCTATGGCTATTTGATTAGAAGAAATTGATAACTATATGCGTGAGAAATGCAAATACTATAACATAGTCGTTAGTTTCGTTAGTTTCCAATCAAATTAATAATGTCAATATTGTGCAAGTCATGTGAAATATAAATAAGTGTAGTTTGTTAAGAATCATATTTTTCTGCTGCTGGTTCATTTGCCGAATTATTGCTTGAATTATTACTACGTCGATCAGAGTGTCTATCGCATACTTTTAAGATCAAAGATGACATACTGCCAAGTGGACTCGGAGATCTGGGAAGTGAAGGAGGATGCTCTTTGGGTCTGGTCGTTGACAGTTTCTTCCCGAAGTTTGGTGCATTCGCTGGTGGAGGTGGTGGTGCTTGTCTATAAGTAGAGGTTTGAAGATCGGCAGTTTCTACTGTTGTTGGCAAATCGATAAGCAATCTTTGCTTGCCATCCCCCGGACCCATATGGGAAATGTGATTGAAGTTGCTTGGAGCTGAAATCATCTTTGATCTTCTATCGGTTGCTGCTGTTCTAGAGCGGTTTGACTCCCTCATCGAAAAACGTCGTCTTGGTTTAGAACGATCAATGTTCGCGGTATCAAGAATTTCTCCTAAAATGCAATATTCAAATTAATATTCTGCTGCTCGATCATCGCATTTTTTATAACTCACTTGTTTGCATATTTGCCAAATAAACTACAATAGGAGAATCATTCATAAACATTAACGACAAGTTTCCGTTTAAACTTAAAGGACGTGATTTTTTCAAGCCTACTGACTGAATCCAATCGCCGCTTTGAGTGTTGAAAATATCCAAATGGGTCTCTGAATAAACCAGCAGATGACCATCACAGTATGCTATAACGATTTGTATATATAGTTATGAGAGTTTTTGAGAAAAATCAAACAAACTTACTAATATAGTTTACGTTGGCTGGATACATAATCTCTCTATCTCTTGATTTTCTACCTTGCGAGTCAACATAAATTGCTAACGTTTGAAACACTAGCAAATACTCCAATTGTAATTCACCACCTATAAATTTCAAAGTTTTATTTAAGTCTATTGAGTATTAATAAGTCAGAAGATTCCTCACCGCTATTTTCTTGACTAGACTGAATCTCGATGACTCTCCACGAATCCACTGCCGAAAATGTTAGGAAATGATTCAAATTGTTATCGGGATTTATCATATCTACAAAAAAATGTTTTAATAAATTATCAGTTCTTATTCTGTTTCCAGATTTATCATAGATACTTACACATTGGTTGCGCATCGTTTTGTAGATAATATGCGGTAAAGCCAGACAAATGTCCAACAGCTAAACGACCATCAAGTAAAACCTGAAGATTTTGCACCTGGTATGGCACATTAAATTCGCACATTTTATGGTGACGGCTTTTGTTGCGATCAATTTCATAAACGACAATTTGTGTACTTGTGATTTGTCTCTGTTTGTTGGTAAGCGCCATTGCAATACAATGTATATTTTGTGGTGGTCCATGACGAATAATTCCCGTACAAGCAGTGATACAATTTTTTGATTCACCCACTTTTATCCACTCTACATCAGAAGCTTCCAGAGCTCGAATAGGCAACAGTCGTATTTGTCGCTGTTTTCCACATAAAATTACAAGTAACTGCTCCTCACGAATATACCAAATTTGATAAATTTTTTTTGATTCTCCAATGCGACCAATTTCAAAACGATCCAACTCTGTGCAATAAAGTCCTTCCTCTGTACCTAAGAGGATGCGATCCTCATCTATAATCAGTGCACTGAGGCAGTTCCGCAATACATTTAACGAGCTATCCAGGACCTCTTTTACCTACAAGGAATTAATATAGTTAAAGTTTATGATTATACATTTTAAATTTTTTTTGTTACCTTCAAAACGGCAGTATTTGGCAGGTTGTTTCGCTTCAAAATACGATGGAGTTCACTCAAAGCGACTACCCACTTTGTTTTTTCAGACTCGGTGTCAGCCAGCATTAATGTATGAAGGGGAGAGCTTCCATCAAGTAACGAAGTTGTGATTCTAAATATGCACGATACATCTTTCTTGGTAGCATGAATTACATCACTTTCTCTCACTCCAGATACGGAAAACTCAGAATCCCGCATATCCAAAACGTTAGTGACTTGGACACTTGGAACACTGGATCTATCGGCTGGTATATCGTATAGGAAAAGCTTAAAATCACAAACTACCACAAATTGGCGTATCCATCCACGTTTCACTGTACCCAATTTTGGGATCTTAACATAGCCCTCATATGCAGTTCCTAAAAAAATATTTATATTTAAACTACATTAACACTTATCACAAATCTAAAAAACTTACCAATTCCTTTTGTGGGATCGATCCCTTGTGGACGTGTCTGATCGGCTGGAACTGGACACTGTGTAGGTACTTTTTGACAGCATACCATGTGACAAGCAAAGCCACACAGTTCACAAACCACTCCTTGACGTGTCAAACCAATCATTAAACTTGTGCAATGATTACATTTGCTTGGTGTAGAAAAGGTTCGAACCAAAAACTGGTGAACTTTTTGTTTCGGTGGCATCGTGGTTGGTAAACTATTCTGGTCCAAAGAATTTTCACTCAAATTGTCACTCTTTGAGCTCGATATACTTAAATTTCCATCAATATCCAAGTCGTCACTCTCCAGTGAATAATTAGATGCTTGGTTTGAGTATGTATGCTGTTGAGCCGATTGGTTGTGCTGAATAAATGGCTTTTGAGGAGTTGTATTTGAAGAAGCTTGATGGTGCTGTAAATAAGTTTAAAAACAGTAAAGTTATTTTTCCATATGTATCTAAATAGATTATGTGTCTCAAATTACCAGATGTAATACTGATGCGTTATTATAAATATGTGAGGAAGATCCGCCGCCAGTCTCTTGTAGAAAATGATCCAAGTATGATAGCTGAGATGATGGTCGCTCCAAGACTTTAGATTTTTAATTCGTTCGAATATTAAATATTTTTTATTTAAATTAATGTTCGAGTTGGCGGGAAACAGAAATTTTATCAAAATGTGATTAAAACAGGTATTTAATGATTGGTTTAGCATTAATGGACAGCATCAGCACACACGCAAAGGCAGCGGTAGAGGAAAACAGTGTTTGATTATTTGAGAAAATACAAAATAAAACAAACGGCTGTTAGTTTCAAAAAATGTGAATGGGGGTGAATTTTCTAATCACAATTGGAATTTTAATTGAATATTGTTCTTCAACAGAAAATGTTATTTTCAGCCAATTAGCAAAGATTCAGAAGAATTTTATTGTGAAAATTGCCCATCAAGCCTTTAAGTATTTCTCTTGTAATGTGATTCAAATATATTTGCTTGTACAATAAAATCCCAACTGTAATTTTTATAAATTTTCTTTCGGTTCAAACTGTTACAAACATAATTTAACAATGAAATATGTTCCTAGCATTTTACCAAATTGTTTACTTATACAAAATGATTAATGAATATATCACAGTTTTAATGATTCTTGGGTGAAGACAGCGTTAATAACTCAATTTTTGTGTTTGGTAAATGATTCATTCATCTCGAACGCCAGAAAACAAATACAAAACATTTTCCCCACCTTGATTATACCTAGACGCAGTCTTTAAACCGTAAATAATTCCTCAATAGTTTGCACACTTCATTTTAAAATATTCCTTCATTGAATCCTTTTATTTAGATCTTATTTTTTATAAATAATCAACAGAATTATACATGTGTTTCCCAAAAAAAGGATCTTTAGAAAAGTTTCCTAACCAGTTTTTAATAAACTTAACAATTTTATAAATGTGTACATATGTATATTATGTGAACAACCAAAAAGCAAAGTCTTTTACTAATCAAATTTAAGATTCAAAAACAAAACAAAATCTTTCTACAAATATTGGCAAGGAATTAACAACTTACATTAACAAAAAAAATAATAACATTCGAGCTACAGTATAGTTAATAGCTATTTCTACATGATTCGATTCTTTTTAAAGCGTGATTATTCAGAGCTTATATTCACACATCTTAAACAGTATTTGAAAAGCAGTATGAACTCTTATGGAACCTTTAATGCATTTTTTCATTTATGACTGGCACATGATAAAACGACTACTTTCGTTTTTTAATTCGCTTTTTTTTGCCCTTTTCCTTGCTATAAATAGTATGTTTGGGGAGCGCCGATTCTAGTGCATCTATATTGTTATTATCTATATTAAAATGCGGTTGTGATAACGAGGATGCGGATGTTACTAACATGGTAGATGAAGTGTTAGCAGATAATGAAATGTTAATGCATTTTTTTCTATTCTTTCGACTAATATTGCTAGGACTAATCGGTTTGTTAATTGGTTTAAGTTGTGAATTGGTATCGTTTGCATTCAACTGATCTGTAAAGAAAAAAATTGCAAAATTGCAAAAAGAAAAAAAAACTAAAAACCAAAATAATCTAATAATACGCAAAAAACAATACAATAACATAAAAATAAAAAATGGTAATTAAGAAGGAATTATAGGGAGAGGTGCCCGAGTGATATAAAAACTATTAAATTCAAAAAACTAATTTAAGAATGTTAGCATGCTAAAGAAGATTCCATAATTGTAAAGCCATGCAAATTTTAGTGAGAAAGACCACCGACTCAAAAAAGGACTAAATTATTCAGATGTATAGTTTTTGAGCAAGTACAATAAAATGCCCCATACACAAGATGTTACCCCAATCCACAGTGAAAAATTCTTTTTAACTGCCTTACGGTGATTTCTATTATTCACTGAGGTCTGGCTATACATCATATTACTTGTACTTGCTCGTCTTGCGTCTTGTAAAATTGCGCATGAACTGATATCAGGGATGATTTTGTTATCGTTTTCGTTAGTTTTAATATTATTTATGAACTTTGACTCGCTTAGGCAACTACTCGTATCAATCAAATTTGTTTCATTAAATATATTTAAATCTTTAGTTTTAATGTTTATTGGACTAGCATCGATAGCTTTTAATGGACCATCATCAGTGCTGTTGGTGTGGCTCAGAAGTTGGTCTACATTTTGAATTTGTTTGTCAATGGCATTCAAACTATTATTTTCTGGAATATTCATACAAGATTTCACCCCCACCGTCATCCATGTTGGACTAACAACACATTGAGCGTCGTCTGCACTAAATAATTCACAGGATGCTGTCTTCATCACTAAATTACGGGATATATGATATATACGAATATATATATTTAGAAAATGATTTGTACCTCTATTCTATAAGTGCCTAAGTTTTCAAAAGTCTCAAAATTTGGCTATTATCGATTTAAATTTAAAAGGCTTATAACATTACGGCTGCCAATTCTTTGCCTATCTTGATTACTTTGATCACTTTTGGGCTGCATAAATCAAACTTATCAAGGGATAATGAGCCTAAATACCATCCGAAAACTTTGCTACATTGGATATTTGAAACATTGAATTGGGCCTAAATTAGCTCTAACATTTGGCGCCGCCGAGAAATTCAGTTTGGAGACAAGAAAACAATCACACAATATTTGATTACTTACATCCTTCAGTGTGTTCCAGGCGATACTGCATCTCTTTAATTTGAATATCCTTGCGTTGTGACTCGGTTAAAATTGTGTCGTTTTGAGACAAAGTCTCTCGTAGGTCCCTAAAAATAATTGATGTCAATTAAAATCACATTAAACATTAAAGTTATTTATTTTAAAATTTACTTTTGTGCTGCGACCAGTTCAGCGCGAGTACGACTCAATTCTTCTGAAATAGAAGCTTTAGCTTGAATTTCACTCTGCAAAGAGCTTTGCAAGTTGAGCAATTCCATTTTATCAAGCTTTTGTGATCTTCGATTTCGCCAATTTTTATCTTGCGTATGCTGTAGTGTTCCAGAGTTTTTCAAGTAGTCTAGCTCGTCTGTCATTTTGGTTGCCAAAGCCTGCAAGTAGCTTCTAGCATCTTTTTCGTCACTCACCCACTGTATAATCTCAGCAATCTGATGCTCCCAATTGGCTATCGCTTGTCGTTTACTACGTAACTCTTCATAGTCATTTTCCATCTGAATTCTTTCATTTTGCAACTTTTTGTTAGAGTCGCTTGCTCCTTCCAACTCAGCTAGCAGTTTTCTGTTATCCTCCGTTAAAATTGACTTTTCTCGTTCGTGTTTCTTTTTCAGCTCGCAAATAGTTTCTTCAGAGTCGGCCAGTGTTTCCAATCGACTTACGTCTAATTTCTCCCGCATTTGCTGCATCTCTACTTGCAGAAGATTTTTGTTCGTATCTGCCTCGGCCAACTGGTCCTTTAGTAATACCAGCTCTTTATTGTTGCGCAAAAGTTGTTGCGAAAACTTTTCGGAATATTCAATCTATAAAAAATAAAAAATGGGTCAATTACATATAAAATAAAAGAATATACTCAACAGTTAAAAATGTTGATTTAATCATGAATATGTTTTCAAATTATTAAATATTATGTTCAACAGTTTGATTTAAAGATTCTTCAAAGATTTTATTAATATATTAAAAAATGTTTCTGAATTGAATATTTTATTACTTCTTATGCCTTAGAAAAAGTTTTAAAATTTCTTGTTATGGAATTTCTCACCTCTAATCGCTCTATTTCTAGCTTCAAAGTATCTGTGGCTAAGGTTAGTGATTGTGATTGAGAAGAGCCACGTTCCTCTTGAAGCTGCCGACAATGTTCTTCAGATCTTTCACGCATTTGACGTTCCTAAAAATTTTTAGAAAAAAAAATTTAAATTTAAGAAAGGTATTATTTGAATTTGTATATCTGCCTTAAAAACATCAGCAACATGATCCTGCAACTGAGTTTCAATTTCTCTACGACTTTTTTCAGCTTTTCGGAGATCAAGTTTAAGTGAGTCGATCTTCTGAATAGCTGTTTCCAAGCTTTCTTCTTTATCTCGTAAGGTTCTTGTGAGCTTTTGCTTGAAAGTACGCAGTTCAGATAGTTTATCAGAGACTTCCGTGTATTCATCCATTGCTAGTTTTCTCTGTTGTACTGCTTCCTCCAGATCTTTTTCTTGAGACTTATAACGATCATTTAAACCTCCTTTTTCCTTCATTACATCCTCCTTTTCTTGTTGCAGCGAACGTACTATATTTTCTAATTCTTTAATCCTCTGCTCTGTATGACCATCTATCAAGTCTAAACTGCCTGCGATACCACCTTGATTATTTTGCTGCTGCCTCTCTAAACTATTTAATTGGCTCTCAAGCTCTCCGTTTCTTTTTGTTAGAATATTTATTTCATCTTGTAGCTTGCGAGTGTTATCAGGACTAAAATTCATTGAAACTTGTCAGCATATACGATTGAATTTATTTTAACGAATAACTTACTGTGACATTTGTGAGGAGTTTGCTATACTGCTATCATTTCCAATTCTTTTTTCGTCATTAGCAGATGAAAGCTTACCTAAATCCGACAAATGGCTTTTTTGAGTAAACGTGAAGCCAATAAAAGGTAAGTGCTGGCCAGAAAATGCTGGGTTTGAGGTTGGTGGCACAGATTCTGTTAACTTTACGTCAGCATCTTCCACATCAAAATTACTTGTGTCCGAAGGGCTAGATACTTCAGGTATATATGGAGCTTGACCTGAACGCAGTGTATCCCAATCTATTCCCACGAACCATGGATGGCTCTTGAAGTCTTCGATTCCGTTTTGCCCCAATCTGTATTCTGGTGAGCAGATCAATCGGCGTAATAGATTTTTTGCATTGTCACTTACAATTAGTTCAGGTGAGTCACTGGGAAAATCAAAACTATTTTTATGGCTCATGATCTTGCCGTATGTTTCCACCAGACTCTCGGCGTAAAATGGCGTTTCACCAAATAACATTTCAAACATGCAGACGCCGAGTGACCACCAATCGCATTCTGTACCGTATTTGCCTTGACCATCTTCCATTGCGCGAAGAATTTCTGGAGAAATGTAATCTGGTGTTCCAACTGCAACATTTGACTGAACTAGGCCGTTGGGACCCAGCTTCAAACAAGATCCAAAATCAGCAAGACGAATGTGACCTAAAAATTTTGTTATGAACTGTATTCCAAAATAAATTTGAGGGGCTATTTTTACCATCTATATCTAATACAATGTTGTCTGGTTTAATATCTCTGTGTACGTACTGAAGCTTATGAATTGAATCAATAGCAAGAATCATCTCCGCAATATCTAAAAATAAAGTTTTTCGGTTATTGCAAGGCAACTTTTGTAGACGGTACGATCTTACAAAATCTTGCCATATCTTCTGGCAATCGATCCTCAAACTTGCTTAAAAGCGTCAGCAAGTCACCACCACAATAATAATCCATCACCAGGTACAAGTTAGTATCATCTTGAAATGCATAATGTAGATTCGTGATCCATTGTCGATTACCAAAAACCAGGACATCGCTAAAAATTATTAAGATATTATTATATGTGTAAGAGTTGCTAGAAATATTCATTTGCTATAGTGGCAAAATAAATATATGGTTTCGACATTAGACAGAAAGAAAAATTATAATATTAAATAACTATTTACAACTCACCGTTCTTCTCTAAAACAGGCTGTTTCTGCTCGCTGAAAGTTTACATAAAAAAGTTAGTTATAAACTTATGGCTCAAAATAGTTTAAAAAAATTCTTAATTCTATACCTTTAGCATTTCCCATTTGTTCAGAATTTTCATCGCATAGATCTTGTTCGATCCACATGCTCTAACAACACACACAATTCCAAAGGCTCCACGTCCAATCACCTGGAAAAGTAGCGTGTTAACTAACTTATTTAAACATTCTGTTCAATATAAAATACCTTCAAAATTTCAAAATCATCTCGAGCCAATCTCAGTTGTTTTATATTTTGAACTGCAGGTTTCACTAAAATGAAATGTTATCTATTGTATTACCGTACATATTATAGTTTAATATAATTTTGATTGACTTACATAATTCACAAAAATCTGTTACAGTTTTTTCACGCCTAAGGGATGAATTAAAACATTCATCGTACAGCACCAACAAGATATCCAATAATGTTTCAACACTTAAAAGTTTTCCAGAATGATTCGAATTGCTTGTTTGTAGTTGATTATTTGAATTCTGGAGGAGCGCGGATGACAAATTATTGTCAATTATTAGTTGCTCCAGCTGATGTAGCCGGTTGACCACAGAGTCTAAAATTATTTAAATATTAGTTAATTCCATGTAAAACCAATTATAACATTTTAAAATTTTTAACTTACCTGGCATTGTTGCCTTGGCTGAAATTCTATTCTTCTCGTCTCCCATATTGTTGTTCTTATTTTTTATTTACAGTAAGTCTCGTAAAAATTCTAGTGTTTTTGACATTTTCGGTGGAATATATTTAACTATTTCATTTCTACAAAGAAAACAAAAATGGATTAAAATACAGAAGAATCGAATATTTCGATCTTTCAATGCAAATAATATTGAAGTGAATACATTTTCTTTATCTGCAGTCGAAATTAAATGAAAATTTCTCTTCTAAACAAACAATTTTAATATGAATGAATACTCCACTAGCACAATTAAGTCGCAACAAAATGATATTTAAATAAAAACAATAATGACTTGATGTATAGAAAATACACAATGTAAGAAAACTATTTTTAAATTTTTATAAATAGAATCAAAAATGATAAGCAAGCATTTGATATTTTTAAGTCAAATTTATGGTAGAAAATTTGCATTAATAGCTGAAATTCCATGTGAAAATGTAATTTTATGATCCTTTATCTTGCAGTTTAGCTCTTCAAATAATTTTCTTTCAAGCCTCTCCCATATTTTTTTCCGTACAATCCAATTTTTTTGATCATTTCAAAATTGTGGATACTTTAACACAATTGCCTCAACTCGATTGCCAAAATTCAATAGAGTTAGCAATCTCTGCATTTTACAGCTATTCCGCCACTTTAAATATTATAATAGGTTTTTTTTTTGTCTGCAAACCAATAAAAAATCAAAATATAAAATAGTCTTTACCGAAGCTTTCTTGTACTAAAAATGATTCTAAACTATAAGTCAACACTTGAGAAGTAGTATTTTATTATTTTTTAAGGCTTTTTCTTGAAAACTGAGCCATATTAACGAATTTAAAGTACAACTTTTGCTCTATCAAATTTTTATAAAAAATAATGAATATGTCAGGGTTGCGTTCAATTTTCCAAATAACCGCAACCAAACGATATTTCTTCTCCGGTACAATATAATTTTCAAACATTTGTTTAGTTGAGAACCGAATTTCGAGAAGAGAAGACGTTGAAATTTAATTTGTTTTCTCAAGAAAATAGAATACAAAAAGTAAAACATAAGAAAAATTGCTTACAGCAGCCATCTTAAGAGATTTTTGTGTGATTTTATTTTGCAATTTTTTTTTGTTAAAAACATTTGTTATGATAAATGGATCAAAATCCTGAAAAAAGTAATGTGAGTGATAACTGAGATAGAACTCAAAATGAGTGTGTGAGGATTGGAGATTTCTGCAAGTTTATTGTTGTTTTCGCGGTAAAATAGTTAATGTGCGCTTTAATAAATAATTTATTTATAAAGCCATTTGTGTTTCATAACTCCATATGGTTCACTTCGTTATTTTTTATAAACGCTAAAATCAACAAGAGTTATGTTCATCAAGTTATAAATTCAAATTCTACAACAAAAGGAATATTAAATCTTTAAATTTATATAAAAGAGCCCAACCTTTTCATAAACTAACATACTATAAAAAACAAGAAAAATAAATACTTATAAGACCATTTGATATGTTTAATATCGAATATATTTTCATTCAAGAAAAATCTAACAAATTTTTATTCAGAACGTAAATGTTAAGCAAAATCTCAAATTAAAGTATGTTTAATCAGGAAGTAAAAATTATAGAGTTTAATGATTATTACGCTAGTTATGTGGAATAGTTTGAATATAGAGGCATCCTGATTTATTAAGGATGGAATAACAAAAGTAACTGACAATCATTGTGTGTGTTCTTCATAGTCTTTATTTGATCGCGTTTCCCATGGCACAATAAAAAAAAACAAAATCGAGTTAGTTCTGGGAGTGCTTTAAACAAAAAAAAATTCAATCTGCACAGTCTGTACGTACATAAGTATGAGCACTTTCTTTGACTGTAACTGGTTGTGAAGCATATATATTTTAAAAGATAAGTATATAGTGATAGTTTAAAAATCGGTCATTGTTCAAATATCCATAATTAAAGAATGTGTAAAAATAATTGTCTTTCACGTTCGTACACAAATAACAGAAAATGTCCATGGATAACAATACTTCTTCTGTCTGAGACTTTTAAGCATAATATGTTACCCATAAAGGCTTTAAAAATCATTGTTCGTTACATTTTTACACTTCTTTATGTAATGTTTTATGGGAAATCTTACAATTTCGTTAGCAATTTCATATTCTATCATTGTAATTTAATATGCTCGAAGTTTGATCATTAACACGAAAAAACAAAGGAAACATTTTACACAAATACTAAAACTTGAGACTGTCGTTTTAAAAGTTTGATTAAACTACAAACGCGGTCAGTGATTTTAAAAAATGTTTATTTATTTATATATGTATATGCTATAAAAGATGTAGGATATTTTGTATGTTTGTTAAAATGCGTGCTGAAATAATACTCATACTGATAATCGTGGACAATCATTCAATTTCAATAGAGTGAAATTTTTAAAATATTCAAATTCGAATTTTGTCTCCTTATAAGTTTGTTGACACACTAAAAAAGAAAGTAAAAATGAAACGGTTGGAACGATGTAGTAAATCACCATTGTATATGTATTATGTTTGCATAAAACATATTATGAAGTTTGTGAATGAACTTTAAAACATGTATAATAAAAATTGAATGATTCTTTGTACCACTTTCAGACGAAAGTTTAAAGACAAGTTTGGCCTCAATTCCTTTTAAACACCATTCGATTAAAGGCAATGCCTGTGGAGTGAAATGCACAAAAATATTCGCGGAAAGACAGCAAACACGGTTATTCAAAGATTTTGACAAACTTTGTAACACACTACATATGAGTAAAATCATAATCATAATATTTTTATCAGTTCCAGTTAGTTTACCAAAATTCTTATTACATATTATGAACTTTTTATGAAAATTTATGCTGAATTCATTTACTTATAATAATTTTTTTGTTTTTCAGGTGTCGAATATTTGAAGCATAACACTAACAAATCTGCGTAAAATACAATACATACATCATAGAAGTTGAAAAAAAAATCTATTCAAGTTTTACAACAATTACGCTGGTTTCAAATAAAATTGTGAGCCATAAAGACAATTCTGCCAACAAAAAACGCTTGAATACTTCATTTGGTGCTAACAAATTGTGCTTGAATATTGGAGACAATTTAATAGATGAAAATGTCTTTTTAAATTGCTATTATTACACCGTGGTTTGAAAACTTTATGAAATGCTTAGTGTATCTGTGAAAAGCAT
This sequence comes from Parochlus steinenii, assembly GCA_038502155.1. Lineage (NCBI taxonomy): Eukaryota > Metazoa > Arthropoda > Insecta > Diptera > Chironomidae > Parochlus > Parochlus steinenii. Next base: position 214,277 of record JAXCIN010000015.1, on the reverse strand, counting down.
AAGAAAAGTACAAAATTTTCGATTGTAAAGTTATGGCCAAAAGTGAATTAACTGAACTGTAATTAGCTTCCCATTAAAAAAATGAAGCTCAATGAAATAATTAATCGAATATTGTGTTACAATGCTTCTCAGACACAGCAAATTGGACGTTAAAAGAAAGAAAAAAATATCGAAAGAGTGTGGATTTTTAATCCAGAGTTTGTGATTAAATATACTCAAAACAAAACACCATTTAAAACTAATTCAAAAATGTCCAGTAATAATATTAATAATGTTAATTTGAAATTGAGTTTAATGAGCAAACAGCACCCACAAAGTATTTTAACTCAAGCAGCACCACAGCAACCTTCGTTGTTACAAAAGTCAATAGCCCAGCACCAGCAGCAGAAATCTCAACAGTCCAGAATCCAGTCTCAACATTTACAGCAATCGTCAAGTATTCCTTCAGTTAACAAAAATCCATCCAATCTACAACAACACATCAATTTTCCTCCAAGATACAAGTTTCCACCACCACCAGCTAATCAACAAAAATCAGTTCCTATAGGTTATTATATTTATTGAATATTTCTTCAAAGTTTCTTCCCTGATAACTTTTAGATCCGAAGTTTAGAATTGAATTTTAAATCAGGATTTTTCCTATATATTTAAGACAACTCGCACCTTCAACTAAAGTATCCACCGGACATTCCCAAACTATCTCACATCCATATTCCTGACAATTTAAAAAGCCCTTCTAGGCTGGTACAGCCTGTTCGATCACGTTTTTCTACTGGAAATATACCTCAGCCATCATTAGCATCGCCCTCGTCATCTAATCAATTGTCTCATCAGCCAATACTTCATCTAATACCAACTTCAGTTTCAGAAGAAGAACAAATTTCAAGTCAGACTCAATCAAATTCTAGAATACCTGGCATTCCGCAACAGAATCAACAGGATATGCTAAAATTTGTACGAAAAACTGACACAGATTCAGCGTCGTCAGCGTCAAACAATTCTTCAACTACAACCGCTACCACAACAAGAGTATCAATGGATCAAAATCGTCATCTACAAGTGAGTAAATTACATATAAATTTAAGATTAAAAAATGTTTGCAACGGCTGATTGATTAAGATACCGGTTTTAGTATCGTAAAATAGATTTAATTTTACTGCCATTAAAAATTTGTCACATCAATTGGATTGAAATCATATTTTTCACTATTTACGCTTCATGGAATTTTCGCGTGACATTTCCATTGAAACGAAGCATAATTATGCACTTTAAATGTGCTTTTTCCATTCAGTTTTCCAATGAATATAATAACAAAGTATTTTTATTTTTAGAGCTTGATGGCCGAATTGAGAGCTCTTAAAGAAGCAAATCAGAGGTTGAGCGACGATAACCAAGAACTTCGTGATTTATGCTGTTTCTTAGATGACGACCGCCAGAAAGGAAGAAAACTAGCTAGGTTAGTAAAAGTTGATGAATATTTAAACTACATTATTATAAAAGGTGAATTAATAAATTTCATTTTTACAGAGAATGGCAGAGATTTGGACGTTATACCGCCACCGTAATGAGACAAGAAGTTTCTTCTTATCAGGTTCGTTGCAAGCATAGAATTTGATTCTTTTCACCTACTTATCTGGTAGATGGACTTGATTTATGGAGTGAATTTTTCTAATTATTCCTAATTATTTTTTCGTTATCAGAATAAATTACGTCAGCTTGAGCAAAAGCAGCAAGAACTTATAACAGATAATCTTGAACTGAAAGAACTCTGTCTGTATTTAGATGAAGAAAGGACTCTTTCGCGGGCAAACGCTTTATGTTCGAATTGTGGTGCATCATGTACTGTACTTCATTTAAGAGACGATGGGGACGGAAGCAGCTCAAGTACCAATGCTGATGAGCCAATGTCTAATCTTCCATCACGATATAACAACGGAATATCAGTAATTACATTGATTTTATAAATAAAACATACCAATGAATAATTTAAACTTATTATTCTACAGGACCTTAATATGCGGCCATCACTTGGAGATCAAACGTTACAATATGTGCGTTTGCTTGAAAATAAAATACGTGAAATGGAGGAGAATAAAATAAACGGAACAGTGACAACGAGTCAAGATCTTTTATCTAGACCAGAAGCAGTTGTCAGAGCTCTACAAGTATTAGAAGTCAAATCTCAGTTAGAGCGAGAATACATGGGAAATTCTTTAAATCAGCCAGATCAGATGGACGATGGAGAAAAGGCTTTATTAAAAGAAATGTGCAACGTTGTGTTTCGAAAACTAGAGGAAACTGATAATGTATGAAAAGTTATTGTATAATTTAAAAAAAAGTTAACAGGTAGCATTTATTTTATTGCCTTTCTACAAAATTAATGTCTAAATTTACCGAAAAATAATGTTGGCTATCTACTTTTGTATACTTAACATTGGTTTTTTAAGTATGCATAAGATCAACAAAACTAATTTCATTTTAACGCCTGAAATTGCTCACAATTGAGCTTAAACGTGCATTTATTTGAAAGCATTACTTTTAAGGTGAATTGTTATATTTTTACTAATAAATCATGTTTCAAAAACAAATACTGATTTTTTTTAAATATAATCGACAGTTTTCTATTTTCTTAGAGCAATCTAGATATTCTAATATTTGTACTACGTTGTTTAAATCACATGTTGTTTAAGAATATATATTATTCATCAAGTCCATTAATTCTTATAAGTCTTGTTATTTACTTTCTGTAATTTTCATTTTTGAGTTTAATATAGTATTTCAAAGTATATTAATTGGCGGGGATGGAAATTTTACAGTCTTGACTTTGCATATCCCTCTTTAACCAAAATTTCTCCGACATCTTCTCCTGTTTTATCAATAATTCTGACTTCAGCATATTCCCCATCATTGACAACTTTGAGCAAAATTGCTGCACAAGGCTTCTTACGGATCAAATGAGTCAATAGTTGAATACCCAATTCTTCTTGATTCTTGTCTTTGTTCTCGTCAGGTTGAATATTCCCAATTCTAAGCAAAATGGCTTGGAACGGCAAAACCGAAAACTTGTTATCAAACTGACGAATATTTGAGTTCTGGACTTTTTTTTGTGAGCCATAATCCACAAAAAAAACCTCGGAGAAAAAATAAAAGCTTTAAGATCTAGGTTGATTTAAAGTATATGTAATATTTAACTTACAACACAAGACTCATCTTCCTTAGAAACAATTTTTGCACGATAAAAAATGTCGTCATGTAATGCAAGTACCATTTCTCCTTTCTTTTCATTATTGTATGGTTTCAAATCTTTCTCGCTGTTTATCAGTAGAGTTAGTTGAGTCAAAGTCGGGATAACGGTTGTATTTTTCGGATTAGTTATCAATTCGAATTCGTGTTTTATATCGGAAATTGGTATGTAGTGAGCATAGAGTCTATTGATGCCATAGACTTGCAGTGGTTCGATCCACATTATACTACCTATCTCAGGAAACACGATTTTATACTGTGTCTCTGAATAAGTAACGTTTCCAGCCCACTCTGAATCAGTAAGAAAAGGATTCGTTTCCTTTAAATATAAAAATAAATTAAATAACTTTTAGTATTGAAAAGGATATACAATACCTCAGTAATATTCAATGCCGGCAACAGTTTAATGAGCAATACGTCGTATAATTTAGATACTGCTCCTGTTTTATCCACACCCACCACTTTGTAATCGATCCGTTTTTGGGAGTTGGCATTGACAAAGTCTTCGACATTTGCATCATACTATAAAATATTTTATGAATTTTAGCGATATTTGGGAAAATATACCATGTGATAAGATTAACATACATCAACAAGTTTGCAGAGATGAGACAAAGCCGGCATCTTTTTATAGTTCATTGGCATCTCGAAGAAATCAGTCATGTTAAATTTCACATAAGTAGTTTCACCAGTTTCTAGGAGCATAAGCTTTATATTTCGATTGCCAATAATCTTTTCAGTGCCGATAGAAACTCGAATACATCGTAAAAGCGATCCATGTTCAGTCTTCCACACTAGAAGAGATCCTATGAATGGCTCATTGGGCAATGGATCTAACTGAGTCAAGTTCATTCGAGGCATGTTTTGTTCATCTTCAATAGTGATGATGTTGAACAATCCCAATTTTGGATCCACAACATTAGAAATTATAGCGGCTCCAATATGATTAAAAAGCTCTAAAAACGTAAATAATAGACATTTTTGAGGCAAATATTTTAAATTTATATGAAAAGACTTACGATTGGCCATTTTTGGTTTGGGAAAACTGTTGATAATCACTTCTTGTTTTTCAAGCTCTTTCATGTTCAATATTTCAGTTTCTGAAATCAGTGTTTTGACTTCATCAGTTAATTGGTCAACAGATTTCCAAAACAATGGTGACTCCTTGTTGTTTTCTTCCAGAATTTTTTTTGTTCTCATTTTCATCTAGAAATAATTTTTTTATGAACCTTCGAACTAAAAAATGCAGAAAATTACCTCTTCAACTTGCTTAACATTTTTGTTGAACATCGAAGACTCTTCCGAGAAAATCTGCAACTGCAGCATAAGTTTTCTCTCCTTAATTGACATATTTTTCGATAGATGCAAAATTTTTTTGAGGTTTTGTTATTTATTATTATTGTTTATGACGAGGGGCTGGTAATACAAATTACTCATGGCGAATGTCAAAATATTTGAGTTCTTTTGTGAGTGCTAGCAACTTTTAAAAGTAAAATCTTTCTTTTCTATTTCAACACTCGAGCGAATAACACGTAATTTAAAAGTCTCTCTCTAAACTTTAATTAATTATCCGGGAATCAAGACCAACTAATGATTCAAAGTAAGGAAATAACTGTTCATAATAGATCCACTGCTTATATGTGGAAAATTTCATAGCTGAAATGTGAAAAAAGTGATTAGAATTCAGGCTTAACCAAAAAAAAGCACATGTTTGAAATGGAATCTTTTCAAGAAGAGGCACTGAGTAGCGAAAATGCTTCCAAATTACAAGCTCAAAACAGTAGAATTGTTGGAGAATTCAAAGCTAATAAGCTGGAGCTAGATGCACAGAGAAACTGGGACGTATTTTATAAAAGAAATGGTACTAAATTTTTTAAAAATCGAAATTGGACTACGCGTGAGTTTTCCGAGCTATTGAGTGAACCTGCAGTACCTACAATTAAGCAAAAATTGTTAGAAGTAGGGTGCGGAGTAGGAAACTTGATATTTCCTCTTATCCAGATGCAAAGCAACAATTATTTTATATACGCTTGTGATTTTTCGCCACGTGCCATAGAACATCTGAAAAGCGATGATCTTTACGACGAAACCAAAGTTCTAGCATTTCAGTGCGATATAACCACTGAAGATATTTTTGAAAAAATTGAGAAGGAATCTATAGATATCATCACTATGGTCTTTGTGCTTTCTGCTGTTCATCCCGAAAAGTTCAAGTTTGTAACCAAAACTCTGTACAAACTTCTAAAACCAGGAGGGGTTATCTTGTTCAGAGACTATGGCTTGCACGATATGGCGCAGCTAAGGTTCCAGTCTGGTAACAAGATATCCGACAACTTTTACGTGCGACAAGATAATACAAGAAGTTATTTCTTTTCAACCGAAAATGTAAAGGAACTTTTTCAACACGCTGGATTTGATATCATTAGCAATTCGTATGTGCACCGCAGAACAGTGAACGTAAAAGAACAGCTTGACGTTGGAAGAAAATTTGTTCAGGGCAAATATCAGAAACCAGTAATTAAAACAGGTAATGAAAATATTTTGTCTCTAAATTATAAATATTTTAAAGGATGACACAACTTTGTCTTAGAAAACATGATTATAAAAAAAGTGTTCATGTATTAGCTCTAACTGAACTTATTTTACCAAAAATACTTTATATCTTCAATGTATGAACTCAATCTAATATATATATACGATTTACTCTACAGATGTTGCTGAGCCCTAACTAGGAAAACTGATAACATTTGAAAGGTGAGGATCCAAGAATGTTTTTGAATTTATTTAAATTATTATGATGAATGTTCTTTATATCAGTAATTTCATTGTTGAATCGATAAGAACGGCCAGCTGAATTAATTTAATAAACAATAAAATCGCTTATAATATCGATAATCATTTGACTAATAAAATATATGTTCTTTTTTTAAGATTTGAGATGAATTTCCTAGTGCTGTTTCCTGCTTGTTCCAACTGAAAGGTAAATTGAATAATTTGAAGTAACTTGCCATTTCCTGTTTCTATGATGATAACCTTAAATCTTAATAAAAAATGTAGACACTCCTTACATATTTTAAAGCCAAAAGGATACTGATAAAAACTTTGAATTATTTCGTTATTCCATCATGTTTCAAAATCTAAATCATATTATTTATTTTCTTGTAGGAAGTGATGGAAGCGTGGGTGCCAGATCAGCAGATAAATAAGAAGAGGATTTCAGTGTTTGGGAGCACAGGTACTTAAAATTAAAATTTGCAAAATTTAATTCAATGATGAACATAAGTGCTTGCTTGATTGAATAAATTATGTAAAAAACACTCTTAACCTATAGCCAAAAGGATTCTGAAAAGATTATTATTTACGGCTAAGCTAAATCGAATAAATGTTTGCATATTAACATAAATTATAAAATTTTCTACAGTCTGGAAAATGTCCATGTCCTGAGAGGAGTACGTCTGCTTCTAAACATTACTGAAAGGTAAATATATTTTTAACCTCTTCTAACAAAAAATTCAAATTAAACTGATGACGCATAGTTCATATGATAAACAATGATCACAAAATACGAGAAACTATGTTCAAGTGTCTTTCGCTCCTATCTGAATTTAGAATTTTTTGAATTATCTGAAAGAAAAAGAATTATACAATGCTAATGCTTTTTTTTTTCTTCAGATAATTGGTGCAATTTATAAGACAATTAAAGGAAGGATCACATTTAATACCAGGTAATATCACTATTTTATTAACTTTTTCATAGCAGTTTTAATTCTTGATGAATTTTGCTTTTGAGCTCCCTCTTCTGAGATCGAACCCAAATTAAACAAAAAAACAACAATGCTGTGAAAATTTTACTGATTTTTCTATTAATTTAATCTTGAACTGCATTATGATGAATGATTATTAATAATATTTATTATATTTCAGATAAAAGTACATCAACAGCAAGAATAATAAGGTGAATTGATTAAACCAAAAATCTCCCTTAATTCAAATTAAACTGATGACGCATAGTTCATATGATAAACAATGATCACAAAATACGAGAAACTATGTTCAAGTGTCTTTCGCTCCTATCTGAATTTAGAATTTATTTAAAATATATATGATCAATTAGCTCGACTTACTAAAAATATTCTTTTTTCCTTGACAGGCTATATAACCAGCAAAATTCTGTACCCGAATCAATTTAACAGAAATAAAAATGTTATTAGAAATTATAAAATTAAATCGTTTTTATTTAATTGAATTTTTTGAAATTAAAGTGTCGTTGAAGTGGGTGTCCATCTTCAAGAATATCTTTAATAATTTGGAAACTATCTAACAGAAAAAGTTATTTTATGTTAAATAAATTTTCTAACAGATTTAATACTCAATTAATTGAGAGCTCAACCGTATATTTATATACATATATGCTACATCATATATATATATATCGACTGTCAAAATTATTTTCCCCTCTGTCGAAGTGTCTGAATAATTTGGAAAAGAAAATTTCCGTGAAAAATTTGAAGATGGCATCGCTTACTGGAAGATTTGTATTAGCTGCAGCCCGTAGGAATGTGACATACACTCCAGTTAGATTCTGCAAAAGTAAGTGTATCAGGATGAAAGTGTGTTTTCAGATTGGTGCGATATTTCCTACTATAGTTGCGTAACCCCGTAAAAATCGATGGATATTTGTTGTGTAAAATACAGCTTAAGGGCCGCCTGTTTACTATTTAGAAGATGATTTCCCGATACTTGGTTATTTAAACACATTTGTTTGTAGGTAGGACAAATAAACTCATTAAATTTTTTGTGGCGAGTGAAAATGAAGCAATAACAAAATTAAAATTCTTGGTATCTTCAAGTTACATCATTGATAAAATGGAATTGTTTCTTTTTAGTGATGAACGACCCCATCGAACACGCGACTGGTATCGAGAAGCGTGAACTGTTAGCCAAGGCTGCCGGCAACGATAATCCTTTCGACATGAAAGTGTTCAAACGAGGTGCAGGAACAAAGGAAACTCCAAATTTGATTCCATCAGCATTTGATGCTCGTTTAGTCGGATGCATATGTAAGTTGTTATTAAAGATCTTTTTAAAATTACTATATTTGAAATTTATATTTTTTTTTAGGTGAAGAAGATCAAACTTTTGTTCAGTGGATGTGGTTGTACCAGGTACCTAAATCATAAAAAGCACTAAAACTAAATAATTTAAAATGTTTAAGACCATTTAAGAATTCCAAACTTGTGAATAGTTTTTAATTTTTCGTATGATTTCACATTTCTATTTTTGCAAACACTACCTTTAAATTTAACTTTTTTCGGGAACCGGCCACCATAATATTTGAAATAATATTTAAAAATTGGAATGATCTTTTTTTGTTTGTCTTGAAGTGAATGTCTTAATAGAACGACCCAAGTGATTTGAAACTGATTTTGCTGAAAGTAAATATTTAAAAAGAACAATCCCAACCAATTTAGCACTGAAATGAAAGGCAAAAAGAGTACGACTGAAATGATTAAATTAAATGAAACTATTTACAACTTTCCCCAATCTATTTTGACAATAAACTTAATATCACTTTGTTTTATTTTAGGGATCACCAAAGCGATGCGAGTGTGGACATTGGTTTAAATTGGTCGAGAAGGCACCAGTCTAAATTTCTATATCAACCAAATATGGAAAATAATTAGTTTGTGTTTATAATTGAATGAAAATCCAGTCCTAAAAATTAAAAATTCAATAAATATTACTTAAATTGAGCCTGTAGATTATTTCCATTCAATATAGAGCTTCAAAATTTATTTCTTCATTATTAGTTCAAATCAACTTAATGTTGAAACTACATTTATATAATTTAAATATAAATAAACGAGTTAATGTTATTAATTGAAAATTGGAATTTCAGTGTTAAGTCTTTTAAACATGGTTTTCATGCAAAATTCTCGTATCTTAGAATTATCTATAATCTATATTATCGATTCGATTGTTATATTCAAAACATTTATCGAAAAATGAATAGGTACATCTTTTTGTAAAGTTTAGGAATCTTTCTGGGTCAATTGACGATACTTTTAATAGGCAGTGGTTGTGTTTCAAATGCAGGTGCTAATTTTAGAAAATATCCGGTTGTTTATTTTCTTTTTTATTAACACAGTTGTCATTATATTTATTTTAGTTTCATTATTATATTAAACATTGATTGTATATAATAATAAAACTTATAATAAGTAAAATGACTAACAAAATTATTAAAAACTTTAAAACCTGGAAAACAAAAACGTGCACAAGGTTTAATTAAATAAATAAAAAATCAGAATGAATATATCATACTTCTTTGTCCCTGTAGTAAACAATTTGTTAATGGATAACTCTACCTTGTTGTATTCTATTTTACGTCTTAAAAACAAAGCAAAAATGGGATGGTTCCATGTAAGCACTAAAATAATAAATAATAAGTTCATAAATTCAATGAGATAGTTTGAAAATTGTTTTAAAACATTTCTAATCTAAAAGCATGCAAACATCAATCTCTCTTCAAAACAAACGCAGCTTTAATAGATTTATCAACAGATTTTTGTATCTATGCGAATCATGCAGCGTCGTTTTATACTGAGTTCTTAATTTTAAAATTTGTATCGTTTTTTTTTTGTTTTGACAAAGACTTATTTTTGCTTTTTTAAATGATATCTATGTTGTACGTGCAATTTGCACGTAATTTTTTTAAATTTATGATATAAATCTACATAGAATTTAAATTTCTGCTTTATGTATTTAATTAAGTATTTAATGTTTAATAAACAAAAATACAAAACATTGATAATATTTCATCTTCGAACGAGAATGTCTACTGATAACCTTTCGAGTAAATAATAAGACGCGCTCAAAAAGTTAATAAAATAATACGAAAACATTCGAGACGATTTCATTCGATTTTTGTGTGTTGTGGCGGTTTAAACTATAAAATAAGTTGCAGTAAGAGTCCAAGTGAATTGAAAGTGATAATAAGATTGTTGCGAAGTATACATTTTATGCCTCAAATAGAAAGCAGCGAATCATCTGTGATAGATTCAGGTTCTGAAAACATTTGATCTTAACTCAGCTTGTACTCATCAGAGATTAAACTTTTAAAAAGCATAGATTTTGCTTTTTGTAAAAAATTGAGAAATATTTTTTAAAATACAATTTAATGGTAAATTGTAAAGATTTTAAAAATTTTGATTTAATCACCTTTAACCAAAACACCGGATACTTCGAGCTCCACAAATTAGAAGTCTACATAGCTCTCTTCGAATTCTGTAAAGGTAATTATAATATTCATATAAATTTCTAATAGATTATGATATATGTAGTTCGTTTTTTGTTATCTTCAACTGTATAGTTTCGATTATCTTATTGATAATATATTATATGCAAATGCAGATAACGTATAAAGTGAGCCTTATCTATATTATTTCGTATATAATTAAAAATATTAAAATTGAAGTTTAAATTTGAATTTTGAAAAACCGCTGTTGAATCTTGATTATTACGGAAGTTTTGTTAAGAAATAGGCCAAATTAATAAAATCTAGTAGTTTTGAGAAAATTTGATGCAATTACTAAGAGCCATTGCGAAAACAATTCAATAGCTTTGAAAGCATTAACAAAATCTTCTCAAACAGGTTCATTGCAAAAATATAAGGTCAAGCGTGATAATAAAACAGCCTTTGAAATTATAGATGTATATTAGTTCAAATTCAGTTCAAATTTAATATTAATTTGTTATCAGCAGTGTTTTTATTTTTCAGATTAATTTTTAATTTCAAATAGAAGATTTATTACTAAATTTCATATTCTATTAATTCCTTAGACTGTGAGAAAATGGCTTCAATTCCAAGTCAATCTGCTTTTGCTGCTGCAAAACTTCGAGGAAGATATTCTGATTTAACAGTTGCTCGCTTTGACAAGAAACCTACCTTTGAGAAGCAACAGCGTGAAAAAAAGGACTTGTCATTGGCTCCCGTTAAGTACAATGCAAAATTAATGAACTCAATTTGGGGATTTTACAATCTGTAAGATGAAATTATATTTTATTCAAGAGTAATAATGCAAATTGAACATTTTCTTAGATATTCACCATACAACTTCAAAAAGAATGCAGCTAGAGCTGAATCAGAGTCTCAAGTGCAACAGAAATTCAATATTTCTGTTGCCAGCTTTTCTATACCGATTCCAGGTATAGAAAACAAAATTGAGATGAAATCAACAAAAATCTCTACATCCATCGAAAACTGGGAGACACTTTGCAATTTCCCAATTTTTTAAATAATGTGAAAATTAAAGCTTTAATGTAAGTTGAAAGATGTAAATTAAAGCTGTAATAAAAACGACTTTGAATAGTAAATTCAGCATGAAATAAAATTTAACTATGAAAATTATAACCGGCTTTTTCATTCTAAAGAATCGTTTTTTAAAAGCATTGAATATATGCTTTAAAATTGTATTGTGAGCAAAATGATTAATGGAAATTATTTCTAAGCTTCCATATTTTCAATCTTTTATGCTAGTTTCGGATTCTTAGAGATATATGAATAAGATTCATACAGCTATTTAAGCTAATTAATTTTTATACAGATTTTCAAAAAGTTTTATAAAACTTTTATAAAACTTTTCTAAGTGCATAAATAAACAACATGAATATGTGATATTAATATATTATATATTTAGTGATAATATACATTTATATTACAACCTTCCCCTCTGAATACATTTGTTTTGATATAAATATATATATTTTGGTGGCCTGTTGAAACCATAAAAATTAGTATTCGTTTCGTATATTCATATACAATCACTCAAGTCTAATTATAAATTATATTATATTGTTAAGTGATCTAATCAATCGGCTTTAGGAAGAGGAAGCATTTAGAACAAGGTGAGCTAAAGCATTCAGTTATTATTGATTTTTTCCATGCCAAGTGCTTTTCGCTCAGTTTATTCGCAAATCAAATATTTTGGTTTTAGTGTGTTTACCTGTTAAATATAAAAATCGATATGATGGAAGAAAATAGAGACATAACAACTTCCTTAAGCTACCACAATACATGTCTACGACTCTCTGATATCGACATTTTAAGATCTGATGGATGGCTAAATGATTTGATTATTGCCTTTTATCTAGAATACTTGGAAAATGTAGTGTTTGTGGATATTGGCGATCGTTTCCTTTTTGTTTCTCCAGAAGTCACGTAAATATTTTATCATTTATGGAGTGAGGATATTTTTCTAATAGTTTCAACACTTATTAGTCAATGCATCAAGCTCGTTTCATCAGATGAAGTTGGAATTTTCTTAGATCCGTTGAATGCAAAAGACAGTTCTTTCATTTTTTTCGCCGTCAATGATCAACAATCTCTTACTGCTGCCGGAGGAAGCCACTGGAATCTCATTGTCTATTCAAAGGCAGAAAACATTTTTTACAATTTTGATTCGATGTTGAATGCAAATCAGGAAGCAAGCAAACAATTAGCTGATGTAATGAAAAAATATCTCAAATGCTACGATGCCAAAATGGTACTTGCTGATGCATTACAGCAAAATAATGGATTTGATTGTGGAATTCACGTTCTTTGTAATATAGATCTAGTCACAAGACACATTTGCAAGTCTGGAAAAATTTGTGGAATCAAAAAAGTTGCATTCACAAAAGTTTCTTCAAAACGAGAAGAGCTAATTCAGATTGTTCGTGCTTTGGGTGGAAGAACAGATTAATTAGCTTATTTGTTACACTCATTTTATTACTATTTATCGATTGTCAATTTAAGTTTTCTGGAATCGTGTATAATCTTAAAGGTTTTTCGTTTCAATAAACTTCGTTACTAGATTGATATACATTTTGGTTAAATTTATTTGATCTCTAAAATAAAAAATTTATAACTTTGCCCTATAAATTGTTACTTGCTCAACATAGCGACTAAAGATCTTTGTTTACATTTAGATTTCATTAAAATATGCATTAAAATCACACAACTATTAAAGTGTTACAAAAACAATTCTCCATCACATTATATAATAGTGAGGTACATATAATACAAAAAACCCAAAATATACTAGCAGATCACATCAATTGACTTAAAAACTTTCAAGGTGTTTTGTATTTATTTATGCCGTTAGTGCAAGATAAAAAATATGATATTTGGCGCGAGTATATTTTGTAATTTATCTTTAATTTGGTAAAATTCCCATCAACACTAAAAAAAGTAACCTATTTGATTATTAGTCAATATCTGGTGCAACCCAGCCTCCGAAAACACGTTCAAGCTCACAAGCAACAGCCAAGCAGAGACGATCTTGATGATATCCGCCTACGACTTGAATACCCAAAGGCAATTGTTCACGTCCTAAACCTAATGGAATATTTGTGGCTGGCATTCCCAGTACATTTATGATTGCGGTATAACTGAAATTAAATATAAATTGTAATAGATTGTCGAAACAGATTTGATAGTATACAACCAATAAATAAAATAAAAGATTAGATAAAATACCTGAAGTTAAGGGCCCTGAAGATTGGCTCATTATGATAAGGCGCAACAGTAGGATGTGTTGGATACAGAAAAACTGAATTTTCATCAAGCATTTCTTCGAATTCAGTGACCAGCTGTTTTTTCTCTTCCATCAAGTAGTTATATTTGGGAGAACCAATTTTCACTCCTTTGTTTTCTGTCACTGCAGTTAACAAACCGATTAATGTATGCTTCGAGCAGCCAAAAATCCATTTGAATAATTCTCCCCAAACGTTAATTCTTCCATCTACAAAGCATAAGTTCTATTACATATTGGTTTTAAAATCATTACTATAACTCACCTAAATTAGCTAGTTGAGAATCAAAACCAGGTGAATCAATCGACTTCATATTGGCAATCCAAATTGCAGGACCTTTCGTCATTCTTGTTACTTGAACACGTTTAACCTCAACTTTTGATTTCTTCAAATAAGTCACCACCTTCAACCAAATAATGTTTTTAACGATGAATCTATGTAATTGTTATATTATTAATTGTTACCTTTTGCATTGCTTCTTTAAGATCGGAATCTATGGGTGAAACAAGATTTGCACCACCATCAGATTCCTGATAGAAAAACTTAATTTTTTTAAGATCAACTGGATCATCCAGTCTTAATAGTGGAAGTTTGGCTTGATCCGCCAGAACTTTTAACATTGGTTTCAAATCTGTAGCAAAGCGAGACATCGGACCAATTCCCAACATGAGATTTTGAGCATCTGTGTGAGCAGCGGGATATTGACCTAAGTTGCTTACTACAAACTTGGTTGGTTTGTGGCCAAAAACGCCGTTGAAAAATGCAGGCATTCGAATTGAGCCACCGATATCAGATCCCAGACCAAATGGAGAACCAGCGCTAGCCTGAAAATATTTTAATCTAATACTTGATAATAGAAAAACATTTTTCACTTACTTGTAAACATCCTTCTCCTCCACTTGAACCCCCCACAATTCTGTTACTGTCGTATGGATTGTTTGTTCTTCCATGAACAGGATTTGAACTTTCCCACCACATACAGCATTCTGAGACGTTTGTTATAGCTTTGAAAAAATATTTTTGATCATTATTAAATGTGATTAAAAGTCAGGCGAGATAAAATATGGGGACTAACCAAAAGGAATAGCTCCTGCAGCTCGCATCTTTGACATCGCCACGGAATCTTTTTCTGCTCGTATATTTTTTCTTGCCCACACGCCAGCCGTATTAAGCAGACCTTTTACAGCGATGCAATCTTTCGTAGAAATTGGAACTCCCAAAAATGGAAAATCTTTTAACAATTGCTCTTGAGATAGAGTGCCGCTTGCAATTAATTTATCTGCATCTGCTGCCTCTTTGAGAGCTTCTGAGAACCTATCATCTACCACGCAATTCAATTGTGGATTTACTTCCTTGATTCTCTCAATAAATGCGCTTACAACTTCAACACTGGTTAACTAAAATTAATAAACACATTAGAATTATGTTAATTTTAAGTACATTCTATGATTTTACTTTCTGACTTCTTATCTTGAACGCCAATGAATTTGCTGGTTCTAGAAGAATCAAGTTTTTAATTGAGGGCATAGCTCTGCCGTGTTCTCCAAAGAAAACATTTTTCATTAGGAATCTAACGAATACTCCGATAAAGCGATAAGTTAAATTTACGATCACTTGAATGAGAGATTTTTGCTTGGGTTCTGGCGATTTCCATTCCATTTTGGAGTTTTGTTTATTCTGCTGATCCATTATTCTACGCTGTTTAACCAAATCCTGATTATCTAAAAAGCTCGATGCTTTTTTTGAAGCTTTTTCAACCAATCTGTTAAGTTTGCCTTTTACAGTCATCAAATTTATAAACTTAACTAGCACTTGGCACTGGAGAAGTAAAAACTACAATGCTAAAAATAGAAATGCGTAACAATAAATAATGATCTCTTATTTGATTCTAATTTTTTTCTAGTTTTTGATATTTCGTGTATGTATGTGTGTTGATAAGTTAGACTATTCAAAGGAATTGGCACTTTAAGCTTCATATTTGCTGATAAGAATGGTTAGAGACTTTTACTACTGAGCTATAACCATTGTTTAATGTGAACTTTACACGCAATATTAAAATAATTCTAACAAAAATTGTATATTGTTTTAGCAATTGGTATAGAAAGTTTTGATAATTAAACTAAATGATATGAAATAACGTAGCTTTAACTAACTTTTTAATATGTTGTCTACTCTAACAAAAAACTTTTCGTCAAAACAAATATATTAGCCGAGATAATATATAGCTTGATTATATACGTATATATATAGATCTATATATATGTTCAATGCCTGAATACAAATGACAATTTGAATACATAGTGTATACTCGCATATATAGAAAGCGGTCTCGAAGCAGCTGAATAGCATAAATATTTTTGTTTAGTTGGGAATTATTGGTTGAATTATTTACTCTTGTTGAATATTAAAAAAACATAATATATTCTAATAATTCTATAACTTTTCCGACACAATCACGTTCGTTAACCCATCTTTTAAATCTTATTGACTAAATTTATTTTATGAACTCAACAATAATTGAGATCAGCTGTTTTCGAGCTTTCTATGACATATATGAATATATATCTATATCTACATAATTTTTGAATTTTCAAAACACAAAACACCATCAAAATTTAAATTAGAAAAAGAGATAAATTAATTATCCTACTAATCATACTGAATACTGATTATAAATAATGTAAGGTTGTTATGAAAATGTTGACATTATTCCAGTAAAAAAATTAATTAGGTTTTTGCA
Organism: Parochlus steinenii; assembly: GCA_038502155.1. NCBI lineage: Eukaryota > Metazoa > Arthropoda > Insecta > Diptera > Chironomidae > Parochlus > Parochlus steinenii. The sequence continues at coordinate 197,719 of JAXCIN010000015.1, read as the reverse complement.
TTATCGATTCACTAAAATATATATTTGTATGAGATTTTGGCATTAATGTCGAAAAAAAGTTTGCGCTCACAATATAATATGCAATTTTATTTGAACGAACGTACAGGAGTAAAAGTCATTAAAAGTTTATACAGAATTGAAAAATATTTTTTTCCGTCACTGTAAAATCAATTACGCTATATTATTTATATAAACCATTTATAAACACAGCTGCATGAAACGATTCTTAAGTTTTCAATTTCAAATTAACTTTGTTGAATCGAAAATTCAATTTCTTTATGCATATATACAAACTGTAAAACATTTACTTTAAAAATTTATGTTTATTTCTATTCTAGACTAAAATGAACGACAAGGATAAAAGTACGAACGAAAAGCAATCAATTCAATTGAAAGCTACATCAAAAATTGTACCATCAGGTTCAGCAACAGGTAAATATTTAATAGTGCCAGAATTTTATAACTCAGAATAAGAATACTTGCTGAACAAATCGAACTATATGTTTGAATAAGTAAAAATAATTATGCAATAAAAAGATATGCAATCTCAATCACATTAAGAAATAGCTATAGTACAAAAATTACATTACGGAAAACTGAATAGCTTTTAGCTGAATAGTTTCCGCAGGATAGAAAGAATGCACAAAATATATCATAGCCACATACATTTTGCTCTCTTTTTTAAATATATTATAGAAGTTCATTTATAAGGTCGGAAGTTTCTATGCGCAGACGAAATTTGTTTTCAGTTTTTTCGTGAGCTCTTTGCAATCGGAGGCTTTCTGAAAATCCTCCGTAGGATTTGAATTTCATACATAATAAATTATTTCCTTCATTACAAATATAACTTTGTTTTAAAAGTTAGAAAAGTAGAATTTCGTTCATCACTCTTATCGTTTTGTTGTGAATATTTAAACAGATGAATGCAGATTTAAATAAGTCTGAAAGAAATGTTGAAATTTTAGAATAATGAGTTTTTTAAAGACAATGTTTGTAACCGCTTTATGCCAAAGGATTCAATTTAAATATTTTTATTTATGATATTGCACCATGTCTTTGTGTGGATGCTGGTGCAATTTCTTTGAGAGGAAAGATAATGGTTGCCAGAAAAATTCAAATTGCTATTACAAAAACAAATATAGCAGGCAAGATAAAAAGGCTTGCGGTGACAGTAATCCAGAAAACAGCAAAACCACAATCAATTCTGAGATAGACTTTTTGAGTGTTATTGATGACCAACTTGGCTCCATAGGAGCTGTAACGTCTGAAGCTGTTATCAACCTACACACTAAAGAAATGGGTATATATCATGAAAACCGATCTTAATTGAACAAAACCTCATTTACAAACTGATAGTTTATTTATAGAAAATCATTCTAGCTTATCATTATTATGTTATCTAATGAACATATTTTATCATATTGATTTTATTATACTTTTCAACATTACCTTTTTTGATTCCTATTTATACCTATTGAACAGATTCTTTAAAAAAATATTCAATCAAGGTATAGAACCGCTTCGACGCGGGTATAAAATTATTCAAATTTGGGATATCCTTGATTTTTCTGAATTGAAAAGACGTGAAAAACAAATCATAAATTTCATCCAATATTTATTTTGTTCCTCATTTATTTAGATATTCTTTCACTAGAATGTAAAGCACATTGCTTTTGAATTTTGTGGAAATACTCGGGAAATATTTGAATTACGCGCATTTAGTAGTCAAATATTTATTTAGGGATAATTACCATTTATTTTTGATTGAGTGTTGGAAGCGTGTAATGTAAAGTTATAGAATGATGTGATTTTCTAGTCAATTATCTTTATTTAGTTTAACGCTATTTTAGACAAGATTTCTAATCTTTGGGTGTGTTTTCAAGTTTAGTTAAAATGTTTATTGCATATTTGGCTTATGCTGAATAATTTAAGTTAATTTAGAATTCAATTTTTGATTACACCTGAAACAGCATATATGAATATATTATTATGCGATTTATCAAAAGTATAGCAAATTCCATGATACCTGGGACAGTAAAAAAGCTCAATGATATTCGGTACACTCATGATTTTCTTACTTTCCGGAAGAATTTTTTGACTTTTGTAAAAGCAGATAGTTAGAGATTAGTATAATGTTTGTTTTCAATTTAGTAGAAATCAAAAAATCCTTCCTGAAAGTAAGAAAATCGTGAGTGTACCGAATATCATGGTGCTTTTTTTCTGTCCCAGGTATCATGGAATGTGCTATAAAGCTGCTTTATTAACAGAAAATAGAATCAGAACGTGTCTGTAAATGATTTTGCTTATCTAAAAAATCTTGCATATCTAGTCCGATTATTTTTTCAACAAGGACCATTTGAGCTCATTTTCGAAAATATATTGCCAAAACTGTTTCTTTTTTACGGAAACGTATATTAAGATTTACCCCGAAATTTGGACCCTCAGTATATGACATGAGCAGTAAAATTGTAAAAGTCTATATTTGTTCTTGTATATCTATCAGAGAAATTTCACTAAAAAAAAGCTTTCTTGCGAATTCTTCGTAGCCATAATATTATTAATTTGGGATATTTATGTGAATAAAATAGGTACACATATTGTATTACGATTTTATTGCGTAACATTATTTCTTTATGTCAGTAGTGTCAGTATAAGAATCAAATATTCTTTGAAAAAGGTAACTGAAACAAAACCACAATAAAACCATATCATTAACATGTAGCCAAGATTCAATCCTGAAAATCTATTAAGCAATTCACATGGTTTCATCGCAATGAAATTATCTATGTGTTTACAAAGTATCCTATAAGCCAAATTTTTGAGAATTCGTCGTTCTCCTTCTTGATTTGCAAAAAATACCAATTTATTGGTTGGATTCATTGTAATTCATTAGAGCAAGAAGTTCTTTTTAGACTTATACTTGTTTCATTACTGTAAAGCATTATAATAGTTTCGCAAAATCTCTTCGCCAAAAGGCTTCGCTGTTCCATTTAATATTTATTCAATCATGTATCACAAAGCTCCCAAAAATATCATATTTGGGATGAGTTTTCAAATTTCATGTCCTATGTATCTGAATATTTTTCGCATAATATGCTCGACGAGTTTCCTTTCAAGCTTTTTGTACGTTAAACGATAAGATAATAAGATTAAATATAATCTACATTGAAACTTTCTCTTCTCCATTCAGAGTTTTGTGTAATTTTCTAATCATCGCTAGTCGACTGTACTTTTGATACAATCACAAAAACAAAATAGCTAAAATGAGTAAAATTTAACCCTAGAATTCATTAACCATAACGTTTAAAAATATAAAGTTTGTTTTATTTATTTTAATTTTATTTATTAAAACGTATAAATTGGTTCAATTAAACATTAATTAATGTCGTACAATTTCACTAAAATGTTCACAATCAAAAATTATTTAAATTCTAGGTAATCCAAGAAATAAGACTGCATTGAAACCTGGTCACTCGTTGATGGATTGGATTCGACTTGGTAACTCAGCAGGTGTAGATCTGGCAGGAACCAAAGGGAAAATAATTCCTGTGAATAACGTAGAGCTAGCAAAACATAACAAAATAGATGATGCTTATATTGTAAGTAGTTGAAAGGTTGAAATTGAATTTAATTTATTTCACAACTCAAATATCTATTTTATAACTAGGCTATTCGTGGGAAAGTTTATAACGTTACAAGATATATGGACTTCCACCCAGGAGGCAGTGAAGAGCTAATGAGAGGCGTTGGAAAAGACGCTACCAAAATTTTTGATGAAGTTCACGCCTGGGTGAACTACGAACAGTTATTGTCGAAATGTTTTGTAGGACCATTGAGAAACACCGGGACATTGCATCTAAACAGTCAGCTGATGAGTACAAGCAAATTGAAGTTATCTCCGCCATCCAACAGTGATTTCAAAACACCATCAATATTATCAATAAGTAGCGATTCAATCAACAAAGCAGGAACATCCAGCCTGACCACAGAAAATTCAATTCCATTAGAAGTGATTCCAAGATTCGACTGGATCCAAAAGACTTCAGATCTTTCAATTATTTTTTATACAAAAGGACTGTGCAACCCAGCAGTAGTAATTGAGCAAATATGTGATAACGAAGTGAATGTGAAAATTTTCTTATTGAATGTAACCTTTGAGTACACATTCAGCCTAACAAAAGACGTTCAATGGCCTTGCTCCGTAAAGATAGCACAGGAAACAGGTAAACATTATTAAAATCAATTAGATTGTTCATAAACACTTGATTTTTTCAAAAAATGTATGTATAATACTGTTTTATATTTTATTTAAAGGAAAAGTTGAAATCACTTTCGTCAAGGTAGCCAAAGAGCTGTGGGTTAACTTTGGTATTTATGAGCGGAAGCGTATTACAGATTATGTCGTTTATGCTTTAGAGTATGAAATTTTAAGTAAAGCACCAATCAACCATGATTCTTATGCAATTGTTTTACGTCCAATAAAAAAACTGGTTCAAATTGTACCTTTGGGATTTCACTTCAGTCTAACGACAAAAATTCTTGGTAAGTTTGAGCAGATTATTATCGGAATTATTGATTTCCTTTTCAATTCAAATATTATGCTATTCATAAAATAAACACTGTTGATTTTCTACTGTTTTCTAAACCATTAATATGAACTGAATTTGATTTGTTTAAATTACAGGTAACGGGGTGACCAGAAGCTATACTCCGATTCCCATTAAATATGGGAAAGAAGGTGTATCAAAGGACATAACGAACATCGTTTTGCTCGTTAAGCATTATAATTCTGGAGTTCTCTCTAGATATCTGACTCAGGAGCCGTTCATTCAATCAATCACTCTCTCCCAACCGAAGGGTGGATTTGATTTAAACAAGCTAAAATATCATACACATGTTGGTTTACTAGCTGCTGGTAGTGGAATAACACCAATGTTAGGAATATTGGACTATCTTTTAGAACGGAGTAAACTAAAAATGTAATCATAATTAGTTTTTTATATATTTTTTTATACTTATACTTCATTGTTATATTTCAGGCAATCAATCGTATTATATTATTTTAACAAAACAGCTGCTGATATTTGGTGTCGCGATGAGTTGGAGATTATAGCAGAAAAAGATAAACGGTATAAGAAAATTAAATCAGAAATACAATTCACATTTTAAAATACTTATTCTTACAGGTTCCAGTTACATCATATTCTATCAGAACCTGAGGAATTGTGGGAGGGAGAAACGGGACGTGTGTCTTCAGAAATAATAAATACACTAATAAGCAAGAATTCTACAGAAACAGCTTCAATCTATGTGTGCGTTTGTGGACCGACTGCTTTTAATGATGTGACTAAGCAATTATTCAAAGACACTGAATTTGATTTCTGCAATCTACACTGTTTCCAAGCTTAAAAACATTTTCCAAAGAATTAAATTTATTAAATCAACAGAAGTTACCTATATTTCAAGTTATTAATTATTTAAGTAAACTGTACCTTTGAAATTTTGAATGACCAGAATATTTTTTGAAATAAAATCTGATTCAATTTTAGAATTTTGGTATTATCTATGTTCTTCTTTTATAATTTATTTATTATTATCATTCTGCTTGCATATATGCGATTATATTGAAACCGTTATATTAATTGCTATATAGTTTGAATTTGAATTGCGTGCAGCTGCGCGATCGTGCTATACCGACGTGTTATATATCAGTAATGATTTTCATTTCGAATTAATTTTATGTTAATAATAGCTCTGTTTACCCCGTAGGCGTAAATAAAAATTTAACTCGGAAAAATTTAAGTCTGGCCGTATACGCCGTGCAGACTTAAATTTGAAAATCGTTTGTTCTGATTTCTCATTATATTGCCCTAAATTAAGCGAAACAACCTCTTAACGAATATAAACGTGTAGAAACTAAGATTTGACTGCGTTTTGGATCATATATTATGCAAAAACATGGAAATTGATGATATGAAAATTCTTTTTAATTAATCAGTTCCATCGATTATCATTGTTTAAATCAATCATGCAGAATTTTTTGTACTAAAATTTGAAAAATTCCTTGTCATTCTCTCAAAACTAATAAAATTAAAGCTTAAGTAAAGATAAGAGGGCCAAAACATCCAACTGAGCCAATAACAAAGCTCTAAATTTCATTTTGATTTGACTTTTTTTCGGTAGCTGTCAATTTAAATCTGAGATATAAATCTGCACGGCGTATACGGGCAGATATAAATTCAGAGTTAAATTTACGCCGGACTTACGTACGCCTCATTTACGCCGACGGTGTAAACAGAGCTAATATTGCAAAAAACACCAAAATATCTATCTAAGTTCTTATATACAACGAAACTGAATAAATTCTATCCATATACATTTAATACTTAATTTATACTCGTGTTTTCCGGGATTTGTGTCTTGTACTACATGATACAGAACTTTAGTACCAAATTTAAATCGACAGCAGTACCAATTTTCTCTAAACGTCGTCGAAAATATTAAAATATTGTGATTGAAAATTTTATAATATTTTTTGGAAGCTTAAATAATGGATTAAACGAGTCAAAAAGTGATACTTTCCTCAATAATCAGAAGATAGTGTAAGATTACTTGCAGAAAACTCAAGAGATTTTGTTAAAAAGTTCAATTTACGCTTATTGACCTGATAACATTTTTGATTATTTAGTTAATTTGTATAACTATTGTATTATTGTAAGCGGCTTCGTCGTAGCTATATTGATGGAATTTGTAGGCATTTACACATCACAAAGACTCCATTTAATTACAGAAAACCTATAAACACACATTTTATGTCTACTCAGCTTTTGCGAATCTTTTCCAACAAATTATTTTATTATGCTATCACTGAATTTCAAATGTGGGCGAGCTTAAAGAATTGATAAACTTGTCAATCAAATATGAAACATATCATATTCTATATTATAAATATTCATAAGCAGTTGTTGAAGAAAACAACAAATAATTTAATTAATTATTTTTATAATTTTAGGTGATACTACTAAGTTTAAAGCAGAATCCAAGAAAAAAACGTTAAGATGATCGGAGGTCTTTTTGTCTACAACCATAAGGGTGAAGTCCTTATTTCACGAGTTTATCGAGATGATATTGGTCGTAATGCAGTGGATGCTTTCCGAGTTAATGTTATTCATGCGAGGCAGCAAGTTCGATCACCGGTTACTAATATTGCGCGCACCAGCTTCTTCCACATCAAGGTATTTAGTTATAAAGTTCTTTTTGATAATTATATACTCAAAAGTGATTTTTAGAGGGCTAATATCTGGTTAGCTGCCGTGACTAAACAAAATGTTAATGCAGCTATGGTGTTTGAATTTTTGCTCAAAATAATTGACGTGATGCAATCTTACTTTGGAAAAATCTCAGAAGAGAACATCAAAAACAATTTTGTATTGATTTACGAGTTACTTGATGGTGAGTTTAATTTATTGACATATATTACTCTTATATATTCAAATTGTTGGTATTTTGTTATAGAAATATTGGACTTTGGATATCCTCAAAACTCTGACACAGGTGTCCTTAAAACTTTCATCACGCAGCAAGGCATCAAATCGGCCACTAAAGAAGAGCAAGCGCAAATAACTTCTCAAGTTACAGGACAAATTGGATGGCGACGTGAAGGTATAAAATACCGGCGTAACGAGTTGTTCCTCGACGTTCTCGAGTATGTAAACTTGTTGATGAGCCCGCAAGGACAAGTGCTATCTGCTCATGTTGCAGGCAAAGTAGTTATGAAATCTTACTTGTCCGGTATGCCAGAATGCAAGTTTGGTATAAACGACAAAATTGTGATGGAGGCAAAAGGTCGAGGTGGTATTCAAGGCAACTCTGAAGCAGAAACTTCACGATCTGGAAAGCCCGTTGTGGTTATTGACGATTGTCAGTTCCATCAATGTGTTAAGCTCAGCAAGTTTGAGACTGAGCATTCGATAAGTTTCATTCCTCCAGATGGTGAGTTTGAGTTGATGCGTTATCGCACCACAAAAGATATTTCACTGCCATTCCGAGTGATTCCGCTAGTACGAGAAGTAGGACGTACGAAAATGGAGGTTAAAGTGGTGCTCAAGTCCAACTTCAAGCCATCACTGCTTGGACAAAAGATTGAGGTGAAGATTCCAACGCCATTGAATACTTCGGGCGTCCAATTGATCTGTCTGAAAGGAAAAGCAAAGTACAAGGCGTCCGAGAATGCAATTGTATGGAAAATAAAGCGAATGGCTGGTATGAAAGAAACACAGTTATCGGCCGAAATTGAGCTGCTGGAAACTGATACTAAAAAGAAATGGACACGTCCACCAATTTCCATGAATTTCGAAGTTCCCTTTGCGCCTTCTGGTTTTAAGGTAAGGATTTCTAGCATTATAAATATATTAACATATTTTTCAAAACCGATTTTTTCAGGTGCGATATTTGAAAGTATTTGAGCCCAAGCTGAACTACTCTGACCACGATGTTATCAAATGGGTGCGCTACATTGGACGCAGCGGTTTATACGAGACAAGATGTTAAAGTGAGGGAATGATTATTAAATTTATATTTTTTGGCTCCAAGTTTTTTCTTTATTTTCAAATTGTTTTTTCAAAAAACATTCCCGACACCCCTTCAGAAATATTAACACTTTCCTCTTTTTAGTCCATATTAAATCATATGATCGAATTTATGGAAAACTAAGATTCGTCATCTATGTTTAAAAAAGTTAAGAGAATCTCGGGACAGTTAATTAAGTAACTGAATGAAGTGCACGCAATCGCTATTGATAGCTCTTCATGTATATCCTTTTCATCATAATATATCCAACGTTAGTATCTATCGAAAACTTTCAAAAGAATTCTATTAATCGTAAAATATTATGCATATAAAACTTTTAATCATAAAAATAATATATATATAATTGAGAACAATTATTTAATGCTACAAACTAAATTTAAATGTTATATCGAGCTAAAAAGTGGTGAAAATCATGTTATTGGTTCCGAATTGAAGCAACAAAATATTTTTAAATTTAGTAAAATAATTTTATTGCATAATGTTTGACAACAAAATAAAATACATATATGCATTATCTTGAGAATAGTAAACAAGTAAATTACTATAATAGAATGTAAACATAAATGAAATAATAAAAGTTGTAAATTGAACACACATTTTTTTTTTACTATTTGTAATCACCAAAGATTCGTTTTCCTTTCACATCAAATGGAGAACGAAGATGACAAGTTGCATCATGCATATTTCCCATTATTTCAATCTGATATTTCCCAGATTTGATATATTCAGCGTCCACTGGTTTGTTGTCAGGTCTCTTAATATATGATTGACCGATTGGTGTTTGAAGTGAAAATCCATAGTCTCCGCGTCTCAAGTGACCAACCAATTCTCCGTTCCTATAAACTGCTTCCAAACCCCATAACGGTATTTGCTCATTTAAAGTCAAAAAGACTAGCCGTTTTAGTACACCATTTTTCTTTTGTTGATCAACTATTTTCTTTCCCTTATAATCGCCATTTTTGCGGCAAGTAAATCCTAAGTTGGCCTCAATTGGAGAGTCATCGGTTCGCAAGTCGAAACCCCATAAGTGATAACCTTTTTCGGACGATAAAGCGTACAATGATCGATATCCTCCATTTCTGAGTCCAAAAGATCCTCCAGCAGACATAATTGCGTGATAAACATCGAGGCAAACTTCTTTTGGAATGTGGAGCTCAAAACCCAACTCACCAACAAAACTAACACGAAGTAATCTGACATTGAAAGTAGCATTGTTATTACCCTTAATTTTAATTATTGCTGCCGAGTTAGGAGCAATAGATTCGTTGGATAGGTCATAATCTGTTATTTTCGACAAAATATCCCGGCTATTTGGACCCTGAATTGACAAAACTCCCAGCTTTTCTGTTACATCTGTTACTTTTGCACGAAATGATTTTTCTTGAATTGCAGAACGAAGATGAGATATGCTTTGGTACATCGAGGCTCCACCAGCAATAATATAATATCCACGTCCCTTAAATATTGGATCATGTAATTCACCAACTCCTGATTCTATAGGAGTTATTGTCATATCTGCTTCAACTCCACCTTGGTCATTTAAGGCACATGTGTAAATGGTTCTAAATATTATTTATACCATATTAGTATTTTTGAAGTCCTTTAATAAAATTTTCCAACTAACTTGTTAACAGGTTTATCTAAATCCCCTGTAAAAATCCACTTGGCTGCTTCTTCTGCTTGTGATCCAGTTAAGAACACTTTGCAGAAATAGCTCAAATTGAACAAAACTGCGTTATTCCTGTCATTAAAAGTTTGTTATAGTTAATTCTTGTTGACAATATACATTAATTATATAATACCGGCATGAAACTGCTTCTTCACCGATCGTATCATGATGATCCGAAAAATCAAAGCTATATTCTCCAGCAAGTTTCTCTGTATAGCAAGTATTTTCGTTTTTTTTATTTCCATAAAATCCGTACCAATCATAAGGTTGGACTGAGGCTTGTCCATCTTTCAGATAATACCCTGGTCGTTCCCAACCCGATTTTTCTTCCATAACTGCTCCATAAGTTAACAATGTCTGTAATTGAGTATGTGAAGGTATATTTGGAAGTTAAAAACCTACTTATAAAAATTGCCAAACATCATGAAATGGATCCTTAATGAAGTTCCTTCCTGCCAAAGGCTGATCGTTTGGAAATACAATACTGTAATTCTTTGCATAGCTTTCGTGGCTTCGAGAAGTTGCATATGACCTGAATTAATAAACCAGTTAAAAATGTTTAATGATTAAAATACTAAATTTTTTACTCTGGAGCTTTTCTCTGCATGGGAGTAAATCTGCGAATATCGTAAGGAAACATGTGCAAGTCTGGACGATCATTTATAATCCAAGCAGCCAACTCCTTTGCACATCCAGCACCTAACATCATTCCTGTTAAAAATTTTACATTCAGAAATAATATACACCAGTAAATCTTTTTTATTTAAATAAAATTGTTATATTTTACCAGCTGAGTTGAATCCAACATTATGGAAAAGTCCAGTGCAGTAAGGATCAGGTCCCATCAAAGGTTTATCTAAAAAAATTTTAAAATGTTAGCTAAAACTCTATGTTAAACGTTCCAAAACAAATTATATTACATCATGGTTTAGATCATGCTTGAAATGTTTTAAAATGTTCAGAACCTTATATGCTTATATCTAATTGATCAAAATATAACTAGATCAAATCTTATCCAGCTTCTACAGTAAACTGCTTATGCATAGAAATCTGCACATTAAGAGCTGTAAAGTAGATTTTTCTTCATGTGTTGCACGTTCACTAATGATATTATTCATCAACATACTATTTTGAAAGATCTTAATATCTTTTGAGTTAGGTAAAATCAGAAAATATTATTTTGGCTGCTTTGGATCATGTTATCTACCTTCAGTGAACAATATTGTTGATGTTGATTTTTTTAAGTACACGAGAACAAATTCAAGCCTGTCCTAAAATCTAAATCGTGATGTAATAATTCATTTTGTTTTTAAACGTTATGGCAAAGAATTATATAATTACATCACTATTTCTAAACTTGCTGCTCAAGTAGATATTGTTTTATATTATATACTTACGATCTGGAGTAAATGATTCTGGTCCACAAATAGTCGACTTTATACCTTAAATAGTTTATTGAATTAGTAAATTTTTAGGTTTAAATGCTAAGCTAGAAATTAAGTATTCTGCTTTCGAAAAATATGCAACTGAATCTTTAGTTAAAATTTTCTTTTTTGATTTAATTAATTTTCTTATTGTAATTGAGAAGGATATACGGTTTAAATAAGTTAAATAAGTACATTGAATATAAACTATGTGGAATATGTTAGTGTTCGATTGAACAATTACCTGCGTTCCCAAAAGCTGGACATAACTTTACTGCTCCATCGATATGTGTTTCAAAATTAGAATAGTCTAGTTCATAAAGCCCAAACTGAAAGTCTTTATCCACCTTTTTTAACATTGACGGATTATTTTCGTATCCTCCTATTAGATAAATCGAAGTGCAATTTATGGTGTTAAGATCATTGTAAAATAATTTAATTAAATATTACCCATGCAAATTGATTCTCCTTGAATGCGAAAATATAGACTAAAATCGTGATCACGAATGTTAGGTAAATTTCTCACTTCCTTGATCGATTCAGAAACAACATAAGCATGTTTCATTGGTACTAATGGTAAAAGAATACCATGTTTTTGCAGAAGATCATTTCCCCAAACTCCCGTTGCATTTACGACAGTATTTGTTCTAATTGTTCTACCATCTTCCAAGATCACACCTCGCACATCTTTTTTACCAAACATATTTTGGCCAACTACTAAATCTTGCACAGGGCAGTTCTCAAAAACTTTAGCTCCATGAACGGCGGCAGACCGAATTAATGCATTGCACATCATTGCAGGGTCAACAGTACCATCTCCTGGTGAAAATAAAGAATTTTCAAAAGATTTTGGATCAAGCAGTGGAAAGACTTTTTGAGCTTCTAGAGGTGATAGCATATGACTCTCTATCCCAAAACATTTGCCTAGTGTTGATAAACGTTTATATTCGTTGGTTCCTGTAAAGATTACTTATTCAATTTCAATTCATAATTTGAAATATAATAATCGTACGTTGCTCAGAATGACTTATGAATAAGCCCCCATTCTGGATCCATCCTGAGTTATGGCCACATTCTTCTTCTAAGCTCATTAGAAGATTCCTGGTCGTAGCTAAAAGTTGAATTTCAACATCATTGGGCCTTAATCTCCAAACTAGACCAGCGGTATGCCATGTTGCTTTTTTATGATGAATAGTAAATATTTGATTAACATTGCATAGAAAATATGTTTTACTTACTCCCACTAGTCACTTGAGCTCGTTCCAATAAAACAGCTTTAACATTTTTTTTTGCCAACTGATATAAAACATTACAACCAGCAGACCCACCACCTTTTATCAAATAAAATTATGTTTTTTAGTATCAATAAACAGCTTACATTCATAGCGATAACACCAAAGGTCAAAAACATTCTGTGCAAGGCTTCAGTGACGTCACTAATATATTAATTATAGTTAGTTTTTTCAGTTCTGCTAAGTTAAAAAAAAGCAGGAAGAATCAAGTTGGAGGCTGGAATCTGAGCTACTGCAACCAGAATGTGAATCAAATAATTTTGAATTGACTACTAAAAGTTTGAAGAAGACTTCAACTATATAAGATTTTAAAAAGATTTTTATTCTTACAAATTTGTTAGCAATTCGTTTTTATATTGATGTATAATATCGCATCTAATATCCAAACGACTTAATTCGTTTATAAAGAAACATAACTACCGTGATAATAATGTTTAAGGAATTATTTTGTACCAATAATAACGACTTCAGCACTCTCAGGAAGCACTTGAATCTCAGGTGTCGTGGAAAATAAACGATGAATCTTAAAACTCCTTAAATCTTTGAATACATTTTTCTTGAATCTTAACATTTTAACCGTAGTATTTTGTATTCCTTTTTAGACGAAGAACCTTTCAAACTGAAACTCTAAATGATAACTGACTAACCAGATCCAAAAAATTTTAATTTGCGAAGTAGCAATATAGGTCATCTTTTGAACTTTGAGAAAAAAAAACATTTGTTATCAATAAGATGGTGATAGCAATTTCGGATTGTTTGTAAATAAAAATAATTTTAAAATATATTTCATTCGCTGGCTTACAGCATAAAAATGTTCTTATTTGTAATTATTGTACACATTTCAAGGAGCAGCGACCCAAATTCAGTTTAAAGGAATAAAATTTCATAGTACTCGCATAGTACTGAAATTTGTAATATAACGGTCATATTTGTTACGCATAAAAATTTCAAATGATTACTGATTTTTTGTCGGCTTGTGTGCTGCGCAGCCAAAGCATCATTCATTTGTTATGAATTGTAAAAATATCTAAATAAAGTTTTCATTCATGAATTAAAATTTAATTGATAACATATCTAATTTAAACTTTTAAGTATAGAAGATTAATAAATTATTTTATTTATATTAATAGTACTTATTTAAACAGTGGAAAATTGAAAAAGATTTAAGAGAGTTGACTTTCAATTGATTTTTCGGAGCAGTGGTTTGAAATCATATTTTATCAATGAATTTAGTATACGATTAGTGGAATAAAAATATTTTGAATTTAGATATCGTAAAGTAAGTTGTTCCCATAAACACGATAATAATAAAATGAACCTATCAGGAGAATAACTAATTTAGAAAAATTAAATTTTTGAATGAATTGAAGGTTATCAAACATGAAAGTATCTAACAACCGATGTGGACAGCAAGAGATAAGCTGCATTTTTCTATCCGAGTTTCATCCAACAGTTGGATCGAAGATTTCAGTTCAGGAACCGCAAAATTTCTTATCCAAGGAAGTTTTTGACCTCCTCAATGTTTTTATAATACCTAAAGTGCAACTACAACGATGTATAATAAGCCTGTAACTAGATGTTACTTTATTATAATTATATTTTATGACTGTATAACTGTATTTTTAGGAACACGTTGGGATACAAAATAGTTGGTTTTCCTGTAAAAATCGACCATCACAAATATGCTAGGTATAGAAACAATTTTATTCATCGAGCGTTAAATTTAAAATTGCAATTATTTTAGGAACGTATATATTTTTAACCTTTGCCTAATTTGCGACGCTTCATTTCGATCAGTTCAATATGAGGCAGTTGTCAAAAAGCTGGCTGAGTCATTTGTAAGTAATACATTTTATATTAAAAAATTTGTGACAACTCTATTTTGTTTTTTAGTTAATGATGGAAGATGAATCTGGTTTTTTGTCTAAAGAAGAAAACAAACCGCGAATACAAAATATGCTGAGCAAAATTCTTAAAGATTTGAACGAAAAGCAAGTCTCTACTATTTTGGAAGGGGAAAATACCATATATCTGAAGATTGTTAAATTACAGGAAGATCCACCAGCAGGTAAACATTTCTTTAACAAAAAATTCAGCTTAATATATGTATCCCTAAAAATCCTTCAAACTTTAAATCAAACAGTTTTTGACTACCAAGTACCCATCATACGACCTGAGTACCAAAATATGGAAAATATTGAGCAGTGGGATTTAACAACTCAGCAAGTGCTACCCTATATAAATGGAATGAATCATATTGCAAGAATTGCTTCAGAGGTCAGTAAACCACATCTTGTCAATTTAACATTTCTAAGATGGTTCAAATATCAATTTATAGGCTGATGTAGAAATACATGGAGTTAAAGCGTGTGTTCAAAATCTGGTGTATTACAAGATTTTGTATTTGCTACCACTTTTTAAGTACAGCAATGTGTACATGTGTACAAGGAATCTGCAGAATCTAACAAAGGATCAAAATATGGGCGAAAGTTGCAAGTGAGTCTGATTAAAATACTCATTATGATTTGAAATATCTGAATCGCTTAAATTTCCTTAATTGCATTTTTAATTAGATCAAAATGCAGAATTATCATCTTTTCGCGATAATTTTGGCGAAATTTATTTCAATTAGATGAGCTTTTTTAGACTGTGAAAGATTTTGATACTCGTGTAAATTATGCTCACTTTACAATTTTTAACGTTTTTTGCGGTTTTTAAATGGAAAAAATAAACCAAATGTTCTCAATTCGTCCGTCCGCCTGTTCACAAAATATCACTCAAACAGAACAAAAATTTCGTGTTTTGGAATATAAAGTCATTATCTGATCAGTATCATCTCTACAGAATCAGGAACTAATCGAGTTAAAGTTTTTGCATAAATGTTTTATATAAGGAGCAGCTTGTAAGCAAATATAGATGTATCGATATTTTCAGAATGTTGGAAATTTCATAGAACTTTCTGAATTTTTCCATAAAAATTCATACTGGATTTCAAAAAAACGCATTTTGTAGTTGCCAGGTGGCTATTCATTTCTAATTTGTTATGATTGATCTTACTTGTATTTAGGTTTACATTAAATTTTTGCAATCTTTGTGTATAATTTTTTGTAGCAGTTTGCATCAATTTAATGACCACCAATGTGTGCATCAATTAAATGGCCACCAATATTTCAATGCTTTCTATTATGATTTTGTAATTTGTAATGATGCAATTTTGAAGCAAAACTATCAATCTTACGATATATAACTTTATATCATAATATTATGTTGATTTGTCAGTAAAATTTTTTGATAGTGTAAAATATCACCCGAAAACCAAAAAAATTTGAATATTTTTTACCGCAATTTTTTTCGCTCGTGCTAGAGTTCATGACAGAGAGCAATTTTTTTTTGAAAAAAACTGTTGATTGTTCCACTAAAAATTATTTCACAAAAAAATACTTGTAGTATTCCGAAAATTCTGAAATTTTGTATCCTAGCCTAAAAGTGTCCCATAGTTAAAAAAATTACATCACCGGAATCGGATATCAGCTGATTTCCGGTTTGGTAAGGGTCCGATCTCTTCAAAAATTTATACAATTATTGTTTATTAAGTTCTCTTTTTGAAAAAAATTTTAAAATTCAAAAATTCAAGATGGCTGACAAATTAACGGTCAAAATATTTTTTAACCTAAAATTTTTCAAGTTTTTTATTTTTTCAATTAAAATTTTAAAATATTTTTAAATAGCCTGAAGTGTCAGCTTTCCAGGAAAAAAAAGTTTTTTGAAAAATATTATGTTTAACGGGAGATATCAGCTGGGAAGCTAGGTTAGACTAAAATTGACGCCCAAGATGGAGGAACCAGTCGATTATCTTGAAAACTTGTAAAATACATCCTGTAATACACATATTTAAGAAAAATTAAAAAAAGTTGACCAAATAAAATTCCTTCATCTTGGGCGTCAATTTTGGTCTTACCTAGCTTCCCAGCTGATATCTCCCGTTAAACATAATATTTTTCAAAAAACTTTTTTTTCCTGAAAAGCTGACACTTGAGGCTATTTGAAAATATTTAAAAATTTTAATTGAAAAAATTCAAAACTTGAAAAATTTTAGGTTAAAAAATATTTTGACCGTTAATTTGTCGGCCATCTTGAATTTTTGAATTTTAAAATTTTTTTCAAAAAGAGAGCTTAATAAACAATAATTGTATAAATTTTTGAAGAGATCGAGAAACGGGATGATTTTGTATAGCAATTTTAGTTAAACCCTTACCAAACCGGAAATCAGCTGAAATCCGGTTCCGGTGACGTCATTTTCTTAACATTGGGACACTTAACATTGGGATAATTTTCATTCAGGATGTCGATTATCAAAACAAAATTGTTCATATGAAATATCAAAATAAAATATCCCGCCAAAAATTTGAAAATGTTAACAAGAAGAGTGCAGAATACGATGTTAGAGTTAAAATGTGAGTAACTTTGCCTGGCCAATAAATTGGTGCAATGTAGTTGTGTTGGTGATCCAGACTTCATGTTGCAAAAATTCATAAAGCGGACTAACCGATAGTTTTTTCCAAGATTTTATGCCAGATTTCGATTTTCTGATGGTTGTTTAGTGTAACAAGATGATTTACTTGATAGTTTTCATTTTTAGAAGATATTTAAATTAAACCCAAACTTTTTTTTCCATTTGGTGGTCAATCAATTGATGCAAACTGCTAGTATAATTACGGTGTTAACCATAAAAATCGTTAAAATTATAAGCGTAGAATAATTTTGCAAATGATTATTCTTCAAAAAATATTTAAGCAGTATTGAGTACTTACTTCCATTATTCAACGTTGTTTCATATTACAGACTATAACTTTTTATTAGGCTTTCATCTAGATAATTAATTCAAAAATATTCTAATTCCAGGTGCTTTGTAAAGCTGAAACAAGACGGTGTGGTTCCTACGTTGTCTAAAATACTACAATTGTATTGTCACATGACTCATGGAGTAACTTTGCGTGCACTTTGCCAACGGCTTAGTCCAAGAGAACATAATATTGACGAGCGAAAATTGGTCACCTTTGGGCTGCAACAAAATTTAATCAGATGCATCAACAAATATCCCATTTTCACCGGATCTTTTCCTATTGGTAGACAGAAACTGTATACTGGGTTAAACAGTTTGGACGAAATTTGCTGCAAGACTGGATTTTCACCGTCAAAAATTGAGCAAGATCTTGAACTGGATACCAACGTTACGGTGATCCTTAAGTGAAATTGGAAACAGGAGTTTTGGGTTGTAAACATATTTCAATAAATAAACATTTGGTTTAAAAACGGAAGCTTTCGTATTTTTTTTTAATTTTCTGAGGGTTTAAATCAAGTGGCATCACAAATGTTATATACATTATGAAGGTGAATTCTGATACATTCTGATACTGAAATCTGAAGATTCAAATCCTATTTATATGAATTATTAATGAGTAAGTTAACTTGCTCGTGTAAGCAGCTATTCAAATACAAAATATTTTGAAAACTACAATGGAATGTAAACAGAACTAAAGTGAATAAAAAATAATATAATTAAATGGCCAGCCTATAAACACATATTTTCGACATAAACTGGAATAAAGTTGAAATTTTTTTATTCAGCCAAATTATTCAATTTCATTTTTTATTAATTTCAAAAAGCTGGGTCATTTTCGTTTTACAGGTTTATGTTTGCATTTAATTTGAAGTTGTAAATCAAAGTCGTGTCAATAAGTACATCTTTAAAGTGTGTTGATTTAAAAAATCCTTTATTTTATACTCGGTATTCTTGATACGATGGTAACGCATAAATAGTAATCTCTGATAGCTCGAAACATATTGGCTTGTTGCTCTAAAGTTAGAAATATAATATAATATAATTTTTATACTACCACTTCACAGGAGTTGAGTCTGAAACCAGCTTAAACAAGAGAAGTGGGTTCTGAATGTTAATGTTGAAAATATTTAATAAACGGACGAAAGTTAATACATAAGAGTTTTTTTTTGATATTTATGATGTAAAAAAAAAATAGATTCCGTAAATTTCACGGGTGATCATCTAGTTTCTGAAATGTTTTATGAAACCATCGTTGACGTGTCTCAAGTAAACATTTTGTTTGCGTTGAATAAATGTATAAGTTTTCCCTTTTCTTATTTGGACAATCTGATTCATTAAAAAATGTTTTTTGAACACAATACAAAAGTTGTTTGTACGGTACCAGAATAAATATACAAATTGAGTTTGACATGAATTTCTGGTTTCATTATACAAATTCGACTAATTTAAAGCGGAAGTATGGTTTTAATAAATATTTTATTTTGTGCTAGTACAAAAAGTCATTATTTTTCAATCTTCAAAACCTAAATCTAATTCAATAATATGCTAATTTTTAATTATCAATATTTTATTGTTTAGAACTCTTTTGAACTTATGTTCTTGATAAAAATTGTTTATATATGCTTCTTACATATTTTCGTTATCTACGAATGATATAAAAATAAATTCAGGTGTATTGATTAATATTGATTAAGATAGTTTAAATAATATTCTTTTGAAATTAACCTAACTTTACTGTATTATTTCACATTAAATTTTCAAATAGTTTAGAAATTTTATTCTTTATGACTTAAACTTCTCAATATTTTGGTTAAAAAGTAAAAACTGTTTTTGCCGCAATAATAAAATGCGGTAATAAGATTGGTTTGTGCTTTATGATTTCTATTGGTAAGTTTCTCATACTTAATTAGATTCGCTGCTATGAAAATTATTATTATTACGTTTATTAAATATCTGCACCATTTCAATTTTGGACACGTCTGGCTTTTATATGAATAATTTTAATTGAAAAGTGTAAGTAAGATAAATCAACGGAAGCATAGTTACTTTACAGAACGAGCACAATTATAGTAAATGAACATTAGACGACACTTTCTTTGAGAAATATTTGGCAACTAATTGTGTCAGAATGAAGTAAATACAACCACAAACCTGCTAATACACGACCTATATAGTTTTTGGAAAATTTTCCATAATTTTTTTTATTGTGTTGTATTGAGTTTTAACAGTTAGCTTGAATTGCCCGAGAATTTTTATGAATTTTTTGAAAAATAAAATGTTTTATTTCTTAAATTCATTAATAAAGTGTAGAGAAGCTATTTCGAAGTATATCATGTTATCTGTATGGTTGAAAAAAAAAACAACGAGTAACGTTGTTTATTATAACTATTTCATATATTGGAGCAACTGTAAAAAACCAAACAACTTAAATGGTTCAAGTTTAAAAATCATCAACAAATCATAAAAGAATTAAGTTATTTTATTTTTAAATTTCGTTGTTGTTAAGTGGATATATCACATTTAAATAGTTCATTTAAACTTTTGGAAACACAAAACGATTCGTGTAATTCAGTTCCATTACGAACGCAAATGCGCGAAAAAATGGTTTTTTAGAGCAGAAACATATTTTATTTCGATCGATTTATATTCTCTTTATAATTCGACACATATCAGTTATCAGTGCAATATTGAGTCAACAATATTTGCTAGTTTAACAATTTAATTGCACATCTTGAGCTCTTGATTATATTTTTAATTTTGACATGATTGCTGAGCACGACTTTAAGGCAAATTAATAAAATGCTTCAATAATTAAAATTATAATTTTTTTGTGGATAAAAATTTTTGGGCGAAAACATTCAAATCATACATTCATACATACATACGTGCTTTAACGATCAAATAAACACTCCAACAAACTATCTAAAACTTTCAATTATCTAAATACCGTGTATATAAACCGTCTAGTAGAAAAACACAATTTGTTAAGTCAATGACAAACTTCCAATTTTGTGGAAACTTTAGTGAATCATTATCCTATTTTCACTTATCTCATTCTTGTCCTATCACTTTCACAATACCCATGTATCTTTCACTCATCCGCGATTGCTGACGATGGTGGTTTTTTGGTAGTAAAGATTCGTCAACGCAAATAAAAATCACAAATTCTTCAAAGTTCGAAGACATACATAAACTAAGAGCTCCTATACATTTTAAAGGTGAAAGTTTTTCGAATAAAATGTCTTATTAAAAATTCTTTTTAAAATGAATAAAATATTTGTAACGGGAATTACCTGCTTTATAAATTTTTGTGTGTGTTCATTTCGAGCTACTTGTGGAATGTATAGCATATTTGTTTATAAATATTCGACAATAATGCTTAATCTAAATAGTTGAACTCTAAAATATAAAAACTGGTAATCAAAACAGTTTGTTATTATTTAAAAATATGAGTATAATGATATTTTTATATTTAATGCACTTTTGAAAGCCGCATAACTATGTCACTGATTCGGGGTTGTCAAAAAGGTAATACGCTAAAATACTTACACTAGTTGTTTATTTTCTCACAAAAATAAGCAGACTATTAAAAATGGTGGTTTCCGACTTATGATTTTTCCAAAATCAAATCAAATTAACTTGTTGTTATTGTTTAGAGTTTTTGTTGATATTAAAATTATAAACAATATACCAAAATTAATTGTGTTACTAAGTGACATCCAAATTTTTTCTAATATGTGTAACCTGTAACCTCTTACCTTCGTACGAATGTGTATTATGAATTATGAATATTGTATCCAGAATATTTGTACTGAAGATTCATAATGGAAAACAATAAGTATAAGAATTGTTTTTCGACTAAATCATTCAATATTATTGTTTTTGAATTGCTAACATGTAAATATTTTCTAATTTTGGTTAAATTAATTTTAAAATATAATTTTCAAAGAAATAGCTGATTTCGATAAAAAAGTACGATTTCCTGCCTATTTTAGTCATTGATTAAAACCGCATCAGGCTTCAAAAATAATTTATCACAAGAAAACATTAAAATCTTTGATTTACGTGATTTTTTCAAACGCTTTCGATTTCACAGAAGCAAACCCTACTTGCTGGACGTGACATGTTAAATGAGTGACCCCTTCACAAGACAACAATATTATTCATCGGTATTTGCACTTGCACGTCAAACACTTTCTTTTCTGGTTTGAACAAAACTTTTCCCTTTGCTGGGTTTTTGCAAACCAATTACATGCAGTTACAGGTTGAAATGGTATTAAACGTGGAATTGAAGTACACAATTAATTCACACAACAAAATACTTGCAAATTAATTTTAAAAAACATTTAATTTATTCGAATTTTACTATCTTACCCAATTACCTGGATTCAAAATCACAATGCAATGTTGACACTTTGAACTATGCTCATGTGTAGCGGAAAATTTGTTGCAGAATTGTATTTTATATTTAGATAATTTCATCCAGCTGAAGAAAGTGTAGACAAAATTTTATTTTTCTTGAATTTCTTCAACGTATAGAAAGCGAACATTTTCCCAAATCAAGTACACATTTATTTTATGATCTGCATTGTCTTCTTTGCTACAAAGAATAAGTTTGAATTAAAACAAAAACAAAGTTATAAAAGCGAAATCTCTGATCATGTGAGAAAAGCCGAAGGCTCAAAACATTTATAAATTTTATCATTTTTATGGTGGTGCACCATAGGAAGCTTTGAATTTGAAACGGATATGATGTAAATTACCTGTTTATTGGGTTTCCTTAAATTGATTATTGAAATTATCTGTGGATTCGATTAGGGAGTAGGTTTTAAAATTAAATATTAATAATAGATAGGTTATAAATTTAAGAGCTTTTCTTAAAAATACAACGTTAATAAAGTTATATTGTTGAGTGTTCGCCAAGTAACTTATTTGCGCATACCTAAAAACAAAATTCCGAAAATAAAATATCATCAATTTGTTGGATGACATCAGAAAGGATTGCTTTTCACAATCTCAAATTGATGTGTTCGTTGAAGAACTTACACCAAGTTAACACTTTAATACCATTGACGAAAGAAAAGTAGGGGAACTGAATAAAGTATGTTATAAACTTTTCTTAAAGAAAGACAGAGATAAAGAAAGAAGCAATGCACCGTTCATTTGAGAAATTTAGCGAAGTGTGTTAAAGAAAAATTAAAAATATTTTTGAAAAATTTGATTCAGTTCTTCAATTTACTTTGTAAGATTAAGACGTGTTTTCACGTTTGAAAATCGGATTTTTTCGAACAATAAAATTTCACCGTTTCGATTTGAGTTTTTCTTTAAATTTTATCTATTTCTTCAATTAAAGTTTGGGATTTAAGGCGTTTTAGTATAGTATTTATGAAGTGAGCTATGGAAAAAATTATTTAAAAAAATAGTGAGATGTGATGCAAATATCTAATTTTCAAGCAATAAACTAGTGAACCAAAATTGTAAGAGCATAAAAGAATCTTATGCTAATTTGAAAATAAAAAGTTATAAAAATTGATTGAAAATGATAAAACGAAAAGTGCTTATCAATTACCTAACAATTTATGGATTAATTTACTTGATCAACGCAACAAATGGTAAGCAATCATTTTATTTTTCATAACGTTTTTCTTATTTCTCTCATTTTTTATATTTCTTGTATGAAATGTATGAAAACCTAGGAACGGTTTAATTAGAAGAACATAATTTTGTAATTAACCAAACGAAACCCACAAATGTTAGAATGTTGTATGCTTTTTGGTAGCTCATACCTTAAAGAAACTTCCAGGAACAGGTGTTTTAACAAGTATTTCTGCTGTTCCGGTCAAATATCTCAATTAATGAGGCTTTCTTGAAATGGGGTTGAATGTAGGCCAGTCACTTTCTGGTTACTACTTGAAGATATTCGTTCATACAGTTTCAAAAACGAGTTTGTAATAACAATTCCCTGATTTGCATAATCAATTATTATTTGAAAATAATTTTTGGGCAATAATTATCTCACAGACTATTTTTTTTTGTTACAATAAATATTTTGGTTGCACACAATTTTAATTTCAAACACAAAATATTTCTGGTTCAATTAAACAGTTTAATTTGAATTTTATGAATTATCTAATCGATAAAAAGCGGTAACTAGAAACCGCTATAAAGCGAGTTAGTTGTTCAACGATTGTCAAGTCTCTCTAGAAAGTATTCTGAATTAATTTGCATAAATTGATATTTTTTCAAATAGTTTTCGAGAAATTCAAACTTTTTGTGCCAACAAAAAATTAAATGAAGTCCTAACCTGATTCAAAATTTCGTAACAGCTCAAGATTATGAACAAGAGAAATATCATCAATTTATGTGTTAAGTTCATATTGTAACTATAGAATATAGATTAACTGTTTGTTGAAGTATTTTTGTTTGAATTTGTGTTGAAGTTTGAAACGGGCCTTTTCAATGATTTCATCCAACAAGTAAACATGATAAATGATTTCATTCCTTCATGAAGTAATTTCAGTGATATCAAAGTTTATTAAATAGCTCGTTCACCATAAACAGCGCTTAAGTAGCGTCAAATATTTGAAAGAATTGCCCAGTTTGACTTTTAAACCTGAAGTAATTTTGTCATAAGCAACATTGTAATGTTTTTCCAATTTTTTTGTGAATATCAAAAATAAAAAACCTCTTACATATTTCATCAGAATATTATTTTAAAATTGGTTTTCAAGATTATCTTTATTTTGAGGATGGGCCCAATCATACAAGATTTGTGTGTATGCATCAATTAATTATTATATATTAACGTACAAAATTTTAGAGTTGAATTAAAAATCCGAATATTGACTAAACTGTTCAATGGAAGAAATGATTTTTTCATTAAAATTTTCTTTTGATTTCAAAAATAATAGCAGTGAGATAAGCGTGTTCTGAGAGTAACGTTTTCAGCAAAGTTACACTAGAAATTGTGTCGATTTGAAATTAATACCAGTTATTTATTTACTATACGTCTATATGTAGAGATCCATATAATTCTTTGAGTTATTGAAAAACTAATATTACAGTTATACTCTATGGTTATAGATACCTATATAATGTACGAGAATTAAACATATTGTAAAGATGTATTCATTGGATTACTTTTATACCGAAGCATGTATTATATCAATCCTCTAAACACAATCATAGACTGGTAACAGAACAATGATATGTATTTTATATATATAACATACAGAAATAGGTTACATGATAAAATTCCTTACATTATAATTTATCATTTTTATTGACAGATTTAATATTTAAAATTTTATCAGTATTTCTAATTACTTTCATTATAAATTAGTTACCTAAATTATGTAATTTCGATTCGAGAAAGTATGCTTGGTACATCTTCTCTTCATTTGAGTCCAAATTTTTTTATTGTTAAATTGTAATGCAAACTCAAGTGTTAATTATTGTGATAGCTAAATACATTATAAGATTATTAAAAGTGCTTTATTTCCGTATTGATACAAAACATTGAACAAGAACAATTGAAACAAAGACAATGCATATAGCATATTGCCAGCGAAAAATCAAGAGTGAAAAGAACTCAGTCGGAAAAGAATTTGGTTTTTAAATGCTTTGCAGAATAATTTCCCAAAATTTCTTAATTTTGTTATGTTTTCCGACATAATTGTTGAGTCACTTAATGCTGAACGGTCAAACAAAAGATAAGATTTTACACACATTTAACCTGTAAGTTCCCAGCTTATTCCTATACAAATTGGGTTAGTAAGTTGAAACAATTCAATCGCAAAGATATTTAGTTTCAAAGTGCTATTCTTTTCAAAAAACCACAAGAAATGGCAATATAAATAGACAAAAATAATGATTATAGTAAAGTGAACAAACAATAACAAGAATTTATGAATGTACATCAATTATATCCGTTGAAAAATAATCATAAAGCAGACATCAATCGGAAGGTGCTAAAAAGAATTTCAAAAATAAATTGTTTGCATGTCATCAGTGGAACAAATAACCACGTTTTCAAATTTCATTCATCCATTGTGAGATAAATGGTGAGCAATTATAAAATTTTCGGATGGGTTTTGATTTTTTTTTTCCTATTCAAATTGAGACCAAATCAAACCACGTAGGAAAGAAAATTTTCAATGCAGTCCAATATAACACATGTTTCTTTTAAATTATGACGAGTGTTCTAATTTAATGGTCATGTTGTAGGATTTTTCAACAATTTCACAAGATTTCCACACAATTAAAAATATGATATATATGATAGGAATATAGTAGTGATATTTTTTCGTTGATTATTATTTAAAAATATTATTATTGAAAAATATATTTTGTATGGTCAGTGACCTATTTGTACTCTTTTTGAATGAGAGAGGGGATCCCAAGATTTGTGACGTTCAAAAGATTTTTTGATTAACAAAAATATACATTCAATTCATTCTCTTTGGTAAAAATTATGTAAACTTCTTTAGTGGGGTTTTAGATTAAAGATTTCCGTTTTTATTGGATGTACTTTATTAACAGCCCCTTAATTACCAAACTGAATCATCTGAATCTACAATTTTTTCAAACATTTTCTATGGATAATTTAATAATGTTTGTTAATTAATTTAAGCGCACATTCTTTTTAAGCTTTAGTCGAAATGATATATTAATTGTAATTTAATTTCAAATGGACGCAACTTCAAAACTTCAATTGAAGTATGAAATAATAAAGGACCATTAAAGTAATTCAATCTCCATCTCTTATATAGAAACTTTTTCGTAAAAATAAATTTGCGGAATTTGGGAAATATCTTTTGAAATAACAAATTGCCAATTTGAAAATGGATTAGAATCTTCAATAGAAAAGCAACTTCCCAGAACATTCTAACTATTTTTCAACCAAAATATAATATTTTTCTGTATTAACTTTTCACATCTTCCCATCGAAATTCAATTGAAAATATTCCGGAATCAGATATGGATTTATTTGAAATCGATTAATGCTTCTCCAGCCAATTATTTGAGAGGCGATTAAGATTTTTTGAAATTTTGAATTTCAAATCTAATACATAATTAGCAATTTAACAGAACTGAGCATGAAATTACAGTCAGAATGCTCAAACTCTTAATGCAAATAATCATAATGAATGAACTGAAACCTGCAGAAAATAAAGGCCTTTATAACAGAAATTTGGTTGAAGTAACAAAACAACAATAATAATTTATCAAAATGAAAATCCATAAAAACCTAACAGTTTACACATCAAAGATGAAAATATGTTTTGATTACAAGTTTATTAAATCTTGAATATAACAGTAATTGCTCTTTAATTTGAAGCAGTTCAATGATTTATTACCATTGCAGATATAATTATCCAAATATTTCTGGGTTAAGCCCTGCATTATTTGAAAATTTAATATCTCAGAGTGTATTTCCTTTTGTATATTAAGTAGATAACCCATGTACCGGTTTAATTCATAGTTTATTAAGTTGTAAATCAAATCAATAGAATCAGCTTGGTGAACTTTTTCTTTCTTCAAGATATCTCATAGATTGATAAATTAAATTTTAATAAGTGCTTAAAGCATAACTCCTTTATTTTCAAACATTGAAGTTTCAATAATGAATCGAATATTGTGGTTTGTTGAATATGACATCTTGACATGTCTATGCATTAACAACCTGGAACTATTCGGAAGATCCAATATCAGACACGATGTGCATTTTCAATGGACCATAAGGTCTAATAAACACCTTTAAAAAACATACTACATATTCTTACAGTTATATTTCATTCTATGTTTCAAAGTGTGTAAGCAAGTAAAACGGTTTTTAAAAATTAAACATTTTTCAAATATCGCTTGAGTTGCTTCGGATCAATTGTTGCCAAATAAAAGAGTTCAAGTGGTGGGTAAAACTGAATTTTCAATGAAAGCCTGCAATTATTATGTTTTAATTTTAACTTTTTGAGTTTTTAGCAATTCACCTTTCTTATAGAACAAGTTAATAATAGAATATTTTAATGAATAAATCAGAAAATCTCAGGAAGAATCATTATAATTATGAAGCATCTGTCTGGTGTATATCACATAAATTTTTGAATCCTATATTTAATTTTTTGGAAATTTACGTAACAGGCTTTTTTTTGGAGTAATAAATTATGTAGCTTTTTTAAAACTAGCAAATATCTAGTGTTGAAAGCGTTTAAATCGTCTCATTAAAATAAAAATTGAACAACAGTTAACAATAATAATAATTTAACACAGTAAATATCAAATTAAAAAGAAGATACAAAAATATCGATTAAATATTACGAACTCAAAGGATCTTCAACATATCTGGGTGGCTATATTTATAGATTTATTTTTACTTCTCCGCAAAAACGGAGAAGTATTGTTTTCGTCCCAGCATTTTCAGGGTTTTTAAACCTTATCTGATTTTTCCTGACTTCCCTGTAAACAAATCTCAAAAATATCCAGTATTTTTTTTGTCCGTATTGAGTTGAAGAAAATTCCTGTGAAAACAAATCCGGAAATTTTTGACCCCCTGACCCGTGCCATGCGAAAAACTAAGGGCCGGATGTCCGGTGGAATTTCCGGTGTATTACTGTAAACGCTCGATCTGACCTCCCACCGAACCGATTCCGGATTTTTTGATGCCAATCGACTTGATATCTCTTCCCATCGTGCACCTGATATTTTTGATGATGGTGACTTTACCGGTTAGGTCACCAGAACCAATCCCGTGACCCAAAGTCGGGGTTTTCATACAATAAAAAACTTTTTTTTTTTAAACTAGAGATACAGCTGTGGTTTTTTCAGAAAAAATGTTAGAGATGATGAGCTGAGTCAAAAAATGTATAGATGTTTGGTCCACTACCTGCTCGAAGTCATCTGGGGGTCATCTGGTGGTACCAGACAACTTTTTTTTGAAAAAGTCTTAAATTCTCAAAATTCGTTCAGAAAATTATAAAAATCGAGTTTTTGGAGGATCAGCCTCGTGCTGCTTACTCTCAACACAAGAACTCGAGAACGACTAGCGATAGCACTTCGGTCTCTTTAGAAAAAATGTTTGGGATGATAAGTTCTGTCAAGAATTGCATCGATGTTTATTCCGATTTTTAGAACGACTAGAGATAGCACTTCGAAACAATTTTTAATGAAAAGACCATTCCATACTAGCGGAGAAGTCCTGCTCAGCTCACAAGCTGCACAACTAGTTTTTTTTGTAAACGGATTTAAGTAATTTACATCGGATTATGTGTTAACGTTTTTTTTTTGTGGAAAATATACGCTTATGTTTTCATTCTGTACGTATGTAAATAAAGCTCCAATCATTGATTTGCATTAATACCGAAAACTTAAGCTGCTGAAGAAATATTAACAGTAAATGTTCGGTAGCAATTAAATTCTAATTTCAACAGGAATTCTTTTAATGTATCTATTCTTTATGAGTTCTAATGATTAACTATTTTTGTATACTAATTTAGCAAAATAACTCAAATCATTGAAAAAAGATTGGCATCAATAACACCTCAACAGTTTATAAAGTATTTTTGGGATCGTTCATCTTTTATGAATGTGTTGCAAGAACCAAGCCAAATATTGTTCACAAGCCCGTCAAGTGAATTAGGCTGTGGGCTTACAATAATTGAGTTCCTTCTTTTGGTATAAAATTTTGTAATTTCAACTCTGACATGATGTGTCACAAAAAAATTTTGTCTAGTTTTTACACTTTCCTTTTTTAATCCTTAACTATTTTTTCATATGACGCATATTCTTCATAAGATTACCTTATGTATAACAGGTTGTTCCGTAATGTTTTGAATGTGATTAACCTAGTTGAAGTAAACTGGATTCAAAGATACTTTAAGATTTACCATTATTTTATTAATGAATGAGTGCAAATAATTGATATTTAAATTGGACATTTTTAACTCATTAAAAAAATTCAATTCTCAAAATATGACTCATAATTGAACAAAGAATCAATATACTTAAAATATTTAATGAAACAAAATTCTGCAACTATTCATTGGTACTATAATATTTACTAATAATTATTTGCTAATAACTGAAAAACTTGGCGGTTCGATGAATATTTGAACAAACTCAGTAAAAGCTTTATGAATCTCAAAGTATTCTGATTAGTTTTTTTCAATCAATCAGTAGTTAATTAGTTACTTCTGGATTAAAATATTATTTTAATGTTGTTTTTTTTTGTCAAAACGATTCAGTTTTAACCATGAAGTTTTAACTCACTCAATCTGAATTCATAATGAGAATGATGGTTACTTATTAGTTTATTGCTCTGTCTAAAGTCACCGACAATTTTTAAACTGTAAGTGTTAGATTACGCGATATCGATGCAATTTAAAAACTATAGGCGTCTATATGGTTCGATGAACCACATCATTTATCAATCATGTATTTTAATTAAAATGTTTGTTTTATTAGTTATTATACATTGATTGAATTTAAAGTTTTAATAAGTTTAACGTTATAGACTAATTGATATTGAACGTTTTGCTTTAATTAATCTCCGCATGATGCCTAATATCAATTTTAATTATTTATTTCTCTTTTCAGCTCAATCATGTAATTTTCCAGGATCACCTGCACATAGTTCAGTCACATTTTCAGATGAAGCGTTAAGCAATGGAGCAATTGCTTCATATTCTTGTGAACGTGGGTTTGAGCTTCTGGGACCAGCTCGGAGAGTCTGCGATAAAGGCAATTGGATTCCAGAAGGAATACCATTTTGTGGTGAGTTACACTTAGTTTGATACATTCATTCATCAATCAATCATAGTGAATTTCTAGTTATGTTTACGTAAACATTTGTGATCCATGAATTGCCGATTTCGAATTTCTAATAATAATTTTTTATGAATTGATTTTGAATTACGTGTCATTGTACAAAGCAACGGAAAAAGCTTTTGAAAGAAATCGAAATTAACAAAATCATCCATCAATAAATTTAACAAATAATACCTACAGAAATATCTAACAATTATATTTTCAACCAAATCTTGCTTCTCGAATTTTTTCATTTTACAATGAACAATTAAATGATTTGAAGTAGCACACAGCATAAATCACAGTGTAAGATTTCTTACCTGTTGTGATTAATGAAACTTTTTCTTTCCATTTTATCATAAGCTGTTGAAAAAATATTCAAAACATAAAAATGTAAATTGAACAATAAAAAACTTTTTAATCGCGATGAGAACCAAAAGAAGAATAAAAAGGAAATTTTATGCAAAAACTTGAATAATCGTGACTTATTTGAAAATAGAAAGTAATTCTGGAGGAATTTATGATAAAGTTAATGTTAATGCACATGTAATGTCTCCAAGTCTCATTAATGAATTTTTCAGCAATTGCTCTTGTATTTAAACAGCTATTGAAATCAAATTAGTCTTTGAAAAATACAAAAAGTTTGAATTCAATTAAGAAAAAACGGATTATAAAGTGTGTCTTACGTGGACTGGCTGAACAAAAAATAAACCTCTTTTTCGAATTATCTTTAAAATATTGCAAGTAAAAATGAGACTATATCGAAATGTTATCTGAAAAGGGGGATCAACTTTTATTCAGCCAGTCGGTGTTAGAAATAATAACTTAATTAAACAACTGTTTAAAGATAATTTTTTCATTTATATAAAAGCAATTATGATAATTTGTCCAAAAATTTTTGAACTAATTGTTTGTTGAAATTAATAAATTAATAATTAATATATATATGTATCACGCAAAAATTCAAATACAGTACATAGATAACTTCTCTGTGCGCTTGCAAAGTATAATGTTGTTCTATGTTACAAAAACTTGACACAATTTGAACATGTATGTTAATATGCTTTTAACATTTCTTTCATAACTGTATAAACGTGTATTGGTATTCTAAATAAAGTCTTATTGAAAGAAATATGCTTCTACAGTATTTAAATCTAACCTTGACCTTTATTAAAATATACTCTCTTCTTAGTATTCGTTATTATATAATTTTGGTTCGTTTTCATAAGATATATACGTCATTAGCTCATTACATCTTTCACCCTGATCTCTCGTAAATATTAATTTTCTGCTTTGAACATTTCGTCGATTGTATAGATAGTGTGAGACATAAATATATAAATAAAATATAAAAATATAATATAAATATAATATAAAATAAGATAATGATAAAAATCAATTATTTTGTGTTTAGTAAAAGATTCACAAACCAACAATAACACAAACATATAATTTAAAAACATATTAAATTATTTGATGCTACCAAAGATTTTTACTGAGCTTTAAAGTTTTTCTAATTTATTTATTATAGTAGCTCATAATCATAATATATTCAACGCACATACTGAAAACATATTTATTGGCTCATTTCATTCACGGTGTTTCGTATATAAGAAGTTTAACCTGTCATAAAATAACGGTTAAAATATTTAATTTACAAAAGAATGTGCGCTTACAAGTCATTTCAGTTTTATATAGTGAAATTTTTGAGAACAATAATCTACCAATTTGGAAAAAATAAAAGGTTTTAGCAAATTCCTCCGCTAAAAATATAACACGGTAGAGATATGTTTACCATAATATTGATGATTAATGGTTAAAATTCGTAAAATATAAATTAATTGAGTTTTTTTGATAGTTCTGTACAATAAATTAATGAGAGAATTGTTCGAAATGATTCAATATTGATAAAAATCCGATGTCTACTTTTATTAATTTAGTGTGTCGTTTTAGTAAAAAATAAGATAATCTACAGATTTTTATGAAATAATAAATGAGCACAAATTATTGTTACATTTTATAAATATAATGCAATAAAATTGTTAAAAACTTAACATTTTTTAGAGTGAACAAATACATTCTGCAGCAAAAAAAAGTGAAAAATGGATGAATGTGTGTATAGGAGGAACCAAAGTTTGGTATAATCATTTATGATTTATGTGTGAACTACAAAATAAGATATGAATTTCTATTTGTTTAGATGCAAACACTAAACAATGGTTTAATAATAAAAGTAAAATTTTCTTCTTTGGGTCGACAGACAAAGTTGAATAGTTTCGATTTCTTTCATTGTTTTTGCTTTCTTTCCTACAGATCTTTGTTTGGATATAGAATCTTGATATTCTTCATTAATTAAATTGTTTGTGGGTCAAACAAAATTACAGTGCGATCGCTTTTGCTTCATAAATATTGTATAATGTTAGTACTCAAAAACGCTTTTCAATATTTACATCATTCAAGTGTAAAAGTTATTTAAACTGATAAATTAAATCTAACTCACTAACGAATTGTATTTTAAAAACTTTGTAAAACTCATGTAAAACTATGATATGCATGTCTTGATTATAGATTTGGTAATACAACTTATTAAAATTCCAATAAGGTTTGATATGAGCCATAAGTTTAATTCATGATATTTCGTAATTAAACACGCACCATCACTGAAATATAAACTTTAAAATAAATTCTTCACTGCAGATACTCACGAAAAGTGACGAAAAATACACTAACAATACTTTCACATTTTGTAAAGATATTAATTTATATTATTTTTATTATATTTTAATTTTCTTCCACTAAAAAAAGCTTATTGTCTGACATAGTGTGCTACTTTTTCTCATTTGCTTTTTCGTTTTGTTGGAGAATTGCCACAAAACAAAATTACATTGAAATTACCACCAAAAACAATTTTCCAAATTGTCATGAAAGAAAAAAGTTCTTTCTATAAAGCAGATAACTATATAATTTGTCATCAATTCAAATGCTGACTCAAGCCGAACAAAGACACGTATAGAACCGCGGCACGTTATCTGGAGTATGACAAATTCTGGAAATATTGCAAAGAAAATGACTTAAACGATTATTATAACATCGAAATAGAAAGTTTTGTGCAACACGAATTAGATCGTTGGTTATCAAAGCTCTATCCAAATGACAAAAATTAAGTGAAGTTGCTCAACCATTTTGCGTTGCTCCAGTTGAAAATGTTCTCAGTTTTGGTTATAGAGACAACTCAGGATATATTAAATTAATCATGATATTACTTTATCTCCTTGCGTTGCCCTTCAAAATTTATAGATAACTGATATTCCAATTGTTCAATAATATTTTTTTGTGTATCTATCGATACTAAATCATATATGTTTGTTGCTTATTAAATAGATCGCATATAATCCTAATTACATTAATAACATGTATAGTTAGTGCGTTTAGAAATGTTTAAGCGATTTTGGTAACATCCAATTAGCGAGCAACAATATTATACAACCATGTCGTTAAATTTTATAATTGTATTTGTTTAAATTTTGCATGAGCAATTAAGGCACTATGGCACTTTGGGACTTTTTGGCACAGTACTATTTAAAAGTGGCATTATACCAACTGAAAATGCTTTTGTAACACTCATATTTCTTTTACGAAATCTGATATAATTTAGATTATACTGAAAAAAAATTTCATCGATTATTTGGAAAATATTATCAAAGACTTGAATTTGTCACAAAAAATCATATTCGCGAACGTAATGAGTGAACACTAGCTGAAAATTATAATTTTATCAACAAAAAATACCAACATTTTATGCCGTTAGTGCAAAGTAGTGTGATATTTAGTATGCAATTGTTCCACATTTAACACCAATCGTATTCTTACTACTGCTCTTGATTATCGCGATAAATGATACCACAAACAACTCACTCAAAACATTAATAAGATTTAATGTTAACCAACAAAAAATAAAGATATCCTTGAACTCATAGGAGGTTTCCTTAATATAGGCTCTAGAATGCAAAAACAACAAATACAATGCAAGTACACAAATATGAACATATTAAAAATAATGACGAGATCAAAAACTTTTGCTTATTATGGATATCCACTTAAATAAATCATAATGTGGAACCAGGTTCTCATTAATTTGAAGTAGATTCGAATATTTAACATTTTTTGTAATATAAATCACTTAATTAAAACAATAAATATATACTCATAATTGAAAAATCCGTTTGGTCGAGTTTAGTCTTAATTAATAGTTTATAATCAAAAAACCCAATTCTCATTGTTGAAATGCGTTTAATTTACTTTTTATTGTTTAAAATTCACTAAGCAAACAAAAAGTTGAAGCATAGAGCAAAGAAATGTAGTGTTATTTTTCAATTTTATTTTAAGACAAGAAGACATAGTTTAATTTTCTATGCTCATTCTCAAATTTTTCTCTAATTTAAAATGTTAAATCTTGCTTTTTTTTTTAATTTTGCGGATTAAAAATAACTAAAGTTGAGGTAGCGTTGAGCGCTTTCTTCAAGTAATTGCTGTTGCATAACTGTATTTCTGGTCTAGATAATGTTTAGCATACATAATATAAAATGTTTTTAAATTGATGCAATACGCATATAAAACGAGTTGTTGTGTATCATTTAGCGTAAGCTAAGAAATAGCCTCGGAAAAATAATAATTAATGGTTGTCCACAAATTTTATGATTAAAAAATAATACAAAATCAAATTCAAGTGTTTTAATAAAAATTCGGTAAATTCACAGCATGTTTGAATAAATTTGAGAATAAGTTTAATAATAAAGCACGATTAAAAACCGTTCATTTAAATAATCTTGTCTGAAAATTAAATGTATAGAAATATTTACACAAAGTTTCAATAAGTACTTTTGCTAATGTTTACTTTATCTAATTGAATCCTAATAAATTTGCCAACTAAAAAAAGATCAATTATAATTTAAAAAAAGATGTAACATTATTCCAGCAATTCATTGGAAAAAGCTGAAAACAGTTTTGCGCAGCCTTTTTTAACAGTTTTTACATGATGTAAGATTGTAGTTGGCTTTGAAGTTTATTCGCGGTCGAGCCAAGACACTTACATGTTCTTACATTTCTACTCAATGAATAAGAAAATACTTGATTATGCTTTTGTAAACGCTGATCGCTAATGAACTTCATTTCTTTCATTAACTTTTTTCAAAGCATCTGGACCTTCATTAGAATTGAAATTTTATTTCATTGTATTTTTTCTCACTTTACAGTGTTAAACGTGGCTGCTGGAAAAGCACCAATGCAGATCTCAACAGATGGCAGCGGAATTCCACAGAAAGCGATTGATGGCTCTACATCAGCCTTTTTCTCTCCAGATACTTGCTCTCTGACAAAAGCGGAGCGAGTTCCTTGGTGGTATGTGAACCTTTTGGAGCCCTATATGGTTCAGCTGGTTCGGTTGGACTTTGGAAAATCTTGTTGTGGTGAGTAGATTGAAATTGGTTTTTTATCAGAAATTTTTACTTCGGCAACAAAAAGTTGTGAAGTCTTGGTTTCGTCCAAACTTTTTTTTTTTTTTTTTTTCTTATTTTTGCTTAAAACAAAAAAATTTTTGGTCTAGAGCCCGAAATTTTGGGTCCTTGTGAAATGTCAGTCCGTGGTTTTGACTCCTAAACTTCTGTATTCGTAATCTTAGAACCCATCCGACCGATATATCTAAAATTTTCAGAATAAGCTTTTTTCAACCACAAGCAGCGACGTCACGTCAGTTTTTGAAAATCCGACAGCGCCATCTAGTACCTGTAGTGCAAACTACCATTTTCTCATACAAAATTTTTTTTTTCCTGAAAATATTTTAAAACATCTGAATATGCAAAAACCTTGTATTTGTTCCAAAATGATCAATTCTTGAAGGTTTTTTGAAAATTTTGTTCCATGACCAAGTTGTCATGCTTACAAAAATTTCGGAAAAAAAACTTCTGTATCCCAAATATCAGACTGCATCGGACCGATTTATCTCAAATTTTCAGAATAAGCTTTTTTCAACCATAAGCAGCGACGTCACTTCAGTTTTTGAAAATCCGACAGCGCCATCTAGTACCTGTAGTGCAAAATACCATTTTCTCATACAAAATTTTTTTTTTCCTGAAAATATTTTAAAACATCTGAATATGCAAAAACCTTGTATTTGTCCCAAAATGATCAATTCTTGAAGGTTTTTTGAAAATTTTGTTCCATGACCAAGTTGTCATGCTTACAAAAATTTCGGAAAAAAAACTTCTGTATCCCAAATATCAGACTGCATCGGACCGATTTATCTCAAATTTTCAGAATAAGCTTTTTTCAACCATAAGCAGCGACGTCACTTCAGTTTTTGAAAATCCGACAGCGCCATCTAGTACATGTAGTGAAAACTATCATTTTCCCATACAAAATTTTTTTTTTCCTGAAAATATTTTAAAACATCTGAATATGCAAAAACCTTGTATTTGTCCCAAATCGAACAATTCTTGAAGGTTTTTTGAAAATTTTGTTCCATGACCAAGTTGTCATGCTTTAAAAAAACAAATTTGTGTTTTTGCAAAAATCTAAAAAGTTGTTGGAAAAAATATATACTTTTTTCTTAAATTTTATATGAAATTAAGTTTTACGTGTTTTTTGGTAAGAAATTACCAACTCAAGTCGATCAGAAAGTGGTAAGATTTGATACAACAGAATTATCAGCAATAATGCACAATATTCCCGCTCGGCGCTCTGATCGGATATTTATATTTTGGTTACATATTTTTGAATTTCCTAGAATTTTATTGCTTCATTCAAATGAATCATTCTAATGAAACATTGGTATAATGTTGCCGAAGTGCCTGCTAAAGCTTCAGCTTTTCCGATTTTTTTTTTTTAGTTTCGAAGATATGTAGGTATTGGCGAAAATTGAAGCTTTTCAACATTTCGAAATAACATACTATATGCTAAACGTGAACTTTCGAAATCCATGAAGAATTTTTTTTTGATTAAAACTTTCAAAGCTGTAAATATTAAAATATCATAAATGTCTTCACCTGTGTTTATGTTTTATCTCTAGCTTTCTGAAATTTTGATTTCGAAACGACTAATTTATATTATGTTACTCACATCTCTTAATTATGTTCAAATTGATTGGAGTGAAATAATGCGGTTTTCTTTTCTTCCGGTCATTGATGTCTTTTTCCGATCAATAAGATGAATGATATAATTTTCGTTTCAAGAGGGACCTCTCAGCAAAGTTTCATATGATTCGGATGCGATGCATGTGGCTTAATGCTAATGTACGAAATTAAATTGGGCCTTTCACTCTACACACATTCAATTTTTTTTCCTTCTGCAGCCCTGCAACTTTCTTTTGACCAATACATTTTTGAGTCGTTAAAAATCAAATGTTTTGTCCACCTTACATATAGCTACAAAAAAATTCAAGTGAAATTTTTTGCGGTATTGTACGGCACAAACAATATCATGACGAACCATTCTTAAAATCTGTTCTATGAAATAATATGAACTAACATAGTATGTACGTGTTTTTACTTTCACCTAATTGGTGCATTTTGAAAACTATGTTTAGGACTTTCCCTTTAAGTATTGCTAGTGAAGAAAAAAATTTCAATCAAAATATAATGGATTTTTGTCCAAAGGAAATGGGTGTTTGATGAAAATAATTTGATTATTTCTGTAACATATGTTTATTGTTTTTCACGAAATGTGTGTGAAACATTAAATCAATTCTTAAAATTCTGCTACTCTGGCTCAAACATTAATTTCAGCATTGAAAATTTTAATCGGTTAAAAAACTCTGGGCTTATATGAGACAATAACACATTTGAAAAGTGTGAAAATTTTGATTAAACTGTTTCCCTGTTCGTATATGTTAATCATAAAAATAAAACGATGCATGCAAATATTATGAAATAAAAATCGCACGATTAAATTTCACTAGGTATTCACTTTCAAAACTAATCAGATTTGGTGTATTTTCCAGGAAACAATAAGCCAGCCACCATTGTTGTACGTGTAGGAAATAACAGACCTGATTTGGGAACAAACCCAATTTGCAATCGTTTCACGGGAGTTTTAGAAGAAGGACAACCACTATTTTTGCCCTGCAATCCTCCAATGCCTGGAGCATTTGTTTCAGTGCATTTGGAAGTTAATCAGCCCAGTGCATTATCAATTTGTGAAGCATTTGTCTACACCGACCAAGCATTACCAATAGAACGTTGTCCATCATTTAGAGATCAACCACCAGGCGCTTTAGCATCATATAACGGAAAATGCTACATTTTCTATAATCGACAACCGATGAATCTACGAGATTCTCTAGCTTTTTGCCGTTCACGAGGTGGCACTCTGATAAATGAAAGTAATCCTGCATTACAAGGATTTATTAGTTGGGAGCTGTGGAGACGCCATCGAAGTGACGTTTCTTCACAATACTGGATGGGAGCCGTTCGAGACACACAAGATCGCAATACGTGGAAGTGGATCGGAGGTGATGAAGTCTCCGTCTCTTTCTGGAATCTTCCGGGAGGTGACGAAGATTGCTCACGATATGATGGTAGCAAAGGATGGCTTTGGAGTGACACTAATTGTAATACTCAATTAAATTTTATTTGCCAACACCGTAAGTATAATATACCTAATATTACTTAATATTTATATTAATAAAAATAATATAATTGTAGAGCCTAAAGCTTGTGGCCGGCCTGAGCAGCCACCAAATTCCACTATGATAACATCAAAAGGTTTTGAAGTTGGAGCAACAGTGGAATATACGTGCGATGAAGGTCATTTACTGGTTGGACCTAACTCAAGAACTTGCCTTGAAACTGGATTTTATAACGAATTTCCTCCCGTTTGTAAGTACATTGAATGTGGCTTGCCTGCATCAATTCCGCATGGTCAATACGAATTAGTAAACGGATCAGTCGGATACTTGAGTCAGGTGGTGTACAAGTGCAATGAAGGCTACGAAATGCTTGGTCGAGCAATGCTTACATGCGACATTGATGAACGATGGAATGGCCCTCCACCACGTTGCGAAGTGATTGAGTGTGATGTTTTACCAACTGTTTATAAAAATTCAAAAATAGTTATGCCGAACGGAACATTCTTTGGCTCAAAAGCCGAAATTCAATGTGTTCGTGGATTCAAGCTGGATGGACCCAACACGATCACTTGTACAAGCAGTGGTCAATGGAGTGCACCAGTTACAAATTGTGTGCAAGAAGAAGTAATCACAACTCAATCAACACCACCAGTAACTCCATTTACTCGTACAAGAAC
Source organism: Parochlus steinenii (assembly GCA_038502155.1). Taxonomy (NCBI): domain Eukaryota; kingdom Metazoa; phylum Arthropoda; class Insecta; order Diptera; family Chironomidae; genus Parochlus; species Parochlus steinenii. The sequence continues at coordinate 157,804 of JAXCIN010000015.1, read as the reverse complement.
ATCAATTCCATCTCGCAGACCAAATACTTCCCCTGCATCAAGGTCAAGTACGAGGTACACAACTTCAACAACTACCAAGAAACCAATAATTCCAGTAATAGAAATTGATGAAAGCGATGAAGATATTAGTTTGCCAGGACAAGTACGTGAAGAATTCCCACCACGCAAGACTATCCGTCCAGTAGTCTCCATACCAAAGAATAACCAACCGCCATCCTTCTCAACTACAACTCAAGCAACTACAACAACAGTTAAAAGTACGCAAAACATCATTCAATCAGCACATCCTCAGGACAATGAAATTGCTGGCAGTGTGAACATTAGGTATTTTTTCAAGTCTATTTTAAAACCTCGTTACAAATATTACCGTTTATTGCAGATCTGACCAATCACCAAATGTAAACGTTCCTGTACCTGTTGAGAATGAAGATTCCAATTCATCATCCTCTACTTATGGTGCTAGACTTAATTTGAGTTCCATAATTGCTCTCAGTTCCTTTGGTGGTTTTGTATTTTTGGCCGCTGTCATTACTACTATTGTAGTTTTAGTAAGAAGGTAAGTTATTCACTTGATAACGCAATTTGAACAATTTTGCAATATGGAATTTATGATCTATACAGCACAACACTTATCTACTTTGTGTCAATTTGTTTTTTCATTTTGCACGTGATTTTTGAAGATTTATTTTATGTTTATTCTATGCTACACGAATTTTAGTTTTAGGTTTTTAAGTTGCACATATCGATTTTCATCAGATCATTAATTGGTTATTATAATTTGAATGTACAGTTTTGGTTCATGATAATATCCAAATCAGAACGTTCCCATGCAATTATTTCTAGGTAAGACATCAGAGCGAGGGCACATGAAGATACTTATGTGGCGTCCAATCCTATACCCATCCTATACTCATCCTATAATTTTCATCTTAAAATCATCAAAATCATCTAAAAGCACTTTATTCTTTGTAACTCTTTGCTTCTTTTTAGTTGATCCAAATACTATATGAGTTTACTTCATATTAATGTGTGGTTGAAACATTTAGTATCTTTTTTCCAAATTTTTGGTTTTACATTATTTGAAAAGCAAATAGCACATAATTTTTGGTTTCTAAAGTTAAAATCATTCTAATTCCTGCCATCTATGTTTTTCCTATTCAGCAACACCAAACCGTCCCATCAAAGTAGTCATCATCGCCTTAACTTGATGAACAGTGTCAGTTCGACCTCCAAACATTTCTTTGCTAACGCTTTTGAAGCTTGTGCTAACAATACTAACCACAATAAATTAACCCAACATCCTGATCATTTGCCCTCGCGCTGGTACACTGTTCTTGCATTACCTTTCCCCGATCAAAGGCTCGGTCGGCGAGACATAAACACCTTTGGAAGAGGTGGTCCGTACTATCAGTCTAGAGCGGGTTTCTTTTCAAATCCAGCACCACCATTATGAAACCAGGAGTTTACTAATGATCGCAATGCCATAACGTGCCATAGCTTCGACTATTTAATGTTAAATAGTACAATGTAAGGACTCTAGTCGTAAATCTACACTTCTGCACAATTCTTCTGCGTACATCCAATTGCACTTATTGTTTTGCTATTTAGTTTTTAACTGCGGCTGCCGGATTTTGTATTTTGAACTGTTCTTAAACTAATTTTTTTGTAGAAGTCGCACTACAACGCAGCATTACAGACATCGTGCGTCTCCAGATTGTAATACTGTAGCTTCATTTGACAGTTCAAGCTCGGAGTCTCGAAACGGATTAAATAGGTACATACTATTGCAGACAAAAGTGTTGAATAAATTAATATATCGGTTGAAAAATGTCTATTTGTAGATATTACCGCCAAGCTTGGGAAAATTTGCACGAGTCAGCTTCAAAGAATCACAATCATCTAAGACGTAAAGAAACGATGGATCCTCCTAACTTGAGTAGATCGCGTGACAATTTGGATAATCGTGCTCGAGATTTAGATAGGTAAATTATATTGAAGCGTTATCATGTAAATTATGCATACTCATGAAAACTGTAAATATTTGCCTATCATTCGCATCCTGTAAATTAAAAAAATGAATTATATATTTATGTACAGATTTTTTGATAGATCACGGGAAAATTTATCAAGAGGACGTGATTATGGCCGAGATAGTTTAGGATTAAGGGATGGTTCAGAAATGGTTGTATCGGATGTTTGTGTTAAAGGTAAGATATATATTTCTTGTAAATTTTTAAAAGATTCCCTTATTATTTCGTGTTTGATGATTATTAGATTATTATACCATTTTTCATGTCTGCATGAGCATTTTAACTGTGTTTATTTTACCGCCTCTTTTATTATCAATTGCACATTCTTCAAACATATAGCTTTAATTGTTTAAACCAAAAACGTTATATCCGATTGAAATTGAATTGATGGTTTCCTTGATATTTCAGGAGAAAAAAAGCGACATCATCATCACCACCATAAGAGTACACATAGAAGTAGTACCGAATTTAGAGAGTCCAACATAATGGGAAACAATAACAGAAATAGGAATTATTGACACAGAATGATTATTACTATCAATTTAGACGAATAAAATGTAAATTTAAATAAACAGTGGGATTGCTACAGCTCCCTCAAGCAGTTCTCACTATTGTTTTAGGTATTTATTTCACTATGTTATAGTTCATACCTTAATAGTTATGCCTTTATAGATGCACAAAAATTTAATTCAGAAAGCACACGCAATTATTTTAAAACCCTATCAAAAAGAAGTTTAAATTTTTGGCTTCCAAGTCATTACAATAAAGTAATTTTGTGAAAACTATTGAGATGTAATATATAATCTTATGATTATATACTTTGAAAAACTATTGTATCTAAGATATCTTGACCATTTCTATACCAATTGTAAAATGTATCTTCTTTTTCTTTACATTTTTTTTTGGGTCATTTTAGAATAGGTTGACATAAATGCTTTTATATAGTAAATTAACATGTTAGCATCTGTTTTTATGAAAACATTTCATTTTACATAATATAACATACAATATCATAAGCTCTAGAAAAAATATATAGTATCTGAAAGAGGAGATTTGCAATATAAATATTGTGCCATCATGGCAACTTGAGCATAAAAATATAGTTTATATTTAACTTTATACTTCTTCACTATTGAACGCAATTAGAAATTCCTTAAAAATTGTAACATAACAAAAAAAAAATGTACATAAAGTAAACTGAAATAAAGATAACAAAAATTTATAAAATCTTTTCAATTTCTGTCAATCAATAATGCTACTTCTCTTCTAACCAGTTAGTAATTTCTTCAAGATCTCATTAAAGACAACAGTTACTTTTCAGTTTTTCAATCATAGTTTTGCGATTACTAAACTTCAATTTCATGGATTGTGAATCAATTGAATTTATTTACACAAAAATTTTTAAGATATATGAAATGAGAAAAAAATCGTTAATGGAGAACATTTAAAAATTGAAAAAAAGAAAAAATCAAATTTTTTTAAATGTTGGTTTACAATTTATTTATTTTAATTTCATTTCAATACTGTGGATATCGTATGAGAATGCCGTGGATTGATTTAACGACGGAAAAGAACTTTGTAAACGTCATCCATATCCACGTCTTGGTTGTAGCTTTCTCTTTCACCGCGAGCACTAGAATGTAAAGTTTTAAATTTTTTCTTATAAAACGTAGTTATTGAAAAGTTACTTTCTGTTATAAGATGAGATTGCTGGAGCAGTTGGTTTGTTGGATGATCGTGGCTGAACCTAAAGTGAGATTTTAAAATTGTTTACTTTTATTCTGATTTAAATTTATAGTAATTCTGGCAACTCACCAAAAGACAATTCATAGGCTTTCCATCAAGCATACGGTTGTGGTAAACCTTTACGGCTTCCTCGGCTTCTTTCAAGAGTCTAAAAACGACTTCAGCAACGCCAGTTCGGATCAATTTGTAACCAACCAAGTTCCCAATATCTTCGAAGAGCTCTTTAACATCGATTTCTGTCACGCTACGATGCAAGTTACTGACTATGATTCTGTAACCAATTTGCTGTGCTGGTGGAGACTTAGGTCTATGTATTGGGGCCATATCCATTGTTTTAGCAAAAATACCCATTGATTCATTCGGATTTCTCTGATTGTTGGTTAATCTTGATCTCATGTTGTCCGAAATTTGGGTTGGATACTCGCTGTATCTTGTGGATGCTCCGTGTGTTTCACGACGTCTTTCTGGCCTTTCGGATCTTTCGAAGTTTGATGGGTGACTATAATTAGAATTAACATAATGTTTATTAGACAAAAATAGATTTAGATAAAATTGATTATTATATTTACCTCAAAATGTTCCTGTACTGAGATCCGTTCTCGTAGGAATCCATTTTAGCACCTTCCATAAATCGAGGTGGTGGATAAAAATTTTCTTCCATAGAACGTTGTGGAACCTAAAATAATGAAAACATTTACGACTCGGTAAAACAATATTATAATGTTTGATGCAAACCTTCGGAACGGTGACATTTCGTCTGGTGGGAACAATATAACAATCAAAGGGGTCTGATAAATAATGATCATCTTCTCTCTGTTGCACATGGGAATTGAAGTTCGGCAAAGGAGGCATCGGGAAACTGGGTTCTACAAATGCTAAATCATTTTGAACAGTGCGCTTCAATGGAGGCAACTTTCTTAAAGTCTCCATTTCAGCTTCGTAGAAATCATCATCTTCATCTTCATCTTCGTTATAATCATCATTATTTCGAATACGGGGAGGTCTCTTTGATTTACCGGCACGACTTGTGCTCAAACTGATTATACCTTTACCGCTCCTTTTAATGCTGAAATTACCTCTACGAACCTCAGAAATGTTTGGTTGTTTAGCCGAAATCCTAGATCTAGCATCTTTCACACTAAGTTTTGTTCTAGCGTCGACAATTTTTGAACGGTTCTTCTGTATGATTTTAGATCTTGCATCGAGTATTTTCGGTTTCTTCAAAACCTTTAAAATTTTGTTCTTTCCTGAGGCTTGGGTTTTCCTAAAAAATAAAAATGTTATTTAGGATCATTTGAAATATGTACCATGCTCACTGTTTCTTCAATGTCTTTGGCTTCTTGTGCTTTTTGATGATATCATCCAAAGAGAGCTCCATTGTATCCATTATAACGTGTTAATTATTTTAAATTTGTTTTTTCCGATCTTTTTAAGCAAAATGTCAAAAATTTTCTAAACGTCAAAAGTTTGTTTCAAACTCGGGTTCCTGGAAAAAAAATTGTCCCAGACGACAAAATAAAACATATAGTGCAATAATATATTCTTTATTAAAAAATATTTTTAGGTAGATTTGCTCGTAGTTCTATCATTTAGATACGTTCATGGTATTAATTATCATGAACAATGAGCACTGATTAGCTGAAGTATATATTTTTGAGTTGATGGACGTTAAAAAGGTTAGTGCTTCAAAATTCTTTGTTTACCTAAATTATAATAAAATAAATAATATATTGATAGTGTTTCTTATTTGCTCTATTAATCTTTAACGTTTCAGATTTTATGCTTCAACACTTTAGAATCTGTATTAGAAGAAAACGTTCCAAGGCCAATCAAATTTGAATCAAATTGGAGCTACAAGTAATATACTAAATGTCTCATCCAGTGAAAAAATATTTCTTATCATCAATTTCAGACTACCAAATCGTCAATCCAGCAATCAAAGCAAGTCTCTCTGGCCTATATCTTATCTAGAGTTTGCTTTTTTACCAGAATTCAAGATTAGAAGAAATGGTTCGAGCCAGTATAAGTTCTTGAGCTTTTTAGGTAAGCCCTTAAATGTTAAATGCTTAAAATTAAATTTAAAAAATCATTAATTAATAGGTAAAGGGGCTTTTGGAAGAGTTTATCAAGTTCGACGAATTTCCGAAAATTATTCTCAAGAAGCTAGCGACGACGATTTTTATGCACTAAAAATATTGTCTAAAGCAAAGGTAAATTAAGCTCACTAAACATATTGATAAATTGTTGATTAGTATTGACTTTGTAGATTATAAACGAGGATGGATTACGCCAATTAAAAGACGAAGTAGGTATCCAAAGCCTTATAAGTCATCATCAGTTTATTGTCAAAAGTCACTCATCCTGGCAAGATAAAAAAAATATCTATTTATGTAATTGAGTAATATAATTAAACCTATATCGTAAAATTTAATCTATTCCTTCTATTACAGTAAACGAGTACGTAAGCAACGGTGAATTGTTTCAAAAAGTCCAGAATTTTCCCTATGAACTAATACAAATCTACGTGGCAGAGCTTGCAATAGTTTTAGGTAAAACTTATTAAAATTTTCTTTCAGTAACTGATTATAATTAAGAAATTCCATTTTCAGACTTTTTGCACAACGCTGGAATAATTTATCGTGATCTGAAACCCGAGAATATTTTGTTGGATGTCAATCATCATATATTGTTAATAGATTTTGGTCTCTCAAAGTGGCTGAAATTAGGAAATCGAACTAAAACATTATGCGGAACTAAAGATTATATGGGTAAAACTACATTTTGCTAAATTCTATTTGCTAGAGTCTGAGATAAAATTTAGCACGCTTAGTAGTACTTTATTTTACAAAAATGAATGCACGCTCTCAAATTTTTGAGCTAAGCATTGAAGGTAGGCAGGTGGATGAAGCTGTAGCAAGTCTTTTTCACACTGTTTTATTCCATCGAGCCTTGGGAAAATTCTCTTATACAGCAGATACCAGCTATTCAGTGGGAACTATAGGGACAATGGATGTGGACTGCGATTTCATTGATTTCACGTATGTTTGTTCAACATCTCAAACATTAGACCGTAAAGTAAAGAATGAAATAAGCCAGTTCAGTGAGCAGTTACGAAATAACGAAGGATCAGCTACTGGCCAAATAAGCCTTGAATTTTTTCAAAAAAAGAAGAATAGGTGGCCAATGCTCTCAGACGAGGTAAGAGATTTAAGAAGTTGAAAATATTTTATTAAATATCTTATCCCTTTTTTGTTTGCTTTCAGACAATTCCTTGGGAAATTTGGACGTGCCGAGTAGAGCTAGTGCACTGGAATACGGAAGACGAACGGCAAATTTGTCGTGAACGCGTCGGGGACCTGTTAAGTGATAAAATTTTATACATAACAGAAGTGATGAATCGTCATGATTATGTGCCCAAGATGCCCAATCAAACTGAAGTTGATTTAGTGTTTGACACGTCTTTTCCAGACATTCAGCCGTATTTGTTCAAGTTTAAGTTTAATACTGTTGCACCAACTAGTTCTGTGAGCAACACCATGAAAAAGCTCTACGAAACGCTCTCGTTGTGACTCACCCAAGCTAAATTTTCTACTTTAGTTATATATTTTTATAAATACAAAATTCTAAATATCAATATATTAAAACACATGATTTTATCCGCTAATTGACAAAACAATTGAAAATGGGTCCTGCAATAGGGCTCGAAATGATTAATACACATGTAAATATATCCGCTAGTATACTAACTATAGTTTACACTCTCAAAACGCATGTTAATACTTGTTTGCGCTACAATTGTGTAAAACATGGAGACATGTTTTTATTTAAGTTCATTGAAAGTTTTGATTGGTATATTATAAATTTTAAAAAACTGAATTTTTGTAAAGAAATTTCTGTGGGCACAATTGGATCATTGAGTAAAACCACATTCATAATATTTTAGTTTTATTATTGTGACAATTTTCATGACCAAATTTAACATTACATTTTATGTCTTTTAAAATATAAGGAAACAAACACATATTTCATAAAATTGTAAAAAAACATAGAAACTTAAATTGCTTAATATTCAGATAATATATGATAATAATAATAGCTCCTTGGTTAAAAATTAAAAAAAGGCAAGTTGGGCTCGATTAAAATGTTAAATTAAAATGAAAATCAAGATAAAATTAAAAATGAAATAAATCGGTTTAAATTACTGTTCATAAAATTTATATATTTAATGATTATTGCCGAAAAAGTTCTTGAATTTCTAATTATTTGATAAAACGGAATTTAAAACTGATTGCTGATAATGTAATGTTGCTACAAGGGAATGTTTTTCATACTTTACTCAACGTTTAATCACATTGTTAAATCATTCAAAACATCTCCAAATTGAAAATGGATTATATTGCTTGATAAAGAAAATATAAATAAGCTTAATAATGAATGTTAAATAAAACTCAATTTTTGAAATAAAATTGATTGTTTCAAATTGTGCTACAATGACTGAATCATGGCGTTCTTATTGCACGCAGCCTAGTTTTCAAATAATATTTTCTATTGCAGGTAAGTTACATCGCTTATGATTTATTTTTGATTTTCTTTGTTACAGCTCCTGAAATATTCACTGGAAATTACGGTCATGAGGTTGACTGGTGGGCTTTAGGAGTGATAGCTTACAGAATGATGACTTTCAAGGTAAAAGATATTTCATTTATTCCTTCAAAATTTTATCAAGTTTTCTATATTTATTAAAAACGATAAGTTGAATCTAATATCAATTATTAGTGTAGGAATATCTGATATTACCAGAATAGAATCCTTTTTTAGTCTAGTGATAATGCACATTATAAAATCAAAGCGCTAACATATTTAAAAAGTTTAATAGTTTTTATCATCTGAGCTTTATTTCCTTATATTTCTACAAAAACTTGTTATTTGTAATTTTGTGGTTCAGTCTAATTTACAAAAAAAGTGAAAATCTTATCTGCAAAACAAAAATTTTACTATAATTTCTGGGATTTAGTGTCTTTTGTACTTTTCTATAATTGTTTGCTAGACGCATTTTTTGAATTTAATTTTCTTGAAATAAAGCTTGAAATATATACGTATTTAAGAGTCTTCCTTAGACTCGACACTTTCTTTGCTCATTTCATTGCTTTCTTTCGATTCATCACTATCTTTTTTCTTTCCTTCAGTTATTGCTGGAGTGGTTGGCTCCTCTTTTTCCCCTACTGGTTTGCTTTCGGAAGTTATAGTTGTTGCTTCCATTTCTGCGTTTCTAACGGCACGAACAGGCTCATTTACAGCGTCTTCGATTGATTTTTCTTCGTCAGCATTTTCATCAGTATGTGATTTGGTTGCTCCTGCTAAAGAATTTTTTTTAAATATATATTGTTAAGATATTTTTATTGTTCAAATTTTTACCAGGAACTTCCATGGGTTCAATCATTTCCTTTTCTTCCGATTTTTCGTCATCTATCACTTCAGATTTACTTTCTTTTTCAGTTGGCATACTCTCATTAATGTCTTGTTTTTCATCTGCAAGTGCAATTGGGGCATTTTCTAGTGGTTTTGCAATTTTATCTTGATCTGGTGTTGGATGAGCAAAGGTCATTGCCAACACTCCAATCAATAAAGCAACTTGAAACTTCATCCTGTAAAAATATAATTCGATTAATTGTTGATTGAGCGTAACCGAGCGCGGAGTATATGCGACGCGAGAACAGACAAGTCAGAATGATATGAGCTTGCATTCAAATATTTTCATAAGTATCGTATCGTGGTAGATAATTGGGTAATTGCGTTGAATCTCTACTTTTTGAAATCTTTCTTGTGATGGTTTATAATAAATTGATATAATAAACGATAAATTAAATTGTCAACCGTCTATTCAATTCACAATTGAACGGAAACAAGAATAAACTTGTGAAGAAATTTTGTAATTTGGTTTGTTTAGCGATGATGATGAAACTGGAATATTCCTAAACTGAGTGTATTGTGGATTTTTTTCACTGTATAAATTATAATTTTTTTATGCATTCAATTTGTTTAACGTTTTATAGTTAAAGAAAGGAGGAAATGTTTTATCAATTTAATATTATCACTTAAGTGCGAATTAATAATGCAAATTTATTCTTAAAACAAAACTGTAGAGGATTGACTAAAATAATCTCATTTCAAATGCAATTGATGTATAGCCATATAGACATTAAATACTCGTTAAGTACACTGTTTTTTTTTAATTGCGCGCACTCTATAAAATTCTGTATTATTATGTGATTTAATTGCATTGGAATCAAATTTGGTATACATTTTGTCTGCATTAATACAACAAACTGCTAAACTTCAAAAATTCTCTCACCTTTTATAATTAAATGTATAAGTAAAATTAACCACTTTATATTAAATATTATAAACTGAACAACGAAACGCAACTATTCAGCTTGATAACACAATAGAATTTAAACATTTTTACATGCAGTTCTCTTCTTTATATAGTGAAAAAAATTATACACAAGAACATATTATTAGTAATTGTAAGTTGATGTGTGATTGTATTCACAGATCATATAACACATCAAATTCTCCTTGCGCTTTTGAATGGTCAGAGGGTTATGAATTATACTTTTCAACATTTTATTTTATTCAGATACTTTTACTCAAAATTTTTTATTTAATATTTGAAATTTTGTTTTTTCGCTCGTGATTCAGTTAATGAAATCATATATTAATATTTTTCATTTGCATAAATAACTTTATTTTTTTTAATTTTTAGTTCACTTATATCGTATACGATTTATATTGAAAAATAGCAGTATGCATCAATTTTAGAGTGTGATTTTTATAGATTGCTTTATTTTTAAAAAATATTCTGTTTGATTCTTTCACACTAAGCTGGTCGGTTAGTTTTCCTCAGGGTTCCGAAGTAGATCAGAACTATAGTTCAGTTCAGTTCATATGTGAACTGAACTATTCATAACATAAATAGTTCAGTTCAAATTTGAACTGAACTATATCATAAAAAGTTCAGTTCAATTTTGAACTGAACTATTCATAACATAAATAGTTCAGTTCAAAATTGAACTGAACTGTATCATAAATAGTTCAGTTCAATTTTGAACTGAACTTTTCATAACATAAATAGTTCAGTTCAAATATGAACTGAACTATTTATAAATAGTTCAGTTCGCTTTTGAACTGAACTTGATCTGTTATCTGAACTTGAACTTAGTTCATCGCAACCCTGGACTTTTCCTACATACTCATTATTAGAAATTGTAGAACTCAAAATCCATACGAAATAAATACAAATCAGAGAAAAATTTCTCAATAAAATTTAATTAGATATCTCTGTTAAGTAATAAAATTTACTTATTCAGCTCGTTTAAATTAATGATGATTTTTTTTAATTACTATTGAATATTTTTTTTTATTCTGTTCTATTTATATATTTAAATTTATTTTTTACTATTATGATTTATCTTATAAATATCTGAGTGAATTTATTTAGTTAACTAATATTTAATCATTAAAGTTCATCATTAATCGAATATAGAATAAATATTTAAATATGATGAGGAAACAAGTTATTGGAAACCGTAGTAAAAAGAAGAAGATGTATGAAAATATCATTTTTATAATGCTTTCCGGGCAAATATGTTTTCATGATAACTGATTAGTATATACATTATACATTAATGAACCGGCACAATAAGTTTCATTTCAAACAAAATATGGTTATTCTATATTGACCTTGAAAAAACGCACTGAAGTACTTACTAAAAAAGGTTATTGTCACTTTTGAATTTGTAACATAATCTTTTAATAAAAGAAGAGAAAGATGTCGAAAAGGAAGCTAGAGATAATTCAATAAATTTTATTTCTAAACAGCAAATTTGAATCATACGGTCATACACAACATCGGTGATGGAATTAATAAAAATCATCAATAAAGATGCACTTTTGCAATAGTCATTATAATGTCTGTTTAAATAAGGTTATTAATAATATTTTCATTAATATTAATCATTTTTATTTCAGAAACAAAGCGAGGCTACTTTATTTTGTGAAGATTTTGACGAGATCATAGATGCATCATGTAATTCCAGACAGCAAACCTTCAAGTGCAATACTCACTTTAATTTTGAAGAACTTGATTCAGAGTCAAAAGATTTATTAAAAAGATTATTGGAGATCAATCCTAAATTCAGGCTTAATTCGTTGATGGCTCTTAAACGAATTGCTATGTACAAGAACTTTAATTTTGAAAGAATAACTAAAAAAGAGGTGAGCAATATTATTAAGTTTTGACGATGCAATTTGACATTGTGAAGCTATATAATTAATACATATTTGAATTAATTATCTTTCAGATTTCACCGAGGAAGTTGTTGGAAGAACTGAACAACAAATAACACACTTGAATATCAATAATAAATTAGTATTATAGTACCACAATCTGATAAGTATAACCTTATTGGATAGTACATTTTTTATTCATAAACGAACAATCAATTAATTATTATTCAATATGATTACTCGTGTGTTTATTGATAAAGTCAGTCGATGTATTGTAGTGAAGTTATATTTCCTAAGCTGGTCAGAAACTATCATACTTTTATACATTTCAATTTATCAATCGGAAAATAGATTAGGAGTTTTATTATAAAAGCTGCACAAGCTAATCTACACCGAAACTTTATCTGATGATTTTTTTTGCAATCAGTAACATTAAAGATCAATAAGTTGACCAAAAATATTGGGAGAATTCAAGTTGAAGTAATAAAATTTGATTATCGTTTGATTTAGGTTTAATATAGCATATATCATTTAAATACTTCTGAAAAAATTGTAAATCACAAGCAGATGACCAATAATTATAGAAAAACAATTGCATGTGAATTGTGAATTATTATTACACGAAAATTATTTTTAGATTATTTCTTGACAATGAAACAAATTGACATACATTATTAAATATTTAAAACCAACTAGAAGTATATTAGAGATTCAACTATAATGTAAAACTTTAAATCAAGCTGTTCTATTTTTGATATGATGGTGATGATTTCCGGGACTTGGAAGGTCGTGAAGGAGACTTAAGATTGTGTCGTGATCGGTATTGCCGATTTTCGTAGTTCCAACTCTCAGCAGCTCTTCCACGCCACTTTATAAGCTCGAAAACTTCTTTTTGCAAGTCTTTGGAAAGTTCATAAAACATGTCCGACTTTGTTAGATCAACATGTTGTGATAAATAAGCTGTTAAAAAGAATAGATATTATTAGATTTTACAATTAAATGATTTTTAAGCTTTTTTACCAAACGCAGCTGCTTTCAGAACATTTGCATTAAAACGGTCTGAGATTCCTAATAAGCAGACCACAGATTCGTTGTCAATCGTTGATATTAATGTTTTCTCACAGACTTCCTAGAATTCAATGATTCGGTTAAAATCTATAAAAATACTTATTGACTTAATTGAAACATACTTTCAAATCATCCACTGAATAACGGTCTGCGAGCAGCATCAACTCACAAATTGATTCTTGAAAAATTAATTAATGAATAATATAACATAGTTTGCAATAGTTCAGTAGAAGTAATTAAAAATACTCACCAACACCCGATTTGTCGATATGAGCACCGTACAGATATAATAAAAAACGCCGAAATATTACTGGAGATGTATCATAAATAGTGATTTTCCTAAAAAAAATTATTGAGATTAAACCAATGACATGGATAAAAGAGCTTTACAAAATAATTTCTTTAATAAATATTGTTGTGGAAACAAACCTATGAATATCTTCCTGCATTCCAGACAATAAGGCTTTTTTTAACCATTCACAGCGAGAAGCAACAATAACGCGATGAGCCTTAAATATGTGATATTCTTTTTTTGGAGTGGTCTGATCTTTTGCATATTCAGAATACGTTAAAGTGTCTATATTATTGGCGGAAGTCGTGACTATAGAAATCGGAATGGAATGGCTGTGCTGCTGTGATGCCGTAGAACTGGCTGTGGTAATAACTTCAAACTCCAAATCGGCCAATTGACCTGTATTTTATTTAAATTTGAATATTTGAAATATTAAAGTTTTCACGAAGTTTTCGTAAAATATGTTAGTCACATAAAATTAACATAAAAAAGCGTTACATTCCAGAAAACAATCAATATCAAAATATTTATAATCTCATACCTGAATTTAATAATTTTAATGCATTTTTGGACAAGTTGCTGTTAATAGCAGTTGGTGACTCGCATAAGTTTGTGCATAAATTAATTTTATAATTGGTGTAGTCCTTGTGCATCTTAAACTCTTCACTGGAGCTTTTGTATTCTTCTTCTGCACTATCGCTCGTATCCAAATGTGCTTGTGTTGCAGTCTGTTTGTCCAACAATCCCAAGTCCTTTAATTTTTTATTGAATTTGGATTTTCTCACCAAGTTGCACAGCTGTATAAAAAATTTAATCATTTATAATTTTGTCTGTATATTAAACTTAAAATTGTATTCACCTTTATAATTGGAAACACTAGTGTAGCCTTATGTTGCAGTATTTTTGCAAAAATTCCATTCTAAATAAATAAATATTTTATATTAATATTTTAGTATTTTCATAAATTATTTTTCATACCACATGACTGGACACAAATTTAAAACAAAATTTAAACTCTTTCCATCCGAACTTGTTATCAAAATTTCTAGACATGTCTTCAATTTGTTCAATAAGTGCTGGAATTTCCACAATAAAAAAGTCCATGTTGACATTGACTGTGCTCCGTTGTTCAGAAAACTGCATGCTTTTAAATGAGACCCTAAAATAAAAAAAGTCAAGGTTATTTTAATCAAAAACAGTATTAAAATCAAATTTACTGTTTGTGCTGAATTATCTCAAGCATTGAAGCAATCTTTCCATAAATATCGTGTAGTTTTTTGACTTCACAGCCATGCAGGAATACCTTCAAATCTTTATCAATTGAGTTAGATGATGCATCGACGTTGTCCATGATGTTTTTAGTTTTCTCAAAACTCTCGTCATTTTCTGAACCATCGAATTTAGTGCTGGATTTTTTTAAATTCTTACAAATACTTTCTAACGAGTCTTTCAAATCTGCTAATAAGTCTGTAGTTACGTCTAATGCTAGAATTATCTACTCAAATCGTAATAAATTTTTTGTCATGACATTTTATAGTTTTTGTCTCACCTCAGGTACCAAATAAGTGATTAATTCTTCTTTCTCGTCTTTTTGCAGCGACTTAAATATTATCAGAATATTTTGTAATAATTGATGAATTTGGGATATAAAAATTGGAAAACGCGTTTTAATGAACTTTATAATCTCGTTTCTTTGATAACGATTTAGTATGGTCGTATCCTTTGAGAATATTTGTGAAAGCTGGAGGAAAAGAGTAAACCCTATTACAATTTCCCGCACACACTGCTTAAACAGCTGACATAAAGATGAAGGGCATCTGCTTGCAGAGTATGGATTCAACAATTTAATCATCCTGATCAAGCAATTATGAATTTCAGTTAATATGTCAATAATAACTAAAAATAATAAGAGGTAATATTATATAGCATATTATAAAAAAAATATTTGAGATTTTTTCATCTTACTTTTTTTCAGTTTGATCAGGCGCAAATATTTTTTACATGGACTAACCATTTTGTTTAAAGGAGATATTGTTACGCAAAGCGTCAACAAACTTTCCAGCTGAGTCTCATTTAAATTTTGCGGCAGCGACTCACTAAAATGGTAAATCTCATAAATGAAATCGAATTCAACAGACATCATCACAAAAATAGTCCTTATACCTGTATAAAAAGTGCAAGATTGGCATCAAAGTCTCACTGTTTAAGTTGAAAAGCACAGATATAGGTGTTAAGGGAGAAAGTGGAGAGTCCAACAAAAAAGGAGATGGACTGCTTCGCACTCGGAAAGGCGAAAGAGGACTTTTATAAAGAATTTGCGATGAAGACAACCTTAATGACTGCTTTTGTTCATCTTTTTTTTCGAAATTATGCTGCTGCTGCTTCTGAATTGTTAACGGATGAAAGTCAAAAATATTCTTCTTGTTTGAATTTTGAAGGATGTTCAAGTTCGAGTCAGAAGAAGATGTATGACTGTTTTTTGTGTGGTTTGCTGCCAAATAAATGGAATCCTTGTTGGTTGAAGTTAAACAGTTGAATGAGTTGGAGAAATGATTGACGAAGTTTGGAGAAAAATTGAAGGTACTTAAATGAATAGTGGGTGGAGAAAGAAAGTTAGTGCTTAGCGAGCTAGGTGGCTGTAAAAACGTCACAGATTGTGAGGTTTGCTCCTGATTTATAAAACTGCTGCAATCAAAACCATTCAATCTTAAAATTGGAGAATGAACATCAAACTGAAATTGGAAAAAATATGTTAAAAAAGCAATCCATACAGTCTTTTTAACAAAACCTACTGGAACGTTATCAGAACTCTTTATAGTTATGTCAGTGAAGAAACCTTCTTGGAACGCTGATATTAGAGTGTATTGGATATCTTGTCCGATTGACTGATCTTCTTTGATTCTTTTGCAAACTATTGAACACCATCCTTCACATTTTAATGACAAGTATTCTTTGGGTGTAAATGTTGTTGTCTACAAAAAGTATTTTACCGTATTAATATGAAATGTTCAACAAATGTTCAATATTATTTAATACTTTGAACTCAATATGATTTCCCGTGTATGATCCAAAAAGTAATGCGGGCCCATTTGAAAGCATGTCAATAACTTCAAAGGTTTCGCAACTGAATAAAATATCAGCAGACTCATTTCCCGTGCTATATTTAGATTTTTCGTCTGCAACGCTATCGACCATAGACTTGGAAAGCCAAATAGTGGGTGAGGATGATTCATCATTGAGCAAGACTTGTTGTATTGAAAATAAATCATTGAACCATATAATGTCCCCTGATTCATCCAACAAGAGTCTTATTCCATTCAGTCCAAGGGTTTCAGTGGTTCCATCCAAAAAAGCTTCGGTAATCTATGACGAAAAAAAATTCAATGCTAAAAAATCCCTGAATTATGTATGTTTCCTTATTGTTACCTCCCAATACCCAAAAAATGTGTGATCTGTCAATACACTGCTGTTACTACAACTCATTTTGAACAATCTAATTAGCTTAGATCGTGAACAAATTTTCAAAAAAGGACATTTGAAATGTTCAAGAGCAACAACTTATGTGTTTATAACAATGAAGCTTTTACACAATATTTGTTCGCCATTTTTTTATGAGCAAATATATCGATGGATTTCGCGACTCACTCACGAATACAATGCTCACTTTGACCAGGCAAGACACTACAAAGCTTAGATATGTAGTGTTATTCACATTTTTCCACCTTTTAGCAAAACCAATTTTAAAATACTTTTTATCAGTTTTTCATCTGACGTTCGTTCTTTCATGGAAAACTGTAGCACTTTCCATAGTGCAAGTTTGTGTGTATGCGTTGTGAGGAAAATAACGAAAGCTTTGCATCATGAGCTATGTTTTTAGGGAGAGTAAAGATCGAAAAATTATTATTGCAAAACAATGTTATTATGGAAAAGCTCGGTAACATTTTTAACAACGAGCTTTTAAGTCGAGAGACATTATAATATTACAATTTGAGAAACAAGAATTAAGTCATGGTAATTAAAATAAAATATGGTCATCTAGCTCATCTACTCATATTTGAAAAAACCAGCAAATTATAGTTAAAAATACTTTTGCAGCAGAAATTGATAATAATTTCATTGAATTTTGCTAACTTGTATACATAATTTTAGTAAACTCGGTAACATACAAATTTTATATTATTGAGTAAACTTATTTTAATTCAACATAGTTTTGTAACATATATGAATCTAAATAATGGGTTAATTAATTTCACCGGTTGCAAATTAAATTGAGAGTGTATTTGTCAGTGACTACTGTATCAACGCTATATCTCACGGAGTTTGCGTGAGAAAATTTATACATTTTCTCTTTCCGATTTTCCTAAACAAAAAACCAAAAAAAAATTCAGTGAGATTGGAAATTTCATTTGGACAAGTAAATTACGGGAAAAATTATTTTTGCAAATGTCGCATAGAAAGAAACCAATTTGTCTTTGAAGTTTTTTCAAACTGATACCAAATAGAATACATGCATTTGATAGCATTAGTGATGTCTACCTTTCAATAGTTTTAGAATTTTGCTTGAATTGCTATAAAAGAAAAGAATTGGACATATGTTTTAATTGTAGAGTAAATATTTTCTCTAAAATTTATTCAGCTTGTAAAAACTGAAAATAATATTAATAAACGTGTGTGCACGAATTTACAGTTCAAATAACGTTTAATGGAATATATTGAAAGTGTGTGTGTCCCTTCGAAAATGACAAAAATTGTTTTCAATTTGAGCTTATTTGCAAAAGTGATGAAAATATCTTTGAAAATAATGTGATTATTTAAACAAAAAATAAAATTTCTTCCATTTTTTTTCTGCTGAAGGATTGAAGGTTAATCATCAGAAAAACAGACGGGTGCTCTCCAATAAAGATATCAAATCAGTTTAAAGTGGATGATTTAATCATTTCTTTTTGCGATTATGCTAAAAGGATAAATTATTGGTAATTACTATTCTCAATCATTCTACTTTTAAATGTACAATAACAAGTTTGAAATTACATAATGCCTCTCTATGTACATAGAATTTGTACAATTTCGCAAAAAATGTGAGAATCGGGGATTTTGTTTGCAGAAGAATGATAAATTGAAGTGACAAGTCAGTTCGAAAAACATCTCATAATATCCGTCCTGGATAAAAGTGATAATTTCAGTCTTAATTGGGCGTATTGGGATAAATCAATTTTCAATATACATTTTCTGTGAAAATACTTTTTCAACAAACATGGGAATAATTTTTACTTTTGTATGTGTGCATGCATTTGGAAAATTTTCTGCGCGCATAATCAAAAATGTGCTCATAAACGATTTGTATTAGACCATGTTTTAGATTTGTGTTAGGTACCTGTTATTTAGTGGACGACATTTATTGGAATGACCATAATAACAAATTTTAGTTTCTATTAAATACAATTACTTTTTCGATAATAATGCTTCAGAAAGGGTTAATTGTTTTAATAAAGTACCTTTACATTTGTGTCTGTCCTTCGAGAATAACCTTGTTTTTATGGATCGCAAGAGGATATCTGTCGTAATCGTCTAAATCTTAAGATAAAAATCTGATGAGTTAAATTTCAATTCTTTAACTTAAAGATTTAAATTCAAATGATTGGAAAAACATTTTTGCTTTTTTCTACAAAATGCAATTACCAATACTGATTTCCTCGAAAAATTTTATTTTGAGTACTAATCGTATATTAATCTTATATCCATTGAAAAGCATCATTTAACTTTAATGCAATAAACTTAACATCGCAATTTTATGTGTGCTGTATTAATATTAAATCTGATTTGGCAATATGCCACCTTTTATATAACTGAGATATTACCCAATTTAAATCATTAATTTTCAAATTCTCTTAGAAACTAATGGGATTTTTTCTTCGCCATTTCCTGTAATTTTATAGTGAACACTTCAGTTTTATTTGTGCACTAATGGTCAATATGATACAAATAAAATTTGTGAGGTTTTGAATCAACAAAATATTAACACCTTTCTTTTGTAAAGCATTACAAATTAATAATTTTGATTCTTTCTTATTTTAGATAAATGTGGAAGTAGTATCGAGATGGGTCAGGGGCTACCAGGGGCGCCCCCGACCAGCTACCGTCTCGTAAAATTTTCTTCGAGCAATCGAAGGAAATTCTATCAGCACCTGAAAATTGGTGTGGAGCTACGAGGTCGAAGAACAACACACCAATGCAACAATGTCAGTTACCATCTTATTGAAGAATTCAAAAATTTATTGACTTTTATTCAAGGCTGCGATGTATCTTGATCTAAAGATAAAGATCAGATCATTTGATCTTGATCTAAAAAATAAAAAAAAAGATCCAGATCAATTGATCTTGATCTTTCAAAAAAAAAAAAAGATAAAGATCAATTGATCTTTATCTAAAAAAAAAAAAAAAAATAAAGATCAATTGATCTTTATCTTAAAAAAAAAAAAAAGATAAAGATCAATTGATCTTGATCTTTAAAAACAAAAAAAAAGATCAAGATAATTTGATCTTGATCTAATTTTATTCAGATAAAAGATCAATAAAATTTTTCCAGGTTATGTCTTAAGTTGTCTATTTTCCTCTTGTAACTAAATAACCATATGTTTCGCTATTGATAAATTTTATGTGCTACCATATTCTATGATATATGGGACAAAAAGCTTTATTTTTGTCCCACATATATCATAGAATTTGTTATAACAAAAATTTAACAATAGCGAAACATATGGTTATTAAGTTACAAGAGAAAAATAGACAACTTAAGACATAACCTGGAAAAATTTTATTGATCTTTTATCTGAATAAAATTAGATCAAGATCAAATTATCTTGATCTTTTTTTTTTTTTTAAAGATCAAGATCAATTGATCTTTATCTTTTTTTTTTTTTTTAGATAAAGATCAATTGATCTTTATCTTTTTTTTTTTTTTTAGATAAAGATCAATTGATCTTTATCTTTTATTTTTTTTGAAAGATCAAGATCAATTGATCTTGATCTTTTTTATTTTTTTTAGATACAGATCAAATGATCTGATCTTTATCTGATCTTTATCTAAAGATCAAGATCCATCGCACCCTTGCTTTTATTTGGATTTTTACTGTATTCCAGATTCATTAAACTCTTACATGATGGAGTTTGGTTAAAAAAACATACATAAAAAATTTATGAAAAACCTAAACCAGAAAAACGTATACACTAAAAAAATCTTGTTATAACCAGTAAACTCAAAAAATTTATACTTGGTGCCAAATTCAGAACAAATGGAGCCGAAACTACCACCAGATAGAGACAAAGAATATTTATTGCAACACCAGCAGTCATTAATAATTGATACATCAGCATCCTCAGGAACAAATATGACTGCAGTTTCATCCTTTCCATCCGTGCCAGTTCACACTCAGCTTATGCTTCAATCGAATTTCAGTGGTTCCCCGACAACATCGACCGCTTCTATATCAGGAGTCCAACCACCAATTGAGAAACTCTCACGACCAATGGCATTCGATAAGGTAATCAAAAAAAAACATTTCACTTATATATCAATCAAGTTTGGATCAAAAAGATCGCTTTAGATAGTTACTTATGTATAGTGATATATTAATATAAATTTCAATAGCCACAAAAGGTATTTTTCATGTAACCAAAGTTGCGTGTCATCAATTATGAAGCTGCTTCAAATAATATTCATAACATTAAATGTACTTTTCATTAGAAAAACAATAATTATTTAGACTATTTTTGGATACCTTCATAATATATTATATATATGATTTACTATTTCCAATGAACTGCTGATACTAGACCTGTACTGTTACTAAACAAAAATACTTGCATATATCTAAGAGATGAAAGAATATTTATTTGGTAACATTTCTAATTATAAATACTGTGCGGGGTCAAAGCGTTTCTTATCAAATAAGTAAACGCATTGAAATGTTTAGATTCAATAACAATTATAAAATAGTTTAGACAATACTTGAATGAAAGAATTTTAAAGGACAGTTAAAAAAATTTTATTAATTTTTTAGATGGAAATATTGGTCAGAGAAATGCAGGACGAGGTTAATGGAGTTCCTGTTCGAAGTCAAAAAATATTTTTGACTTCAATACCATCTGCTTTTATGGGCTACGACTTAATTGAGTGGTTAATGGAGCGTCTGAACGTTGAGGAATCAGAAGCTCTTAATCTAGCAAACCAGTTGTGTCAGCACGGATACTTTTTTCCTGTTAGCGATTCTAAATCTTTGGTTGTGAAGGATGATTCCTCATTATATCGCTTTCAATCTCCTTATTACTGGCCTTGGCGGCAGCAGAAAGCTCCTGATCAAATCGAGTATGCCATTTATTTGGCAAAGAGATCGTTGCGCAACAAGCAACGACATGGTTTGGAGGAGTATGAAACTGAAGCATTGGCATCTCTACACAAAAACTTGAAAGGCAAATGGGATTTTATTAATATGCAAGCGGAGGAACAAATAAAGTTGGCTAAAGATCGTAAAAAAGGTGACAAAATCGTTGGTGACTCGCAAGAGCGGGCTTATTGGAGGGTTCATCGACCTCCACCAGGTCAATTTACGCCTTTGGAGCCATGTCCAGTGCCATCACGTGATCGCCAAGGCAAACCTAGAAAGCGAACGGTGGAAGATTGGCAACGTGAAATTGATATCTTGAAAACTTCCATGGGTAGGAATCGTGTCAAAATGTCGGTGGCATGCGAGTGCTTAGTCCAATACTTTGACACGTTTTCCGAATATGATCCAGTAATGCAGCCAGCTCTTCCATCAAATCCATGGGTAACTGAGGATATCACTTTTTGGCAATTGAACTCACCCTTGGTAGAGATTCATACTGAAAAGCGTGTTAAACGTTGGGGAATTTCCATTGAAGACTTAGTGTCTGATCCCACCGGACTTCAAGAATTTACGATGTTCTTGAAGAAAGAATATTCTCATGAAAATATTCGATTCTGGTCGGCAGTCAACGATATGAGACGTGCAGCTCATTCTCAAATTCAACGTATCGCTAAAGAGATTTACGAGTGAGTAAATATGGAAGAATACAGGATAAATGTTCTAGTTTGTTTTGTTTCCGCATTTGTGAACTAAGTTTACATTTAGTTCATAAATGTGCTAAACTTTCGAATAAATATGTTTCGTTGAGCACATGTTACATAATAATTATAACATTTAAATTTCTCTAATAAAATATTGTTTATTCTATTAAAGAGAGTTCTTGGAACCTGGAGCACCATGTGAAATTAATATTGATGGAAAAACAATGGAAAAAGTGCATATTGGGCTTAAAGCACCGTGTCGATTCACTTTCGATGTGGCTGCTGAACATGTTTATACATTACTGCTTAAAAAAGATTGTTATCCAAGATTCACACGATCAGAGTATTATAAAAGTCTGTTGGCAAATGCCATTCAGCCGTCTCAAAAGAAAAGATTCTTCGGGTTTGGTGGACCAGCAAAGAAAAAAAGTTCGACTGCGACCCCTCCAACATTACTTGCTCAGGTAAATATTCGTATGGATGTCATATCATGGTTGTTATTATTATGTATTTTTTAGATGGGTGGAAATTCCACATTAAGCAGAAGGCGTGGAAGTGACCGAAGTTTGTCTGGTTCAGCTCACGAGCTTGCCATATGTGGAGTTAAGCAGGATCCTACTAAAGTTCCACATTCTCATAGTCAAACTAATTTAAGCGAGATACCATATAGGTAAGCCAGAGGCGATATTAAAATTTTTTTAATCATTACGTTATCTTCATAACTTTAAACATTCATTGAAACTCGCTTCCAATATTTTATATAGATTTTTTGTTTATGTTATATAATAAGATTAAAAACGATAAGCAAAAGGAATTTTTTTGTTAAATGTCTATTGTCTGTGTGAAGAAGATATTATACTTTTTACGGGACCTAATGAGCTAACACAGCGAATCAAATGCAATATGCACTGAAGATGAACATTCTCAAAATTTTACAAATATCTGAATGCCAAATATTTTTCTTAGAACGATGATTTACAGGGGTGATATGCCGTCAGGCTCGGCTAGATTATCTAAAGATTATTCGGATCCACCATTCAAAGGCAAATCGCTAAAAATCCAGTAAGAATATCTTGAACCGTTTGTATTACTTTTGAATTTATTGTTTAACTGTGTAATTACGTAAAAATTATTTTTAAAACAAACTTCAATATTTCCCTAATGAAAAAAAAAACTTCCGTGCTAATTTTAATTTGTTTTTATCTTTGTTCCTCAATTTAAATTCAATGTTTTCTAAAATCCAAGTTCTTAAAGATTCAAACATTCCACATTAAAATTATTCTTTTATTTGTATTTAATAGTTTATTAAGAGCCCAGATAATAATTGAAAATCTTTTTAACTCTATAAAAAGGTGCCAAAGTTCTCAGTTGAAATGTTCTTACATGTGCATTTTTATCTATTATTTTGCAATTTAGGAATGAACTTCTATTGTTATAAGCACCTGTTTTAACTAAAACCTGTGAATTTTGACTTTACACACTTTTACAGAAGTTCAAACTGAATAAATTCTGTAAATATTTTATAAAGTTGTTGTAAAACTGTATGTGAAATTTATGTGACAAACAAATTGTGTACATATAGGTACCGCAAACTGTACATGTATCAAACAAATATGTGTTAGTTACATTTGTTGTTCTCTAAGCCAACTCTTCAGAGCCTGTGATTTTTAATGTTGTATAAATGATTTGATTGTAAACCAATTTATATAAATGACTTTTTTTTTATTTTATTTTTGCTGTGCATATTTTTCATTAAATCGAAAATCATAAGGAGCATGAAAATAAAATTTTATTTTATAACTTATAATTTCGAGATTATATTTTTTTAAAAATATAGCTATTTGTATTTTAAAAACACCATGCAGAAAAAAGATTAAGACGCATTTTCTCCTACTCCACAGTGTTAAATTTGTACAAACTATACCTTTGATCGGTTGCCTTTGCCTTAAATAATATGTTTTTGATTTTTATTATATTAATTACACCGAATTTCTTGATTAATTTACCTACAGAGAAAGTACAAAACCAACATCAATTAACTTGGAAACAACAATGGAGTCAAGCAGCGTTTGTCCCTGGGACGAGCCAGAACCAACTTCAAAAGATAGTGTGATTTCAGTTTCAGTGTGTCCATGGGAAGATGATGTCTCAGAACCAGTCTCCTGTGCTGTTGTTCCAAAGTAATATCTAATGATCTCTTTTTTTAAAATAAGATTAACTAAATTAAATTTATTTAGACAAAAGACCTGTATAGTGGTGGAACAGATTCCATCAATACAATCCCAGTCTGAAATGGTTGATGTTGCAGAAAGAATGCGAAAATCTTGTGGACTGCGACAAAACACATTAGATTCAGACTTTCACAGTACAAAAAGATTAACCCCGAACGTTTCAGAACAAAGACGAGCTTCAATGACTATGGCACCTAGGTACTATATAAAGAAATATATATTTTGTGCAATACATAATTGAAATTTTAACAAATCATATTTATAGATTGTCTGATCTCCATTTTGTCTCTAAGCAACAGTCTTTGAGTGGTGAATCAGAAACGGAAGAAAAGGCAGTTGAACAAACTAATGTTATTAATAAAAATGATAGCATTGAAGAAGGCAAGGAAGGAGAAGAAGAGCAAGAAGAAATAACAGAAATTTTACCAGGTCCAACAACTGAAGATCTTCCAGAAAACTTAGAAAATCCACAGACCATACTTAGTGACAGAAAACCGTCCATCGAATCTTTAAAATTACCCGAAGATTCACAAGTTGTAGCCATTTCCAGTGAAGACATATTAAAAAAAGCCGCTAAAATATCTTCTTCATCAATAGATCCACCTGTTGAAGATTTTTCAATTGAACGCGAAAAGAAAAAGATAAGAAAACTTCACAGATCAAAGTCCCAAAATGTTGAAGACAAGTATGCTCAATCAATAGAATCTGAAGATATCACAAAATCACAGGAAGACGAGCACTATAAAGAGCTAACACAACAACCCGATGATTACGAGAGCGGGATGTCGTCTGGATTACTCCCTGGTTGTGTAGCACCAGCACCCACACCAGCGCCATCTATAGGTTCGATATAAATTAATCACATTATGTAATATATATAACATGAAATCAATACAAATATTTTATAGCTCCTTTAGCGGATGCTGATCCAGTAGATGATGATCTTTACGATGAAAGTTTTGAGGTTTTAGAAGCTCTTGTAAAGCCTGAGCAAGAGCGAAAAAAGAAAAAGCGTGAAAAAAGGGAAGCTGGAGCGTCGTCAGAAGGGACCAGCTCAAACGATACAGAGAGATCGAAACAAAATGCAGTTTGTCCATGGGATGATGAGTAAGTGATGAAGAAAAAAATAGTGATATAAATATTGAACTTATTTAAAAAATGATTTTTATCGACTTTTCAGTGATGTAACTAATGCTGTAGAAGCGCCATTCGTTAAAACATATGCGACGCTGGGCTATCTTTAAAGTTCTCTGTTCCCTACATGATACTTATTGCATTAAAAAGTTACAATTACTAAAATTTATAAACTTCAAGTTATCTAAGATTTATCAAAAATAATAAAACTGCGAAAATTCTAAGAAAGAACATTATAATCCACTTGTATTGTCAAAAATATGCTTAAACTAAAAATTAAAACTTTAAAATATTGAACGATTAGTATGACAGTGACTTTTCATTAATAATAATAGTTGTTCTAATTAAACATTTTGACTAGGTTTTTAACATAAAAGTGAAAATTTGAAAAAATCAGAAGATATCAGTTTTGTAAATTTTAGTTGAAAACGATCGAAAGAAAACTGAATTGATCAAATACACATTTTTCATTGAATTATTTTTGGCACTTGAATTGATAACGTATTATATACTTAAACGATTTTAAACATGATAATAAGATACACAAGGTTTTACAACATTTAAATAACTTACTGTGTTGAAGTAGAAACGAGCCCAAATGAATTTTCAAAGAGTACAATATAATAGTACCTACTTTAAAAACCTTGTGTGTCCTGTTTAAACCTCATAAGACTTATTCGATAAAAATAAACTTTGTGAATCATGCTGAGTTTTTATTTTTAAGATCATTTGGAACCGCATTAAAAAGATTATAAAAGAATTTTTGTCAATGTCTTGCTTTACTTATGCGTTCATAATAATCTGATTATAGCTGTTATAATAAATCATTAAGAAAATATGGATGTTTTATTTAAGAAATAATATGATAATAGCTTCTAAAATCAATGTGATTAATAAGATAACTGTTTGAAAAAGTTGTAAAAAATTATGAGCGGCTATTATAAACCGAGTAAATATTATTTACATTTATTTATTTCTTTGTTCTTAATTAAATTTATTTTCAATTATAAGGAAATTTATCAAAAATATTATTTCAAGTAAAACAACAGCATCATCTGTTAGTATCACGTAAACTTTAACATCAAAGTACTGCTTTACTTGAAACAATAAAATCCTAATAATTTGACTAACATATTTTTAAAATAAATTAGATGAAATCAAATCTTTATTAAATGTTCGATAAGTAAATAGGAAGGAAAATATAAATCGAATTGTGACCCATTTGTTACAAAGATAATAATAGCATAAGCATCAAAATAGAGTAAGTTTTAGAATTTGGCATGACATAAAATCTTTTATAATTGAAAGGACAAACAATGAAATGTCTGAAAAATGGTTTTGATGTGAATTCTGTCTCAATCGATCTACCTTTTTTGAATTCGACAATATTCCGCTAAAAATTTTAATTTATTTGATACCAAAGTCACAATAACAAAATACGTGGATTGAATCAAATTCAACAATCGAAATGGAAGTTTATGGCAAACTGTGCACACACATAATAATAATATTAATAATAATAATAATATTATATTATTATAGCAAAGATGTAAGCAGTAATTTGCATAGATTAGTGAATTTATGTGATAAAGGTTTCACTCCTTTAAACCTTTCTGAACGTGTCCTAACTTTGGAAGAGCCACAAAGTGATGAGCAACTCATAGTCGAATGGAAGCAAAAAGCTTTACATGGTACTCACGCTTTTCAATTGGAACAAGACCATGTTGCTCGAGAAGCTTCAAATTTATGGCTGAAACGTGGATCTTTGTTTGGAGAAACTGAAGGTTTTATGCTTGCTATTCAAGATCGTGTAATTAAGACAAAAAATTACCGTAAGTTCATCCTTAAAGAAAACTTACCAAATGATAATTGCCGTAGATGCTTTGCTACTCATGAATCCATTGAGCATATTACCAGTGGATGTCGAACGCTTGCTGGTGTAGATTATACAGTGAGGCATAACAATGTAGCTAAAATAATTCATCAACAAATAGCTAATGACTACAAATTACTGCAATCATCAGTCCCATATTACATTTATGAGCCAGCTGCTGTTCTTGAAAGTGATCAATATCGCTTATATTGGGATAGAACTATTCTAACTGATCAACATATCCAAGCCAACCGGCCAGACATAGTACTATGGGATAAAGCAAAGCGTACAGTGGAATTGATAGATGTCGCCATTCCTTTATCAACAAATATCCAGAAAACTTTTGCAGAAAAAGTAAATAAATATGTTGATTTATCCCATGAAATCAAAAAGATGTGGAACGTAGATGCAATCAAAATAAGCCCAATCATTTTCTCGGCTACTGCAATTGTCCCAAATTCAACTATTGAAGTCCTGAAGTATCTTAAGCTGGAGAAAACTCTTGAACCTTGTCAGAAAGCAGTAGTTTTGGATACATGCAGAATTGTGAGAAGATTTTTAAGCCAATAATTCAAAATTTCAAAAAGTTAAAAGTACTTGATAACAATCCGTACAATAACTTAAAACCAATATTAAATTGAGAATGACCCAATAAAAACACATAATATAATAATAATAATAATGCATAAAATAGTGTTATTAGAAACTGAGTGATTATATAGAAAATAAATGAAATTCTAAGAAAACTTTTTTTGCTTGAAGCATGAACCTAATGCAAGTTAGGTTGTTGCTATTCTTAGTTTTATTTGAAGTCTTTACCAAACTTAATTTTATTTCAAGGTACGGACTTTCCGATAATGCATTTTTAGTAAAAATGTAATACATGACCTTAGATGAAAGTTTCTGAATTTAATAAATTGGGATAAAGACTCCATGCAAGTTACGTTTTCAGAGTTTAAGCATTTGCTATACAATCAATAATAAGATCACACATTTTTGGAAAATAAAATTGGCCTAATTTGATTTAAGAAACTTCTTTCTCGTTTGAACGGTTTACACATTTTACACATTTATTTTAAAAAAAATTGAATATTTTATATATTTCATATTTCAAATATATATTTTCTGGATGAATTCAGTTTGAATATACAAAATTTGTCATAATCAACTACTTATTAAAATTTTTATTGATTTCTATCAATATTAATTATTATCTAGCATATGTGTAAAATGTGTAATTCATGTAACGTTTGCACTAAAATATTTGTAACTTGCAAATTGTAATAGAAATTTTACCAATGAACATGTTTTTTCAAGGAAAACAAAACACTTTAATGTTTGATCTAGAAATTTTAAAATCAAAGAAAATGTTTAAAATACTTACCCAAAATATTTCTAGTGTAGCAAAAACTGATGAACAAATTTTCAACTTGTAAATAATGAATATTTGTAAACATCTGAAATATAGTTGAGACCATTTAATTCAAACCTGTTAAAAACATTATGATCGTCAATTTCGGTATTAATTTTTATTATTGTTGTGTTTTTTACTGGCTTTTTATTCGTTTAAATATTGTGCAACAATTATTCACGAAAACATTTCCAAACTATAATATAAATGGGTTAGTTACTGTAATTTAAAATTGGTGAAAATTCCATGAAATGGTATAAGTACTGATAATTATATTTGATATATTTGAATTCAATGTGAGAAAGATGTTTATTATTTTAAGTGAAAATGTAGAAATAATTAATCCAGTAAAGATAAAAATAAAGAATACAGAAAATTGAATTTTTGTTGTAATTTTTTTCTAATTTGAAAATTATGATCCACCGCAAGAAGTCTTCCACTGCCGCTCTAAGAGCTGTCATCATCAAATTATTCTGACTCAGTTTCATTCTCTGATTTGTTGCTATATATTTAAATTTCCTGCATTTCAAAGTACCATTAGTGAGCCTTTTTGTTTTTGAATTTTTTCCATGATTTTTTCTAAGAATCCAAAGTATACTTACAAGTCTTTGACATTTTCTGGTTATTCATCTTTATCTCGTTGCAAAATCTTAGCAAAATCTTACTTAGCTTACTATATCGTTTATTTACTATGATAACCTGTAGTAAATCGTTGACCTACATGTTTCTTATAGTTTCAGCCAATAAACTTTTTTTATGGTGAAGCACAATATATAATTCTATAATTTCATCATAATTTTTAAATTTTTTGGAATAAAAGAAAACTATTCAAAAGAAATATGGTGTAACAGCTGAAATAAGCAGCCAAAAACTATGTTGAATCTTGTAAATTCTATTCTTATCCCAGGAAGCCAAATAAACGTTTCACACTTTGAGAAATGAGAATTTTTCGTCCGTTAAATGCAACATACCTCGCTCCACGATTTTGCGTGATTGAGCTTACTGGGATGCTAAATATGTTTGCCGCTTGAGGGCGTTTCCCGCTCAATTTAATTTCAAAAATTCAGAGAAAATCAGAAAAATTAGGTGGAAATTTCTAATTTCTAAACTGCTGAGTTTGTTTATTTTGGAGAACAAGGTAGAAATGTTGTTTTAATAAAATTTTAGACCAATTAACCAACCACTCAAATAATTTTATTGAAATCTTATTTTAAATCTCATCTCTTTAATCCAAACAAAAATATGGTATAGAAATGAGAAAAATCGTTATACGTTTTTTAAATTCGGTGATAATACTACATGTTTAGCATAGTATCAAATTGTTGAAACTTATATATAATTCAAAGAATACATATCTTCAAAAACTCCAGTCATTCTTTTATTGTAAACCTCAACAGTTCTCTTGGAATTAAACTGTATGTCCGTTTCGTCCACGCCTTCAAGAGATGTAAATTTTTGAGCTATAGCATCCATATCTGGAATTTCATCTACTTCACTAGTAAAGATTGGTAGTACCATGATTGCCATAAGCATTCCAAACTTTCCAAATTTCAAAAGCTCGCTTTCAAAAGCTTGGCGTGAAAATATTTCTTCTGGATTGGATCCTAATCTAAAAATGTTCAAAAAAAGAATTATTATTTTCGATCCAATATATATATTTTATCGTTACCTTTTCATGAAAGATGCAAGTGTAGAATAATACGTAGTCAAAATATCTTGATAATGTAAATCTCGAAAATCTTTTGTAGTACAGCAAAATATATAATAGAGCAGGTCGCAAACTGGTGATGAATATCGCTACAAAGTAATTTATATGCTCTAGTATAATAAAAGTACAAGTTATAATATGATGATATTTTGTAAAAACCTACCATAATTTGCCAATCCAATAAGCAAGCTTCTACAGGAATCTCATTCTAAATGAAATAACAAACAAATATTTGCATTGCGCATGATCAAAAATTTAATCTTAATATTGTGATTATTCAAAAAACACTAAGCATCTTAATATGGACCAAATAAAAGAATTTATCTGCAAAGTGAAAGAATACCCTGAGCTATGGGATCCAAACGACAAATTTTATAACCAACGCATCCATGTGTCTCAAAGTTGGTCTCAAATTTCAAGCATATCTGGTTTATCAAGTAAATATATTATTTCTTGTTGATTTCCCATAATGTCCATGCATTTTTAGAAAACGTTTGCAAGTCCAAGTGGAAATCTTTGCGAGAACATTACAAACGTGAATTAAAGAAAGTACACAAAACTCGTTTAAAAGGAACAAGTAGATGGATTTACTTTACTCAACTGAAATTTCTGGATAAAGTTTCGAAAAAAGATAAAAGCAGTCTATTTGTATGCTGCAACAGTATGAAAACAGAACACATTAAAGAACCAATATGCAATATTCCTGCTCGACCAGATATCCAGTTGCCAAATTATACCAGCTTTGATAGTTATGATAATATAAGCTACATTCGACAGCAACAACAGCACATTTGGAAGCAAATAAGACATCAAAAGCAGTTTTTTGTGAAGCAAAAAACTGATGATGAAATCTCACATTTTTTTAAGTCTATCATTCCATTGATGATCAAAATTAGGACGATGAAAAACTCAAATATAAGAAAAGTGCAACTTGAAATCAAAAACATGATTCTTACTGAATATGCTAAAATGCTAGTTTTAAAATAAAATATTTTACAAAACAAACGCTATGTAAAAAGATTATATTCCATATCAAAAGAAATTGACATAAAATATGGTGAGGGTGAACAAAATGTTTTATTAGGGTGGAAATTTGTGTTGTATGCTTAAGGGTCATTCAGCGTATATCTTATAGAAAAGGATCTCCAACATACAATATAAAAAAAACACAAATAATTTTTTTTAAAACTCTGCTTACCTTGTATTTGTACATTATATTGTTGTTCCAGCAATCTCCGTGACATATGACTGGATACTCTGTTAGTTCTCCATTCACACAAACATTAAACAGTTCAAAAAATGGATTCTCCAAAGTTTTCTTCACTTTTTCTACCATAATAGAGTTTGGATGGTCATCAATAACGGCTAACGCTTGACTCGTTATGATATTGAACCAAGATGTTAGATTTGGATCAGATTCACGTGAACCAATTATATCCACCATTGATGTAAATGGTTCCATTAATTCGATTTTTTGGTCCTGAAATACTATTATTGTATATTATTCCATTATCGTAAATTTATTATTAATTCTACTTTAATTGCGAAAGAAATCGCATGGAATTTTCCCAAAATTTCCATTATTTTCTTCACGTGTTCAAGAGTAACTTCCTTAAGACGGTCAAACATTTCAAAACCTCTGGTTTTTAGGTCCTCCATAAAAATGCACTCGTTCCATTCAGTAACTATAGATTTTAAGCAAGCTGGAATTTCATAG
This sequence comes from Parochlus steinenii, assembly GCA_038502155.1. Lineage (NCBI taxonomy): Eukaryota > Metazoa > Arthropoda > Insecta > Diptera > Chironomidae > Parochlus > Parochlus steinenii. The sequence continues at coordinate 125,220 of JAXCIN010000015.1, read as the reverse complement.
AATCCATCAATGCCAACCACAATTCCTTTTTCTTCTTGGAATTTCTTAAAAATTGGGTAAATTGAATCATAGAACAGAGACTCTCGAACGAAGCAAGGCGCTGCAAAAAACTGTTCGCGTCTTATTTTATTGCTTGGTGGCAGCTTAACGATAATGGTTAAAGTATCAGACTGATCTTTAGCCTTGGCTGTTATTCTGAATAATTCACCAATGTAGTTGTCACCTTTGCTTGAAGCTTTATCAAATGAAATTATCAAATCATTACTATTAGCAAATCGAGGATCTCTATTAATGATTTCTATCAATGCATTTCGACTTATTTCTGTCGGCAACTCTGTTATCATCATCACTTCAGCTTCTGTTTCACATTCGAGAACTTCCTGACTGTTTTCCATTATTTTTCAAAAATCCGAAGGTCGCACAAAATCTTAAATTTTTGCTTGTAATAATTGTTAGCTTCACTAGCTGCTGTCCAATTTTTTTGTGAATTCAGAATTACCTACGAACAGTAGTGATTATCAAATAATGATCTAAAATAAATAAAAAAACAAAAATTTATTTTTAAATTCTAATTAATGTTTATCTGTTTTGTCGTGTCACGCCTATAATTTAGTTTTTGTTAAGTAATTGATGTTATTATTATTTATCATTGAAAAAAAAAAAATGTATCGGGTATGTATTGTTGGGTTGAAAAAATTAAAATATGCGAATTTACTGATATACTCGTCACATTCGTTAAAATATTTAAAACGCTTCAAAATTTCTTTTGTTGAAATGTATCAAACTTTTCTTCTAAATCATATTTTGATAATGTTACATCATACTAATTGACCTAAAGAATGATTAAATTGATAAGATTGCAGAGCTCTTAAATAAAAAAAATTATACAATTCTCTAAACCATAAATCTCACTCGCATATTTTTGTATTATATCTCATTTAGAATAAAGTTCAGTATATCAAACATTTCAAGTATTAATGTCTAGTCTTACACTTTTAATTGACACAATTATCTTTAATTTACTTACCGTTATCAGATAGTATTTATATTTATTTTGTTTATTTAAGTTTTAGTTAGACCTTGCTCAATAATCAAATATACTGTGTAGATTAAAACTCGACTTTCTTGCAGAGCTGATTTTGCAGTACTGTTCTGCTGAATATTTTAAATTATACTAGATCTGTCTATCGTTGTGGTTTTTTTTCTCAATGACAAAATAATTGTATAAACAATTAAGTAATAATAAAGCTTTTCATAGATGAATTGTGGCTATTCGTGTAAAATATAAGTAAAAATATATATTATTTGAAATAGTGAATGAAATTATCTTTTGTAAAGCAAACATTTTTGAAACTTCAATAAAAATATATGTACTCAAACTTGAATTCTGTTCAAATGATTCATCTTAAATTTACATAGTACCGTACTAAATTGACATATACTTAAAATTTTTTATAAACCTTTCGTTATTTCAATAGTCTGTTTTAAAAGATTGTACCATACGATTGTACTTTGATCATATTTAGTAATCTTAGCAGTAAGATTTGATTTTTTTATATTTGAATTCTATTGAAAGGTAATATTTATATATAATATAATTATTATATATGATATTGAGGATCAAACTGCTGATTAAAAATATGTTTTTTTTTCATTCAAGAAAATTCCATTTCATACGCTCATAATGAACCGCGTTTGAACCGTTGCAACTCGACAGCCCTCAAAACAAAAATCAGCAACAAAAAGTTTCAACGGAACCATCTGAAAACAGGCGCAAAGCTTAAGTAGCATTACATTTTACAATACTTTTTATACACGATTCAGCAAATAAAATGAACAAAGTTTGACTCGTACTCGCAGTGTTGACTATTTTGCTAGTTTTTTCATATTCGTTTTAAATTTTATTGGAATAAATTCAAATACATATTTACATTTTTCATTATTTTATTTTTCATTCTTTAATGAAGATGCAATTTTGCATATTTTTAAAAATTTATGCTATAGATCCGTTATTGTAGCGTTATGTTTTTTCATTCTAGTATGCGACTTAGTTTTTTCACTATATTACTGTAAACTAACGCTGTTAAGCCTTTTCACGAATTAATCAATTTGATTATACGTTTCAACAAAAATATGAGCTTGCATGCGGTTTGTGACTGTTTTCGAAAGAAAAGATAAACTTAAAAACTTAATTTTTACAATTTCGAAATAAAATTCTCTTATTTTTAAAATTTTTATCGCAATTAAAAAAAATAAAAGCAATTCAATAGGTAAAAATTGTAAAATTGTAAAAATAAATGTTTATGTAAAAATGTGGTAGAAATAAAGTTTTATTTGTGGTTGTGGTAAGGATTGAAGAAACAATAGGAATTTTATGAGGTAAAATTTATAGAAATATTAGTGGTTCTAAATTTTCACACAAAAAAATTTCCCCCCCATAAAAAATCTATTATTCCACCAATTTAAGAAAGAATTTAAGGTAGAAATTGTTGAAATAATGTTATTCGCTTTGTAGTAGAAATTGTAAAAATAATATAATAGAATTTATTAGATGAACTGAAATAATCTAATTGTTTTCCGCATCTGCAAAATCTTCATCCTGCTCATTGAGTAAAGGACTATCATCTTGAAACTGTGAAGGCAAGCTACCTGGAGTCGTTGGAGCCGATTTCGACGTTAGACCAGTTCTTCCACGTCCTAGTAAAATGTTGATACTAGTATTCGCTAGTGGACTTCGTAATTTGCTGCTAAAACTGGTGCTGTTGTTTATTCTATATGATATTGGTGAATAAAAAGTTTTGTTCTTGATGCTGAATAATTTTCCTTTGTTCACCAATGAAGTAGGGCGTAGAAGTGGTTTTGGAATGGAGGCTCTTTTATTAGCAGATTCAGCTTCTTTGCTGCTGGATGCTTCATGTTCATCCATTGAATTGGTGCTATTTTTCAATCTCTGTATTTGATCCAGGAGCTCTCTTACTTGGATGCTTGTAGGACTAGTGGCACGTGGAGGACTGTTATAGTTTAAATTAGCTAAACTTGACACTGAACTTGACACTATACTTGAGCCGTTATTTGAGTTCATGCAGCTCATATCAAGAAGACCACTTCCTTGCCGACTTTTAATAAGATTTGAGCTAACTGGTGAAGCTGAAGCACTATTAAAGTTGGCGTTTGAAGTATTTGTTTGGAAGTTTTTACAGTGCTGCTGAGCAAGGCTTGTGGTGACACATCGATCTAACTGTTTTTGCATCAAGTTCATCTTTCCGTTATCATCATGGGGTGCTGTTGTCGATAAGGACGAGATGGTATCGTTAGAGTGATAAATGTTGGCGGATGTTGTCTGATCACCAATCACACATCCAATTACTGTACTATTAGCTATTACGTTTCGAAAGTCGTCACTCAAATTGTGATTATTACTGGCTATGCTGTTATGATGCATGAATTCGTTACTGTTGTTTTCGTTGCTTCTACTAGCATTATTGGCATTTGAGTACATAGAGTCAAAACTGATCATGTTACTTTCATTAACATTACTTAGAATGCTCGAATGATTCGAATGATTACTAATGGGCTCATCTTCTGATTGATTGTTGCTTTTAGATGAAACGGTGTGCGTAGTAGTTATAGTAGATGCCGACGAGTATGGCATATGACTAGTTTTATTAACCTAAAAAGAGATTTAATTAAATGTGAGTTATGTTGAATAAAAAAAAAATGATATCACTTACAGGAAAGCCGTGCAAAGTATTTTGATTGCTTGTTTGAAGTAAATGAGTAAAATTAACGCTTTCAGATTCCCGGAAAGATGAATTTGTGCTAAGAGCTATTGCATTTTGGTTCGTGTTGGGAACCGAATTAGGTCTGTGATGACCTCCATATCTAGCATTTTGACTTTCAAACTCAATGGCATTCACGGTATCATTCAGAAACACTTGTTGCGAAGCTGAACGAGGAATATTATAGTTTTGCAACGATACAGACAAATCATCGGGGCTTGCTGCACTGGAATAAGGCGGAGGTATATGGGTGTTTGCCTCATTGGCGGTGCAAATAAAGCTGGAACTGATTGAATCTACCGATAGTGATCCAATAGGACGCACAATATAGTTGTGGAAATATTGAACCATCAAATAGTTCCGGCCACCATTTTTACCGCCATCATTCGTGTAACTAAAAACTAATGGGTAGAGATCCGGTTTGGATGTCACCTAATGTTTGAAAGAATTAATAATCATAAATATTATAAATGTATTGAAATTTTGTTCACCTCAGTATATAATGGAGGTCCATGATGAAAAGAGCTACTGCTAAGATACTGAGGTGGTGCGTAGCAAGATCCAGCCGAATCGAGTTCTGACTGCGAATGATGTCCAGGTGATGCTGTACCGCAAAATTGCCTTCGTTTTTTCCATAATGAGCAACACAGTAGCAAAGCTAGAACAATGGCAAACAAGAAGCACCTAAAATATATCAATTGATTTATTAAACTATGCACATTTTAAATATATATTATATGTATTTAGATATAATATATTAAATTCTCACCAAAAGTACCAATGGTTGATAAAAAATAAATTCAAAACGTGATCAGTTGATGGTGGTGGTGATCTAGGTGCTGACGGAGGAGCATACAAGTAGCAACATCCTTTAAAATATTTTTAAAATTATATTTTCATCTCAAATAATTTATAAATTTTTTAGAACAATTAATACCTTGTGCACAACATTCTTTGGGGCTCAAACAACGATGTCCTCCTTCACAAAATCTAGCTGAAACCTAAAAAGATAAATACATTTTTGAATTTTATTTTATTTTAGGGGAGTAGTAATGAACTGTGAATTATTAGTAAAAGTGAAATTTTAAGGATCATAATCATTTATAAATAATCAACATTTCAAAAAGATGTTTAACTTTATATCTCAAAGTTTAATCAAAAAACGTGCTTGTGCTTGAAATAGAAAATGTCAAGAAAAATGAATTGCAATAAAAATATTTTTAGAAATAATTGTGCAACCGAAGTAATTACTGATATATCAAATAAGTGAAATGCTTAATTATTTTTTTTCAAATTATTAAAGTTGTAAGTATCAAACTTATAAAACTTTGCAACAAAAATATCTAAAAACTTGTGAATAACAAAAATTAATTTTTTTTGTTGAAATGTTTCAAATTTTAATTACAACTGAGTCTTTTCTGTGCATATTTTGTTACAACTTCCATGAACACTTCAGTCAAACCAAAAAACATCAAAATTGTATATATTATCCATAAGTAGTTCGGGAATTTAAAGCGAATGCAATTTTTCAAAAAAATTGCAAAACTCATTGAAAAATGCTATATATGTCATTGATGTCGATTTTTCTTTTCATTTTTCTTTTATAAGCAGAAAAAATATTTTTTTATTTAAAATTTTAATTATTCTCTCACTAGTTTTAATGAAACAGCTATCAAACTGATTATTAGCATTATCAAGTGATTAAATGAGGAGACCAAATTTGTAAGATTTTATTTGGCATGGTTCAAGGAAATTTTGAGATATTTTTGATTATTTATTCTCTTGAAGAATAACCACTTCACTATCGATTGCTTATTGATGTTTTATTTATCGACATTGTATTAAATTATAAACTTTTTTTGATGTAGATTTTCTATTTTAAAGTTAAAATCCTAAAATATTTCCAAAGAACGTCCTTTTTGACAATAAAATTCAGTTAACTTAGTGCGATTGCGCAAAAAATTCTTTCAATCCTTCAACATCAAACAAATATATTCAATTTATTTTCGGTTATTCAGCATATTTAAAATCTAAAGTCATTTTCATTAAATTTTGATATCAATGTCAGATATAAATTATATTTTAAGATCTTTTAAATATTATGTACAATATGCCAAATATTTGTTCATGTTTGAGCACTCCCAAAGTGGAGAAGTTAAAATATTTTTTCGAAAAATTTTTAGCGGCCTGTTCATTGAATACCAATTTTTCGAAGTAAAATGTAATCTGAAATATTGAACGTGTCCATAAATTTAGTTTTTATATCAAATTTAAATTAATGTAGCAAATAACTTTGTTTACTGTACAATGAAAATTATCTTAGTATTCATCTTTTTGCTCATCCAAGGCAAAGTGGATGCTTGGGGCTATGATGAGTTAGAAATATTTGATATTGTGGAACTCATAAATGAAAATTTCTATAAAGTACTCGGAATTTCTCAAGTAAGTGCATTTAAAAATGATTTTAACATTTATATAACTAATGCTTGATTGTAGGATGCATCTTCAATGGAGATTAGAAAAGCCTTCAGAGCTTTATCAATCGTGAGTTTTTAAAATTTAACTAGAAATCGTTTCTGATGAGGAAAATATTTAGACCGTTGGCCCAAAATTCTTATCTACACATCAAAAATGCTTCTAGGTGCTGCATCCAGATAAAAACTCTGCAGAAGACGCTGATGTACAATTCAGAAACTTGGTATCTGTCTACGAAACATTGAAGGATGCAAAAAAACGAGCTATTTATGATAAGGTTCTTTTAAATGGACTACCACGGTGGCATTCGTCTGCTTATTGGGCGGTTAGTATTTTTAAATGTTTAAATGTAATAATTCTCATAATAATTTATTTTAGAGAAAAGCAAGGAAAGTCAGTTTGGTTGAGATGTTTCTTCTTCTTTTTGTATTGCTCACTGTTGGGCAGTATTTTGTCGGATGGGCTGTTTATTTGGAGAAAAAATTTACGATGGTTTGTGCTTTTTTCAATATGGAAATTGCAATTTAACTTTAATATTATTTTAATCATGTTTTTAGGAACAATTTTTTGAGACTAAAGCCAAGAAAATCAAGAAAAGTAAAATTAACGTTGACCTGGATACCATCATTGCAGAGCTTCCACTTCCGTCTATAAAAAATACACTACCATTTCAAATTCCTTACTGGATATATTCAATAATTGTTGGTACTCCAGGTGCCATTAAAGAGTCAATCAATTTAGTTGCTGATATTCGCAAAAAAGAACTAGAAAAGAAACAAAAGTATTTATATGTGAAATTATTAACTCGAATATCAAATATTTACACTCGATAATTTTTTAGGGAGCAAGAGGAAATAGAACTACAAAAACAGCTTGAAGATGAGAGATTGCGTGATAAGGAAGAGCGAAAAGAAGGGCTGCGCCGAAGGAAAGAACAACGAGCAAAATTGCATGAAAAAACAGATGAAGAGTTAGCAGCTTATGCTGCAGTGTCTAAAGGCAAAGGGCCTAAACAAGAAAAAGCTAAAGCTCCTTTAAATGGTGGACTTTGGACAGATGATGATTTATCCGAGCTCGTTAGACTCACAAAAAAATATCCAGGTGCGAACATTGACCTTTGTAGTTAAAACCATCTTCTGAAACTTTTTTCGATTTAAGGTGCAACGGCTGAACGATGGGAAACTATTGCTGATGCTATGAAAAGAAATGTTGCCGAAGTTACTTTCATGGCTTACAAAATGAAAGATAATTTTTTCAAGACTCCTAGTGAGACTGAAAAATTGTTAGAAAACATCAATAAAGAAGTCTCCAAGAAACTGAAGACTAAAAAAGAGACTGATCAGGTCAATGAAAAAGTTTGGTCACAAGAGCAACAGAAAGCACTTGAGGCAGCAATCCAAAAGTATCCTAAACAGGGTTCAGAAGATCGTTGGCAAAAAATTGCCAATAGTGTTAATGGTAAAACAAAAGAAGAGTGCCAAACAAGGTATAAATATTTGGTAGATTTAGTCAAAAAGCAAAAGAATAATATCAAATCCGAAGAAAAATCTGAAGTAATCGAAGTTGAAGAACTTTCTGTTGCGACACCTGAAGAATACGATGAAAATTTGCTGACGAAAACAGCCAATGGCGGAAAAAAGAAAAATAAACGAAAAGAAAATAAGAAAAATATTGATTATTCTAATCTTGATGATTCTGAGAATGAGTCTGAATGATTATTTATTTCAATAAAACTGAAAAAAATAAAGATATTGTTTTATTACTATCCAGCACTTTTGTTTTCATATTAAAGATTTAATTCAATACAAGTATTCTCGTGGAAGACCCTTGTATCATTTTTATTATAAAATTATTATAAAATTAGTATTTTGAAAAATCGGGATCGTTTCAAATTTTTCAGCGAAATATATTTTCCTTGCAACACCCAAAATGATTTTAATCGAATTTATTCTACAATTACGTTCGTTTAGCAAGAAACCACAAATTGCTTTTGATTCTGCGGTGTACGTCGATCGAGAAAATTAAACTGCTATTAGATATTATAATTATAAATTTGATTGGCCGTTTACGAATTGGGTCGTTGACTTTAACAATAAATATAATTTCTTCTATCTTATTCAATCTGCACTGCCTACAGGTTTGTGACTTTTTATTTATCAATTTCTGTCCCATTGTAATGAGGATAGCAAGTTTGTTTTAAACATATTTTCACTTGAACGAAATGTTTGGCTTTATTTTTTGTTGTTGATACTTTCTCAAAAATTAAATCAAAATCTCAAAAAGTCACAGAAGTATGTAGCGAAAAAAAAGTTGTCTTGTATTTTTTTCATTCCAAAATAAAAGACAAATTCACTTTAAAATCGGATAATACCCTTTGAGACTGTGTTGTATAATAGTGTTTTTAACAAAACGCACTAAAGCTCTCGTGGAAAATATTTTGACAAAAGCATAATTTGAGCAATGGGTTAAGTCGTGAATTTATTAATACTTAAGTTATTCAAAAAAGTATAAGATTTTATGAAATACAATACATTAACAAAATGAAAAAGTTTATCTGTTGCCTTCGTTTAAGACTTTCATTCTGTAGTTTGTTGTTATTTGGCAGTCGCCGTTGACGTGTGAATTTAAATAAAATTCACTTGTATATCAGTATGAAATATAAAACTGAAAGAAAATAAAACGAAACCAAAATTTGTAATTTTATGTGAAGTTACAGTTTTTTAAAACTATTAAGTGATCGAGAAGTGTCGGATGGAGTCATTATTTTGCTTTTGATCAAAACAAAAGCTTTAATAATTAACAACCAATAAAAGTTTCTACAGCGACAAAAAAAGCAATGAAGTTTTGGTGATAAAGATATCACCGAGTGTTATGACAAAATATTAATCTAATCTTAATTGAACAATGAATTAGAGGAATGCTTAAACTGAATAAGTGTAAAATAATTCCGGGTGTGTTTGGATATTTATAACTGAATTAATAAAGTTGCAAAATCATGGTTCGCGAAAATGAAAAGCCAATGTGAATATATTGGTTCAAATTAGATTTGTGGTAAAGATGCTAAAATAAAAAAATTTAAGATTTCTAAGCAGTATCAATAGTGAATTTTTCCTCTAATAAATATTCCAAACCTAACTTCGTGGATTTATTAATTATTTCTGACGGAAGTTCTACCGACCAGTCATAAGTGAAAACGCAATCGAATTATTGAGAAAAGGTAACCACTAAAGAAAGAATTCAATATCATAGAGAGATAGATGAGAAAATGGATACAACGACCTTACTGGAAGAGCTGCATTTGAATAATATCAGAACAACGGTTCTTAACAAAAACTTCAACATTTTTTCTCCCGCCACCACCATCTCAATTAATCCAAACTTAATACAAGATCAAAATATGCTGTTCGCTAATAAGAATACTCGTAAAGCGAGTTATGCGAGCAACAGTGTTGGTTTTTTTGTAGAAGACGAAGCACTAGCGAGAGATGAAAATGCGCTCATTGCTCATAGAAACTCAGACGCGAAACAAGCAAATCTTGTAGAGTTGAAACACCATACAAGCAGGAGAAATGGTGCAAAAACCGTTGCAAAACGAGAAATTTTGATCGGAAAAAAATCATTATTAGCAAGTTTAACGTCATCGGAAACGGATCACGTTTTAAAAATAAAAATTTCTCCAACAATTAGAGAAATTAGTGCAAATTATCATCAAAGTGAAGGAAACATTTCTGTAGTTCACATTAATAGAAGTGCAAGTATGGTCCATAGCAATGACGAAAATGTATCAAGTGTAATTAACCCAAATTCCAATAATTCGGCAATTAAAATAATGTATAACATTACCACTAAACCGAATACCATAAAAATGGCTAGTGGTCAATGTTCTCCGACTGCTAGTGATCACTTGGACTCAGGCACTTGCAGCGATGTAGAACTTAATATGCCTGCATCTCCTTTGCCACCTCCTTTGCCCAAAAAAATGAACAAGCACAATCAATTGTCTGATAGTATTTGCAGTAACAGTGATGAAAGTGTATCCAGTTTAAGTTCAGATTCATTGAGTTTTCATAACAATAACTTGTTGTCGCCTGAACTCATTAAGTCGTTGGACAATCATAATAAGAAGCACACGACCCGACAGTGCATAATTGTTGATAATCGTGGTAAAAAAAAATCTATCGGTATATTTCCTAGCTGTCTTTTAAAAGATATTCGTGACCATTCACTAAAATTAGGCCTTAATGACTCAATTTACTATAAAAACCGTTCGACAGACGACGAGGAAGATGAAAATGATGTTGACTATAATTTACTCAAATCCCCTATGTTAGTTAACCAAGTGCGCAATTTTGAGCCTGGCATAAAATGCAATTTACGAACCGATATTAAAAATATCAGTCTTAACCGCAATGCAAATGATCACATATTTTATGATAGTGATCAGTTCTACCAGTTTCATATCAATGAACATTTGGCGAGTATCATTTTGGAGCCACCAGCCAAGAGCAATACAAGTGATATAGATGAGAGCTTTGCGGGTCTTAAAGACCTGAATAATGGAACTTCAACAATTCGTAGTAATAAAGGAACGGTTCGTGGAGTAAAAAACCGTGTCCGCAACGGAATTGCAACATTTTTGCAGATGCAGCAGTCAACAGTTAAGGTGACTTTTTTTTGTTGCAATTTTGACTTTTATATATTATACACTTTAAATTTTATAATCCATTATGATCGACTAAATCTCTTATTGAGCTTCATTTCATCGTCTTGTGTAGAAAATTGTTTTTATTTGCGATCATCATTTTACCATGAGTTATGTATTCTCAAGTTTATGTAATGGCCATTCATAGTGCATCATAGAATATATATTTAAATCGCGTCTTTCACTACGAGTTGATCATAAGTCAAACAGGTTTTATGTTTAAACTTAAAACTGCGGAACACCGTTATCTTTCAAGAAAATATAATAATTAGTGTGGATACTCGTTTTCAATCTTGCGTTGATGTGCAAGCACATTTTAACTTTGATACTTATTCCGGTTAACCACTTCTAGAGTTTATTTACTTACACCACTACTGTGTATTTGAAATCTATCTCTATGTATGTAAAATCATTAGTTTCAAATTTACAGAAAACTCTTGTTTTGGTTTCAAGTTTTTTTGAACAACTAACTACTCACTTATTTATCAGTGCTGTCTAGTGAAAAAAGATGCAGCAATTTAAGAAATCTAATTCATTCAGAGTTTAGACCATTCAACCTTATCGTCACCTTAAAAATCACCAACTTTAATATTTATGTACAAAATCTGAAATTTCTTTTATGAAAATAATACTCAATAAAACAAAAAAGTATGTTTTTCCCGCAAATAAAAACATGTAAATAGAGTATGCCATGAATTAATTTCACGAAAATGTCACGAAAATGATTCTTATTTTGTTGTTAAATATGCTCTATTCCAAATTAAATTGCATTTATTAACGACCTTGCGGAAAGTAACAAAAGTAATGACATTCAATTATTTTCAATTTTAAGAACATTTATGCAGATTTGCACGCACGTGTTATATGTAATGATCATTGACTTGCATCAACTCAAATTAATTTGATTGAAACCGTTCAAAGTGTTGCCAATAACATTTAATATATGTATGTAAGTGACTTTGAATATTTTTGAATTTTGTAACATGAAAAATAGTTTTTGAAATGTATTCTAATAGTTTTAACTACTATATTCAATAATTAATGTTGTAAAAGTCATTGCTCCGTCATAAATATTTTATAGTTATGAAATATTTATAAAATTCACGTCATTCATTTTAACTTTGAAATTAATTAGACCATATATCGACCATATTTTCTTTAATTAGCTGTCATTTCACTTATAACCTTTGCAATTGTTTTAGCAAATTTTCTTTAAATTCAATCATATTTGAAAATTGCATATTTATCCTTGAATTTTGGCGTTCGATTTCAATTACTTCAAAAATCATTTCAACGATAAAATAATTTTTGGTTAAAATGTATTCATTATTTTACCTTTAGTAATTAAACGTTGATAGATTCTTTGGGCGATTAAAATATCATTAAATTTACTAAAACCATAAATAAAAAAAAAAATATGAAAAGAACTTTAAGGACATATCTTATAACATATGTTTCAACGAATTCGTGAAAATTGTATATACAAAGTGAGGTCATCATTTAGATTTTTTTCAGTGAGTTCTGGAAAAGAATATAAATCTTTTGGAGATAAAAGTTCTTTTTAGTAAATACATAGATTAGAGTCCCAAGGTCAAAAGTTATACATACATAATAAAAAATTATTTAAATTTTACCATGATTTTTAACACTGAATTGGACTATTCTAGACACCCGCTATACTCAAGAAATATATAATTAAGACAAAAATTGATTCTAAACGTCATACTTGAAAACAACGTTGAAATAATTTGTATTAAGAGGCATCACTTAGCTTTCAATGTATTTTATTTTTCGATTCAGGTTAATTCACATATTTATTGTGCCATTTTTGATGTAAAAAAAATTATATATGTTAATATACAAATAATTTGAAAACTACTATTGCTTCGTTTCGCAATGCAGTGCAAAAGAAATATAAGAATATTTGATAACTTGAGCAATTTCATTACTTGTAGATTTCAGGAATACAATCTAAATGTCTATGTATATAATAAAATAATCTGCTTCAATTTATATTGAATGTTTGCCTTTAGTTTTATAGTCAAATTTAACTGTTTTATAACTTGTTTTCCTTTTGAAAAATTCTTCAACAAAACTTTACTCTCTTCCTTCTTGTATCATATATGATGGTGAAATTCACGATTCGATTTCTTCAACTGAATTGTTTGGGATGAAAAGTAATGACGCATGATTAGAATTGAGTCCAACACCAGCTGATGGGTTGATCTTGTAGCTTAAAACACTTTCTTGGTCAAAATGTTTAAAATCATTAATTTGTGAAAAAAAAAAAAATTATGTTTTAGAAGATGAAGCTAAAAATAAAATACAAATAAAAATTTCCAACTTATTTTTTTGTCCAACTAAAGAAACAGTACCGCTACAGGAACGTCTCAGAAACTTAAAGAGTGAATTTTTTGATTTCTTGAGCATAAAAAATTTAAATCTTGAGTAAACTGCGTAACCATGCCTATGGATTCTGTATCCATATTTCTAGAAAACTTGAAGTTTTCCAGAACATTTTTATGTTCTCTTTAAATATTCTAAATGACTTCCAAAATAGCTTGTATTGTCTTCAAAAAAAAATCGCTTTCTGTCGCTCACTTCCTTAATTTTTAAAATTATGTGTTTGCTAAGTTGTTAATTGAAAGAGTTTATTCACACTCACCATAATATTCAGGATTTAGTAGTTTCTCTTTGAATAAAAAAATGAAAAATTGCAGATGGAATGTCAACAGATTCAATGTTATTGTCAATATTTTCCAACTGCATGTCAATCTACTTCATAGACTATTAAGTGGTAGTAAATAACAACCAGTTTAGCATGTTTTTTGTGGATATAACAAATGGCATATGGAGAATATAACATATAACGAGCCGTATTTGAGAGTTTTTATTAAGTTGAGGACAGAGATTTATATGTAATAATTTATTTATGCTGGCAACACTGAGTCAAATGTAGCAAACCTGCTTTAATTCAATTGCAATCAAATTAAATAGTAGTTGTGCTCAGTTGTTAGTGATTCGAAATTTTTATTTTTTTAAATTTCAGTTGAAAAAGCAAATAATGTAATTGATTCGATTTTTATAATTTTCAGATGATCATTGTTGAACAACATATTCAGTTACTGTTTACAATTTGGGTTTACATTAAAAAAAGTCTGTTCTAAATGACCTGCTTTCTCTTTTAGCATATCAGATACTTTGAGATTTTGCTGAATTTATTGTATTTATTGTATTTATATTAAACTATGTATAACAATTAGTTTTTGTGAGCTTTGCTATACATTTTTGATTTTACGATGATAATTCAAATCATAGCAGATGGCTATGCAAGTGGTTTAGTTATGGCACAAAATGATTTTGATTTTTAAGAAATATTTTAAAAATATTCTAGATTAATGATAAATTTATTTGTAATATCTAGTGTATGTTTTGAAAAGTTCACACACTAGATTATTTTAATAAGGAGCTTATCGAGAAACGGTAAATTTGTTTTGTAAGATAATTTTACAGCACACTCTAGCTAAATTGAAAATATTTAATGCATTTTATATGGAAGTATCCAACAATTGACCAGATTTTAGCTCATTATCTTTTTTCATATTGTTTAATATCTGCATAAAAAGAAAATTGAAATTGTTCGAAAGTGTTCATCATAATTGGATTAAACGAGTTTGGTTTGGAAATCACATTGTATATGGAAACAAGGTAGCAAATTTCTAACAATTGAAGAATTGTCAGAATTAAATGTTGATTGTTTTTGCATATAATTAAAAAATAATATAATATCAGTTTTATAAATGATCAGTTGAAAAATTTTTAAAGATATATTGCCTAATTTTTGGTAGGTGATATTTGTCTGGTATATAATAAAGATATTGGAATCTCAAAAAATTTATCTTGTTTTATAATAAACTTGATGATAATTATAATACGTCTCGATGATTGATTCATAATTGATAATGAACTTGATTTAAGTGCCTTAAACAAAAACATTATATTCACAAGTTTGATTTAAAATATAGCAAATCTAGCAAACGTGGTAAAAAAAGTGAATTATTAAAATAAAATATGAGAGTAAAATAAAAAAATTATAAACTTCAAATAGCTAGTTATAAGTATAGCCCATTAGTTTTAAAATATGTTGTAGCATTTCATCTTTATTTATGTATTTGAATCCATCACTTTCGTTCTGGTAACGTCTTAGTTTGATAAGAGAATTTTCATTTGAAACAAAAAGTAAACTCAAAAAGTGCTCTCATGCAAAGGAAATTGCTATGCTTTCTATTTCAAGCTTAAACAAATGAATTCATTTCGCAATTGAAAATCGAAACTATTGTTGATCGAAAATTAATAACAAATATTGAGCTTGAAATACTTTTTGACAAGTCAATCAAATCATATTTTCTAATTGAGAATCAATATTTGGAAACCATTAAAAATAGAGTTTGCTGTTGGGACAAATTTAACACTGAACCATGATATAACAATAAACTTTTATCGTGCAATGTTTTTTCGTATACAAAAAATTGAAATAATAATTAAGTAATTTGTTCAATCGAACAGCAAACCTCAAATAAAGTTAACAGAAATTCACAGAATATGCTATAATATTTTTTGCGAAAAATTTATCACAAAAATGGGAAACTTTATTCCGTAACAGATGATAACCTTTCCAAAAGTAATAAGAAAAGTAATTCACCAGTTTTTTTAGACCGGAACATAAACATTTTTGGAGCATCCAAATAAAATTTGCTGAATTGTTCCAAAAAACTTAATGAATTTCTTTCTCTAAATAAAATGTAGTATGCCTAATTGATCGAATTAACCAAAATACCTAATTACTTGTGTTAGATGGATGGTTATTAATTGAGTGAGCATCATTTTAGCTAAGCAACATCAACTTCAATTTCCCAAAATTGCAATTTGCAAAATTATTTTAATGATTTTTCTCTTTTTTCAGAATTATAAAGATAAAGACGCTGGTAAGGTGGTGGTGTACACTACAAGCATGGGTATCGTAAGATCAACATATACTAAATGCCAGTCCATAAAACAAATACTAAAGACACTGTTAGTGAAGTTTGAGGAACGAGATGTATTTATGAGTGGGGAATATCAGCAGGAAATCAAAGATCGGATGCAAAAGACTGATATTGATATACCGCAACTTTTTGTCAACGGACAATACATCGGTGTAAGTTAATAAAATTTCAAAGAGGTAGAACTCTCTTACAGCATACAATTACTTGAATAAATTAAAAACATAACAATTTAAAAATTATCGAATATACTGAAAACTCAAGCTATGGTAGTAACGTGATCTGAACAATTAAAGTACATTCTAGAAATCTGAGCAACAGAAAACTACAGAACATTAAATATCTCAATTAAAGAACAGAGTGATTTCCAGAAACGTTAACTTCTTTAATATAAATGCCGAATTAAATAATGAAAACCAGCATATTGGCAAACCAGTATATGTACAAACTTAAGTTGCATTTATACTTTTATGATACAATCTAATTTTTATAAACATCAATCTAAAGAGAGTGTTTTAAAACAAAATAAGATATAATGAAGGTGTTACTATCAGCATACTTTATTGTTGGCTCCCTAATTGACTTTAACGGCCACTTCATTGATGTTGCAAAAACTTGTGAATTTCCAAAAATATAGTGTTTAATTAACTCATGTTCATTGAGATTCCATGAATGATAATTGTGTGAAAACTAGTAATGAGAGAAAATACTAAAAACAATGTTGGAATCAGTTTGTCACAATACAAAATCCAAATTTAGTGAAAATTTACATTTTAAATTTATTGTTAAAATATGAACAAACTATAATCTATTTTCAAACTAAATTTTTAGCGAAAAACAATGCACAAAATGGAAATTAGATTATGTGAAAAACTATGGAGAGAAACTTCAATTTTGTTAAGTAATTGACCAATTGTTTTCATTTTGATTTGGTTTTTGGTTTAATTCAACGGGATTTTTAATTTGAATTTTGTGGAAATGCAGAACACAATTATTATTAATTATATTATTGGCAAATATGTTCTTCCATTGCGTAAATTTTTAAAATAAATTGAAAATTACAAGATAATTCTTTCCAATAACTGATTTTCAGCTAATTAAAAATTCGACACATATGAACAAATTTCTATTTGGGATTACATACATAATTTAAAATGTCCAAACTAATGGAAACATGTAGATTCATTCGATAACCTGCTTACGGGTTTCTTCTAAATATGCTGACGGTCATCTCGATCATACTCATATATAATTTAGAACTTGCTTTAATGTATTTTGTGTAACATATTTTCAGAATGCTGAGTTAGTCGAAAAAATGAATGAAACTGGTGAGCTGCGGAAGCTTCTAAAGCCATTCAAGGTGAACAATTCATTACTTCTAAAATTTTCCCATTGCAATATAATTTTCATCGTTTTAGTGTTTTGGATCAACAATCACTTGCAAAATTTGCGGAGGATATAAGCTGCTGCCCTGCCCGTCCTGTGGCGGTTCCAAGAAATCAATTCATCGCAATCATTTCACAACAGAATTCATAGCCCTCAAATGTATGAATTGTGACGAAGTAGGTTTAGTCAAATGCTACAATTGTTGAAAATTGTTACGAAGCATTTCTTGCAATATTAACAAATTTTATCGGAAGTGGATAATAATAAACTAAATAAACGATATAATTGCAATTTTTGTGGCTCTGACACAGTTTAACAAACAGATTTTAAATATTAAACTATGATACATAAGATTTAAAGTTACATGGAGTCAAATTTATAGCGGTTTAAAAAATAACTTTGAAACATTTATGTTTTCACTTTGTGTGGGCGTATATTTGTCTGTCTGAACTCAAAATAAGATTTTATATATTTAAACCGCTTAGGCTTAAGATCAGGCTCGCTTCCCAAATAAATATGTTTTTTATCAGTTGGCCTAGCTACTTGAAACCTTCACCAAACGTCAAAGAATGTTCGTTTAAACCGGAAAAGCCATTTGTTGTCCCTGCAGACAAATGTTGTTCATGTCACATAATTTTGAAAATTGAAACTCAAGGTTAATTTGCTAATGAAATTTGATTTTATTGTACATGAAATATTATATTTCAAACAAAAAAAAAACCGCTAAATATATTTGCTTTAGCAATTGTAACATTTGTGCTTAAACTTATTATTTATGTAATAATAAAATACATGTGTTTTTTTCAGCTAACTACTGTTGTTAAATTGAGTCTTAGGGTTTGTTTTTATTTAGAAAAAATATGTTCCCAAAAATTTTTTTTACAATAATTTCGATTTGCCTGCAATTATTGTAATATGGTTCAAAATATTTGTAGTTGAAGTGATCGTATTGAAAAGTTGTAGCAAAAATCACACTCAAATGACAAAACGAAAATTCAGAAAAAATATTAAAAATTTTTGATCCTTCAAAAGTATATAGCTAGAATCATTTGATTAATATTTATTTACAGAAACTGAGGAAAGATTAACAAGATGCATCTGAATTGTTTATTTAAAAAATAAAAAAAAACGGGACTTTTGACCTTTACGATTAAAAAAAAACTCTTTTAAATAATATTTAGGCATTTTGCACAGAATCAATGAATTCACCTATTTCGTTTGTTTACTGCTATCCTAATCTCTGATAGTGATTTTTAATTTCTGAATCTACTAAGTTTTGCAAAATATAACGCTCAAATAATATGTTGCATTCAAAATTGACTACCATTTACACTATGCAGAAAAAAAAGATTTCTAGGTATATTTAGATAAGTGTTTTTAGTTGAAATGCAAGAAATTTTTTCTCAGTTTTTGGTGTGAAAATCTAGTTATTTTACCTTAAAACTTCCTAGTCTTAAATTGATTTGAGAAACCATCATCAAAAAAAAAAAAGATTGTCAGGTGAGTTTTTTTAAACAAAAGCAGTTATCATGACAGTTTTTGAAAATTTACATAACACGCAAAGTTTTTCAGAGGTTCTAAGATTTTTGACTGTTGAGTAAAGATATAATTTTATTTTACAGAATTATCTCAAACTATTAATATTTATATTCAAAATACAAAATAATTGAATATTAAAACATTTAAAACAAGCTAAAAAAGTTTTTCATTTGCAAATATTAATTTGTCTATGTCAATGGTTGGTGTTTTATTGCAAAACTGCAAATAAAAACATGAATTCGACATGAATTCACGATTTTCGAAAATATAGAACAGAAGCATACCATCAAAAATATTTGTAAACAAATGGAAAGTAACATTTTAATAGTGTTTAAATAATATTATAAAAAAAATGTTAAAATTTTTCTTAGTTCACTGCAAAGGTCTTTAATCATTTGCTATGAAATTTATGCTCTACAAGACTGTCATCTATTTTATGTTTTTTACTACTTTAAAATGTCAAACATGCACCAAATTACAGCTCTTTACTAGCAATGTGTGTGATTATTTGGAATTGCCTAAAAGCGCGAAAGATTCCACTTATATTTTATATGACGTCAACTATGTTGAAGGATTCAATTTGCGAAGGGATGTCTATATTAGGCTGTAAGTTTTATTTGAATCAATTAATTTCTAAATTAATTGTTTGTTTTTAGAGCTACATACATAGAGAAATTGAAAAAAGTTAAAGGATTTGAAAATACCCAACTGGTTCTTCCTCCTTTTCATCATTTGTTCCACTGGAAATCAAATTTCAACCAAAACCAAATATTTTGGAACAAATTTTTCGATCTCAATAGCTTTAAAAAGTATACCAATGTCTTAGAAATGTGGGAGTTTTTTGAAAAAATCAAACCATTTACGGAAGATGGCCAAGTTATAATTGGTGAAGTCTATAAAATGCAACATTTTGATAACATGTTTGAGAACGGTGTTTTTGAGGACAAATTTGAAGAGGTTGCTTGCACTAGCGGAAAAAAACAAGGATCCAAATACTTCGAGTAAGTACATTATCAACATTTTATAATTTATATTTTTACATCTTTAGAATTTATTTCTAATTTTAGTTACCTTAACATAACTGCAAATCACGTCTCCTGTATGAGTTTCCAAGGAAGTGCAATGTTACTTCAAAAAGTTTTGGAAAAATATCAACATAAACGACAAAAAGGACCCAGAGTTGTTTTATTCGAACATGCCGAAACGATTTTGCACGACTATTTTGGAGATGAAGAGTATTGGAAAGTAAGAAGAAGTATGCGTTTCAATAAAAATCTTGTAGCAATCGCTGACAGTTATCGGGAGGATTATTTAGGATCTACAAATGAAAAAGATCTGATTCAAAGACCAGAAGATTGGAGACATGAAAAGGTAACACTTGCTTAATAATTTGATTGTAAGTCAACATGTCTGGTATTTTTATTCCTAGGAAAATAACAAAGCTATTGGTGGAAATTATTTAGCTGTCCATCTTCGAAGAATGGATTTTGTTTACGGTATTTATTTTTTAAAATCATTTTTAAAAATTTTTCAGATATTTTACACTGCATTTATATTCCTACAGGTAGAGACGAAACAACTCCCACTCTAAGATCAGCAGCTAATCAAATCAAAAAAAGTTTGTTCGAATTTGGTCTACAAAAAGTTTTCTTAGCTTCTGATTGCACAGGAAATGGTATTAAAAAAAATTATAAAATTTCAATTTAAAGTTAATTTCGAATATCTTACTGCAAAGTATATTATTTAGATAATTTTTATTTTCAATTGTTGAAATTTAATATCTTTTCGAATAATTGTAGAGTTCCATGACTTGTTAAAATATCTTCGAGGATACAGTGTGTTTAAGTTTCATGTACGAAATCAGGATCAATACCAACAACTTGGAGATGGAGGACTTGCAATTATTGATCAAATCATTTGTTCGCACGCTCGAAAATTCATTGGAACTTATGAATCAACGTTTACTTACCGTATTTACGAAGAAAGAGAAATTCTAGGATTCCCTAAAAAACTCACATTTAATACAGTAAGTTTCAATTCCCTCTTTCAAGTTTTTCAGCAATCACTTGGTCAATATTAATCAAAAGTCATCATAGTTGCTTTATGTTATAACAGTACTATGTATTGTTTATGAAAGTAATAAAACTTTTATTCTAATTTCAGCTGTGCAAACGAGATGATCTAGTAGATTGTAAAAAAAATTCTGTATGGCCAATTCGATACTAATAAAATAATTTATTCAAATTTTTTAATGTTTCATATTTTATTTTTTTTTATTTTTTAAACATACCTATTAATAATTTTTTCACGAAAAATTGAACAAAGTTTTATACTTATTTGCTATTTGATGATAAAATTTAAAATATTAATTAAAATTATGATTTTTTGTGTAAGTATCAAATTGGTAGGTATGGCATTCTTATTGTAAATATTTCAAAATAGCATTGTATATTTGTTTTAATATGCTATGAAAAATAAAAATTGTAACCAGGCAAATAATTACATTACATTAAAACTCAGTAAAATGTAAATATCAAGGTCAAAGTTAAATTAAAGATGCTTTTTGAAGTTTAGATTCTTATGTTAGTTTTGAAGAAAGGCATTTTTGAGCAATATAGTTGAAAATCTTCCTAGTTTCGTAATCGTATATTTTTAGTTTCATAAAAGTAGTAATTAGTAATGGTTGAATGCACATACGGTGTATGTTGGATAGATTACCAGGAGGATTAGGTATAACAATTCTTCTTATCAGAATCTGTATTAATAATTTTATGTATTATTATATAATCAAACAGCATGTGAAAACATATATCCTTGTTATAAATTTAGTTGAAGCTCAATAGAACAATATCATATACATGCTTGTTACGCTCTATCATGACCACAAGCAAACAATTTCAACAGTTTAAATATTGCTTAGTTTTGATAGCTGTTAGTGCAATGTCAAATAAACATTTTTTTATCACAGAATTAGTCAGCATTTTAAAGAATCATAAAAATATGTATCGTAAATAAAAAATGTGTGCGCCCCATTAGAAATACTTGGAGCTGAAAAAGCAAACTTTTAATAGAATTATTTTATACACAAACACTCTATAAACTAGTATTTCAAAATTACAAAACGTCTTTTAAGCACTACAATATGGATGCTGTTCATAATTTTAAATGGTGGGCTTTTATTATTCATTTATAAAATGTGAAGCAATTTGAAATCAGGAGGACTAAAAGACATTACATTATGTTTTTAAAGTACACATTTAGGAGCAATGCCTTATAACTATACTATATTTTAATTTTATGTATTGTGCTTCCCATTTCCTTAAAATTTTTAAGCTACGCAAGATAATTTTATTTCTGATGTGATATTTTATCAAAGTTACGAGGGTTTTTTGGTACTTAAAGGATATATTATTTTTATGCAAATTAATCTTTTTCGATTAACAAAAAATTGCCTTAGTATGTTAAAATTTTAATTGCTAATCTTAAAATTCAACGAGAAAATAATCTGTCAATGAGATTAGAAATTAGTCCTAAATCAGTCTCACGGTTTTTATGAAAACCACAATACCATCGATTCCTCATCATATTCAAATATTCTTTAACCTAAATCGATTCTTGAATTAAAAATAAGAACGTATTTCATTTTTCGCGAGTATATGGGCCATTTTGAAACGTTAGCCACGTTACATAGTTGGGTATTTAAATAGAAACAGTATATTCACAATAACTTTACGGATTGTAAATTAAATTCATCAAAATGTATGTATCATTAAAAATAATTCAGGTTATGGCCGAAATATAGCACTTCGCACTTTCCGACCAGTAAAAAGCTCAACCTAAAGGGAACAACTAAAAATTTCTTCAAAATTTCTTTTAAAATTTTAATTGATAAAGTTCGTGTATTAGTTCGATGTAATGTTTGATAGAAACTTAATTTAATTTTAACAAACGACAATAAAAATGGTCCAAATATTGTTTGTTAATTCATGAATTTGTTGTACGTTTAAATTTGTCCAAGTATCGACTAAAAAACTGAAAATAATAGATTTCTGTTTGTACCAAGTACTTGATCAAGTTTTGGTCAAACCCATATTTTTTGGGAATATCATTGTTAAGTAGTACAGAATCGTCAGAAACATCAAATTTTTCCATGGTACCATCAAATATTATGAACAACAAACTTATTTCATAGAAATAAAAATATCTGATGGAGAATGGCCCATAAATTGTATTACTATTTGGTCTCAAACATTTCTTTCATACAATCACATGGAAATATTTTTGAATAAATATACTGTACATATTTTGAAATATAATATTATATTTCACATTTCAACTAGATTGTCCATAATCGTCTTAAAATAGTTATTTTTTAAATATTCGTTTTAAATAATTAAATTTCAATAATCCGTATTTATTTTAGTTTCGTAATAAATTAATATTATATACATTTGCACAATTTTATATTAATGACTAGTAGCATAAATCCCCTCAAAAATGAGGGGTAGATGACACACTTGAGAATAGAAACATAATATTGAATCATAATAGAGATAATATAAATCATTCAAAATTCTAGCAATTTTTTCATATGACCCAGACGCGTTTCTTAAAATCAACGAATTTTTCAGATATTGTGTGAGGAATAAGGATAAACATTTTTGAGCAAAAAAAATCAAAATATTCCAATTAATGAACAAATTTTACACAGGGAACATGAAAAATTCACTATTTTGCGTGGTTTCTGGATGTGTGTGGATCAGCGGTGCATGATAAAAATCCCATACTCAGCTCAAAAGTTGTGTCTTGTACTGCTATATATGTTTCAGAGAAAAAATTTTCAATTTTAAGAGCCATAAAAAGTGTCATCACACAGTGAACGTTTTTTTTTTAAGTTTTTGTAAAATGGAAATTCGTGAAAAAAAATCCTGGACCCCAGCTGGTCAATATATCATCCTCAAAATCACTAATTTTCAATTTTAGATAAATTTTGAGTATCGTGTAAAAAATTCAAGATCCTAACTCTTATAGCAAGAAAGTTATTAAAGCTCAAAAAGTGTAACGCTCTTTTATTTTAATTTTCCTAATTACTGTGTTTTATATTACTTAGACTAGTAGCATAAATCCCCTCAAAAATGAGGGGTAGATGACACACTTGAGAATAGAAACATAATATTGAATCATAATAGAGATAATAGAAATCATTCAAAATTCTAGCCATTTTTTCATCTGACCAAGACGCGTTACTAAAAATCCGCAAATCCTTTTGGAAAATGTGTAAGAAATAAGGATAAACATTGTTGAGCAAAAAAAATCAAAAAAATCCAATTAATGAACAAATTTTACACAGGGAACATGAAAAATTCACTATTTTGCGTGGTTTCTGGATGTGTGTGGATCAGCGGTGCATGATAAAAATCCCATACTCAGCTCAAAAGTTGGGTCTTGTACTGCTATATATGTTTCAGAGAAAAAATTTTCAATTTTAAGAGCCATAAAAAGTGTCATCACACAGTGAACGTTTTTTTTTTAGTTTTTGTAAAATGGAAATTCGTGAAAAAAAATCCTGGACCCCAGCTGGTCAATATATCATCCTCAAAATCACTAATTTTCAATTTTAGATAAATTTTGAGTATCGTGTAAAAAATTCAAGATCCTAACTCTTATAGCAAGAAAGTTATTAAAGCTCAAAAAGTGTAACGCTCTTTTATTTTAATTTTCCTAATTACTGTGTTTTATATTACTTAGATTGGTTAAAAGCTGATCGCATGACTAATTAAAGCAATATACAATCATATATTTTGTAAAAGTTATTGAGCAACAAACTATTCCAACCAAAAATGGACGGATAGTACATGCCAAATCAATTAACAGTTGAACCAAAATTCTCGATTTTCTGGGGTACACTGCTTTTAGAAAAATTGTGTTTGATAATTATTCACTTTTAAAATCTTCGATTACAAAAATTGCGTTTTGTGTCGACTCAAAAGAACACTCGCCAGGTGTCTTTTTCTGCCGTGACATTTTTAATGTTATTGATTTGGAAGGACTAAGAAGTGGAAAAGATTCTTTTGTTGAATCTAATAATTCGTTTTCTTCATCTGGACAGCTTTCCGGTTGAACTAGTCGATCTCTTTCCTTTAGAGCCTGTTCTAGTCTCCTCAAAAATCTAGATTTTATAAGAAATGAGATTGATAAAGAGATTATTTTTCTAAGATGATAAAATAACCTGATTTGGTTGCCAATCGCCTTCAGTCGACTAAGTTTCTTGGGAGGAGTAGTTGACTTTTTTGAATTTTCAATTGGAGGCTTTCTTGTATGGATGTTTTCGGAACCATACTTTATGAACCATGAAATTTAAATATTAGTTTTTCTATTCACTACTACTCTACAAACATTTAGGTTAAATGATGCTCTACAATTTCTCTATTTATGATGATAAAGATGCCGCTGATGACTGTAAATGTTTGTAAACGGCAAACAAATGATGTGAATATTAATTAAATAAAGTTATCATAAAGTGTATTTAAATAATAAAATTATTTTCCACAGCAATATCGAAAAATTGACAAATACATCAAGTTTTCAAACTATTAGAAATATTCTCATTCAGTTAACCTACTTCTTTTTCCTCGTCATCTGATACATTGCCATTTTGTTTCATCTCGATATTTTCTATCAAACTATCACGTACTGAAAAATAAATTGAATTATGCATTTGTTGAGACGTGCTTTTAGAGTAGTAAATAATAAATATTAACGTATCTAAAAATTTTTGAGAATTAATCTTATCAAACATAACGAACCTTTGAAAATACTTTAAATTTTAAAATATTTCATCACCATAACATAATTTCAATATGTGTTATAAATTAGATTAAGTTTTTTAGATTTCTCTCTATTTTAGAAATTTATCACAAATACCGATTACTTACACTTTATAGAAGGTACCAAGCTAGTATTTGAGCCGGTGAGTGATTCTGTTGATGAGCTGCTGCTAGGCGTGTATCTTTGTGGTCGTCGTTTGGGACTCTTTCTTGCAACATTTGTTGAATGATATTTTGATAATCCACTTTGATTTCCAGCTTTTTGTGGAATTTCCAAGTGTACATTTGGTTTTGAAGGTGATTGAGCAAGATCTGCTAAAATTACAGCTAATATTACAGTTATAGAAATATAAAATATATAATTAGGTCTGCAAAAATATTTACTTGTCTTTGAGCTTTTACGATCTCGTCGTTTTCCAGTGCTTTTTCTGTGCTGAACATTGCTCGTGCTTCCTTTTCCATCCGACGAGGGAAAATCATATAAACCATCAGAATCGGTGAACGGTAATTGTTGGTCCTTTTTCCCGTAAAAGTGGGGCGAAAATCTACCCATTCCAGTGTTTCTATCACTAAGTGGACTTTCAGATCGTGAAGATACTGGTGATTTTTCGTTCTCCAAACCAAACTCAGATTGTACTACTATTGAGGGAAGTTGAAGCTGTGACATGATCACTACTTCTTCAGGATTCATAAGATTTCTGCCAGAATCTAAAAGTTCTTTACCAATATAAACTTCCAATTCTTTAGCACTTTTGATCTCGCCTTCCTCAATTTTTTCATCTAAATGATCCGTTCCAATTCCTTCATCATTAGATTCTAACAAAGTTTCATCAGATAAAGTTTCAGAATCAGACCTGTGTCGAAAGCGGTGAAATTGATCAGGTGCACCACCATGATAGTGCTCATTGTCCTTCTTCAAAACGGAAGTAAATCCTCGTCGTGGAGGAATATGAAAGTTACCATCATCCACATCGTTCGAGAAAAGCTTGTTATTTGAGCTACACCGGCTTGGTCCAGGACTAGCCATACTCGAATAGCCTGAAGAGCTAAGATTGCCTTCAGAAGGAGCTCGCTCTCCCCTAACGGAAAATGAAAATGGACTTAAATAGCACATTCCACCTGTGTTGGAGACTCCCAATTTAGATGAAATTTGAGGAGCTTTTGGAATCGCTGGTGACAAAAATTCAGCATCAGAGTCATCACACATGTTAGCGGAGATCGTTATCATTGGTGGTGCATACGGAAAATCCAGGGAGGACTGTTTTTCGTACTGCATCATTAGTCTGTATTTAAAAATATGTATATTTATTGAAAAGTGTCAGCAATTTGTTATCTCACTAACTTTTTTTGTTGCTGCTTGTTAGGAAACATTCCACTTGTTTCTCCAATACTTGCTCGCTGCGGTGGAGGAGATCCTGGGAATATTAACACAGGAAGCCGTTCTTTGGTAGGACTCGGAATTTGAACAATTAATTGTGGAATAATCAAGTCTTTTGGCCTTTCAGCAAGTACACGATGCGGATCTTTCGTAGGTGTGGGTGGCATAATATCAATAGAGATGGCTGGAATGGATTGAAGTTTTGGCCGTCTCACTGAATTACTGCTTCTGTCACTCCAACTAGACTCGCTTGAAGTAGTGTTCACAGTCGACTCATTGTCTGAATTGCCTTTGTGAATATCTGGCAAGTCAACGAAAATGAGTTTCTTGTGATCCTAAACGAAACATATGTTAAAGTTTTAATATAACATTAAATAAATAAAAATTACATGTACATCGTCGTTATCAAAAGTCACTGAGATTGTTTCATCTTGAATCTGCTGATTATGAGAACGCATCAATCTATGAGGTCTGGGCATGATGGGAGTTAAAGCTGGCGATGGCATTGGAGTAGGCATCTCTCTGATGGGTGACAGGCACTTATTAATATTTCCAGGTATATCCAACAAAATTTGCGGCGTTAAAAATTGATTAGAATTTTGGGACAATTTTTCTGAAACGGGCACTTCCATAGTTTGATTTCGATAAAATACTGGTGAATCAGGAGCACCACTAGAAAAGCTGATAGGGGTATGATTTGAGGAAGTTGATGATTCATCGTCACAATATATTTCATCTTGAGGACTTGAAGGCGTGGGAGTGGTTGTGGGTGATAGCATAAAGGTAGCAGGAAAATTCATAGCGGCATTACTAGTAGCAAAATTTTTAAACATTGCCAATATAGAGTCTGCTGAGGATACTTTTGGGCGTACTCTTCTATTATTTCTTAACGATAAATCATGTAATGCTAGCTCACTCCTAGATAATTCGCTCGAACTGCCTTGATTGGAGGATGTGCTGTGTGGTGAATGTGGCACTGAGTTTGCCCTAAACTGAACATCATTGGGAAGGCTCAAAGCACTCTATGAAAATTTAAATTTTTTTAAATTATCTATTTCAAATAGTTTCTAGGCAAGACAAATAATGTAAAAAACTTACACTTAGGTTCTCAATTTCAGTTCCACTCTTAATTTCAGCAGACATTTTATTTAATAGACGTGCAAACGTGACTTTCTTCTCAAGTTTTAGATCGTTAAAAGGTCTTGTAGCTCCTTCTAAAGATAAATCGCCTGAAAAACTAGTTTCTCTAATGCGACCATCAAAATTCTGAAAGTCTGTCGTAGATAAATGGTTTTGTGCATTTTCCGATAGCTGTATAAGTTCTCCCAATGTCGGTTGCTGATTTAGTGCCGGCGAAACGAGTTGTTGTAATATTTGCTTTTTCTCAGCAGCATTTTTTTTTGTGGGTGTTGAATTATTGCGCTTTTTTCGAGGTGAAGGCGTACCTAAGTGCAAAATGGCTTTTTAGTTATGTGCGGGAAGAAATTTAGAATTCAATTAACACGCTAATGAAACCATCAATAAAGGCGTTAGAAATTCATGCAAGATGCTATATTTTAATAAGTTTAAAATGAAACTTTTACTTCCTTGCAATTGCCATTCAGAGCTTGTCGCGTTTACATTTAGGGTGCTACAGCAAAACACTCTTTAAATTCATATATTATTTTTCGATAGATTTTCGTTCCCAATTTATATTTCAAATCATATTTTAAATATAGGGTTGCGGTACAGTTAAAATTTTTTAATAACGTAAAATCAAAAAAAAAATTTAATATAAAAATAACATACTTGTATTATATAAGCATTGAAAAATTAATAAAACAATATACAGATAGATTGGATCTCTTAATCCAACAGGTTGATTGTGTTCTCGTACTTTGTTTCAAAGTGAAACTAACTTTTTTAAAGAAAACTTCCTATGGATTTTCCTGATAATGTTAAAATCATACCGTAACTTTGAATCAGATGATTTTGAAACTCATAAAAATTTGTGCAGTGGTGGTGCTTGACAATATATATTGACACATAGAGAAAAGGTTGAAAAATATTGTATAGTATAGTGAGAATAGAAATCTGTAGATATATAAAGTATGGAATTTGGATTATATACAATTTGGAGTAATCATTCTGATTGAAAAAATACAATGAGCGTATGCTGTTCTTACGTCGCGGAAGAGGCCGTAAAAGATCATCAAGTGAAAACGTACGAGCAGTAGAACTGGTCTGAGGCTGAGGGCTGCTGAGGCTCAGTATTGATGGTTTTCTAATACCCAATCGACCAAATATTGACTTTGTTGCGCCTGGAGTGGTGGCAGTTGGTGTCTGAGCTTGAGCTGCTCCGGCAACGTGTAGCTGTTCCCTCAACGATATTTGATGGTGATGTGAGTGCATGGATGCAGCTGTTAATAAAATATTGTAATTAATACTAAATATATATGGAATTTAAAAATAAAGCGTACGTCTGTTGCGATCCGCTTCTTCTGCCAGCAATTTTTCAATTTTTTCAGGAAAATGTCGTTTAGCACACCAGACCAATCCAATCACAGCAAGCACCACAAAAACAGTTATTAATCCCAGCCAAAAAGGTTCCTGCAGCATCCTTTCCGAAAGTGGTTTGTACGGTATATGCAACATTTTTTTTTCACATCGAAGACCTTCCCACCAAGCGTGACAACTTTATATAGAGTTGATGGTTATTATTTTGATAAGATGAATAGTAAACGAAAAATTTCATACCGGCAGTAAAATCCATCATTCTTTTTTTCAAAACATTCACCACGTCCTTCACATGGGTTTCCCTCACACGGTTTCCGTCTTTGATCACAGGTCAGCCCAATATATCCTGTTTGACATAAGCACTAAATATAAAGACGATTAATCAAGCAGGCATTAAAGATAAATTTTGAAAATATATGATGGTAAAATGTTTACCTTGAAGCTGTTTGGGGTAAGTTCACATTGCCCAAAAACACATGGGTCAAATTCACCTGCGAGTGGAATAAAATTTAATAAAAACTTTTGTTATTGTTGGGTTCATAATATATTAAATTATAATTTATCATTTTCAGCCAGCTTACACATGTTCAAACCACAAAACCTGAAAAACATTATAGGATTATGAGAATATCCAAACAAACTTTGCATATTTAATACCGTCCAGTAAAATGCCCTCGACATTGACACACTCTTTTTCCTCCAGCGGCAGCTACACATTTCCCACCAAATTGGCAAGGGCTAGGTTGGCAAGACTCAACAAAATCATCCGAACTAGATATCAGTTTGAGCTTGTAGTTTAAATCTAAGAATAATAAATGTGTCAAACGATATTCCAAACAGATTACATTTTCATGTACTTACCAGATTGAATACGAATTACTCCATTCAGCAAGGCCTTTTGCCTTTCAGTTGCAACTTGACGCACGTGTATTGTGTTCAAATATGATGTTATGAATATGACGGATGATGCTGGTTTGCTTGAAGAAAAATTTCTACTTCCGACTTCTGTCTTGTCAGATGTAATGCGACATACATGCCAATGAGTTCCATTTTTGTCCGCATAATTGTCGAAAATCTATTAGAAGAATTAAAGATCCAAAAACCATCTGAAGATTAGCTTTGATAGGCATGTAGGCATGAAGCTTACCTCTAAACTAGAATCTTCTGAGCAATTTTTTTCACTGAACTGGACATCATGTAGCTCGATAGATATTATATCGCCAAGCTTTGCAATAAAATGTTGAGTATAATCAAAACTGTAGGGTAGCTCTTGAGGATAGTTGAGATGAAAGATATTTCCAATAGATGTGTTTGATAAATCTATGACTCGATGTTCCATCACTTGACTCACTATGGATTTATTTTACATAAGCTCATATTTTTAATAAAAATTTATTAGAACAATTTTAAACTTACATGTTTTAAAATTTAATTTGAATCCTTTCCCTTTTGGTGTTGATCCAGTTTTCAGAAAAACTTTCACCTTATCGTTTTCACTTACATAGAAACCATCACTAGCAATATCCGGAGACTGATATGGTTGAAATTTTCCCTCTGAATTTCCCAGATCGATAAACACAGACGCATCATTACCAATATCAAATCCGAGAAACTCGATGACAATTTTTTTACCGCTTGCTCCCTGAATTATATAAGTGCATTCCAGCTCGTGAATCAAAAAATGTGGATAATTTGGACTTGATATTTGTCCGGCTCCTGAAGTTAAAATTTGTACTGGGCAAGCTGATACATCAATTGATCGCCAAGTAGCCGAGAATCCTTCTCCTGATATCGAGAAATCAGTAAAAAAGTTCAAAATGACTTCATTCGATTTGGAAACAAAATCGAATCTTGACATATCAGCATCATATTTTCCGCACCAACGCACGTACGGCAAAAATTTTGTGGAAACCGTGTTGTTGTCCGCTCTAATCGAGTAGCTCGTAGCAAATCTCTTCCGAATATTATGAATTGATCTCTTTCTATCATACTTGTACTCAAAAGTGTCATCTTTAACTTCATCAG
Source organism: Parochlus steinenii (assembly GCA_038502155.1). NCBI lineage: Eukaryota > Metazoa > Arthropoda > Insecta > Diptera > Chironomidae > Parochlus > Parochlus steinenii. The sequence continues at coordinate 93,571 of JAXCIN010000015.1, read as the reverse complement.
ACAACTCATCAACTTGAAGTGTGTCTTCTTCAGCATTTTGGTCGCTTTGATAGTCGTCAAAAGTGTTATACATGAACTTATTTGGATGGTTGAATGAGAATTCTTGACGGCGAGCAGATTCTATAAAGAAATCTTCGTCTTGCACGCTCACATAATCGTATAGGCATTCATTTTGCTCTTCAATGTCAAATTTCTGAAACTGAACAATGATTCTACTTTTCTCTGGAGACGTGATTTTGATCCAGTAATTAATATTGGACGCATATTGACTTGGATACTCTGTTAGAATGAATTGTTATTAACGTTATTTATTATGCTTGTCTACATTATCTATGATTTGTGAATATACCTGGAGATAGTAATCTGCCTTCAGTTCCAGCAATGGTTTGATTTTGAATCAATACAGCATTTTTTTTACTTTGCTTACAAACATAACCCCCCACACTTGAACATTTCTGATAGGACCAGTATAGTCCAGAAGACAACATAGGTGTGGGTGAAATTTTCCACTGTAGTCCTAAACAAACAGGATCAATGGACTTCTCGATATGATCTTGTCCTGGTAACCACCCACGAAAATTCATTACAGACCCATCCGTCCATTCAAATTCTGAATCATGCGAAAGCTCCGCGCCCAACCAGTAGAACGAACGAGGTGTGTAATCATTGTTATTGCGAATGTTTGTTATTAGGAATCTGAAAGTCGATGCATATGCCATAAAAATTTAAGTGTAGATAGTACAGTATCAATAAGGCAGTATCTTTGTGAATTTTTTGGTTGAAACCTTAGACACAATATAATATCATATTCACAAGAAAAGAAATTTTATAAGAAATTGATAAATTTATATGAAGAGAGTAATGTAAGTGATATCAATTTGCTCACCTGTGTTCGTCTGCTGTGAGCACAGAAGACAGTTGAGCTCCCATACTTCGACAAATTTGTCGAGCGGTCCACCAATCCACCTCAGGAAACGACACAAATATATAACATGAAGCGTTAAAAGCTCTAGAGCGTTCATTGATGCATTCCGACGCAGCTGTTGAAAGCAAAGTCGAAACAAGTTTATTTTAATATCATTAGATGTATTCGAACTAAATCAAGCATTAAGATTTAAGGACTACTTATTCAATAAATGCCAATAAATTATATAAGTTTTCAATAAGCATCATATACTGTCAAAGTATGAAAGCATTAATGTTTAAAGCTCTTTATTCCAACAAACATATATTTTGTTTAAGAGATTTCTCAAAAACGTACGAAATTAAATTTCAAACCATAAACTTTACCATCATGATACTGAAACGCCAAAACAACAAATAAAAAAACTATGTTATACAGCAACAAATATGACAAAATAATTTTTATGTTTCAGCATCTATTGTTAGATTTACATATGTTAAAGAAGGAATTGCAATTAAAAAACTAAAAGAAAACTAAAAGTAAATTTAAACTGCAAAACTTTTTGTAATGAATATGTTTTCGCCATTAGAACATATAAAAGGACTCGCGCTTAATTTCCAGTTAAGCTGTCAGTAGCAGTTTACCAAGAGCCCTAAAACGTGTGAAGGGCAACTTACCACGCAACCAACTTCCTATTTGTAAAATTTTAAAGATAGAGCATTTTAAAACGATGAAATTAAACTAACAACTGTTAATAAATGATCCCATTAGAGTGACTTGAAGTGAGATTGGCAAAAATCATCAAGTTTGGAATATTTGGAAACGGTTTTCACCAGGATTCAGCTCCAATTTGGCTCCAACTAGCTCCACAAATTTTATCCTGGCTCCAAATCGGAAAATTCCGGAAAAGCCAATAAACCATGTCAAGCTGGCTTCAACTAGAAGCTAGATGGGCAAGTGATTACACCTATTTAGAATAATATTTTATTTAGGATGTTTGCATCATGATTCAGCTTTTAAAATGCCGTAAAAAATATTTTGAAACCTTTAAGAAAATTTTCATACACAACAAGTTTTCACCCGCTCCATACATTTTCCACACTGAAACAGAATGGAAAATGGAACAAAACAAAAACGGCAACCGAACCCTACAAAGAATGGGCAAAAATGTATTTTTGATTTGTTACTCTTATATAAAAATATAACTTTGGAATATTTAAGTCATAATTCAGCTCTGATTTAAAAAACACTGTTAAAAAAAAAATTTCAGAATTTTGTTATCCTTAAAAAATTTCTAACCCAACTAATTACATTTTCCGAAAGATTGAGTTTCTGTAGTAAAATATATTGCTTGGGGATTTCAGGTTATGTTTTAATTGAAAAAAAAAATTTACAATTTTATGAACTTTATGAATACTTTCAAAATATAAATATTTTTCTTACTCATTTTTAAAAGTTTTTTAAAAATATAGCTTCCTGATTTTTATCAGAAAACGATTTTGATTTCGAAATATATTACTGAGCTATTTGGAGCCACCAAAACCACTTATCAGAAATTACTCAGACTTTGGATTTCGGTTTTTAGATATATTAAAGAAGATTATCTGAATTTGAAGCCACCAAAACTACTCATCAGAAATTACTCAGACTTTGGATTTCGGTTTTTAGATATATTAAGAAGATTTTCTGAGCTTCCTGATTTGGAGCCACCAAAACTACTCATCAGAAATTACTCAGACTTTGGATTTCGGTTTTTAGATATATTAAGAAGATTTTCTGAGCTTCCTGATTTGGAATCAGAAATTACTCAGACTTTGGATTTCTGTTTTCAGATATATTAAGAAGATTTTCTGAGCTTCCTGATTTGGAGCCACCAAAACTACTCATCAGAAATTACTCAGACTTTGGATTTCGGTTTTCAGATATATTAAGAAGATTTTCTGAGCTTCCTGATTTGGAGCCACCAAAACTACTCATCAGAAATTACTCAGACTTTGGATTTCGGTTTTTAGATATATTAAGAAGATTTTCTGAGCTTCCTGATTTGGAGCCACCAAAACTACTCATCAGAAATTACTCAGACTTTGGATTTCGGTTTTTAGATATATTAAGAAGATTTTCTGAGCTTCCTGATTTGGAGCCACCTGAAATGCACCCTAGGTTGCTCAAATTTGAACCTAGGTTGCATTACTGTTTTAAACGCTTTATTTTCAAATATACGACTTCTATACGACTTCCAATCTCACTTCAAGTCACTTCCCATTAGTGTGAATTTGCTTTTAAAATTATGGATCTGATATTAATTAAACATCATTTATGGACAGCCTTCACACAATAACTCAAGTTTTTTTGTTGATTTTTTGTATCAAGAGAGAATAATACTTATTGGGAAACGATGAAAATGTGTTTTTATAAAAAGACGTTAAGTGTATATAAAATAGATTTTCGGTGTGTGCTCAATAATCAAAGTTCAAACAATGTGGATAAATAATATAATGAGTAAATAAAACAGGTCACGAACCTTTTTTCATCGATATTTTAGCTTTGAATCCTCCAAAGTGGTGAGAATAGTCGGAAGTAAATTGTAGTCCGAGTAAACTGCCTTTAGTTTCATAGCGTAATAGTTTTAACTTGGAACTCCAGTCGCCACATATTTTACGTGGAGTCAGTGTAGATTTGATAATTGGAGGCGGTACGTTTGAGTTATATGTTTGATTAGAAGGCTGGAAAATGTTTGTAGACTCATAAGTTGAGTCAGGATGTTCATGAGCAGCAATAAACTGTTTTTGTAAATGTTGAAAGCCTTGTTCCTGTTGCCTTTGTTGAATATTATTTGCCATCAAGTTTCCGTACACAGGATTTCTCAGAGTGTCACGAGTGTTGAGGCTATTGCGTACTGTTCGAGAACCACTTTGACTCGGCTCAAACATTTCTAAATAATCATAACTACATCTGGGTTCATACTCAAGCACCAATTCTTCAAAATCAATCATGATTTTATAACCATTTTGAGCGGAAAAAAATGTCAAACAATTAACCTCATCTGGGTAAAATCTAGGAAAACCAGGACTTGTGAATGTTATCTTTGTTTGATCATGAGTTAAGTAGATTGTTTTGTTGCAATCTCCCACATCAACACTTTTGGCAGGTTCTAAAGAAAAAAGAAATTTCAAATAGATTGTGACTTTTGATATAGTCAATGAAGGGTCTTTTATATACCATCAATTAACGGTCTCTCGCATAGATATAAATTTTTTGTCTCGCAATCACGATCGTTCCACATGAACGAATCTGCCAATGAAGTAGCAGAAGGGCCACTTGTTGGATTGTGAAAATTACAATTTGCTTCGCAAGGCTTTGGATGGAAGTAAAAAAATATATACTTATTTTATGATAAGACTTCTTCTGCTAATTAACATCAGAATAATAATAGATTTGATTAAAAATTTAGGGGTACCGTATTACTTATAAGTTAAAATATGACAAATTAAAATAAATAAAGGATTATGCTATGTAAATAAAGTGATTTAAAATCAAGGTACAAATAGATTTGACAAAATAATAATTAATATAAAACAAGTTAATTATGTTTTGATAGTAAACCTTGTGAAAATTTCGACGTAACTCGACACAGTCTTGCTCACTCAGCCCATCATCGTTTGGTTGTCGATTATAATTTTGATGTTGTTTCCAGCCAGGAAACCACTCTGAAGGGGAAAATCAATTTTCATGTTAGCATATTTAGTTGTGCGTGCCAAAGAATTACAATATTACTTGTATACGAAAAGGGTAGTCCGTCAGTCCAACGAAAATCTCCCTCAAAATATTTATCAGTTGCTCCAATCCAGTATGATAAATGCTCGTTGTAATATGGACTGAAAATTTTGTAAATGAAAAGGGTAACTAAATATTACGTACAGATTTTTGATGATGAAGTTACAACATATTATTTTCATTTTTCTTACACGAAAATATATTTAAAGGAGTTTTCAAGGCAAGAACTATTTTTGTATAATGTATCAAATTAGAACTGTTTGTATTGTATGGTATAAAAATATGTAAAAACAACGAGGAAAATTTAGAGCTTTTGTTTTTTTGTTAATCAATATAAACACTTACCTATTTAAGAGTAGTTTATCTACAAGAAGTTGATCATTTTCTGAACGTATCGATGCCAAATGACCTCCATTAATATTACATTCTTTTTCAGCAAATTCCCAAGGCAATGGTTTGTTCACTATTGACATACAAAAGTCTCCAACCAGTATCCAGCCAAAAGAGCATTGAGACACCAACTCGCTTATTGGCATAGCTGTGTAGTCTAGTCTAACTGAAATGTCTTGTAAAGTGGATGAAACATCCTCATTGTTTCTGCTATACAGGTGCTTCACATCCTTTTTTGTTACCTTTATGTGTAAAATATTATGATCGTTTGTGAATTTGTATATCTTTTTTGTTAAAGCTGAATCAACACAATCCACCCATTTTTGTCGAAGGCTAATTATTTCTATAAATATTCCAACACACTCGCTAGCTGCTTGAGCACCACCTTTACTATTGTCACTGCTAAAACTATTTATTTCTTTGTCACTCAACACAAAATAATGTTTATCATTATTTGGAATGTTACTATATGGTTTTTTGATAGCACTCATGTTGATATTTTCGATTTGTATGGATCCATCTTCAACGAATGATGTATAATTGGCGTCATTTATATTAGTCACCAAATTGATGGAAATTTGATTGCCGTAGGGCAGATGGATTTTAAAATAGCAATCCAATGCAGAGTGAGTTGGTTTAATTAAAATCGAATTATTCTGTTCTAGAAGCGTCGTGTTGTAACAGTAATCTACCAGATTGAAATGAATATTGAATTTGGGTCTATTGAATGTGGTCAACGATATGTTGGAAAAGTTTGGGAAGTACAATGAACGTCTCTTCACGGCGATTTCCTCCAGTTTACCACACAAGCTAATGTTCTGATTAATTTCTACATAACCCCCATCGTTACATGGTACGTTTAACCGTATAAACTTGATTAATAAACCCGGTTGATGTTCGGAAATCTGAGTGGGATTTGGTGCAAAGTGATATTTACAGTTCTTGTATCGAATAGGTACGAATGTTGAGTCCAGCGATCCCGAAAGAGTTTTAATGGTGAGGACGCACTCTGTAAAGGTTTTAACATTTTTTAATATAAAAGCGTTTTCTTCCAGGCCAAGCATCAAAAATAAATTACCATCAAGTAAACCGAGTACAAGAACTCTTTCGAACATTTCCTTTCTGTTTTTTCGACGGTAAAGTATTCTATAAAGAATTAAGAAAAACATATAATATAACGATATTTTAAGATATTGTACCTAATGTTCGGGCTTCCAAAATTTCTATTATTTACGAGTTTTTATTAGAAAGATAACACAACGTATTATTTCTACATAAAAAAATAACTTGGTAGACGAAACATGGAAAAAATGACGAATTCCAAAAAGAAATCGTAAGATCCTTAAATGTATATTGATGGTAATAAATGGAATCATTTTATATTCATTCCCATAGCTCCAATAGTTGAGTGAGCTTTGTAGAATCTATATACAATGGGGAAAAAGTTGCAAACCTACCTGAGATTAATAACTTCAGGTCGTTCTTTATATTCTTCGCTGTTTGGAGTCCAGTTAAGGATTGTTTTATTTTTTTCGTTGACATTAAATTTATGATACACTATATGTTTTTCACATTCATTTCCATTATTGGAAAATTGATTAGCTTCTATAAGTTTAATAACACTTTCATTATTTCTAGATTTTTCAATATGCCACAGTTGTTTTTCAAAACCAACGATTTCCTGGGAATTGTGGCTTTTTAAATTATTATTATCATCATTGGGCGTAAAATCACTGTAAGAACTTGTTCTTTTGTTCGTAAATATTCCAAACGGTTGTTGATTGTTAATTGTTGTCACAATCATAAAATCCTCAATATCATTTGCGACTGGTCTGCTTATTGTTACTGAAAATAAACAAACCGCAGATATGTTACCAATTAAAGTCTAAGCAGAGTTTAGTTTGGGAATTTATATTTAAAATATTGGACTGTTTAACTCAAAGAGAAATAGGCGACAAGGTTTCCATACATTTAAATTACATAATGAAGCATTTTCTTAAAGATTAATGAGTATATTAAAAGAGCAAAATACGAAAAGGAAACTTTACAAATAAATTAAAAGCAAATGGAATTAATTTTGTTTATTTTTTTTTAAAATTGGATGTGAATTCATTAGGAGTTCTCTTTCAAAGAAAATTGTGTCACATTCAATATAAAATAAATTCTTTTCATGTCATATGAAATGGTTTGCGCCTACCGCAATGTCAAGTATAAGATTAAAATGTCAATTTAATGAAATTTGACTTTGAAATAATATCAAATAAGCAGCAAAATTGAATGCATTAAAATGCTCTTCAAATCGGATTTTGAAATTGCAATTCGTCTGATTTTTAATATACGGTATTATACTAAATATTTAATATCACATAAGTTTGTCCTTTCACTACTTAAATATTTTTTTCAAACATTGCAACATATATCTACCGCACATTCTTTAGAAATTAATCGATTTGAACATCTTCTTCTTAATGCAAGTTTAAGTGATTACATTGGATTATTTTATCAGAATTCATACTGCAACGTACAAAATAACGTACGTGATACGTGGAACATAAACATATTTTAGTATTTAATCAGTTTTCATTAATCATGAAATAATTTTGAAAAAAATTTAGTTTTAGGAAGCTACATTAAGTTCAATCATTTTTTTGTTTTCAATTTTCAACAAGTTTAGATCGAAATTTTTTTTTTCTCATTTACAAAACTTCACTTTATTCTAATACAAAATGTTATGGATCAACAATTAAAAGAAACTGATGAACTTTTAACAAAAAGCTTGACTCTAAATAAATATAAATTTAATCAAAATTTGATCGAAAAAAGAGTATGAAGTCTTTAAATCGAGTATTTTGTGTTGTTTTAAGAATGAATCTGAGGTTCATTTGAATAATAATTATACTGAGTGTTTATCGTGTTTTTATGCAGGTGGTACTTGCTTCTGGTGATTTTATGAAGATGATCCTGGCTTATGGTATCTTTGTTGTTGGTGCTCGCTGTAAATCCACAGTGGGAATTTTTGATTGTTTCAAAAACTAAAAATATCTTAAAACTTAAAAACCACGAGATATAATTTGTGCACTTTATTTTTGCACTTTAAATTTTGAATTAAGTCATAAATCGTGTATTTCAAGAAGTTATCGGATGAGCAAGAAATAAATACCCATGAAAGAAATGCTCAATTGAAATATATAATTTTTTGTATCTTCTTTTTGTACATAGTAAGTATTTAAAGGACTATTACATTGAATATAAAATTATATTACGTCGCGCCACAATGTCTGTACTTTGGGCAAAGATATATTTCGCTTTTAAACTATTCTGCCCACATATTTTGCTTAGTAAATATAAAGAGCTAACTGTTAAGATAATCAAGATACATTTTTAGGGGTTTTTTTTTATTTCGAAAATATCCTCTTTTAACTTTAAGGTCTGTCCGTCCGTCCTTCACCAGGATATCTCTTGAAAACATAGTTGATAAAATAAATTAAAAACTCAATTAAATGAATGAGAGAAAAGTAAACTATGTATAATGGCCTCATTCTATAATGATGCTTTTTTATTCGTACTCTTACCAACTAGTTCGTTCTTAAGAAACATATTTCGTTTGTTTTCTGCTAGACTACTCAGTGTTAGTGATTTTTGAATTGCAATATCCTACTGAGTAATAAGAAGAATAAAGCAAGTTGGCTGGTTAATGCGTACAAAAATCACTAACAGAAAGTAGGATAGCAGAAAATAAACGAATTTGTAACAAAATAACATAATTGTCATCATAGCATAGGATCATGATTGATAGATATTTTATTATGAGCCATTCTCAGTTAATTTATAAAGCTCAACATTGAAACGTGAAAATAAATGGTGCATATATACCGTTACTTTTCTTTTTTCAAGCACTACATATTTAAATGAATTATGGATATAATCAAGAATATATTTGTTCAAAAAAATTCATTTAATCTGAGCTTCCAATAAATACTTTTACAAATACACAAAAATCACAGCATGTAAGTATTTAGATTATTTCTTTGATTTTAATTTTCAAGCTGAATGGGAAATTATAGAGTTTAGGCAACATTAATATATTTATGTGCTTTCTTCGTTCGTTTGGCCCAAGAGATTCCCTTGAACGTTGCCAACAAAACAGATTTGTGTAAGAAATATGTTTAATTTTCCATGAATAAAACAAAACGAAAAAGCCACAGAGAAAATCAAATAATGATTTACCTACATAGATAGTACAAGAAATGGCAAATTCCCGGGACATTGTGAATTTCATGAAAAATTTCGGGACTCGATTTTTCTCCTAAATTTAGCGTTTTATTTTGACAAAAAATACAACAGTTTGTTTATAAGATAAGCTTTAGAACGAATAAAGCCAGATCAAAGCTTATGAAATCAATATAAATCGTAGATGAGTCAAAAAACTGCTGATATGTAGTTACGATAAAACAACAATGTGAATGAGAAAACTTTACGAATATATACATGGACAACTATTAAGTCAAACGATGATCAAAGTCGAGTAAAACAAAAACTAAATCATTAGCCTTTCGTAAAAGATTTCATTATTAAAAAGCTTTTGCCTATATACAAAGCAGTTTTTATCTGTAGATGTACAATTAAAATATATAACACAACATATACGCGACAAAAAAGATAATTTTCAAGATATAGCATATATAAGAAATAAGAATATTGTAAACAGAAAACAGAAAATGTTTGGAATATGCTCGCAGCCAAATGTATAAAATTATACATTTAAATTATGCATGTATATACTACATATGTTTCCATTGTATGTTTGCTAACCTTTGTATTGTATTCCAGGCAGTAATCCATCCAGCGTTGAGAAAACGTCATGAGTGACGTCAATAAGCAAGTTTCCAGTCACCTGTTTCGATGTTTCTGTTGATTTTGTTGACATAGTTGTTTGTTTTTTGTTTGTAGTGAGTTTTATTACATCATTTGTAATCATATCTTTGTCTTCAAGTATTAGAGTCCTTGTACTAATGTATTTTGCCACTGTATCCAATTCATTTCCTGAGTTACAAATTGATTTCCGTTTGAAATCAAAATTTAAAACATTTTCGTGACTAGTGGTTGATTCAGTTTTCACATCTGTATTATGAGATGTGGTAGATGTCTGGCTATCTTTCAATGCATGTAATGCTATAGCATTTAACTCATCCTCTGATGTGTTTTGTTCATTTAATCGATTTTTGGTTTGAATATCGATCGACTCTTGACTTTTTATGTCGTCGATAATCAAATTGTCGTTCTCTTTATCATTTTGAATATTTTTGTAACTAACACTCGAAAACATTTCATTGAACTTATTTTGAACATTTGATGGCGATTTGTCATTTTTGACGTAATTCTCTTCGGTCAAGACTAATTTTGGAAATTCATTGGCAGCAGAGTTTTGATGATCATTTTCGAAAGCATAATTCCCTATGTCTGTTACTCCCGGTGGCCTTCCTGTGTCAATTCCTCTCGATTTGACATTTTTGTGTACAAAACCAATAAATAATAGCACTATAAGTTTCATTTTCATTTTATAACTAATTTTTGACGTCGGGTTTACTCTCCAATTATTTATTTAAAACAACGAAAATTGCACATAAATCATTTCAGCTCGGCCATCGTGATTATATAATCTTGAATTATATCCTTATCTGAAAACCAATTTATTGTATTCAAAGCTGAGATAGATTCAAATGCTTTTTGGATGATTTTTCAACTTATTACGTGCTACACTTAAAATTTGTGCAATATAAATTTAATTGTTTAATGCTCGAGGATTCCATTGTATTATAATCAGAACTTGTTAAAAATTCACTTTTTTGTTTATGATTTCAAAAGCACTCCAATTTTCATTGCGTTTCAGACTGAATATCTACATATATTCATTGTAAACGTAAATGTTTTATTCACATTCGTTTTATTATATTTGTACATGTTATAATTCGATTTTCGAGCAGGAATATTAAATGAATACTATGCAATTAAGCTCACTCTGGGTCCGATGAAGATATTATGCGGTTTTAACATGAACACTTTTTGTATGAATATTTAGTACAAAGACATATTAGTTATTTTCTTTAAATATCTAATAAAAATCGAACTGTCTTCAAACAACGACGTTTGAAAATCCACCAATAATTTTTCAATTCATGACAAAGAACTAAAATTTGTTTTCCATGTATTGTTCCATTTAAGTCATTAAATGTAAATTCATAGAGTAATGTTATGTTATGGTCATTGATTTTCATTCTCAAGATATTTTTGCATATATTTTAAAAACTCCAATAAAAGTTTTAAATTTCACTCAACTTTAATAAAAGTTGAATTACCTAGTTCTTAAGCTTTTACTGAATTCACGTTTAAAACGTTCAACTTAAAAAAGAAAATACACGATTCACCACAGCTTTAAATGAAAATTGTTACACATATATATCAAATAATAATCGATACAGCTTATAGCTTGTTCTTTAATATATTTCGTTAAAGATTTTTGTAAAGACTTTTAAAATCTTCTTCATCACATTCAAACTTCTTTTACTGTGTACTTTTGAGTTCATATTTTTATTTTGCAAGTTTAAACAAAATATATATTAATAATTTAAATGTAAACTAATTTCTCCGAATTAAAAGTACGTTTTATCACTAGAACAAAAACCTCGAGACTGAAGAGAAATTTTCAAAAATAGAATTACAAGAAAGATTTCGAGAACATTTTCCAGCCTGGAAAAAATGGTAAAAGCTTGATGTGAGAGAATGGTTTGTGTTTCATTGCGCATTAGATTGTTATGAAATGTGCTTTTTCCAGCGATATTGGATGTTCAAAACATCTGATACATATATCTTTGAAAGATTACATTATGACTGTACTGATTGCATTCTAGATTAAAATATGAAAATGCATCAATTCAAGTGTGAGCAAAGGCATCTGCATATATATACTTTCTTATATTACAAGTTGCAACATCTTTGAATGTTATGAAAATTTAAGTGAATGTTTTATCTCTTCAATGATTTTACCGTTTTAAATAAAGGGAAAATTAAATGTCACATTGTATCATATTACAACCTTGTATTGTAACCTTATAGATTTTTTTTTTTCTACTAAATTATTTTTAATATTATATCTCTTGATTCTAGGTTTCCACCGTACATTTTGATCACTCGAGTTCTTATCAATTTATTAACGTTAAGTATTTATTGGACATGTGCAGTTAAAAATATTCAAAAACTTTTTCAAGCAAATAAAAGAACACTAGATAAGATATTTTGAAAGTTTGCTGATCACTCATTTTATTATTTTTATTCTTCCCGAATTCTTCCATAAAATTTAAAAAGACTTTGAAGACTTTTTTATAAATTCATGTGTAAATTAAAAGATATTACGAAATTCGAAGAATTCAAAAAATTTAATTTTCAAGTAAATACAAACTATAGATAAAATTTTGAAATTATCTTTATTAAAAATTAAAAAAAAAAAAAAAACAAATAAAAATAATGAATCAAACAAAGCAATGATTACAACATTTTTCCAGACCGTATTAATCTTCTGAAAAAAAATATTTAATTTTGAAAAAAGCTTTGCAATTTAGTCACAATATTAACTTTGCATGATAGTACTTATTATCATTTGATGAATAACCTGAAATCAAACAATCCAGAATTTTGAATGAAACGCTTTTTCAGGAAATAAATTCCGTAAAATATAGTATATTTAAGTAATTTTGGCATCATTACATTATAATCATAGACATCATTAAGCTCTCACATCAAAACAGTACAATAATAACTGGATTTAAATATACATATCATTTCGATAAAATACATTAATATCTTATTAAAGTTATGGAGTTATTTCACATCGAGTCAAAACAGTTATCAAAACATTTAAAATTCGTAAATTGTCGACCAAAAATAAATATTCTTATTCTAACATATTGTTCTTGAGATTTTAATTCATGATCTGGTTCATATTTTGGAGGACAGTTTAAAGGACATTAATACCGCAACTGTTTTTAATTCATTAGTTGAGTCCGAGCTATTCTTTTAAGGAATACATTTTTAAATAATCAGACTTTTCCTTTGTGGCTTCATAAAACTCATCTGCACAGAATAAATAAATTAAATTAATGAAAAATTTGAATGTTATGTTAATTAAATTATACCGAAAGTTATGTAGCCCCGTTGCTTGACATCAATGCTGATGAATGAGCTGTTGATTTTGTCGGGCGACAGTTTGATGACATGCGAAAGTGCTTTTTGCAGCCAATCCCTTTGCAATTTGCCGTCGCTGCTATAAAGCTAATTGAAAACCAAATTTTAAAATATGTATACGGTATATGAGTACATAATTAATTTATCCTTACCATAAAAAGGAGTTTGAGGAGTTCAATTTTTGGTTTTTTCAGATGGTTAAGGAATATTGCATGCAGTAAATACTCCTTGAAGTCAATAATTGAGCTTTGGTCCTGAATTAAAAAATGATATTTTAATTAATTTTATCTTTAAATCTATGTTTAGAATAACCGTACTTGATCAAATAACTTAAAAATCGTGGCACTGACAGCACTATCAGCTGGAATTTTAAGTTTTTGTACGAATTCTGAAAATTTTACAAAATGTTCTTCTGCACCACGGAAATTTGCTTTCACGATCAACTCCTCCACATCAGTAAGCCTAGAGGCAATATTAAATGATGAAAATATCACAATATAGTTATACACTGAATAATGTTTTACCCCAGTTGGATCCTTAATTTGTTTAGATCAGCGATTTGGGCGGCAAAATGCATTTTGCATTTTTTGGCATATTCTAAAATTTTGCAATCATCAAAGGAATAATCGGATAACGGAATTCCAAGCGCTTCTGCCATCACTTTGCGAACGTTCTCAGCTAAAAATGATAATGATTTATGTATGTTAAAAGAAAAATGAATTGAGTAAAAATTATTATCCTTACCAAACAATTTTGGATTTTTTTTCTCTTCTTCATTAGGTATGTAGACTGGTAAAAATTCAATTTCACAAAATGTATGCAGCTGGGTCAAGGTTCGCCATAAAAGGGTTCCTCTAAAATTTCAATTGATGATATATTTAAATACTTTTTTGAAATTTGTTTTTGAAATTCATTAAGTTTCTTATTGGTTCATTATTATATTATTATTTGCATCATTATGACTTACACTTCAGGTCCTTGCCAAGTCCATGTGACACAGTCGATAGTGTTTGGATATCGGATGCATATGGGCTGAACTGGAACACCAGGATAAAACGCACCAGGTTTGAATTGAATAAGTCCAGTCCGATTAGTGCAAGTACCTTCGGGAAAAACCAGAATCTGCACAAAAGCACAGTTCATGTAACAGTTCATAATTAAAAGATAAACTTTTGAATTACTCACTTGTGGCCAGTCATCCGGTGAATTTGCGCGGTCGATTATGTTTTGAATTGTTTTATGGCGAGACGCAGGATCTTCTCTGCATACATAAATTGGCTGAGCATAATCAATCAACTCTATAACATTGAGAAACTCAAAAAAGTTAGAGAATATAAGGTTATAATAAAATGAACATCAAATCTATAAGCAACTTAAATTTGAAAAAATTTAAACTCAAATTCTTATTTCAAGTAAAGCAGAAAGTTGTAAAGTGAGTACTGCGAGTTTGGAATATTTAAAAAAATACATTATTAGCTGGATGTATGCAAAACATTTTATTGAATAGATTGAAAACTGTGTAATAAATCACGAAACTTACTCCCAAGCTGTTTGTCCTCCAGACGAACAAGAGGGCTGGCATTCAGCAGGTATATTAGACTTGCATCAAGAAACGAGCTGTGTGGACTACACACTAAAATTGGTGCTTGGGACCGATTGGCTCTCTGACCTTTTGTGATTATGCCCAGGCCAGCAAAAAGATACGTGCACATTGCAATTTTGCTGATCAAATATTTCAATTTCCTTTGAAAGGATTACATAAATTAAGGATTAAATTTAATAACAGAATATTATATTATTTTCCGACATAATTACGAAATGATCGACCCTTTCGACAAACATAACAAAAATCTACAATAGATACATGATATACTTCAAAAAATATTAGTTTAATCAATCACAAACCCAAAGTATTTACAAAAAAAATTTGCACAAAGTTACATTTCAACAGCTTCCAAAAACAAGTTTATTCAGCACAAATGTTTCCCTGTTAATTAATCATTTTATTCTCTCGAAGTAAATAATTCTTTACAGCCATCTTTACAACTTTCTTTACTTTCAATGAACTAAGTTATTTTGAGTTTAAAATTGATGGCAAATTTTAAGTAGGACATGCACATTGTTCAAATAATGCATCCGGTTAGGTGGAAAAATTTCACAAGTTCACGATATAAATTGGAAAACTTGCTGAAGTTCCTTTGATAATTAATTTAACAGTCTGAGATATCTTTCCACCCATAAATAATTTTAAAAGCTTTTCAAAAGATTTCACTCAATTACGTACTTCCAAGCAGCGGTATTGATGCTGTTTCACTTTTTGCGACAACACTGGACGGACCACAGACTAATGCAATTATCGCATCGTAGAAACTTGTATGAGGTCCGGCTACAATCACTGGTGCCTCTTTGGCTGATGCCAAATGACCCTTATATTGTATGTATTGAAAACTTGCCATCCAAAACATTCCCCGCATCGAAAAGCCCGTACATTTTCTAAACACCCTAGGAACAGTATAATAGAATTTTAGTGAAACCTTTTTATATTAAAAAAAAACTTCATTTCAAGAATACGATCGAGGCGTTAGGTAGTTGGTTGATTAAATTATTAAAAGAGCTTAAAGAGCGCATGATATAAATCTAGAAATATGAATTCGATTATTATTATTGGAGACTATAGCGATACAAATGTGCTGATTTAAAGAATGAAGCCCAAAATTTTTAATTTGTTATTAATAATGCTGTTAGTAGATTATGATTCAAGTTATGTATCATTTAAAATCAAATTAAGAAGTATTAGACAATTTATAATATGTTGTATTTTAATTTTAAAGCAACCGTGTTGTTAAATATAAAATTATTGTAATGTTTAGAATGATCAAGATTATTTTATTTGGAATTTTTAATCAAAACAGAAACTTACCATCTCCACCCAGTCACCGGTTTGAGTATCAATTCTTCTCGCTTAATTCCATACAGTCCAATGTACGCAAACACCCAAGCCAACAAGAGCAGTAGTCTTTTGAAGAGATTAAAATTCAAAATCCACATTAAAAATTCAGGCACGTTTGTTCATTCAAAGTTTTAAGTGACCCAAAAATTATTATCTGACGAAAAATAGCAAAACACTTCTAAATATTTTATGCTAAATTTGTCAACTCAAAAATTTGCATGAATAATTTCAAAAATATTAACAATGTGATATAAACTTAATTTTCTTACATTAAGCATATTGCTCGGAACGGTAGCAGTAGTACTGATAAAATGATTGTCTAAAAAAAAAGAGTGGTATTAATTATTTTTAAAAAAACTTCACTAGAAAAAATGTATTATAATTCCAAGATTTGTCAATCAATTTTGGGTATTAAATTTAATTAGTATTAATCACAATTTTCTAATTTGAACTTCAATTCAACTAACTAAATAAATATTGATGATTAAAAACTATAAAAAGTCTACTTCATTTTTAAAAACAGGTAATTCATAGGTCAAGAATAATTTATTGAAAAAGGTCATGAATTATATGCATCTAAATTAACAAATCAAAGAAGTTTTTACGTTTACGAATGATTTATGAGCTCGTAATAAGTAAAATACATACATTCAAATTTTTAGCTTATAAGTGTAAAATTAAGAAAATTATTTAAATAAGCTGATGTTTGTTCAAATTTACCGTTGGAATATTTTGCATGTTTATAATCATTTAATTAAATTGCATTAGCGTATTTTAGAATTAGAAGTAAATTTAATGCAAAACTCTTTTAAACAGTTTAATTCTATTCGAAGACAGTTCCTCTCGAATAATAAATCTAGAAAAACGTAAGCTATTTTTAAGTCGGAAAAATAGTATTAATTTTGACTGCCACGGTCAAGAATTGTAAATGTGTACTTATTGGCTATTTTCGAGTTTTACTATATTATCTTAATAGACGAACAAATTGGTTCTAAACTATATATAAAATGTATATGCTTAAGCGTTTCGCAATAAATGCAAGCACATAGCTTTTAATTTTTATATATTTTACAACAACATCAAATGAGCGCAACAAATGAAAAATTCTATTGTTTGAAATTCGAAATAAATTTGTACCAAAAGTGGCTTCTTTGTTTGTTTACTTACGCGAATTTTATCCAATTGCCCTGCATACGATAAGCCTCTATGGATAAATGGATTGTTGATTGGAATTGCTTCTGGTTCTGAGTACTTTTCAGGTTCTCTAAAGGACATTTTAATGCTTAATCTGAGCCACTTCTTTGTTTATTTCGTGTTGTTCAAATGTTTTTATTCTTTTTTTTTATTTTTATGTCTTATTCACATTTTCACAAATAAATAATCCCAGTGCAGGAATTTTCCGATCTGAATCGTCAGTACTTTTTCAGACATGAATTTCAGGCCTGAGCTTGCTATTATCGAGCTACTGAAACCCGTTACTGGTACGAACGACTGAAAAATCAGTACTTAAACAAAAGGTTTGAGCTTCAAGTATTTTCGGACACAAAAAGTTTTTGCGACTAACTTAAACTGCATATTATTTAAAACTTCATGTCTCTTGGTATATTGCGAGCTGAAAATCAACGTCATTATTTTTATACATACATTTTCAATGTTAACAAAATTAATGCATTAACTATCAAATAAATAGTTATATGAATCTTTTAGCAATCTAAATCGACGGAATATTTTTGAGAAATTTCATTCTTAACATTAAAATATATTTAAAAAATTGACGATTTACGGATCAAAATTAATTTTATTATTTTTTAAGATTATCAAAGATTCTATGTAATTTTTGTTTTTCAGAAGTTCCCTTTTAAAAAACAAACAAATTTTTTCCATTGATAAATTTTCAATTGAAGCATAGGTTATATTTAAAATATGTATATACCTCTAACCCTTGCAACTTAGAAGACCACGTGTTACGCAAGGGTGTACTACCCAATAAATATTATTATTATTATTATTATATATTTTATTAAAAAATCACTGTAAATAGCGAGCTTACGACAAACGAAACTTTCAATAAATTTGAGTATTTTTTGAGTCTTTGAAAGTCAATTTTATTACATTTTAGTCTTTTTGAATCTTTTTGAATCTTTTTGAATCTTTTTTAGTCTTTTTGAATCTTTTTTGAGTCTTTTTGAGTCTTTTGAGTCTCTTTGAATCAATCCTAGTAGCAGACTTTTAGAAATTTTTTAATCAAATTTGCTCTGAAAATTCTGACATATTGTTATTGTTTTGATTATTTTGGAAAAATTCCTATCAATTATGATCAACCATGAAGTCTCTATTCCAAGCAAAAAAATTTAAATATATGCACAGTGATTTTATATCTTAAAAAAAAAATTAGCATAAGTTGTGAACAATTTTGAGATATTGATTGTTTATCAACCACCAGCAATATTTAACAAGTTAGGAAAGAATAACTAGTCAAATTGCATCAAAATCCTTTATGCTAATTGGGTTGGAAATTTATTCAAACAATTTTAAAAGGTCATATCGAGCAAGTCCTTTTTTGGAAGGCAGTCATATATAAAAATCTTTAGAAAATTTTGGAATTTTTCGAACATTGTAATTAAATCGATACTTGCTTTCAATAATTTTTCGATCTGGAAATTTATGCTAAATAACTAAATGTAACAACCCAAAATGTGTCTGGAGTGACCAGCTAATGGTGAACCCAAATCTGATCATGATCTAACTCATCATCCTAAATAATCCAGCTAAAGAAATTAAATCGCTAACTTGTACCGTTCAAAAGTTGATTTTGAATAGAAAACCCAGAAATGTGCCCACAACTCCCTAGTTGGTGGACAAACTTCCACTAAGATTTTCATGTTTAAACTAGGTTCGATATGGGACATTTTGGTACCAAAAGATTTTGTCTGACTCTCTTTTTTCGGGAGTTATCTTTCAACCATAATCACCTTAAAATTCCATTGAAAAAAAATTTCTTGCTTATTAATATTGAGAATAAATGATAAAAAATGAGTATTCAAAGATTTTTAAAGTGTAAATTGATCAGCAGTTTTAAAAATCTTGAGCACATTTAATTATTTCAATTTTTTTGAGTCTCAAAAAGTCTAAATAATTTACTTTTTAGTCGATTTTATTATATTTTATTATATTTTATTGAATTTTATTAAATTTTAATCTTTTGAATCTTTTTTGAATCTTTTGAATCTTTTTGAGTCTTTTTGAGTCTTTTTGAGTCTTTTTGAGTCTTTTTGAGTCAATCTTAGTGTTCTCAGTTTTTTGAATCTTTGGTTTGTCATAATCTCGGTAAATAGAATAATTAGTACAAAATGTTCAAAAATTTTTAACGGTTTTAAGATAAATTAAATTATATTTTAATTAATATATTTTCATATGTTCTATCAGAAGAATTCCTATAAACGAACAGCAACGAAAATTGAACTGAGCTCTAAACATTACATATCCCAGCGAGCACATAAAATTTAAATCATAGAACCTTACATTTAGAGAATCGACAATATCGAAATATTAGTTACCTGGGTTAAATAATTGTTGATGATTTTCTTATTTCATCATCAAGTAATCTGATTAAACAAAGTAAAAGATGTTGTTTTATACATACATCGTAAATATATACACTTTTAGGAACAGATCTTAAGAGGTGCGCATCTTGATCAAAAATAAAATAATTTTTTATTGCTTACCTCAAAGAAGAATCGATTCTGACTGATTTTTGACATCCGATCAATCGAATTCTAGATTATTGAAAATTACATCATATACAGTACATCTATCTTATTTTAAGTTAGATTGCCAATTAAATAGAGTAGATTCCCTTCTAAAGCACTTTCATCTTCATTTGATAGGCTTTGAGAGTGGCGTTGAAGTGAGATAGTTCAGTTGTTTGACTAACAAAGAATTTAAAGTTTGAATTTTTTTTTGTTGAGAAAATGGAGAATATTGATAATATTGGGAGTGTCAAAGATCTGATGTTAGATTGAAGATCAAAGATCTAACCAAGAACCGCCATTAAGGGTCTGAAAAAGAATTGTGATTATTTAAAGCAAGAGGTAAGTTTCAGCAAGTCTTTCCTGATAATGAAAGCCATTAATTAAGCCATTGCAGGAGTTCTTTCGAACGGTATTAAAAAAATTAAAAAACAGAATTGTTAGCTTCTTTTTACTTTCTTCTATCATTTATAAGAGTTCCTGTTTTTGAGTTTTACTAGATATCACCGAGATAATAAGAACATATTTTTATTCTCACAGGAAGAAGTTGTTTAAAAATGGAGGAAAATTTTGAAGACATTGGAAGTTCAGCAGAACTTGGCTCCATGGTCCTCAACTTTAGAGCAACAACAGGCGGTAATTTCTCTGTAACAGTGGAACAAAACATAACTGTGGAGACTTTGAAAAAGATAGTTTCAAAGAAATTGAAAGTGTCCAAAGAAAGAATTGCTTTGATTTTTCTGGAAAAGTAAGTTTAAACCACTTAATACGATCTAACCCAAGATTCTATGAAGTTGTAAAAATCAGCTCTGCTCTGCATTTGTTTGAATGTTTCGTGTGCATCATAGTTAATCGGTAGAAAAGGTCGACTAGCAAATTAAAGTAGTATTAAGTGACCATTTTCTAAATAATCTGCCGATAATGTCCACACACACGGAAGATGATAACATGTAAATCTTTCATTTAAAACAGAATAATTATAAAAATTGATCTTTTTTGCAGAGAACTGCAAGACGGGACGCTGACTGAGAATGGAATTGTAAACAACTCGAAGATAATTCTGACGCCAAATGTAGAAACTGGTTTATCGGTAAGAACATTGTTTTAATTAGTGTTTCTAATATTGACATTGTATTTTGTTTATTTAATAAGGCTCAGCGTGCAGAAAACACAGTGATGCAGGCGTTGGAGTCGCTAAACGATGCTCAAGTGAACGATTTTTTAAGTGGAAAGTCACCACTAAACTTGAGTGTAAGATTGGGAGACCATATGATGCTGATCCAATTACAACTGAGTACTTTGAGTCCATCGCAGCAAAATACATTGAAACAAAAAGTGGCTCATGCGTCGGCACTCAAAACCGCCAGCAAACAGCTCATGTTGGCCTCCAGCAAGAATTCAGCTAAGAATCGATCTGATATTCCTTCGGAGACAGCGCCATCTAAAAGAATGAAGCCAAACGAGGTAGTCCCTGAATGTCAACCAGAAGATCTCTCGCAACCGATTACCAGCACACAATTGGACAATGAGCAGTCACCTATAAAATCTCTTTCTAACCTGGTATCCAGTCCTGAAGTTCAAAATTTGAAGCGTAACAAAATGTTCGATGCCGCACTTTACACTGAAGACTGCACAGATCCAATTGCAGCCAAACTTACATCTTGCTTGTGCACTCGACTGAGCAGCAAGGGCTTATACCCAAACTCTAATTGCAGCAACAATAATAATTGTGAACCAACACCTTCCAGTTCCTCTACAATGTCAGCTAATGAAGTGAATCAGGTGGACCAACCTAGAGCATCTACATCTCGTGAAGGTGATCAGCGTGACTGGTCACAAGTTAAGTCCGTTAACAAGCAGCGTCAGCTCAGAATTGAGACTATTAGAAAGTCTTCCAGAGCAAGCCCTGTACCATCCACAAGCTCATCAACAGTCAATGATCCACCTCTAAACACCTCCACGGACAATCCTGCGCTGGCTGAAGCTTCCCGTAATTTAACGCAGACATTACGTAAACTTTCAAAGCGCGTCTTTACAAATAGAATTAACATTTCTGAAAAAAGTTCAACCTCGCCCTCCTCGTCTGCAGCTTCCTCATCTTCGCAAGCATTAAGCACTTCAGAGCCGGCGGGAACCTCCGGTGCTGTTATTGAGTCTATGAAGCATCATGGCAAAGGAATATATTCTGGAACTTTTTCAGGTAATCTTAGGAGTTTTGGTCAAATGGATTCAATTTAAATACTTTAATATATTGTAGGTACTTTGAGTCCATCACTGCAGGATAAGTTTGGTAGACCCAAGCGTGATATCTCCACAATTATCCACATTCTGAACGATTTACTGAGTGCTACTCCACAGTGCGCCAAAAATGGAGCTAAAATCATATTTGAACCAACCAGTGGACCGTCGACGTTGGCATCTTCTGGTTCTACCACATCTTTATTCAAGGTGAGTTGCTATCCTCTTATCGATTACATGTAAAACAAAAAAATTTGTTTAAGGTCCGCCGAATTAAGACTTCTTCTTCATCTATCGAATCGCACAAGGTTTGCCCATACGGCCAATGCAAGGGCCATGCCAAATCTGACTCCAATGACAACTGCCGTGTCAACAAAAGCAGTACCAACAAATCCCCAAGTGATTGTACCGAATGCAGTCACAATTTGCACACCAAGAAAATTGAAATGGAGAACAACAAAACCAAAACTAAACTGGATCATTTACGAATGGTGATGCAGCAAAAGAAGAAAAGTCGAGAAGCTCGTAAACTGCAAGCCTCTCCATATAATGTAAAGGCAGGTGGTGTTTTGTTGGCTTCGTTGCCTCTGATGAATACCAGTGATGATTCAAAAGGCGACGAGAGTCTTGACTCAAGCTTAGACTCTTCAAATGCTGCAGACTCATCTTCATCTACACCAACATTTGGCTTAGAGAACCACTTGGTTGAAGAGGCAAGCATTGCTTAAGGAGGTGTCTTAAATTTTTTATATTTTCTTGTTCAAAATAAATCTGAATATTGAACAATGAGCTTTGAATTTTTCAGAGCGTAGATACCTTTAGATAACTTTATTATTGACTTTTGACGAAAAGTCCAAGCATAAATTCAGATTAAAAATGTGAAGCTCACCTCAGCTTCAATGTCGGCGTGAAGATTGCTAAAGCAAGAAAACCACACCAAAAAAAATTAATTAGATACAATTGCAATGCGTTTGCGAAACACTCCTGTCTGATGCTGTCAACCTTAATTCTTAGTTTTGAGTACTCTTGGGCGACTAAGCTGCAGCAGTCTAAATTCTAAAAATAAATTTACAAATTTACAATGCCTGGCAGAATCAAAAGCCACAAATATGATTTAGCTTAATAATTATTGTTAAGGAATGTTGCGTATGAACTATTCCGATCTTCCTTATTTTGTGAATTATTAGATTTTTCTCTAAGTATTCACCCTTTATAATCAAATTTAGATTAAAATTTATTAAATTTTTGTTAATTTACCAGATATTTTTATATTTTCAATTTCGTTTTTCTCTTATTTTCAATTTTGTCAACTAATTTGTTATAGATACTATTTTACTTTTATATTTAATTTTCTCGTTAGAGCATTGAATTAATATAAACAATTATATAATAGGAATGATTAGAAGTAATGACTGTATGTGTTCAAAAAAAATTTGGTCTTACTCGTAAGTAACAATGTGTTTGATTATTTTAGAAAATATTGAAACTCACTTGGCGTGGTCAAATATATCTTTTGTGTCAGTGGTTAGCTTTTGAGTTCAAATCATGTTTGTAATTTAATTTGATTAAAATTAAAAATACTTCAAACTTTAAGGTATTTTAAGAAAATGAGTTCAAATTTTCCTCAGCATAATTTTAAATAATTAAAAAATTTCTAATAATAAAATTAATTAACATAATATAACGATTAATGTTGTTTTTTATAAACCCACTCATATTTACCCAATGATTTTACTTACAGATTGGCTATGAAAAGTTGAAAGACAATTTAACAAAAAGTATCTATATGTTAATTAAAATTCATAAATTCTTCACGAAATTCAACTTATTAAAAAAACACATATTTTTTCAACTAAATCAAAGTTTATTTACCAAACTTAATATTTCTAACTGTGCATATAGTTTGATCTGTAAATCACTTTTACCTGATACCATTTCGTTCATAAGCATAGTGAATATTCCAAGACAAAACTACCTGAATATTATTCTGTTTTATGAAGACATTAATTTTTAAGGAAGTTTAAAATATATATTTTCATTATAAATAACCAATTTCCTACACCGGGAATGTTCAACAACTTTCAACTTTTTTAAAATGATCATGTTATATTAAAAAAATATTTTTCATGAAAAGTTTTGATTAATAAGATCAACATTAAGATCCAAACTCTTCGTTCGAGCCCTCAATTTTTCCAAATTGAAAAGCACCACGGCCATCAAACTTCAAAAAGTATTCATGATGTTTCCAAAGTGATTTCCGATGTGATACGGTAAATAACGTAATTCCCACATCCCTGCAGTACTGGTACATTGACCCTTCAACATCTACGCTTACTGCAGACGTGCACTCATCTGTAAAATTGATAAATATTCATTATAAGGTTGAATAATAATTAATTACTCGGAAATTATGTCAATGAAATTATTACATACCTAAGATTGCGAACTGTGGTGCATGATAAAATAATCGAGCCATTGCAATTCTCTGCTTTTCACCACCAGACAGGACATCTAAGTACTAGCGGAATATAAAATTTTTATGATAAATAAGAAATTTTAATAAATATTGAACATATTTTATACATACATCTTCGATAGAATCTAATCCTTGCTCCCTTGAAAGGAAAACATATTTCAGCTGTACTATATCCAAGAAGTTGAGTAGATCTTGATCTGTTTTTCCTCGCCGTTTCATTTCTTCGTGAGTGTGTGGATAGATAATCTGATCTCTTAATGAGCCCAGAGTCATGTAAGGACGTTGTGGTATGTAAAACAGAGATCCTTTAGTTGAATTATAAATATTACTTAATGTTTTAATACTAGATAGATGAAAGTCTTACCTCGTGGAGGTTTTGTGATTTTTCCTCCCCAGGATGGCCAAAGATCTCCTAGAATTCGGAACAAACTAGATTTTCCGCATCCATTAGGACCACAAACTAGCACATTTGTACCAGACTTTACTTCGAAATTTAGATCCTTTACTAATACGTCACCATCTTTTGGAATAATAAAGGTAAAATAAATTTTCTTGTTATAAAATTGTATACTGACTTGGAGTGACCAACGGAACATTTTCAAATTTGATGACATTATCAACATACGAGATAAGTCCTTTTCCTGCCGAAATTTCACTATCTGCTGAATGACTTGAGTTGCTGACCATCGATCTTTCATATCTTCCACTGTTCAAGTCATTTAGCACAGTAGTCAATTCTGTCATTCTGGCTGTAAATCCTGCCAATCGAGACATCTCTCTACCCGCCAAAATCAGCCTGCCGATGGCTTCAGCTAATTTAACCTTAAAATAATAGTTTCATTTTTAAATATATCATCAATTGATATCGGTCAATGTCATTAAAATTTTGTTCACTTCGGTTTATCTTAAAAGAATTAATACCAAAAATAATCAAAATTTGACGAGGTAAAATTTTTGGCTCACTAGCATTCTTCCAAAAGTGTAATAGTTTCTTAAGCGTTCTCCATCATTGTTGTTGACAAGCAGTGGATGTTTTTCATTGAAGAACGGTAATGAAACGGCATAGAATCCTATCACAGTAGCAACATATTTCGCAACCAGATTGTCCACAATTCCCATTCCAACTTTGAAGTCTAAGAACTTTCGTAGATGGTCAGTAAGTTTGTTGAAACTCGCTAAAATTGTGAGCTTTTCTCTAGTGTTTCCTTGATAAAAAGCTATTTCCTCCGAATTAGTTATCAACCTGCTGTTAACGTATCTGAACTCCCCCTCAAGTTTTTGTTCTTGCATTGTCAATCGAACGGTGGGTCTTCTCAAATGGGTTAAGATCATTCCAGAGAACACCATGTATAACATTATGATTGCTGGTGTTTGTCCTCCTGGAAAAATTCAAAATGTAATTGTCATTATGTGTGGTAATTATGTATTTTTAAGAAAGCTTTATATCATCGATTCTAAATTTACCTATGCTGGTGGTGACTTGATAAATGTAAATTGCCATGTCTAGTAGAGGCTTACAAAGATTTGAGTATAGGTCGGTAACGCTATCACAGAACTTTTCAATGTCAGTGGTCAATAATTGATCGGCATTCGCGATTCTGTTGTCCAAATTAGACATTTTGTAGTATGTAAAACCCCTAAAGTAATAAATAAATAAAGTTTGAGTCAATATTATTGTATGAAATTAAAAAAAAAGATTTACTTCATGTATTGTGAGTAAAGGTACATTGACATGTTTGTGCGAAATTTCAGTTTCAGCTCGCCTATGCTCCATTTCAGCAAACTATTTACAACAGCAATCTATTTTAAATGCAAAATATAAAACAAATAATGTTGATGTGAACTTATTTCGAATGATCTATTAAAACTTACAGCCGGCATTGCTGCTAAGTATCGTATTAAAGCATTTTTAAACTTGGGTCGGTTCATAGTAATGATTGTGCTACAAAATAAAAAATTATTATCAAATTCGTAGGTATGAGTTGGTGTTACCTCTCAATGATTGTCGCATTTTGAATCATCCAAATATCGCTGATTGATCTTGCAATGAGCGAGCCAGCTATAGCCAGTAAAAGTCCAGTTTCGGTACTCCATTTTTTTGGAACCAAAATTCCTTTAAAAAATATTATTGCATTAATAACTCTGTAGTCGACTAAATTTTTTTTTTCTTCAAATTATTAATTACGAGTGTCTTAAAAAACTGAATAAGTATATGGCTGTTGTTGTCACTGACTTTTCTTTTTGCAAGAGTTTGGTTTAATTTCAATTAATTTAAAACGATAAATAGTTGACAGTTAATGATGATATAACTATTTAGTGCTTGGTATTAATTCTTGTAATAATTTTATAGACAATAACCAATATCTTAATAAATTTACAAATTCATCCAAATTTAGAGATTTTATAACAATATATTCACTTTTGTACTAAAAGCAAAGTCCATCTCCCAAAACTATCATAGACCGGTTTAAATAAAGCCAGTCATGTTTTTTGTTAAAAATTTTGTCAACAAAAAAAAATATGTTTGGTTTAACTTTAGATGAAAAGAAAAAATAGATTCAACTATTGAAAAAAGAAGATCGAATAGCTTGAAACATAACTTCAAACTCAAATCATTAAATTTAATACAAATATTATTATTTTTAAATGATGACACTATGATGTGTTACTGTTTGAAATTTGAAAATTGAGTATTTTTTACAAATGCAAATATTAGAAGTATTGAACGGAATGAAATTATAAAACATTTCAAGTTCCAATCGAAAAATATTTGAATTAATGAAAAAGTAACAGAGGAAATAAACACCTCATAACACTAGATTAGTTTTAAGTTCACATTATTGAAAAACGAATTTAAAAACGAAAATTAGGCTTGCATTGGAATTTTATAATTAATTTCATAAAGTTTCCCACAAAAGC
Source organism: Parochlus steinenii (assembly GCA_038502155.1). Classification (NCBI taxonomy): domain Eukaryota; kingdom Metazoa; phylum Arthropoda; class Insecta; order Diptera; family Chironomidae; genus Parochlus; species Parochlus steinenii. Next base: position 65,933 of record JAXCIN010000015.1, on the reverse strand, counting down.
TACAAAATCCCATCGAACAGGTGTCATCATTATCGAACTTTAGATTCGAGATTAATTCGTGTTCGTTTTTGCAAAGTCTTGGTGATTATATACGGCAAGCACACTATCAGGTTGATAAGAAATCGTGAGCAATGATAAGATTGAGTTAATACTATGGACTCAGTACTCACCTAGCAAATATTTCAGCTGTTTAAAGAACTTTGCATTTACGTTCGCCTTTTCGGGTCTTTTGTCTTTCTTCTCCGCTATGAAGTATTGTATTTGATCCTCCGGCTTGTTTTTTCTGAGGTTTAAAAAATTTTCAATTGTTTGCTGACCTTGCCAAAAATCATCATACTTAAAACTAATTTGAATTTGAATTTTTCTCGAACCCAATTATTCAGAGTTTTCAGAACAGATTGTTTTACCAAAAGCAAACTCGAAATATGTTATAATTACGTGGATTCGGAAAAACCAACATCAATGAAAAATACAAGTGGTACAAATGTAATTTTTTAAACTTTTACTTCTATTATAATATCACTCGATAAAAAAACATACAAAATAAGCGAAAATCACAAAATCATAAATTTTTTAAATTTGAACTTGAATTATACACTTAATGATTTTTATAAACAACAGAAATTGATTCCAGTTGAATATTAACAAATATTGTTATGCAATATTATAATATAATGAACTTTCATTTCTTATAGCGATTTACAGCAACAGTGCAATAGTTCGTAATCAATCAAATCACAAGGTGTTTGCTCGTCAATATACCTTTTGTTGTGGTTTGTCTTCCCATAAAGAATAATAAGAATCCCGGCAGCAACTCCACACACACTAACTATACTGTTCTGGTGCTGAGCAAGCTTACTGAAGTTTGCCATAATTGAACTTAGTAGTTAAAGAATATCAAGAATTTTTTTTTAATTCTCTGAACATTCAAATAGTCAAATACTCATAATATTCTAAAATCAAATATGTTCAGAAATTCAAAGAAACCCTACGAATCGGCACGCGACGCAACAACTACTTAATCTAATGCAAAAGTATTACTGAAATTGTTTTCAAGTTGTGAGTTGTGATATTGACTGCCGAATGCTGAATACTTTTTCAAGAGTACACAAGCATGAGTGAGAAGTTCGAAATCAGACTGGTCGAAATGCTTGTGTAGAAAATATGTATATATGCTGTCTTTCTATATAAAGCGGTTTTGATTTTGTTGCGCGTTCAATGTTTCAAAAATTGAACGTAAAAAAAAAAAAACTGATTAATTATTTGGAAAATTAGGACCGAATGTTTGATTGCTTTGAAATAAATTGATGATAGTTTTTTTAATGCGCATGCGAAAATTTTTGGTTGTAAAATCCATTCAGTTTTTTTTAATGTGGATGCTCAAATAGTTAAAATACTAGTCAAATGAATTTCAATGAACTTTGACTAACCTAACGTACCTAATTGATAATCATAATTTACAAGAACCGTCGTCTTTTTGCAAGTTTAACAAGCTGATAAATTTTATAATTAAAGTTTTTAAAGAATTGTTCTTCGTAAAGAATGAATTTATTGTAAAATTAGATAAGATTCGTGTTCATGAAAAATAATGATAATGTTCCTTCATAAAAATTATTGGTGGAGCTTTTCAATGATGGTTCGGCAATGGCTAATAGTTGCAGCTATGACAATAAATTTTGGGATGAGCTACTCGGAACCCAGTAAAACATGTAAGAAAGAATTTTTTGTTGCTTCATTATATATCTAGTTTATCATAACTTGTGAAAAAATATTTTAAGATCAAATGGAAACAATATGCAAAACAGTCTATCAAAAAAATCTTTACCGGAAAGTAGAAGGAGTTCAATTAATCTCAAATAACGAACGAAATCTAGATTGCACAATAACGTGAGTGTATTTTTTATATTTATTTGAATTAATTTTAGCACTGAATTGAAACCCAATTTATTTTTTAGATTCCAAACACATTCAATTTTACAAAGATTTATGCTCAGATTTGATATGCTGAAACTGGACTGTAATGATCATCTATATATTTTTGATGGGGCTCATACGAATAGTGGTGCTCATAAAGTATTTTAAATGAGATGGTTGCAAGAAGATTGATTGCTATAAATTATATCTTTTGTTTAAGGTTGATATCTCCTGTAAAAACACAAAAGAAGGAGTTAATTTTATCTTTACAAAAACTAACTTTGTTACTTTACAATATAAAACTGATGGGTTTGGAACTTCGGATTCTGGATTTCAGTTAGTTGTTACAGCAATAAAAGATTCGAGTAAGTATTTGGGATGATAGCATTTACTGTTTATGACATTAAAATTTTGTATCTATTTTAGAGCACTCCTGTTCTTTTTTCAAATGTTCGATTAAAGATATCTGTATACACACGGACTTGGTTTGCAACAATATAGATAATTGTGGATTTGGAGAAGATGAATCTAATAGTTTGCAATGTAAAAGTAAGTAGTATTAATACAATATCCACGTTAGTTATTAAATGATCTAATATTTTCAAGGTTCTACTGAAGAAACTCGTGAATTAACTGTTAGCTACATTGTAGCGCCATTTTTATTACTGGTCGTCTCGATTTGCATAATTGCAATTATTTTATGTTTTTGTCGCAGAGCCGTTAAACAACACAATGCAAAAAACCGAAATTTACCAGCACTAGAAACCAAAAACACAAACTATTATCATCCAGTAATGAATAAATTATCCTCCAATTTCACTAAAAATAATTGCAATGATGAGCCAATATTAGAATATTCGAAATCTGTGGCGCAAAAAGATGAATGGTTTGTTTAAGATCGCATTTCATTGTGCACTTTCGTTCTAACGTCAATATCGAAAAACTATCGCAATCATAATAGACTTTACTAGTAACCATTTGATATATCCTTGTCATATCAAGTACCTTACAGTGATATATTATATACTAAGTTAGTTTATTGAAGTTATGAATGTATAGTTTCACTTACGCTTCAGTTATATTTGTTCAATGCAAATATATCTAACCTCCATAACAAATCTTAAATAGTTAGATAAATGCGTCCATTATTTAAATAAAAAAGGTTCATAATATTATTTATCAATAACTGTAAACGTAAAGGATAGCTCAAATTATAAAAGTATATTAATATGATACAATATATAAATGTTTATAAATGTTATTCTCAAGTTTAATTATTAAAATGATCATGAATTATTTAAATGAATATACTTCAATCAAATAGAAAATTTTGTTAAGAAGATCCTGCTAATTGTTTCATGATTAAATTAACAATTAAATAGTATCTATACCTTTGCATGGTTTAATGCTAAAAGCTCAATAAAGTTATTCTGACAATAAAGTTCGAAAATAAAATAGTGTAAAATAAAGTTTTAATAATTTTAATTAACACGTCGATATCCAAATGCATGATAATACTATTTATATTCTATTACTGATACTATACAAAAACATGCAAGACGTGCACATAGACTTTTATGGCAATAATACATCGTCAGCATATTTTCGGCCACTTTAAGAATCGACCTATGTCAGTATGTGTTCAAAATTATAAACACACCCTGATATTGAGTATACACAATTATTTTTATTTCTTTTTAATTAAAATTTTTATCACAATTTTAACTCAACTGAACAGCTGATATTAAGCAGAAGGGATGAACACAGCTAAGTTTTGTGCTCTGGTAATTGTGCTTTTATCACTTATTGAGCTTGGTAAGTAGAAACTTGTTGCATCAATTAAAATAATTAACTATTTTAAATAAATTACAGGAAGCGCATTAGAATGTTATGTTTGCACAAATCAAACTGACAACACAGAAAAGTGCTTAAATACAATTAAAACCTGTGAACATGACGAGGATGTATGTTTGTCCGAGATCAGATGGGGCTCTACACCTTACTGGGATTTTGGAGCACCCAAACAGTTTTATGTCTCCAAGAGATGCTCTACCAAAAAAACATGCCAGCGTATTCGGAGCCATTACATGCCTTACTGCACTCATATTTGGTACGATGATTGGACATGTTCAGAGTGCTGTCTAGGGGACAGATGCAACTATTATGTCATTGTAAGCAATATTTTGAGGATATGTAGGAAATAATGTTTTAAACTTTCGTTTTTTTCCATTTTAGAGTGGAGAAAGATCATTGAAATATTCCATTTCGATGCTGATGGGTGCTTTGTCACTGGTTGTGTTAATTACTTTAAATAAATACTAACTATACATATCGGAGCATATTGCAACAATTGTAGAGTTAAATAAGAAAAAATCATTACACATTCCGTCCAATGAATCTCAAATTATTATAAAATATACATTAATGTTTTGAAATTGAATAAAATTTAAACATTAAAGTTAAAGCAAAACAATATTGAAAGGATAAGTTTTTAGTTCTCTCGAAATTGTAAATATAATGCAATTCTACAATCCATTGTTTTGATACCTGAAATAAAGTAATTTGTAGAATTTCAATATTAAAAGCAAAGACAATAATTGTTGGTGCCACAAATTGAATGTAGCCAATACATATTGGCAAATTTTATTTATTCCCTACCGAATTGTGTTTGTATGAAATTTTAAGAGTAAAACTTTTTACATTTTATTATTTTACATTATTATTTTAGAAAATGTTCTTACAACTTCATAATACTTTGATTTAAAATTCGACAAGAGACCTATAGATTCCAAGATTGAATATTTTAATAGGGTTGGCGATTTAATAATCATCAGTAGATCTTGATTTCATATTTCAGCTAGATATTTTGGTTATATTAATTATTTTACAAAAATTAGTATGCTATTCAAAAAGCATTTTAAAATAAAACATTTTCAATTTGACAATAAGATAACTTGAACTTCAATATTAATGCTGCAGTAAAAAAGGTTCTTACACCTGGTTTAATTTTAATTTTTGAATTTAAAATATTAAACAAGATCTTTACGATCAAATCACACAGCAAATTTTAAACACTTTAATTAAAATGATAAGGATCTCGTATAAGAAATCTGGCCAATAAAAGTTCATAATATCAACAATAATTGTAATTGTTGTCACATGTTCAAATTTTTAAATCCAAAAATTGGAATAACTCGTGGGAATAAAAAGCTTTTGGAGGTAAATTGTGCACGTTATGCAAATTACAACATAAAAACATATTTAAGCATAAAACTACCAAAATTTGCAGACAAAAAAATTCATCTTAAATCAAAAAATAAGCTATAATGTAGCTTATTTGACTCGTAATTGAATTTAAACAAAATGACTTTCATTAATAAGTTAATTTTCTAAAGTTCATCGCGAAGCAGAGTGTAACGATTTTTGGAGGGACCTAACTTTTTGAAAGTTGACTCTGGAGGATTTGTTGGTTTCTTTACTTCATTTGTAAGCATGTCCAGTTCTGGTTTTGCATTTGGATCTGGCCCATAATGAAACTCTCTAAAAAATAAAATTACATGTTATTTATTCCTTATGATATGAAAATAGATTACCTGTGAAGTTTACCGCTATACAAGTCATTCAAAAACTCCTTGAGTCTACCAGGAATGTACATATCTTTGAAACGAGGGAATAGATACATATGTCGAAATGAGTCAATTGCCAGTAAGGGCAAATCTGATTGCGACTTTCCAAGGTGATTTAAGGGATGAGCAAAGCGTTCCCCGTCAGCCGTCAAGAAATTGATGCTTTCTGAAAATATTTAGTTTTTTGCATAAATTTAAAATTTTTCTGTTTGTAGAATAAAAATGTTTACGTTTTTCAGAAAGTAATTGTGTTTCCACAATAGTTTTAAAGTCTTTGATAGAATCAGTGTCTTCAGCAGTGTGGAATAGGATGAGGAACGGCAAACCTTCCTCAGTAAACTCTTCAGCATTTTCGAATGTAATCTCTCGGACCAAAGGCACACATTTCTGTAACACCCATTTGTTCAGATCATCCATTGTATTGAGATTACCAATGTATGTCTCGTCATTTTCATTTGAAAGAGCCACATCAGGTCTAAACACAATAATTGGCAATCCTGGAGGATGCATTGCTTGGACGGTATCTCCAAAACCCACATGGAACTGGCAGTCTTCTTTCAAATTGGTTGCTACTCTTCGGAAAATGTTGTATTCTGGCATGTCTCTCCGATCAAAATAACCGATAATAATCCGTTTCTTAGAATCGAGTTTTTCAAGGTCTTTTAAACTTGAAAACTCATTAGTAGGATCTTCCAATTGTTTTTTAACAAATTCTAAGAAAGCATCTGCTGTTCGAGCACCTACAAGATAAAAATAAGAGAAACATAGTTGCGTTGTTGTTTCATTATAATTGATTTGTTACCTCGATATTCCCGTTTGGTCACTTCTCCATTTCTGATGACCTTCAGTGTAGGGTATTTGCTAATATGAAAGCGAGAAGCAACCGAACTTTCTTTCTCACAGTTTACTTTACCCATAACAACACGTCCAGCATCGGGAAATGCTTCAACTACCTGGAATCATTAACATAGTTAAATTATAGAAATGTTTTAAAAGTTAAATAATAAACACCTTATCAGCTGCTTCATCAAAGATTGGTTGAAGTAAATTACTAAATCTGCACCAACTTTTTGTATTAATGAAAAAAGAATAAATTAAATATTTTTAAATCAATGAAAGGTAGAAAAATAAAGATATTTACTCTGCATAAAAATTGATAAAGACGAGCTCATTGGATGCTGCAAGGAAAAAAAGAAAAAAAAAGTTTACTAAATCAATAAGGAAATTAACATACGTGTTCATTCTTAACTGGATTATGTTATTAAATTAAAGTTTTTAAACAAAATATACTTCCTTTTCGTGGTGAATGCTTTATAAACTTTATTTTTTAAATAAACTACTCAATCTGGAAATCATAATAACAACAAACGTCTAGTCTATCATTAAGTAAATTTGTGATAAACATCTTACCTAAAGTCATATCCAAGTTGTCATTTGTTAATTGAACTGCTCCACTATTTGTAAGATGTAATTTACAAAATATCTGAAAATTAGAATGAGCTATTTAGAAAACATTGGAATAGCTAAAACTAGCTGAATAGTGTTAATGCAGAGTTTATTAATATTGATCAGAATGTTCAAGTCTAAAAGTTTACTCATGAGCTGAGCCAATGAAAAATATGTTCGTGGCAAACAACTTAGCCGCATTTTGATTTTCACTTCTTTTCTCAGCAATCTTACCACCAACAAATTGAATAGAATATACTTCATGCTATTGACACTCATTGTTAATGATTTTTATTGTGTTTACACCATTTAATTTGATTTAAATATCCGAAACAAGAATTATTTTAGAAATACTTTTACCAGACTGACAATAAATATCACTAGTGAATGAATGAAAGGCTATATATATATACTGTGCATCGAAGTTGTTCACTGGGACTATTTACTTGTCAATTCAAATTTCAAAACACAGTTTACAACGGGAGAAAAAACAAACTTTTTGAACGATTTCATTAAATTAAAACTTCTACAATGGATGATTCTTCAACTGGTAAGTAAACAGCACGCTAGCTTGAATCTCTTCTTGAATCTTTCACTTTTTTGCACAGAAAACTCCTCTTTGGATGAAAACATTGAAATTGGTAAGGTCACCAAAAAAAATCAAGAAAAATATCTAACGCAATTAATTTTTAGGTGAAACAGATCAGTCGGGATCAGAGAACTCAAGTGAAACTGGTGAATCGGAGTCTGAAAGCGAGGAAGATGTTGGTAATCAGGTTAAAGTCCAGCCTAAGTTTAAAAGAATTCGTAAGATCGTTTCTTCAGATGACGATTCCGAAGGCATAGAAGAGAAAGCTTTCTCTACCAGAACAAGATTAAGCATGACCGGGAACTATCCAGAGAACTATAGTGACGAATCAGACAATGATTCACTGATCCTGGATCAAGCTTCAGAAGATGAAGGTACAGCTGAGATAGACTCATCTGAAGCGCATCAAATTTCTCAAACATCAATTCATGACGAAGAGTTCATCAAGCTAAAGAAAATGCAGGCTGATCTTGAGTCGATAAAGAAATTGTTAATGTTAACCAGCAATGCTTTGCCAGATGAAGGTATTGCATTGCAGAACAAATATCAAAAACTTTTAGTTCAAATTGAATTACAACAACAAGTAGTACGAGGGGAAAAATCCACTTTGAACGATGACATGAGCAAGGATCAGGAAGAAAATTCATTTGAAGCTTCGTCTGAGGACGTTTTGGCTTCAACTTTTCTGGATAGCTCTAGTATTGGTAATCAAATTATTACATTGGAAACCTTGTCTCCAATAGTGGACCTAACTCAGAGACGTTCTGTAAATAAGATGAATACACATAGTATATCTGATGTGATTGACATCCTCAGCAGTGACGATGAAGAAGTCGATGAACGGCCAATAGGTAATTTTTATCAGATAATTTACATATTTTAATATATTAATTGTAAATGGTTTTTTTTTCTAAAAAGTTTTATATGGATATTTATAGTGCTTCTAATATTTTGTTTAGTCTTTAATTCTTATGAGATTTTGAATAAGCCATAAATTAGTTTTTTGTTTTTTTTTTTTTAAATTATACCATTTAAAATTTAACTTTTTATTAATTTCAGCTAAAAAGCCAATAGATAACGAGAGTCTCGAACTAAAGCCCATTCGCAAGACTGTATCTCAAAGCTACTACGAGTTTGAAGTGAATGCATACAACGATTTGGTGAACGGTCTGAAATCTAGTGAAAAACTTTTACTGACTGCAGTCAACCTACCCGATGGTGGGGCCAAACTTAAAATTCGAATTGAAAAAACGAAGCGAGAAATCGAAGAGAAAAAAAGAAAAATAGCAGCATTGGAAGTTGACGATCAGGAAAGTGCACGTAGCAAAATCTTAAAAGATTTCAACGATAACAGCAACAATATGAGCAATAAAAGTGACAGTGTGCAGGAAATTTCCTGGGAGGAGCTAAAAAGTGCTGCGGACATTAAACCTAAATATGTTGGTTCTCAAGGAATGCAGACATTTAACACTCAGAAAGCTTTAACAGTCGAAAACTTGAAAATGATTCACGATTCTCTTGAAACATGTCCATCACCTGATGTTTTAAAAGAACAACCAAAAGCCATCAAGATTGAGCTTATGAATCATCAGAAGCATGCTTTGGCCTGGATGATTTGGAGGGAAAAACAGAAACCAAGTTCTGGGTTGTTAGGAGACGACATGGGTTAGTTTTTTAGTTTTGAACCAAGCCAAACCACTACATAAATAACTACATATATTATAAGTGTTCCTTTAAAACCTAAAAATTACTTTAGTAGCGTAATGTGGTCATATCTGCTTTAGATTTTGTAATATTTTATCGAACTAATTTTTTCAGGGCTTGGTAAAACTTTAAGCATGATTGCGCTTATCATCACACAGAAAGAAAAAGAAGAAGATGATGATTCCGATGGTGAAAACAATGATGAAAATTCAAATGATTGGAGACAAAAAGGACGCAAAGATTGTAAGTAAAGCACAAAATTAGGAAAATCTAGATTTCAGAGAATCTCGACAGTACAACTTTTCTAGTTGATTTTTTATTTAAATTATTATTAAACGAAAGATTAACATTCAAGCAAAACTTCAAAATTTTCAAAAAACAACTTTCATAATGTTAACAGCTTTAACGGTACAATTAATTTTATTAAAACTTTAAAAACCTTCAAACTTTTCAGTATTGCACAAGCAGTTGCTTGAGACTACCGGAATAAAGTTTTAATGTAAGATAAAGTTAAAAATGAATAATTTCTTGGATACAACCGTTGATCACATATGTCTTTTTTTTTTCAAACCCAAACTAAAGATTATCAATTGAATTTTTCAGTGCAAAACGGCGGTACGTTAATTATTTGTCCAGCAAGCCTTCTCAAGCAGTGGGAGTCTGAGATCAATTCACGCGTCAAAAAAAATACTTTGAATGTTGCCCTGCATCACGGTAGCAATCGTGAATACAAAGCCAAGCGATTAGCTCGTTACGATGTGGTTATTACAACTTACTCTGTCGCCATGCATGAAAACAAAAACAACAGCGTTTTGTACCAAATCAAGTGGAATCGAATTATTATTGATGAAGCCCACGTAATTCGGAATCATAAGAGTCAAACTTCTATTGCCATTTGCGCTTTAGAGGGTAGATACCGATGGGCCCTGAGTGGGACTCCAATTCAGAATAGGGAATTTGATCTGTTTGCTGTTCTGAAGTTCTTGAATTGCAAACCTTTTGATGATATTTATGTAAGTTCCATCTACTTGTTTTTTAAAATTAATTATTAAGTTTGTTAATATAATCGTAGTACTGGAAGACTTGGATCGAAGGAAAAGGTGCTGGAGGCTCAACTCGTTTACAAACTCTGATGAAAGCTATTTTGCTTCGTCGAACTAAAAAACAGTTGCTAGAAAGTGGAGACCTAAAAGATTTGCCATCAAAGGAAATGAATTTGGTGGAAGTTACCTTGAGTAAAAATGAAATGAATGTTTATCAAAAAGTTCTCCTCTACTCTCAAACAATGTTCGTACAATTTATGAGCCAACGCACGGAAAGCAATTCTAACATTGAAAACAATAAGCACTATTACAAGCTTCACGAGCGTTTTAAGCAGATGCATGGAAATACTGCTGTCAAAAGTCATCAAATTCTAGTATTGCTACTTCGTTTGCGGCAGATCTGTTGTCATCCGGTTCTGATCCATGCAGTAAGTTTCAAATATATTTCCTAAATTTATGAAAATCTAATAAACTGATTTTATTTATTAGATTTTGGAGGAATCCGGAGAAAACATGAGCTTTGACGGTGAGCAAAATGCAAGTGTTAACGAGTTGGATCTATTAGCTCAGTTGCAAAAAATGAAAATTGATCATGTCGATTCTGATGTTGTCAGTCAAGCTTCCGACAAAGTTCTTTTGACAAGTAATCCAATCTTTGATAAAGAATTTCCCAGTACAAAGGTAATTCAAAATTTCATTGTGTAGAAAACAATTAGTTATTTATTATCTTCTGGAATTGATATGATAATTTTTATGAATGAAAATTTAAAATAATGTTAATTTTAAAACTTAAAACATTAAAACTCCAGAGAAGGATTAATAATAATCTTATAAATAATCTAATCGATCTTCGAAAAGCATAAGCATGAATTTTTTAGATATATTAAATTTATTTATTTTCAATAAAATTTTTCAGATCAACAAACTCCTCGAGATCCTCGAATCAAAGATTTTGCCTCTCAAAGAAAAAGCAGTGGTTGTTTCACAGTTCAAAAGCTACCTGGACATTGTCAAAGAATTCCTTAAGGAACGTGGAATCAGCAGTTGTGACTTCAATGGCTCTGTAAAATTTTATTATTTCTCTTTTTTCAACTTTAATATCTATGTTATTTTTTTTAAATAGGTACCAGTGAAAGATCGTAATGATATTGTAGTCTCGTTCAATAGAGAAAATGAAGGACCGAAGGTAATGCTGCTGTCTTTGACGTCTGGTGGAGTTGGTCTGAACTTGGTGGGTGCTAATCACTTATTCCTGATGGACCTTCATTGGAATCCTCAGCTGGAAACACAAGCTCAAGATCGAATTTACAGATTTGGACAGAAACGCGAAGTGCACATTTACAAGTATAAACGATCTTAAAGATTTTTACTATTACAATTTTAATAACCTTATACTTTTATTGCTACAGGTTTTTCTGCAAAGATACCATTGAAGTGAAAATTTTGGGACTTCAAGATAAGAAACTGCAAATTGCAAACAGTGTTCTTACTGGAACCAAACAATCTGCTACAAAGTTGACCATCGATGACTTGAAGTCACTATTTGGCATTTGAAGTGCAAACATGAATAATGTTGCTCATATACGAATCGTTTTTCTTCTGCTATACCAAACGCTTTTGCATAACTTATTAGGTTATTGCTGATCAAAAATCACTATAAGAGGGTAAGATAGCAGAAAATAAACGATATGCTTTACAATATAAAATCTTAAAAACTAAATTTTCCATTATCCTAAATTTATTCAATAAAATATATACAAAGTATTTGCTTACATTCTTTCACATTTTAGAATCATGCTTTTTTCCAGATTGCTAAATAATTTTCCAAAATAAAATAATCGGTTCTGCCGAAAGAACTTAGATTAGTGTGAAAAACTGAAAACACATAAATTCTGAAAAACGAATAATTAGAATTGCTTTCATTTTTGCGATAGTTATAATAGTCAATGTGAAATTTAATTTTTTTGTGTGATTTTGACTATATTAAAGCAACGTTCGTAAAATGTGTTTCTAAAGGAAACCACTTGTTCTTTTGATATTTGAAACTTTGCTATTTGAGAAGCATGCATGATAAAATGAGAATTTAGTTCTCAAAACTAAAGCACCTTTTTATGGTTCGTGCATTATATTGAATGGAAAAATATATCCTCGAGTTTCATACACCAATTTTGTTATAAATGTACCAAGTAGTTCTGTTTTTGCACCGATTCCTTAAAAGTCTTAGGAATGAATGGAGCTTCATCAAATTTCAAAATTTTTCTCACAAAATTTTTTCAGATTATATTCTAATCATTTTATTAAATAAAACACCATTCAAAATTAAATTAGCTTAACTTAATTCTATCGAATATGAGCAATCAAGTGTGAAATTACTGATGAAGTGATAATTAATAGAGTTAGAATAGAATAAGGCAAATATTGAAAATCTTTTATTTAAATTCTAATGCTCTGTTTATGCCATAGTTAGAAGTCACTGAGCCTTTCCTAAATGTTATAACATTAATATTGTTCGATGTTTGTTGACTGAATAAACTGAAATTATTGATACACAAATTTCGGGTACGAGATAAATACAGCTTTAATTGTTAAGGTTTAAAAAATGTTTTGGTGCAAAGTGACATTTTTCATTTAACTCGTCAAAATCTCCTGTTCATTGGAATTCTTGATCCTTTGTGGACCGACGGGGTAATAAAATTAATAGAATTTGTAATCCAGAACACTCGATAAATATCAGATTTTTAAGATCATGTTGCTCTCATAAAAAGATTTCACTCCTAAAATGGTTCACAGATTTTTGTGAAAAGAATAGCGTTTCGTAAGGACTGCAATGTAAGGTTTCTACTAATAATTGTTATAAAAACTTAATTTGTGTGACAGCAATAAAAAACCTAGTAAATATTTTCCCCAACGATTTCTTAAAATTAAATTAAAACAACAATAAATAGTAAATAAGATCAAAGGAAATTTCTTAAATTTATTAATTTTTACTACATAATAATAGGCAATAAGTTAATGTTAAGATAAAATCTGAAATACACACAAATTATTTTCTAAAATTTTGTAACCTTCTTTTCATGTCTCACAATAAAAACTTCCGACAAACGATCGATCCTTTGGTTTCTAATATTTTACAAAAAACATAATTCAGGACAGTTCTTTGCAATTTGGAAGATCATTCATAACGTAATAAACTAAAAGAAGGGTCTGTTATAGATATTTAAATCATAAACACCTTAATAGAATTTAAACAAGAGAGTACAGCATAGTATACATATTGTGGTTGAGATATTGAAGGTAGCATCATTGTGATTCGTTTTCTACCGGGCATATTTTAAGGACCTTAATAAATTGCGCAAAAATTCAGACAGTCGGACTTGTGGACATATGTTAGTGGCTTATGGAATGAAAGAAAAGTTGTAAACATTAAAAATCTTGTCTATTCATTATGTAATATGCATATATTGATATCTATCTATAAAAAATTTCAATTGAAAATATTAATATAATTTATCATGTTTCCTGAATATCTATTAAAAATATGTACTAGAAGCTATCATATTTGTGATTGAGTTTTAAAAATATAAAGTTGCAATATGGTTGAAACTTTTCAAACTATTGCAGTATTTTGATTTTTACTGGATTATAATATAACTTTTAACAAAGTATATATGTACAGTATTGAACAGCAATCTACTTATATGAACCCTTAAAGCAACCATCGGCCGTATAGAATATCAATGTTGCCGAATGAATTTGATTTATGATCAAAACTAGGAAATTTGAGGAACATAATTACCATATTTCACATATATATATATGTCCATTTTATGGTTTGCTAGATAAACTTTTAGTTACAAACATTGTTTATGATGCTACTGCGTTTTCAAAATTCAGTTAAAATTGTCGTTTTCCAAATTCACAATAAAAAGGACAACATAAATTTGTCAGCAAAAAATTGAATAAGTGGCCGTCTGGTAATCACTTCTTTGAGGTTTCCTTACAAAATAGAGTGTACCCATTATTGAATTTTCGAAACAGAATAAACATAAAATTATCGACATAATGTTCGCACAGCTTGATTTCTTTCTAACGTGAAAATGATTTATGACGCTGGTTTTACAAACTTTGGTTAGCGTTATTTCATTTGTTCACAATATATTGTATTGAATTTTTCCGACTGTTTATTCCCCATATTGCTTCAAACCCAAAAATCTGGGTACACAATGATCAACAACTTACAGTGTTTTGTCTTGTGTTATTTTCATTATTACCATTAAATTGTAAATTTTTCTTTAAATAAAATTAACCTCGATGACCTTTAATAAAAACTCATTGATCAAAAAGGCATTAATAATTTAAAAATATGATTATAGTATAGATTTGAAAGAAATTTGTCGTTTCTGTCTTTTAAATGTTGTGAAGGTAATATGTATGCTTTGGTTTTTAGTCATGAATCATTGGATTGATAAATTATAAAATAAAAATAAAAAAAGTTTGGATCAAGCATGAGTTTGAAGAAATTTCCAGCAAAAACCAGGACTTAATAAAAGTATAATATTAAATAAATATAAGATAAAATTTCTAAGAACATCCTCAATTGAACTTCAACTACGTTTAAAACAAATCTGTTCAAACTCGATATTTCATGTAAGGATCGAAAGAAATTCAACAAACAATGTTTATGATCATCATTATAATTAGCATTTAATTTTTTGTTGAATACCTGAAATATTTCCTACAAACCAAACCAAACCAAACCTGTCACCAATCTTGTAATAAATGTTTTGTTTTGTAAGACAAAAATGGAACAATTTAAACTTTATGGTATTCCTGGAGTTGCTAAGCTACTTCAATTCTTGAGTTTACAGTCAAAAAATGAAGACATTTAGTTACTTCAGGCATCACTTTTTCTCTATTTATATTCTGCAGGTAAAATTGTCTGCAACACTCTTTTAGGCGATAATTATTAAAACTACACCTTTAAAGTTTCTGTGCTTAGATGAAAAAGAAAAAAAAGATTTGCACTTACTTAATTGTATACCATTGTTAATGATTTTCATAAGATTATTATGTGAAAAAAGATTAAAACAATATAAAACAACTGGTCAATTAGCAATTGACACCTTTCCCACCTTTTTGGAAGTTCCAGTAATTATCAAAAATTTTATCTAGCAAATTATAGCGATTAAAAAATCATTTTAAAACAATTTTCTTGATTCTATAATCTATATGTCATAAGTTTTAAAATCAGTTTTAAAATAATTTTGAAGTCACGGTTCTCTCACTAAAACTTTTCAAGAAAATGATTTATTAAAAAGTTATCTATTCTCAAACACAGAAATTCTGTAATATCTTCATGATGGTTTTTGCCTGAGAATTCAATCTTATCTTATGCAAATATTTGCTAATCTTTTAATCCAATCAATGGCAAGTATTCAATAAAGTAATATACAAGTCCGTGACGAAGTTAAAGCCGTTGTGCTTAAAACTTCTGCAATAGATAAAAAAAAATTTGTAAATCGATTACTTCTAGACGAATGTAAATTCAAGAAATTTCTTTAAAATGATTGAAGGTTATCGATATACAGGTCCATCACAACTAAAATCAGTAAAATAAATTTTGATAATATCTTCATAATGTTGTACATATTCGCTTTGACTTTCTTGCTGACAGTTGGGAATGTTTAAAATTATTTTTTATGTAACCATTCACACTATTTCTGATATGAAAAGCTTTGGCTAACCCACTTGTTTCTCAGGAAGATAGAGTTTGCACACATTTAATAGATACACATTTTTTAAATTTAAGTACTTCAAAGCAAGGAGAAGCTTCTATATCCGATTTATCAAAAATAATAAACCAAAATTGATAAAGTGGAGGAAATAGTTGGTTTCAAGCAAGTAAGCAAAAACACCAAAAACAATATAGCATAGTTTAACAAAAATATCTTTAAAAATGCTCGAAGTTTAATTTCTTCTTCGCATATGATTTGTGCTTTTTGATCCTTTCAATCTTTAATGTCTTCGTATAATTCTATTCTGGTATTTGTAAAGCATGCGAAGCATAAAAGCACTCGCAGCATATTTATTCAACGCCCATAATTTTAATACTTGTATACACTGTATTTAAACAGTGTTCGAGTCGACTCTCATTGGGCTGCTTATTGTGTTGGTTAATGCTGGGGTTTGATATGGTGACAAATGCTGTTTAATTAAATTAAAGTAATTGGAGCAAGTACCGAAGTTTCAAATTGACTTAAAATAATTCAAAAAAACATTTTTACTAAAAAGTTTTGAACGCTTGAGTGCTTGGCTGGCTAGATAAATTGAAGAATTTAAGAACTCTAGACAAAAACCCATAAATTTACATAAACAATCTTGTTTAAACTCTGAATTTTTTTTAAAGTAACTTCAAAAGGACATTCTTTACAAAAACCAATAACAGGACCTTTATGTGCTTACGGTTCTTAAGATGTACAATACCACTTTGATAGTATAAGTGTAGATCTTCAACACAAATGTAGGGAGCGAGAAACTGAAAATTGTGTGGCCTGTAGTTTTTTAGTTATAATTCGTCTGCTGATTGAATAGGAGAAATCGATGATTATACGCTTGATCATAATAATTATTTCAATTATTTAATTTGAAAAAATAATATAATTGTTTAAACGTAACAATTTTTTTTCGAAGTGGAACGATGATAACAGTGAAATAATTTGTGAAGCAATATTCAAAATAAATGTGTATTTTTGTGATTTTTGTGTGTGAAAACTTTAAAAGTACAAATTAAAATAATTGAAGCACTGTGTTCATTTTTGACAAATTCAAAAATGGTTTTAAAATACATTGCTAATTAAAATAAATTGCCACTTATGTAGGAAATAATATATATATAAACATATAAAAATTGTGTTGAGAGACTTAAAAAATAATAGAGAGTGATGGCTTCGCAATGGAATAATTCAGTTCAAAATCAGGTAATTTGATTTGAGAAATCGCGTAGAATGAAAATACTAGGTGGTTTTTAGATTTGAACATTTGACTAAAACTGAATATCTAATATTGAAAACAAAAGTTTTACAGATATTTTAACAAATGAGGACTTTTAGATCTTATGAAAAATATTTATAATAAAGAATTTAAGGAAATTTAGTATTTTTAGAAATTCTACAAAATTTAGAAAATTAAAATAAAATAAAATTTTATAATTAGGTGAACATAATTTATTTATTTTCAAAATTAAAGAAAAAGATTCTAGATTAGTAGAAATCGTAGCATTGTCCTTAAAAGATATTATCCTTCTATTATAGTTAAACATTTTTCCATATCATCAATACCCGTCGCACCACTCGGTAGTAAATTCAAACGGATGTGCATCAACAATTGGATCAGCCGGCCTATCACCAACTCAATCTATCGAGTCGTCAAATAGCAGCAACATTTCCTCGTCTCCAGATGTTACTAAAACGCCGTTATCATCACCTTCTACAACTTCATTACTACTAAATAGTAATCTGACTAATAATGTATCGCAAAGCAATGATAATTATGGTTTAGTCCATCAACATCAAAGTTATCCTGCACATCACATGGATATCGCTCCAAGGTAAATATTTCAAAAACATGAACACAACACTATCGACTTTCGTTTTCCTTTTGAAAGGTTGCCTTAATTCTTGGGCATATATATATATATAATAATAGCCAGTACAATTATTATCTTTTCTTTTAACTTTACAGATCTTCTTCACACTATCCGGCATATCATCAATATTATGGCAATATGAATATGACACTACCCGCGTCAACGGCATGGTTTCAAGAACACTCGAGTTCCCCAAACTCTGGTGCTACCGCCCTCTATCACTCACAAAGTTGGCCGCAGCTAGCCGAAGGATATGGTCTCAAATTGGAAGACTATACGCAAACTCACTCACAAAGACGTTGTGCTAGGTGTACCTGCCCGAACTGTATAAATGAACTTTCTGGACTTCCTCCTATTGTTGGACATGATGAAAAAGGGAAACGTCAGCATCTTTGTCACATTCCAGGCTGCGAAAAGGTATGTCTAATTCAAGAATAAATTTTAGATTTTATTTGTAATTTTTATATTAATTTATGATAAGGTATATGGAAAAACGAGTCATCTCAAGGCACATCTTAGGTAATTCTTTCAATTTTTACTAATTAAAGACTTAACTTACGTTTTTTTCTAATTTCGTATTTCTCTTAGATGGCATAGTGGCGAGAGACCTTTTGTTTGTACTTGGATCTTTTGTGCCAAACGATTTACAAGAAGCGGTAAGTGCAACCGAATATATTAAGAATAATTTAAATTTAAACTGTTCCAAATTTTTATTCTATTTTAATTATAACTATTTAAATTAGTATTAATTTGTCTTTGTTTTATTTTACTTAGATGAGCTGCAACGACATTTGAGAACACATACAGGTAAGATATCATTACATATTTTCTCTTAGATGCGGGAATACATTAAAAATTAAACCAATATCAATTACAAATAATAAATTTCACAAACCAATTAACTATATGTTTAAAAGTTTTGAATATCCGAAAGGAGTCTCTAAAATATGTCTGTATTATTATTATTATTTCAGGTGAAAAAAGGTTTACATGTTTAAGCTGCTCTAAGAAATTTATGAGGTCGGATCACTTGGCAAAGGTTAGTATTATCTTTATTCATTTAGCTATATTATGATATTTTGATCTTTATCTAAAACTCAAAAAAGTGGATTCTTTAAGATCAGATCTATATGTAAAAATTGAATAATGTAAATGACGCAAAAAACTTAATGTATTTGAGTTGTTTTTTAAAAATCTTAAGACACCAAAAATCATTTGACTTTTTAAGAAATTTTTAATATTTTAACAAATAATTTGACTGAATTTTTAAATTTTAACCTTAGTTTTGGTTTAAATTACTGAAATTGAATCCATCTAATGTATATTTTTTCTTCCTGAATAAAGCACATCAAAACCCACGAGAACAAAGCCAAGAAAGAAGCTGCAAAAAAAATTGACAAGAACGGGAAAGAAGTTTTGTCAGTCAAAGACATTGTCAAAAAGGAGATTGCCGAAGTGATAGTTAAAGAAGAAAAAAGTGATTCATTTCCCGACATTTCCTTCACTAGCCTTTTGCCAATTGATCCAGTCGTGTCACAAGAGCCCGTGGTGTCTCAAAACTGCACAGAGCAAGTTCAAAAACAGTATATAAATGAAATGTACCAGCCATATCACTATCAAACCTCCAATTCGATGTATGCTAGCAATTATTTTCATCAGAACGCGCGCTATTATCAGGATAAAAACTATTATTTTAGTCATTCGCTTAGCGATCAGATGCAAAACCGACAGTATTTCCCAACGGCAGTTGATCACAATTCGTCGTCAGCCAATTTTATGCCGTCTTCTCATCCCGTACCACAGCAACCACCACTTGCCAATGGATTTTATACTAATCCGTTGCAATCTGACTACCAGATGAAATCAGTCAGTGACAACTACGCCAGCACAGTAAATATAAATACCTCAAATAATGGCCATAGCTACTAAACCTCGTCAAATAAATTTACTTGAAGAAATAGTTTATTTGCAAGCAGCTGATAGAAATAGAACTACCAACAACTAAGGAAATCCTTTATAGTGAAAAGAAAAGCGGATTTTAAAATATGTTTTATACTTAGTGCCAATTATTTTAGTCAATGTAAATTTGTGTATGAAGCCTTTCACTACTAACTTGAGGTTTTTTCATTTAATTTTAATTTAGTAAAGAGCAAAAATGAACAATAACTTTTTATTATATATTTGAATCATGAAATTATATTTTTAATAAAGTTTTATAAAATCACAAGAAAATCTAATCAGAATTTTTGTTTTATTAATAATACTCTTCACTTGATTTATCCTGCTACATAATTCGCATAGAGATGATTTTATTTTGCAACGGCCCAAAAACACCTAAAGTTTTTTCTCAAATCGGAATGGAAAATTCTGAATACAATAAAAGAAAAAAAGAGAAACAAGAATCATTTTTGAAAAATTATCAAATTAAATGGGCGCGACCAAATGTGCTCACATGGATAAAACATGAAATACTAGCGATTTTATTGTATATTTATGTCAGTAATGAATACCGAAGGATTTTCCGTCTTTAATAAAAACAACAAAAAATTCTCCTTTTGATTTGATTTGTGTTGTCCAAGATAGTTTAGCAAGGTTCAGCAAAAATTAATATAATATAGACACTAGAACATTTTTTGACAATTCTTCTTAACTTACATTAACTAAAAACTTAGACTTGCTTATCAGCCATCTGACCGGCTGAAATTCTTCGACTTATACAACTGCCTTATTGTTCATGATTTGCATCAAAAAACTAGCGATCCGAGTTGGAGGGAATTAATTATAGTAGTTACTTCAACTTCAGTAGTTGAGTAAAGTGTTTTATTTTATGTTGCCTTTTTTCGTAAAAATCAAATCATTTTATTTCTTCGTATAATAATGTATGTTTCTGAATCGTCGGCAAAAACCAACTGAATTTTTCTGTGGAATTAGTTAGTTGTGTTCAATCATTTCATCAATAAGCATTACAATAACTTTCCCGCTTTATCTCTGCCGCTCGGTGAACACTTTTTTGCATGTTTATTCGAATAAATGATTTTTATTCAATTGTTACATTTTAACGAGATCTCGTTTCCTGATGGTGTTGAAATGAAAACCGAGAGATTATATTAATAACTCGTACAAAAAACGATCATACATATTTGAATATGTTTTGTTAATGGTGCATCAAAAATATGAAACAGTGAGTCCACGCTGCAAAAAAGCAAAAACTGGTGTATGGAAAAAAAAATCTGGAAAACATACAATTTTATGTTTCGGTGCTACAATAACAATATTAACTAAATACAATATTTTTCTGTGTTTTCGCCCTTTATACATTTTTAAATAAAGAGTCAATTAAAAATGTTTAACCAGTTCCGAGTGCACTTTTAGGGATTGTTTGAGTTTGATTGAAGTGAATCTCAATTTTGATGAGTAATTTTTATTGATTAGTTACATACTTGTATTTAGTTTTGAAGAATCAAATTGATTGTTTGTGTACTGAAAATTGTGGAAACTCCGAAAGTAATTTGGTATAATTTGGCTCCAACAAAAGAAAATCCTCATTATAAATTTCACTGAGAAAATACGAAATCAAAATACTCTATGTAAATTTGTTCCTAAATATTTTTGGAAAATCATAAAATTTAATAACACAGTGCGCGTTTCAAAAATATTTTTTACCTATCCAACAATATATACGTAGTGTAAAAAGTTAATTATTTCAACAAAAAAGAGCGAAAATGGATCGTCAGGATAATAAAATACTGTTAACCGAAGTAAGTTAAACAAAAAAGATTATATTTATTGAAAAGAAACGCGCGGCTACTATTATTTTGAAAATTCAATAATAAAAATATTAAATTGAATGATTAGCAGTTTTATATTTAGGTGTATCAGAAATAATGAGCGAGTTTATAGATATTTTGTTCAAATATATACTCATATATATTAAGAAGCCCCTTACAATTTCGTAGAGACTTTGTTTGAGAAAGTGTTTGTTATAGGTACGAAACTACGAGGTCGTTGAACACATCACATTCTCCGAGCAATTTTATACTCAAATTTTATGGTTAATGCATTTAGAAGCCGGACCAAGTCTTTCGAAAAGGCAAACGATTTACAAACAACACATGTAGATTGTTAATTTCATAAAAAGCGGCTAAATGCAAGTTTTGGTCATTTATTTTAGTAAGCTATTTCAACACAAATGTTTTCGAATCCTATTCAAAAGAAAATTGCTAAACCAACAAATTCTAAATACCTTGTTAAACTATATAGGGGAAAAAATACTTTATTATATATTGTATGAGTATTTATTATTTAGTGAAAAAATTTGTCAATTTTTTGATTGTTAATGTTAGTCTAAACGTTTTGTTGTTAAATATTACCCATAATGACTTTTGACTTTTTTAAACATAATTATAAAAAACTGAGAAACATTAGAAATAGTAGAAATCTAATGCGTAGGACAATAATAGTCTATGATAATAGTATTGAACAAAAATCTATTATTGTTGTATATATGACTACATTGGTTTATTTGAACTAATTTAATCAGCTTCCAGCATTTAAATAGTAAAATTAGGTCACAAAAAATAATGTAAAATATATAAAAGTATTTACAAATTAGTTTTGTGAATGAGTTGCAGCACTGATTGGTGGTCTATTTAAAAAAAATATTTAATTTTCGCTTTTTGTTTTAATTATCATATCGTATCTAAACATTTAAATTCTATTTCGGTTATATTAAAAACAAGAAACAAACAAATATACAAAAAATATTCTACTTTTTTCTGATAATAATCTGATCTTTATCACTGAGTAGAAAGTCGATGCAGGATAATGCGCTGACTATTATATTTTAAAAAGATTCAATCATCAAACAATATGCCAATTTATCTCATTTTTTGCTACGCATTTGAAACATAATGTTTCCAATTTCAATTCAAAGCTTACACACAAATTTCCTATTTTTTTGTGTACTCAAGGGTCTTTTGGTATTATTCATACGAGAGCATTTCAAGAGTTTTTTTTCGCTAAAAAAACACAATTTTTTATTCAAATTTTGAATAATAAATGGTTCTTTTTTACAATTGAAAACATAACAAGGAAGCTGTTTTTTTATGGCAAATGAATCGACACGGAAGGAAACTGCTTTCTTTCAGATTGTTTTCATATATTTTTTAAACAAAAATACTATGTGAACACACTTCTAAGGAATAAATTATTTAAAGAATATTGACCAATATTGCACATGAATCAGAAAATTAAGAGAGATATATTTTTATACACTTTTGTAACCCTATGTTTTGCTTCTGAAAAAACCAAACACAATCATTTTACACAAAACCGATACAAAAATTTGACAATTTAGTACTAATAGTACGCTATCTAAAACTTTTTTAGTTTCTAAAGCAAAGTTATCAGACAAATTGTCTACAAATTTTAAAAGATAAATTTGACTTTAAAGCTTTTGTTATATTTTCCATTCCAAATATATATATACACAATTTAATAAATTTTGTTTGAAAGAAATTAATTTTTGTAATGTTTGCTGTCATTAATATTACACGTAGATAAGAAAACACATCAATAAAAATAATTATTCCAAAGAGCAACTTAAATCAAACACCATTTTTTGAGTTATAATTTGATGAGCAGTATGTTATTACCCAGAAATTTTTAACGCTTTTCTATTTACTTTAATATCTCAACTCTTTGAAAAAAAATCCATAACACTTTAACTTTTATTTAGGTAGCCGCTCCATTATTTTGGAACATATATAATTTAGTTTTTATAAGTTTTTCCATATTAAATCTATTAGAAGTTCGTTCAATGAATTGAATTGCGATTAAAAAATTACCACATTATTTATAAGACAAAAAGCCGTCAGAAAGTTTTAATAAAAAAGATGAGATTCAAAAACTACTATAGATTTTCTTATCGATAGACTACTGTTAGATTTGTATCTATCAATTTAACAAAGTATATTCACATGAACTGATCAGACTTCCAATTAATAATTTATAGAAGAAAAAATATAATGATTTGCATAAAATCGTATACATTCTCTTGTGCTATCGTTTTTTATACTTAATTTTTAATATTGAGGCGGTATGTTTCTTTTACCATCTTACTTACTCACTGAAATAAAATGAATAAGAATTTTTTAATTCAATGAACCAATTAAACGTCGGAATGTTTGAGTTAGTGAAAATCTCTTTTGCATGGACTTTTTATTATGAAATGGGCTATCAATTATGTGAGGCAATTTTTAACAAGTGAGAAAAGGATTGTCAGTTGGAAATTTCGAACGTTGGAGAGATTGATGCATACTTCAAATTATACGCAAATTATTTAGGAAATCAGTTCTGAAAGCGATAATCCTGGTCAGGTGAAGATATCTTTTTAACGGACGGACGGACAGACAGATGGGGAAAGAAAAGTCATATCAACAAAAAAACGCGATAAATATTTGATTAAAATTATATTGTATTCAAAATTTCTGCAAAGGAGCACGGTAACGATTATGTGAAAAGTTTATATTATCGTAGCTAAATAATACTATTTGTTTCAAAACATAAGTTAAATAATAAGTTGATCTTGAAAAATGATAAATTATGTTTCCAAGAACATGTTCAAAGCAATTATAAGACATTAAAAATCATATTTATATATTAAACTTAAATTTGCTCTTTTGTCAAATTTAGTGGCGCTCAGAATCGGTTACATAAAAAGAAAATACGATTCAATCTTTTCTTACAAGATCTTTTATTTCTTTTGTTTTTTAGCTATATTCGAGTCTTTACTTTATTATTTTGATGGGTCTCAAAGTCTAAACGGAGCCGAATCTTTTTCAATTTGGAACCTTTTTAATTTCGCTTTAGACTTGTGGCATTAGACTTGTGAGAGGCGCATCAATGATGAGTGGAAAAAAGAGAACCAAATCTCAATCATAATTACAGTGACTGGTAACAATGTCAAAATTATTAATTTGTTCTTAAAAAAGTTATTTCCATTTATCTTGAAAATAAAAGATTTTAACAGAGAAGTAAGGATAGCGCTCTGGTCAAATAAATATAGAAAAGCAAGTGGCTGCTCTAGAATGATTTATTCGTTTTAATTTAAAACTGGGCAACCAACGTACAAATACTACTCAAATCCATTCATAATTTTATTTGGTTGAAACGAAGGTCTATTTATATTAGAAACAAGAAAAATAAACCTTTGATTCAAATTCAGACACCGGCAAAACGGGAAAAGTCATTAACTTACATAGGTAGTTAAAAATTTTACTAACGAAAACCATCGAAACTAATTTATAGAGTGAGAGTGAATACAAAAAAGTAATATTTGTAATAAATATAGTTGCTTGATGAGAGATCAAGCTTGATTAAATCTATATTTGCGGATTGCCAAAAATAGATTTGTTTTTAAATAATGCCAAAAACGATTTTTATAATAAATTAATTTTATTATACCTAAAGAATTTTTAGAATGTTATACAAGATACTTCAATAATATTTATCCAATAATTGTGTAGATAGACTTGCCAAGTAAAATTAAATTGTGCAATCAAAAATGTGCTTTATCCAACTCCATCTTTATGTGTGTTTTCATGATCATAAAATACTATTTGACAAGATAATTGTTCAACAATAAATTAACGAGTAAATGTGAAATACGAATAAAGATAAATGTAAAAGAATATAAGTCGGATAGTTGAGAATTAATGTTCAACTATTTATTTACTTTTCAAATCTTGCATGAATTCAACCGAACTACATAAATATACTAAAAACATATATTATTTTTAGTGCTTCGGCTGAAGTCATCTAAGTACTTACATAAATCTTTTATTTTTCTTAGTGACAACAGATGTCATAGAAGGATCACTGTATAATATTTTCGAAAAAAATTTAAAAACGAGAATAATTGAATAAAATTGATATTATGTGAATTCTACTTTTTTCAAATCATTTAAAATGTTTTATCGTCGTTATTACAAATTTTTAATTACTGTCATAACAAATGTCTTATGTTCAACTAAAATTGGTTTTTTATTATAAAATTTTCCAATCAAACTAGCAAGTCAACATTGTATATGTGTTTAAATTTAAAAGCTCTTCCAATATTAATATTTAATATGAACATCGTATAAAATGTTTTAACATCAAAGAAAAATAAATTAAACGGATCGTAATGTTTTACCGAGTTTTTGCAATTAATTTCACAGGAATGCACCAATCCATATCTTTACGAACACTCTTTAATTAATTCGCTCTTTTTATTATTAATTCACATTTGCCGCATATAATTTAAATTAATTAAACAAATAACTTTCTGCACACTAATTCAGTTTGAATATATATTACCAAAAAATAAAATACAAAATAATATAAATTTTATAAATCCGTTGGTAAACAATGCTCTTCTTAATATGTTCATGGTCATTATTTTAACAAATAGTAGTTGATTTATGGTGAACTCAAAAGATAAATTCTTTGATCTTTATAATTTGTAAATTAACGTTTTAACAATCATTGCATGACTGAGAAAATCATAAAAACATAAACCGATCACCACATTGTATGCATATAGAATATATTTATATGCGAAGCCTCCGACCATCTGATAAAACACTTTAAATGTAGAATAATGTAGAATAAATAAAAAGAAGTTGCTGTATGAATACCGCGCAGTATAAAACAATTTGATTGAAACTTAAGTACTTTTCATTCGTTCGAAGCTCACTCTACAAAAATCAGTTCTGTAAAAACTACACCATCTATAAACTAATTTGGCTCAACAATGAAATTATCGCCGACATACTTAATAGTCAAGTATATACCTATGGAGAAAATGTTATAATCAAAGAGAGTTCGGAGAATAGAGACAATAAAAAATCAAGTTAAAAAGAATAAATTATTCAGTGAAAAAGTGACGTGAAAATCACTATTATCAAATGCATTATTATATATACTTTAAATTAAATTTAAGCAACTGATTTGTGCAATGGAATTACCGTGTTTCAGCATCAATAAAATTTTACAGTATCAAAAGTAAAGAGGCTTCCTATTCTACTGTTTTGTTTGCACAAACTTCTTTTTCTTGCTTTTTATAGTTTTAATCACAAATGCAAAGTCAATGAAAAAACCTGAATTAAAGATATAAAAAACTAATGCTATTATACCTACCTTTACACAATAATTGCAATTGAATATAAACACGAAAAGGTTATTTTTCTGTTGCATTTGAGAGAAGCTATATTTCCTCCAATTTTCAAGGAATTTCAAGATTATATAAATAAGTGGGATAAAATCGCATCTTATTAAAAAAAAAACTTTATAATCACAACAACATAATTTGCCCTCAGAAGAATGTGTAAGAATGTTTCATTTTTGTGCATGTTAAGCTGAGTAATTCTGAACATTAAAATGTGAACACTGGACAACTTATGTTCAAAGCCAGATTACGTTTAAAGACTTTCAATGTTTCAAAGTATCCTCCAGTGCAAAATCATGGTTAAAATGTTAAATTGCAGTGAATCAGAACTGTTAGTAAAAACTTGTTGTATACACTGCTAAATTTAGTGGTATCAAAAAACCCAACAATTGTTTCACTGTACAAAGAATAAGGTAATTGCAAAATTTCTACTCAAATAATTTTTCCAATACCTTCTTTTAGCAGTTTAATACATCACTTGTATTGGGGCGCGTTGCACTCAAGTTGCATTCAGTGATGATCGAACAGATCAGTAACAATGAATGGAACGAAAAACCAACAAACGTTATAATTGATATGAATTTAGTTGAGAAAATTATTATTATTAAAAACTTTACTGTTTTTTGATTTTTACACTCTCAGAGAAACCAAATTGATCCTGTTTAAGAGTTGTGAGCTGTCAATCAACCACTTTTACCATTTTTTGTGTTTAAAATGTATATAATTTTCAACTCGATCTTGCAAACTCAAATCAACAGCAAAAAGAACTTACAAATCTTACACGAGTTTAAACACACAGAACGCATTAGTTGTACGATGTAAGATCAGTGGCGTATTTTTAAAGGTTAATGTGCTCTTTATGTAATATCATAACAACTAGTTGTACTAATGGGTACTAATATAAATCTCCAAATTAGCTTAAAATTATATTTCAGGAGTCAAGTGACGAGTTGAAAATATATCAACTATTTTGCTATGAGAATTCTTTATAACTAAATTAAATTGTATTATCGATTGCACAACAAAATAACAATACAGATTTAAAAAAATTAAAAAACATTTTAAACGCTACTGCTTAACCATGTAGTATATGGCAAGAAAAAGTCCAGAAGTTATACTTAATCAGAAAACTCGTATTATATTTTTAAATATATGTATTTTAAAAAGAGAATTACTGTTATTTTTACACTAATAAAACCGATTTTGATTAAAGGTTGTCAATAGTTGGATTTGCTTTGTTTTCAAGTTGCCTTGATCATATACTTTAAATGCGAGCTGAGTGTGCAACATTTCGTTGATTTTAAGTTGAAATTTTGCTAGTTGTCTGTAAATCAGCAAAAGATACAACATGCTATTTTTTGATAAATTGGTTGCCCAAAAACTATTAAAGATGAAATGGATCTCTAGCGCAAGAATCTTTTGTTTATATGATGGGATTGCTGCAGGCAATGAATGAGTAAGAACACAAACTATCCAAGCCTTCAAAAAAAGATTTGTGTTACACAGAAAAAAAATACAAATACATGATATATTTCCTTTAAAACAATAAAATTTTAAATCTGAAAATTTTATCGTTGTATAAAAAGAATTTTTTAATTTCATTTTAATTGTAGGCTAAAACGATTCAGTCTCTTTTCGGTTGTTAAAATATGTTACTCACTTTTGATCTCTTAAACTTTTCAGGTTTTCGGTTTCATGTACACATTTAGTTTAAATTGATATTCGAAAACAAAATGATGATAAATTATTGTTAATTGACATAACCATAAATGTGTATATATTTGTTAGTCTGAATGATATTTTTCATTTGTATGTAGACCCGACAATAAAGATTAATTGAAGTTGGTAAACATTTTCCAGTAATAACATATGATCTACAATTAGTCTATGAGCTTTAGGCAACTGATCTTGTTCATAATTCATTTTTAATGTTCATAAAAATGTTTGACCAAGTTATTTATTAACTTCAATTTACAAAATCTCTTTAAATTTAAATTATTTTTATCAACACATTTTATAAATAAAGCAATTTAAATTGTATTTTCATTATTTTTTTCAATATAGTCATATACTCGATAATGTTGACAATATTAGTTTATTGAACAGTATTATTTGAAAATCGGTATTTTTATCTTCCTATTTGTAGTGTTTTTTGACCCTATACATTAAATCTAACAAATGTTTGCCATATTCTTTTTAAATGAATCATAATAATTGAATTTCAAAAAAAAAAAAAAACAGATTTAATTTAAGTTTGAAGTTTTGATTTTAGATCTTAAAAATAAAAGTCATTTTCAAAATTTTGGATTCCATTAAAAACTAAAATAAAGTAAAAATAAAATAACATATATACATAGTATAAGGTAAAATATCTGATCACATTTAAAACCGGAATTGAATTTAATTGCTTTCCGATGAACATACGCAAATGTATTTATTTTAAAGTCAACATAATAAATACATAATGCATTTGATTTGCAAATAAATGATACAACGCACAGTGTAAAAGTTGTAATGACATCTTTATGTCACTCTTCATTACCAAAAGCAATAAAATTGAATTTCCTATCAAAGCACAAGTTGTTCAAATAAATAAATACAAATTAATGTGAAAATGGGGATACTTTTGCTCGTTCGTTCTCGTCAAAGAAAATTGCTACACTTTGACCAAAAATAGGGTAGATTTTCAGCGATGAATACCATACAACTGAATTTCCTCGAAGTTGTATACTTGAAGTAGATGATACTGATAGAAGCAATAAATCCAAATTTAAGGGCGTTTTGTTTTGATTTTATTTATGCGCTTTTTATATTATCCTTGTAAAATACACTTACTTATATCAAATCCACCCTCAGTTACCCTCTGTATTCTTATTCATGTGAAAGATTTAACGATTAATACACTTTTCTGTATTAAATCACATACTTGAACGCAATCATTTGTTTATTCATTTCTAAAGATTCACTGATAAAAAAAATTATATTGGTTTTAGCAAATTTATTCAAGGTTGCTGATCACCGCTTATATATAGTAAATTAAATAGTAAATAGAAGAGATAATGAAGGTTTTTTCATTACTGGTAATTCTGTTTTTTGGTTTATAATGAGCACAAAATACATTTTCAAGCATTTATAAAAATAGTTCTTCTATCAGTGTTTTCTGGTAAAGAGCGTGAAGAATTGATTTAACGTTTCACTTTTGACTAGCTCGGTTTTTGGTTGTGGTTGAAACAGTTTTAATGTTGTGCACATGTTATGGTACAAAGCAGCACACATTTTTATCGATATCAATGTCCAATGCATTTTCTAAATCAGAAACATTTCACGACTAATTTTAACTAGTATATTTTCAATCCTCTATCAGATTCAATTATTGATGAAATCATCTGGTTAAAATTAATTTGATGGTTGAGATTCTATTATTTAATGTAATATTTTGGTTTTAATTTTTAAATATAATCCTTTTGTCCTAGTGATCCTTTTGTCAGTTAGATACATATATATATTTTCATCTTCTAGCATTGGGGATACCGAATATTTTGTGAATAATTTTTCTAAACATTTGTTTTTAATTGAGCCATATGGTACACATGTTCACAAATTTATTTTAGTTTAGCTGAAAACCACCAATAATATGTTAGTTTCTTCAAGAATATTTGTGTTTTAGTCTTACTTTTCGAAATAATAAATGTTAAACCATAGAGTTAAACGTTTCCTCACCAAAAGAAGTATATGTGAGGGATCAAATTCCATGAGTACTTCAAGTGCAATTTCAAATTTATTTATGGTTAATTTGTACGCCCACATAAAATTTTTAGCGTTAGGATACCTATTTTCTGAATAAATTCATAAAAATTTTTCTTTTAAAGAACTATTTTTAAAACAAAAACATTTAAGTTAAGTTACAAGTAATATCAGTTATATCTTGAGTCTCGTATATTTCATCCTTGAATTAAATGGTTTATAGCAGAAATCTTTTTATTGCAATATCCACCACTTAAACACCCAAAAAACGGGCATACTTAACTTTTTCAGTGACCGCAGCAATTAATCATAATTATTTTACCATTAGTATGTTTTTCGTACAATATCTTTTCATTTCACCATTTATTTCGTGGAAATGAATTAGAAAACAATTTTAATAGCCAAAGAATTTTGTAATGAAATTGATTATATTTACACCATCAAAATGGAAAAATACACGAACAGCTTAGAATTCACGATGTTTTGTTAATAAATGACATCAAATTATATGTACAATTTTATCCACACCTTGTTAATTCAAAAATAATGACTTCTAAACAACTACTTTGCTCGTTAAGCTTGTATAATTGAGTGAACCGTAAACTTACATAGACACATATTAAAAGATATTCTTAATTTAGAGTATTATTTTCAATTCTTTTGGAATAGCGTCAAAGGTTTTTTAAAAGTATGTAAAATCATTCAATCGTTTAAAAAATATCAAATGTATTTGCAAAAATGTATTGCTTACAATTTTAGCAGAACTTTATTTCTTCGTCTGGATTTTCAATTTTTCTGCATTTTCAGATACTGAGAATATATAGTATATTGTCTGGTTTCCATATTTCTACATATAAAACAAAAACCTTCAAACCTCGAACCTCCGAACCTGTAATTAACGCGCAGAGATATGCATTTTTATTTCACGATATAATAAAATAACGTAAAGATGCAAGAGCGTATTTCTTTTCAAAATTTATTTCTGTTTTTCTTGAATTTTTCATATATGCTATAAAAGATAATGCTACAAAAATGATTGTTTAATGTTTATGAACAATCGCTTCATTTAAAAGTCAAAATAAATACAGAAATATTTGCAGTATAAGACCAAAAAAAAAACATTATACATTATGAGTACATTAGGATGCGTACACAGAAAACAGAAAAACTAAAATACATATTTTTATTAAATATGGTAGATTTCTGAAAATTATGATGATGCGGAAAAACATGATAAATTAGTTTTTGCTTTCTGAAGTTAAGACATAATAATTATGCGTTTTAAGAATGGATCATTTGAATCGAAAGAGTGTTCTCATTAAGTAGATGGATTGAAAAATTTGTCAACTCTGTGTTAAATTTTCAATCGACTATACAGCATACACAGTAAAAAATTATTATTTAATGAAAACAAAAAATGATCTATATATGTTTTGAAGATCTTACTGTAATGCAACGTAAAAGAATCTCTTATTATTTTTGTTATTTTACTTAAATACTCAATAATAGTGTAACTAGATATAAAATTATAATATTTACTGAAAACCCCGAGGAAAACTTAGTTGTTCCCATTAAATTCGATATACAAAATCAATCTTGTATTTTTTTTTAGCTTGTTGTCTTCTTCATTGGATGTATGCATATTTAATACATTTTGTGATTTTACAGTGTATGATAAATTTAGCAAATCTAAGCTTGTAGGCATTATTTTTTGCAAACAAAAATGTTTGATGCTGCCGATCACATATGTTTTTTTAAAAATGAAACATTTTAAACATAGTTTTTGCTTAAAGTAATAAACACATTGAGCAACAATGAATGACAAAAACTGAAAACCGACACGTGTTACTTGCCAGGAAGCATATGGCTATTGGACTTTTTTCCTATTTTATCAGCGCATTTTCATATTTTATAATAAAAGAAATGTTCTGTTCATGAAATGCATGCTCTCTACCTTGATTTCATAATAAAGCAAATGCAATTGTATCACACCCAATTCCGGTGTAGTAAAAATTATTCCATAATAAATCTGGTTTCCTTGTTCCTTTATTCAATATCTTCAATATTTCAATAGGCTAGTATGAAAAGGAAGTGCCTATTTTTTATTTTATCTTACTTTTTCTAAGATTGATATAATCCAAAGGGATAAAATGCAAATACATTTAACTAAATTATATCTCAATGAAATTGAATCAATAAGATGCCACATATTTATTGAAAATATTTCTTCAAGTGCAAACACTAATTTTACGTACACATGATTTTAGTATGCTTAAAACTATTATCACTTCTGTAGGGTGGGATTTGATTCAATATTCAATTTTCAAGTTGTTGGTTGTAAACACGACACCACAAACTTTTTAAATTACACATTTTGAGTACTAAACTTTCTAGTGGAATAAGCGAGAATTTAAGTAGAACTTTTTAATTGCTTCTCATTATTGTTTCAATTTCAACATGTTTTTTTATTTTACTTTCCTTTCAATTATTTATTGGTACAAAATGATAGAAAAATTGTTTCATAGAATTGTACGATTGTACTCTTCATTAATAATTTATTCGATGAAAATAAAACTAAATGTGTGATAAATTTTTTGAACATAGTTTAAAACTGATTTCAACAGGATCATTTATTGAACAGTTATAAAACTTTATAGACATTGAGTTTAAGCGATTAACCATTTCATTCGTAGAGGGGACATTAAATTAATATATTTACCTTTTAGTTTTAAAGTTCAATTTATGATATTCTTCATTTGTAACTCCAGACTTCATAAATTGGCTTGGTAAATTTGGTTTCGAATTAATTATAAAATAATAATTATATGTTGCGTATTTTCTAAAACTTCTAACCAAAGTGAAAAGATGGGTAAATCTTTTTAAGATCCCGTATCTTTATGTTTCGAGCTTAATTTAAAGTTTCTCACGATGTAATGACGCCAGAACGATGCATAATTTTTCTGTTTTTGAAATTTTCAAAAAATAAATAAATTTGCAAAATAAATTTGAACATAAACTGAATTCACCATCTAAGGTCGGTTATAGTGTAATCTTTAATACCATTTGGATTTTTTGTTAATTAATATTGCATCAGAAGAAAACATAAAGAAACATCAAGGCAAAAAGGGCTAAAATCAAATTTGTTTGAAAAAAGCGATAACTCCGACAATTCTCAAAAAAGGTTTAAAAATGAAACATATTGGCCATGTTCCAAGAATTTTTATCAATGTGAATCTTTCGAGGAGATCATATGTTTGACAACAAATCGTACACACATTGTTTACGCTTAAATATTATGCTTAAAGTTTATTAAATGTTAACACAGATATAATATATTGCAACTGCCTGCAGGCCTACATTTTAACCAATAATGTAATATTAAAGTTTCGACAACAGATTGATTATTGCATATTAAAGTTTTGAAGTGTTTTAGAATTTCTTTGCATTTTTTTTTATTCACGATTATTATAAATGAAAGTTTAGGCATAAGCAGTTAATGTTTAATAGCTCTATCAAGTTTAACTAAAATTTGACAATTTGCTCGAAAACTTTATTTTTCTACAGATTTTATTGTATTTTTGAATGCAAATATGTTCTGACAATCGCGTCTTCTTAATTTACTTTTTCACCCGCTGGTAAATTTAATTATTGTACTTTAGATTAATTAATATTACCAATCGATTGAATTTCTGTTTCTAGATTTTTTCGGTTCTTAAAAATTATAAGTACTTAGATCTAAATAATATACTATGAGGGTTAGCCAACATTAAAGTAAGTTTGATTAATGCCTTCAGGAATTTTGAATTAGCAAAACTGAAAACTTTCAATTTATGAAAAATTTAAAATTCTTGAATGCGGGAAAATTTTGGATTAATTCCAACATTAAGTTTGTATCACAATCTGATCAGATTATTCGTTTTGCAAAAAAAATTGTTCTTGCGCAAAATCCAGTTTGTGTTTAAGTAAACCAACAGTTACAATTTATTCTTTTTCTTGATTCCGGTTTTTTAATATACGCAACTTTTCTCGTAGATTGCTTTTGTGTATGTGAAAATCCCCCACCAATTTCCACACATAAAGCTTTTTTCAAATGTATATGTGAGTATTTCCATGAAAATTTCAAAGCTGTTCAACACAAAAAGGCGGCATCATACATCATCATTCACAAAAGGAGTGGCTACAAACCAGTTTTTTCATTTTATCTTTTTGTACAACTTTTCAATTTGTATATTTTTAGTTTACAAGTATCTTGAATGAGATGCGAACGTTTTTTACCAAACAAAAACATTTTTAGTTAAACTATTTTCTTAAGTTTAAGAATTTTTGAATTTACTAACTTAAAGTGAAAAAGTTTTAGAAGCATTGCAGATTAGTGTAAATTATCCTGAAAAGTGCATTGTGAATTTTTGCATTATAAAAAAAAGAAAATAAATTAAAATAAACTCAAACAGGATATTCTAAAATGTATGTTTATTAACTGACTGTGTAGTTCTTATCATATTCATTCGAGTTTATAAGCTTATACATAAAAAATATTAATTAAAAAATTTGCAATAAAAAATGCTCACGGATCACATGACACCGACGGCTGGTCAATTTCAGCAAATATACGGAGCTCAAATTCCAATGGGAATGCAAATTACTAATATCACACCGCACATTCAAAAAACTGTAAGTACAGTGCAATAGTCCAGAATTTAAAAAGTGTATTAAACATTGAAACGATACGATCAAGAAATATCCAATTTTACATATTGATATTTTTTCGATTGAAAAATAAAAATCTTCCTAGACCAGAATTTTAGTTTTCGAAACCAAGTTAGACGTTTATTCACCAAATCGAAAATCCCTTGTGTTGTTGTTTTTATTAATATACTTTAATTCTGTATTGAAAACAGTTGGATATTGTTTAAAGTGTCAATCAAATCAACGGGTGATCTTGTTGAAAACACAAAACTATTAACGGATATATAATAAGCCGCCTTTTTTATGTCGATTATCTTTATTTGAAAGTATCAACATCACATCATCATAAAACCAAATTTTAAATCTACTACGAAATTTGAATTTCGGATATATATTCCTGTTCCGAAAATCATTCATTAAATACGCAAATTCATTCCGCATATTTAGTGTTAAGAGTAAAGCAATATCTTATTTGAATATTTTTGCCTATTATGCTATCGTATTATGTCAAAGATTTGTATGAATATTAATTGGAAACCCAGCCAAAGAAGAAGAAACACATAAATTTTATATTTGATATTTTTCGTAGAAAAAACACATAAATTTATGTTGTTCTATGATCTTTGAGGGTCCCGAAAAGTTTCCAGAAATCGAAACCAATCTATTTTCTCGTCAATAAATTATCTTGAATGATTTCGGTCTCTGCAGAGAATTTTAAATCATCATGAACCGCAAAATGAATTACAAAAAAAATTCTGACACATTAACAATTAATTATGTCGAAAGTGTTGTTTCATAGTATACTTTTTAAATGAATTGATAAATATGTCGTCTGGTGACAAATTCCGCATTTTTCAAATAGCTGAAGTGAACCCAAATATTTTTATTCTTTTTTAATGAACATATGTGTTGAAAAATCTTTCCAGATAATAAATCACGAAACATATAGTGTTTACATATTTTAGATGATTAGGTATATTGTAGCCAACTTTAGATTTTGATAATTAGTTGAAATACAGTAATTTTTTTAAAGAAAATCTCAAGTTGGATTTAAATTCTCTTGAAATCAAGAATTACTTGAAAATACTTGAAAGTACTTAACTGTTTTGTGATTTTAATCCTTAATCTTTTGAATAAATAAATAAATAAAAGTAAAAGAACAAATTCCAAAAATAAGAATTAAGAGCCAATATTTGTTTGAGCAGTAAATATTAAACACAAAGCAAAAGTTCTTGGCCTAACTATAAGAATAAAATTCAAAAAAAAATCCACTTGAGTTTAAATTTGGCTTTTAGCAAATTATGTAGAAAAATTATAAGACGGACAAAAAGCTGTTTAGGCCATTTCGATTTTTTCTTTTCAAAAAGATCCCTGTCGAGTTATTATTTTTTTAAAGAAAAAAAAAACTGATGAGAACAAGAAAATTGTTCGTCTTGAAAAAGATTAGTTTTGCGGACAATCAAAAACAGCAAAAAAATTAGTTTAAGGTCTTTTTGGGTCAAATGCGCAATTTTGGCAGACTTAAAAGAACCTTTTTATAATGGATAAAACAAATTTTGAAACACGAAATTAAGTTTGATTAATGATTGAATTGCAGACAGTTTCCGAAAAAAATTTAAAATTGACATTGTTGAATAGAGTTTAAAAAAATACAGCTCTTTCTGCAAAATCAAATGTCCTTTTGGCATACTTTTATAAATAAAAAAGATTGTATCGCAAAATTTAAATTTATTTAAAGCGGTATATATTCGCCGTAAGATTCCTGTACTGTACTTGCAGCAATATCATGTTATAGAAATTCGATATGCTACATAAAGTGTATCTTTTAAGATGAAACTTCTTCAAAGTCAACGAGTAACATGTGCTAAAACATACAGACCATTAAAAATTTGACTTTTGCGCAAAAT
This sequence comes from Parochlus steinenii, assembly GCA_038502155.1. Classification (NCBI taxonomy): domain Eukaryota; kingdom Metazoa; phylum Arthropoda; class Insecta; order Diptera; family Chironomidae; genus Parochlus; species Parochlus steinenii. The sequence continues at coordinate 28,421 of JAXCIN010000015.1, read as the reverse complement.
AAAAATCTTGGATGTAAAACAAGGTATAAAATCTAGTAATACCCTTAAAGAATTTTGTATTGTTATTATTTTGCAAGAAATAAATTTTTCTTTGTCGAATGCGGCACAGACACTTTCCAATTTCATAGACCTTTAACTTTGATCAGGGGATGTCTGCGTTCAAATTTCATTTATACTTTAACTAGCTTGTCAATAGTAATCGATTATCTACACATTGTTTAAGGGTTTGTTCCCAAATTGGTTATGGATCGATGGGTATTTTCAAGTGGAAAACTCAAACCTTCCCTTAATTCATTATTTAACAGTTGTAAATTACGGAGAGGCAATGTGTAAAATTAATTATCAATTATTTTATTTCATTCTGACTCAAACTTATTTTATTTGGAGGTTTGGGAACAGAGATCGTTAAAAAATTCAAATTGACACTATTGAGCTTCTGATTTTCATTTATGTTCGAGACAAACTAATAAATCATTAATTTATGCTTTTTCGGCAAAATAATTTAAATGCAAATATAATGCTCTGCTAAATCGAAATGGTTTTTAATTTTTAATTGTTTTTGATCATTCTTGAAAAGGTTTGCAAGATTTTTTAAGCACGGAATGCAAATTCAAAAACAAAAAACTCGAAATAAATTTGTTTATACATAAATTGTCGGTTATTTTAAGTTTAATATATCTTTTAAAGCATTTAAGGTGCAATTTTTTTATTTTATGTTTTACGATTTATTTTTAAATTGGAATACCGGATTACAAATACAGAAGCCAACCAACAATTCAAAAGGTTATATTTTAATGAAATAATATAAAACATGGTAGTTCAACTATTGTTTGGTGTTATTTAGATTTATTTTTTCAAACTAATGCAAATAATAATGTATCGTCACTTAAATGATATACATTGAGTATTGAGAATTGTCAAGATTAATAATTAATTCAAGGTACAGTGTAACATACTACTTTAATAAAACTTATTTTCAATATTCCACAAAATGTTAAGAGTTGAAAATATAAATTCTATGAAAAACATCAAATAAAATACAAAAATCCAAAACGCTCGAAGCAGTTTATATGAATTTTGCTCTTATGCTTGTACTTCATAATGTCCATACTTCAAGCAACCTCACAATACACCGGGATTATTAATATCAGATAAATTTTCAATAAATTTCAACTTAATACGTATATGTACCTGAAATGTTTTCTTATTGTATGCAGATATTTGATTTATTTTCAGATAAAATATTATAAGCGTACCTACATTATTATGAAGCATTTTTTTTTTCATGTTATTTGTTGAACAGTTTGAAAACACGGGTATGAATGTAAAAATTCATATTGTGATATTGGGAGAAAAAATATTTTAATTCAGCATTGTTTCAATGCATCATATACGCCTAACAACATGTAAATAATCAATATCTAATAAAAACACATATATTATCGTTATTAAATATGGTGGCCTCACGTGTTCTTCCATTACGTCAACTATGAACTAACAACATTTTATAATATTATTATCAAGAGTTAATACAATATCAACTACACGATTTTTACGTTTCTCACCTCGCTAAACGTGATTAAAGATAGCAACAATTTTCTACACATTTGTGATGAAAATTGTGAACAAATGAATGATTTATGATGTTTTAAAAAGATATTTGCTTTGATGTCAATTTTTTAAATTCCAACGAACATAAAAAATCCTTATGGCGAAATCAAGCAATAAATCATGACTTTATATTACATCATGATTGATTGTCCAAATCAGAACATTTTATTATTAAATTATAGACAATTATTCCTTGGTTGAAAACATAACATAATGCACCTATGGAAAATACATTTTCAACAAACAACATAATTGAAAATACGTTTTTAACAACTTTTAGTAATTAAAAACAATTAATTAAACAAATGTTTTGGCTTTTTTGTCGATAAATGAAAGAGTTGAGCATCGCATTTTCCATTATATCAAAATTTTATGTATCAAACCTTTAAAAGTAACTTATATGCTACAAAACAGCTTTATAGTGTTTTCAACAAAAGAACTCCCAGCTGGAAATAAATGCCATTTACACTAAGACATACACTAGAGAAAAAACACTAGAACCTTCCCCGTAGAAACACTAAGCTTAGTGTGGTTTTAAAACACTAAGCGATTGTGTTTGTTCTAGTGTATCCTAGTGTGAAATTTTTGAAAAATTAAAAAATATAAATTTTAATTCTACACTAGAATATTCTAGAAATACATAATTTTCTAGTGTACTTTCTTTTTTGCATCTTTTTAAAATTTGGTTTTGAACCGCTGCCGCACATTTGTGAGGCAGCGCGCAATCCACTCGGCTGTATTGCCAACTAGTTTTAGGTGACTTTTAACTTACTTAAGTGACCAGCAAACATGCAATATTTGAAACTACACACTAGAAAACACTAGAATACACTAGAAGGAACACTAGGAATTTAAATGTTCCTTAGTGTATTCTAGTGTGGTCATACACTAGGATACACTAGAGAGCACACATTTTTCTAGAAGCTAGTGTGTCTCCTAGTGTATCCTAGTGTATTATTCTAGGAAAAAGTGTACTTTCTAATGTATTCTAGTGTACCTACATTAGGACTTGAACCCGATTTCCACCTGGGCTACATTGAAAAGAACAAAGAGTACATATTTTGAATTGAAAAAAATACTGAAAAAAGTTCTCTTCATAGATTTTTTAAAACGGTAGGACGTCGAGTACTTTCAAGTGTTTTCAAACAATGTTAACAAAAACATTGAATGCTTCTTTTAATGCCAAAAATCTTCTGTATTTAAGGATTAGCTAATGGTTTTAACCAAATCCAATGCTAAGCCAAGCAACTAACCATAAAATATAAATACATAGAAAGACTTTCGATTACTATGTTAGATTTAAATGATTTTTCAGTTTTTACGTTTTCAATAAACCCAGGAGGATGAGATATCAAAACATTTAGTGGTATCCCGCAGTTATTTAATAGATTATACATAACATATAATGCATAAAAGCGCAACACTTCTTTGTTCGCTTCCTCAAAGTGGATAATTTTGGATTCAACAGAGCAGTATCAACAATCAGAGTGTTGTTTTTGGTTGTTACAAATTTAAATCTACTGAGCTGCATGACGCATTTGAAAAAGTGCGATATATGTATATATTTATTTTTTGCTGCAGATCTAAAAAATAACCGGATGGTAGTGTGTTTTGTATGTTTTCTGGTAAAATTTGAAAAACTAGTTATGATTGGTCAGTACACAATTATTGTCCGCATGCTAATTTGACTTTAAATAGAAATACAATTTCAGAATTTTATCTCTATTTTTTGTAAAATTTTATAGATAAAAATATGTGAGCTTCAAATCATATACTTTATCGCTCTTTTCCGCGTATTAATCAGTCTTTTGATTGATTTTAATTGCAATTGAACAATTAAATAACATACACAATTTCAAATTTTTCTGTACATTTTAATTTAATAATTAATTGGTAACTTATATTCTACAGAGTTAATAAGTTATTGGATTTTTAAAATATTGTGAATACTTATAAGTTCACATTAGTTTCACATAAATAATTGAATTAAACAATCGCCTTAATATGATTTTCTAACAAGCATAAATTGATAATCAATATTTTTACACCTTTTTGTATTGTATATATTGTAAATGGATCATAATTGTTACACTATATACTGTTTCTGATGTTTTACTTTTCAACAATGCTTTTAGTTGTAGCACTTCAAAGTTTTACCGAGGGTTTATTAATTATTAATTAATTATGATTGATACTCCTTAAACACATTAAATGAAACAGTAAGCACATGAACATTACAAGAACAAGTCATGATGAGGTTGGAATAAGGTGGCAAATTGGATCACGCATTTTATTAAAACAGAATAAGCTAATTATGAAACCACTTGAGCTTCCTGTTTGTATAAAATATCTAACATAAATAAAGTTGTCTTGTTTCAAACTCTATTTACAATATGTTAAAAACGTTCGAAAAACAATTATATTCTTTAAAATTTTGTAAATGCTGTTAAATTGCAGTTTGTGGTTTCAGTTCAGTATTCTTTTATTTAAAACTAAATTAATTGTTTTATGCATTAACACATTTCTGTTATTTTCAAACTCACATATGCGAGCAATTTTCGAAGTTTGATCCCCTTTGTTATTTACTTTTGGTAAAAAGCAAACCGCATAAAGTGATGTAGTAACTGTATTAAAATGAAAATATCATCAAACTTATTACAAATTGGTTTAAGTAGCAATACGAATTCTACTATACTTACCTTTAAAAAAAATGCTCGAAGTAATTACATAGTTTGGATAATAGATAGATAGTTTAAGAAACCGCACACAAAAAAATCGTAAAACTCTGCGAACCAACACATTTTGACGACAATTTTGTTATTGAAAGCATTGAAAATCTGAAAGGAGAGTCAGTTTCTTCTTTCTAATGAAATCAATAAATATCGTCCGTCGTCTGCTATCTTCAGCCACAGAGCTCCTCCTTAAATTGCAATAACCAACTATGTTATGTGAAATATCGCGTAAGTTGGCTGGTTGTTGCAATTTGTGGAGGAGCTCTGTGGCTGAAGATAGCAGACGACGGACGAATTATATATTCACAATCTATAAAATGTATATATGAAAGTCTGACTTGGGATTATATCTCAGATTTTCTCAAAGAACAACCTTAAAATATGTGTTTAGAGTGGCGCCAAATTGTGATCTCATTTTCTACAATAAAATAACCATTATTATCTCGCAAAGCTCATGCACAATTCGTTTTTTTGCGAAGATTTAAAATATGTTGGCAGTTTCCGAATTTTTGTTTGATTCTAGTCTCCGTGTAACAAATATTATTCTTTTCATTTAATCTTTAATTTACTAAAATCATTAGCCGCCACATTTAATGGGTTTGATGAATTTCAGGCATTAATTTGGTTGCTTTTTATTGTTATTTTCTCTTCATCCCTTTCATTGTAAATTTTAGATTGTACAGTGCTGTTTTCATTCTTAGTTAATACTGTTTTAATTTGGTTTGTGTGTTTAAATTAAAACTTTCATGCTAAATGAAAAACTGTCTACACTCCTTTTTGTCCCTTCTGTTTTCGAAATTAAAAATTGTTGAAAAGCTTGAAACACAATTGCATTACTTCTCCGTCAAGTTTTAGGATAACAATAATATAAGCATGTTGTAGGATATTTTTGCACAAAATAATGGTGTTTGTTCCTAATTTATCAAAAAAAAACATTTAATTAAGGTACCAAGACCTGTTTTCTTTGAAAAACACTTGAAAAATGATATCAAAGATTTGAATGAACTCGCCAAGCCGGAGAATGACAAAAAACAATAATTTTGAAACTTTTTTGTAAGGGAAAAATTGTATGCTGTCTGGGCTAATTAAAATTTTATCCAATCAAATTGAATGGAAAAATCATTGTTGGTATTGTCTTAAAATCAATAAAAACTTCACTGGCAAATTGTGTTAGCAACGTTGAACTTGAAATCTGAAATTACTTTTCTCGGTCGAAGAAACAGGTCTAAATAACGAATTAAAATTAATGGAATCGATTCTGATGGTGATTATAAAAGTATTAAATGGCATTAAAAAATGGATTCAAACCACTTAAAAGATAAGGAATTTACTACCATTTTAAATTTAACTCTCAATTTAAATTTCAAATGAAACATGGAAAATTTATTCTTAATATTGCAAATTATGTTCAAAACGCTTGCAACAAAACTGAAATCAGCCTTCAAATCAAGTTTATATTCCTATACTACATAAGAACATTAAAACACACATATTTATTTGTTCAAGAAAGTGTAGTTACTTATATACTCTGTGTTTTAATTAAAACGCTTCATGTAAAAATTTTCAAATGAGCATGTTAAAAAACACGGTATCGAATAATGATTTTTTTTTGGTTTTTTAAAATACTTTTCAGCTCAATCTATTAAGAATTCAAATATTTCTTTGGGATTCAATACTTCGTTTTACAAGCACATACCACCTATTTGTAATTTCATCACTCTTCATTCTAATTCGAACATATTTAGCTGATGAAAAGTTACAAATGCTCAATTACTTTGCACATTAATTGCAGTGAAAATGTTCATGCTTTCCATGATGCCGACTTTTCAAATAAATTAATTATGTACATTCTTTGTTGTATTGTATTTGCTATACTTTTATATATTTGCTTAGTAAAAATGTATTTTTAAAGTCACGCTATAACTTGGTTTACGATGTATTTATGTAGTCTATTTTGCGGTTCGTCGCCTTTACAGTTTTCATTTATTTTAAAAAGACGTTGCAAGCCGCGTAATCCTAAAGTGAATGAGTCGCAAAAGTTAAATATTATAGCATATAATGGTTTCATAGAAGCTGCTTAGATATTTCGTCACACGCAATGTAACTTTGTTGCTTCTTAATCTTTAACAAAATAAATTCTTACATATTATGCGGAAATTCAAAGAATACCTACCAACTTGAAAACACTGTGCGTTAGTTTAAAATAATTTAATTTAAATATAAAATAATACATTTTTATACGTCTATTAGCTTCGCCATTTCATGAAACTACCTTATTTATTTATTCGTTTTCCATCCAATGGATTGTTCATACAATAGAAAAATTTAATGACATCCAATTTACGCTTATTATTTAACAATTTAAAACGAAGAGAAATGAAAAAGAACTCACTATTTTAAACGCATTGATTTTATAGGTAATCTCATTTTTAAAATACTATGTAGCTAGATACATTGATTTTAACTTGACATGATTTATTAAATACAGATAAACTGTACAAAAATATTCTATAATTTTTCGGTATATTATGAGCCTGTTATTGGGAGCAGTACACTATTTGCGGTAGAACATAAAAAGAACATCAAAAATCAATACAAAGTATTAATTGTGTGTGGTCGAATTAAAATCGATACCAAGAAAAAGCAAAATTGATCAACATCCCAATCCATTCAACAAATAGTCAAGATAATATTTTATTCAAGTTTTTTTTAAAGAAGTATAACATAATTTTTCAAATGTATCATAACTTTACCTAGTAATATAATTTCTAAAATAATTTTTTGGAATTGTGAATATAATTTATGAATTATTAATTCAAAAATCAACATAAATAATTATTTATGTATGTTTTTACAATGAACACTTCAACAACATAAAAGCTGCGTATAAACAAAGGAAGTCATTAAATTATAAACGAGTCGGAATAAAAATTAAAACAAGAATAAAAGACAAACTATGCTATATAGTGTGTTATAACATATAATAATAATAAATTGGATATGAAATATGGAAAGTAATATAAAATAAAAATTTAAGATCTCAGAAACAACGAAAATCAAGCGCCGGCTTTAATTATTTTTTCTTCATATTAATAAAATTTATTTTTAATATATTCAGTTTAAGCAAAATCTAATCAATTTTGGGTTTCTTTCCTTTTGAAATATCTTTCCGAAATTATCAAATAGAATGTATATTGTGTTTTTGTTTTGGTAGGAGCATCCAAGTCTACGAGGCACTCCATTAGCAATGTTGGCAGCACAATGTAACAAACTATCCAATAAGTCACCTCCACCTCTTGCCGACGCTGCTGTTGGAAAAGGATTCCATCCTTGGAAAAAAAGTCCACAACAATCCTCTTCGCCTACGGGGATGTCTCCACAACACAACCATAATCAGAATGGTAACAATTCAGCCCCCAACAACACACAACGAAGCATATCATCTGGAAGCCCAATGAATAATTTAAATAATCTGGCACCGGCAAGGTAATTATTGGTTATTTGAATCAGCTGCTTAGGAAATTTTGTATTAAACGAAATTATTATTTCAGCCGTTCATGTTCAACTGGAACCGTTTGTACTCCTTCATATGGTAGTGATTTATATTTCCCGGGTGCGACGGCCTCGGCAATGCCTGATGCGTCGCATATGCATCAGGGGCTATTGGGAAAAGTGGAAATTAGCTCTGGTCTCTATTCAAGACATCCTTACGACTACTTTAACGCAGTGTCCACACATAAAACAGAAAGTGTAAACACTGGTTGGTGGGATATGCACAATCCTCAGTGGCTGGATATGGGAAGTGCTGCTGGAATGCATGCAACTATGGCAAATTATGCTGCGGCTGGTTCTGCAGATTATTTATCACATTCGTTATCTAATACTGCCCATTTGTTGGGATCTGGCCAGCATCTTCTCCAAGATTCATATAAAATGTTACCGAGTCAATCAGTTGGAAGTTTTGCTTTATCTCATGCTAATTCATCACCACCCACACCCACAACTACTACTGCATCACCACGTCCCAATAGGCGGTATTCAGGTCGCGCTACATGTGATTGCCCTAATTGCCAGGAAGCCGAACGTCTTGGACCGGCTGGAGTGCATCTTCGTAAAAAAAACATCCATAGCTGCCACATTCCAGGCTGCGGAAAGGTATGTTAATGAAATTTATTTTTTATTTGAATAAACATGTATTTATCACTTTCTATTTTAATTAAGGTGTATGGAAAAACAAGCCATCTGAAGGCTCATTTAAGGTGGCATACTGGTGAACGACCGTAAGTTTTTTTGTTGTTTATAGTTAGTTTTCCAAAAGTCAACATTTTGATTAATATTTTTTTCTTCATTGTAATTTAATTGAATGATATTAAAAAAAAATTAAGTTTGAATCTAATTCAATCCAGTTAAAAAATTGCAGAATATTCAAGAATTATATCTATAAAAACGTTATAACAATACATTTTTCCATAAGTTTAAATTAAAAACATCATTATTTATCAAAATGTTGACATTCTGAAGAACTAGGGATGGTATACAGTTCTAATTATTTTCTCTGGAGAAGGTTCGTTTGTAACTGGCTGTTCTGTGGCAAGAGATTTACTCGCAGCGGTAAGCTTAATTTATCTTTAAATACTTTCGCATAATAATCATCGTCGCTTTGAAATTTGCAGGGTTTTTTAATCCTAGAAATCTAAAACCAATCACAAAAATGTATCACTATATTTTTTATTTAGTACATTTTGTTCATCTTTATACTAATTTTTCTAAAAAATTCATGCTTGAAAGCGCTTATAATAAATAGTTATGTTATCTGTTTGTTTAAACATCTGAGTAATTTTTCACAAGACCATGATTCATTAGAATATGCTTAAATTTAATAAGTTATTTTTTTTTCTATTTATTTCAACGACGGTAATGACATCAGACGAACTACAGAGACATCTAAGAACGCATACTGGTAAGGATAAACACTAATAAGGATCTGAATTATTGTTAAGGATTTTCCAAATATGCAACTCTTTATGATTGGTGTGGATCTTTGCTGAACTTTCTCATGAAATTAGGCAAGTAATTTTAAATATTGCCCCATGTGAAAAACATAAATTATAGTTATATTTTTGGAAAATCGCTGATGATTATGCAAGAAAAAAAATGTACTAAAATATCATTTTGAGTATTAAAAGTCCCTATGTTACGCTTGGGTCAATATTTTTGAACACTTGATTGGTCTTAACCATAATTTTCAAAATTTTGAACGATTTTTAAAACATTTGTTTTTCAATTTTAAAATATCCCTGGCTTTGCATAGTTGAAATCCTTATCTTTAATTCTATCCTGGTTAGGTGAAAAGCGGTTTACATGTTTAAGCTGTTCAAAAAAATTTATGAGATCGGATCACTTAGCCAAACACGTGAAAACTCACAACGCCGCCTCTCCGGGAAACAATAACAACCCCACAAAGAAGGGTTCATCTGAATCTGCAAGTGATTCTGAAGAGCAGAACCCAAATGATATGCAGCAGAACTCGCCCAACAACCATTCATTGGCTCCACCAGGAGGTCTTGATGGCAGCCACAATCTTCAGCAACACAACACGATGATACTGACACCACATCAGATAAATGCACACCAACATATGCATCATCATCATAATCATCACACTCCTAGTCCTGGATTAGAGCATGTTTCACAATTGGATGTCAAGCCCGGTATCGTTTGAAATATGTTTGGGTCGTGCTTGTATCCACAGCCGTCAGAAGCGCAAATGCTGAATGGCAATTATACAATTACTAGACCCTCATAATAATAATAAGCGAATCAGTAAATTTGCTTTGAGCCAAACCGCTTGAATGCATCAAAAAATTAATTGTATTTTATATAATAGTATGCTTTATGTTCACATAACGAAAACTTTTTAAAACAGTACAAAAACTTGAATATTATACTAAAAAGCTTTTATAAAATGTTGTTATTCATAATTAAAATAATAATTATTCAATTCGATCAACACATGAATTCTAAATAAATGAATAATTCGTAAGCTAAAAAATTTCCAATAAAAAATTTCAACTTGAAAATTGGCAAATAAATAGAACTAAAATGTTTAAATATTTTGTGTAAAGTTTTGAAGTATTCTAGTTTGCAAGAAGTAAATGTTTGAATGTGATTCGATAACTAGCTTATTGATTATTTTGTGTATAACTAAAACTATGAACAAGGAAAATTAATTTCTCATGATGAAAGATTTAAACAAATGTTTATAAAAGTTTGATTCATCGATTTAACCATCAATTAAACAAAAATATAAAACAATAGTCAATTTCAAAATTATTGATGGATTTAAATTTGAAGAATCGACATTTCTTAGACAAAATTGATCACTTTATTTACAATTCTTCCAAGATTTGTCCAATAAGATGATTCATAGTGTCCATCTCTAATGTTTCAATTACAAAAAAAAGGAAAACATATCACAGAAATCTAAATTTTAATTTCAAAAACATCACAGTATAAAACTACAAAACGAATATTCAAGATAAAATCTCATCTAAAATTCTATGTGTAATTAAAATGAAATATCTAATAATTATACTAATTACTTTATTGATAATAATTGTAAAATAATTATTATTAAAAAATAAAATTTATTCAATAAAAATTTACAATCATTATAATTGTATTTTATGATTCCCAGATCAAGACCAATTGAACCCTTCAATAACAAATTCTAATCGCAATTATTAACTCGATTTACTAATTAAGTCTAAATTAATTTTCTTTGAAAATCTTCAAGCTCGTGTTATCTATTTGAGCTTCATTATAAATAATTATTGTGATTATAATCTCAAAAGTTCCCCCTTTGTCGCTTCAAATGCGTGTATTTTATGTTTTGTGTCGTTAACCCAACGACTAGGACAATCTGAATTTTGATTTTCACACAAAGACGTAATAAAAACCATGAAATTTTCCAGAATAACTTTTTCGCTTCATAGCCTCTCCTACTGTTTATCATTATCGTCTCACAATCATCCCTAAATAAACATTAATTCCATCAAGATTTTATTTAATTTTACAATTTATGTGATTCACATATTTTAAAATACTCAATTTCAACCCTCGAGATGTGCGACAACAATTTCTTCTGCTGCTCTTTGCTGGTTTGCATGTGCTGAATTGTTATGGTGAAAAGGATAATGGGTAAATTGAAAATTTGTTTCATAAAAAATGAGCATTAAATAATCCGTAGGGGGTTCAAACGATAAATAAGAATATTTTTTGTATTTACTCTTTATTGTTGAAAATCAACTAGAAAAATATTCTACATCATTAACAACAACAAAAAGTATTTAAGTATTTTTGTGGTGTAGTCGATGACACATTAGATTTATATAATATGCACAATCCGGACATGAAAAAATCATGTAACGGGAACTAATAAATACACGAAGATAGGAAATACATTTTCATTATAATCGATCGATTTGTGTTATCTAGCTGTGTAATGTGAGTATTGTAATATAAAAATCACAGATATATTTTTTGATATGGGTGGGTTCTTAAGCTGAGGAGATATTACAGATATTAGACGACTAGTTAGCGATTAAATTTTATCAACTGAATTGTATGGAATAATGGGATGATCTGGTGGCTCTAGATACTTTTTTTAAAAAAATTATCACGTTTTAGAAGATGAAGTCACAAACTGGCTAGAATCATCTTTATCAGAACTCAAGAACTAGTTTAGTTCTAGATTTATTTTCTTGAGCACATATTAACAATGGATTGGTCAATCTACAAACGTTCCAAAGTTTTTAAAACATTTTGAATTGTTTCATATAGCTATTTTTATTGCCTTCCCAAAAAGTAAAAAGCCAGTGCTAACCCTCGCCAAAAATTACATAGACTATCCAAATCAATAAACTAACGAATAAATTATGTTTCTAAAAGCCTTAATTTATAATCTATCACCCATAGAATAAATTGTAACGAATAATTGTCATTTTACCGAAGGACCACATTTAATGTTTTGGGATCATAATCATCATTAAGACAGATTTTAAAATTACAAAATTGAAATGGATAGCAAGAAATGATGATCAAAATCAATTAGATGTAGTAAATAAGATACATTGATGATGACAAAGGGAAAAATGATTTCAAATCAAAACCATAAAATCTGAAATGTTTTGGTTGGATTTGTCTCCTTTAGATCATTTTACAAGACTGCACTCATTTAGAGGGTTGCAATTTACAGAATAAGTATATTGAATTGTGTAAAGCTGAAAAAATGATACCAGAGATTAGAGCTAATATAAATGAGAATTTGATTCAGAAATTTTCTACGGTGCTCTATTATTATAGTCATTTCAAGACCCTACTTATGTCCATAATAAAAATATCTAGATTTATAAACTTAACATTTTTATGCCAAACAAACACTATTTGTTTTTATCTAGTTACGCTTAATATTCATGCCGAAATCCGTTTTTACTAGAATTAAAAATAAAACATGTGTTAAATAACTCGAACAATATAAAACTGCATGGATTCTTTTAACGGATACCATAAACAAATATCCAAAATTAAATTTACACTAATTGTGTGCAATTCACCACTTTCGCATGACAAAAGTATTGCGGTTGAGTGGTCCTTTTAAATATTTAAATTGTTTTGATCAAAACAATATTAAAAAGTGTCGCCTTAAATTTATCACTTGATTGAATTCAATTTAATTATAGCGATGACAAAGACTTTTTAATTAATATCACGTGCAATATTAACAGATTTATGCAGCTGCATATTTAAATAGTCAAGTACTTTTACAATGCTATTTTTAAATAAATAAGTCCCGAACTCCTGAGTAAAATTTACGAATTTATACGATTCTTTTATTTATTTAAAAATCAGATTATCTGAAAGTACTTTCTAAATAACTCAAATAACATTTAGAACATTATTATTGAAATTTAAGTATTAAGATTAAATACAAACATTGTCAATATTACAGTGAAATTTAGATAAATGATGATTTTATGCTAATCATAAAACCACGTCTAACCATAAGTATGTAAATGTAAATTTTACCAATGAGTTTTCTATTTAAACTTGATATATAATGATACTTTAACTGAATCTGACAGTCATATTTAAAATTATTTGCATACTCAATTTATCATTGTCACTCACATATTAAATTTCGAGTGAAAAATTAGGTAAGGAATAAATATCTTCAAAGAACCAACAAAATATTCACATTTTAAACAATACATAGTTAATTTGAATCAATGCAATTAAAACATTGTCCTTTATAATATAATTTATATGTTTGTTAACTTTCTACAAATATCTTTTTATTGCATTTTTATTTTGTTTGAATGCACTTTATTCTGCAAAACCCGGAATAAGAATCAAAAGTTCGTACATTATTTTTTTAATCATATATTAATATATTAATTGATTCAGTATGTGAAACTAATAGAAAAGCCACTATTCGCATGTGCTTTGAGTATGTTTACTTTTGAGATCCTTAATAAATGTTATAGAAAGTAGCCTAGACATACGAGAACCATTGGTTTGATATGGTTAGGCTGTTTAGAAAGCTCGTTCCATATAAATTGTTTTCAAGTTTTGTACATCTACTTAACCTATAATTAGAACTGCTTATTATTTTGAAAAAAAAATAATTTTTTTTTGTTGTTGAATTCTTTTAGCTTGTAAGTACTGGCTCTCGAATAACTGAAAAGACAATAAATGCGAAGCTATTAATTAACTGATTAATTCAATTGTAAAATATTTTCCGAACGGAAAATATGTGACCACATTTTTAATGAAATTTAAGTACACCCTTTATCCATCATATTATTCAACTTAATTTAAAATAATAATCATAAAGTCATTTTCCGGAAAAATGCATGGAATATAATAAAATTGGAACAAAATGAAAATATTTTTGAGCACTGTAGAATTGTTTTGCACAATCGAAACCAACCATGGTAATTATATTTATAACATTTAATTTTTACATATTTTTCAGTTGGAAAAATTAAAAAGTTGTTTCATGTTTTTTGCTGTTGAATAAATATTTTTTTTATTCTTATCAAAACCGAATTTTTAGATATAAGTTAAAATCTTGTAATTTCTAATCTTCAATAAATTCATTTTTCTCGGATTCATCATTAGGAAGAACTTTAGAAATAATTATTGGATTAATAAAGATCTTGTAAAACAGACAAGTGCTTAAATTTAAACTTACCTTACTGTTAGAAAATATTAATTAGATCATGGTTAGTATTTTATTTCTTCTTATCTTCAAACAGAATGAATCCTTTGAAAAGCGTTTTGAATGATCTATTTATGCGATTGTTTTGAAAAAACTATATTGTCCAAAGACTTTATTTCTTTTTTTAAAAACTATTTTTTTTGTAATATCTTAGTTTGTAGGTGCAATTTTAAAGATCTTCCAGTCTCTCATCTATAGAATAATCATATAATATTTCAGAAAAATAATTTTATTGAAATAACCAAACGGAAAATACAATAAATATGAAAAGAATTGTTTATTGATGAATTGCATGTATTCAACATTCGTTCTTATTGTTACCTGTGTCTTTATAAAACCCTTTTGAATATCACTTTAATTGCAGTAGCATATGTTTGACAATGTCTTGAAAATATTGCTGTAAATAAGTTTTTTGGACCATTAAAATTGAATTTTGAGGTTAATAGTTGTAATTTTTCCATATTTTACTGTTCTATTATTTCGTTGTGACATTCAACAGAATTCAACTCTTTCGTATTATTAATTATTATTATTATTTATTTATAGTTTACAGTTAAATGTAACAGTTGTCTCAAAATGTCATTAAATAATCATTACAAAATATGACATTTTCAATCATGAAAAATAATTAAAGAATCGAATCCTTCTATCGGAATAAAACATAAGCTGTTTACGAAAAACATCAGTAGAAACGACTGAATTGTCTTAATATAATGATTATGTATCAAAAAAAAAAACTCTTCACTCCCGTTAATCAAAATCGTATTTGAATAGTATAAATAAAATAGCTAATTTTTCGATGATAGATAAAAAAATTAAATTTAAAGATATCATCGAGACTTATAAAATATATCGATCTTAAGAAACAAGTTCATTAAAATAGCAGTGATTAAAGTATCTTTGAAAATAATTGAGTTCAAAAGAACACAATACAAAAATTATATAAAAGGAACCTTAAAAAATACAAATTTCAGCTACTGCTATATTTACTGTGATTTTTTTTTTTTTTCCATAAATCATGGACTTTTTCACCTATTTTGATATTTTTCTTGATCACATCTGCAAATCATTATATAATATGATATGATTACAAAAAATAATATTAAATTTGCTAACGTATTTATTTCAGCATATTTTTACCTTTTTAAATGGTATCTCACCCTTCATAAAGATAAATTGGGGCGTGAAAATATTTTCGTTAAAATTATTTAAAAAATGCAATATACTCATTGAATTACATTTTTGTAGCGATTTTCGTAAAAATAATATATTAGGTATTATGAAAATGTTTTATTTTTATTAGTGTCATATAAATGTTGATGGGCGTTTAAACAGCAGTTTATTTAAATATTAAACGTTAATAATTTTATGGGACCTTGAATTGTTAATCATTATACCATTAAACACGAATTTTTGTCTTATCTATACAATATGGTTGGAGATTTTTAATAATGTGATCACAGATATATAATACTTAGAACTCCTGCCAATTTTTATTATTACATGTTTCTTGATAAAAATATATGAATTAATACCTTGTATTTTGTAATGTACTCAGATGCTGCGGTATTGATTAATTAAACTAAGAACTATCTTAAAATCAACATTTGTGGTCATTCTAATCATCATTGAAGAAATTAGATTGAATGGCTAACTATATACTTACAAAAAATGTATCTAGGAATCCAAAGAACACCTCTATAATTACGACTTCAATATTTTGAATAAATTATCTTATTTTTGTCCAAAAGTTTGGATAAAATATGTTTCGGAAAGCATAAATCAACTATCTATAGTCGATAGCTAGCTTTTGTCTGGTATATTTGCAGGTGATTGCTTTATTGACATGATCTATAATAGTGTAAGCTCATTTCCCAAAAAAAAAGACTTTCGAAAGACCTCGAATATTATAATTGCTCAAACGAAAACTGTAATGTCATTTAGAATTGCATTTGTATATAATTATGAATGATTATGATATAAAAATATGTAAATTTTCGAATTATTCAAGTTTGAGTTCTCAGAATAATTATTAGGCATTTTACCCCAAAATTCATTCAAATAATATATTTTGTTTCGTTAATTTGAAACAAATTGTTCTCAAGAAATAAACTTTTATAGTAATTTCACATTTGAATTCGAATGTTCATTTCAATAAAAGTACGCAGCATCGCTAAAAGGCTTGAATCCAACATAAATGTTTAATTTTACATTTCATCAAACAAGTATAATTTCGATCATTTTAATTTCCACTAATTTTTTATTTCCCAAAAATTTAAATTTAAACATTTTCAAATTACAGGAGCAATTTCAATGTTCGCACAGCAAAAAATTTAATTTTTCTCAGAAAAATATTATCAGTATTATTGTTTTCATCGAATTCAGCAAATCAAACTCCAATTTAAAAACACATGCACAGCAAAACTCATCGAATCGAACGAAGCAAAATTATATTGATTTAACTTTTGACACATCACGACATCGTTGGAGCTTCTGACTTTCCATTTATATATAATATAGTCCGTAAGACTGTATAGTGGTAATGAAAGATAGTTCAATGATCAAAACAATATTGAAGAGAAAATTACTACAATTACTATTCGTTAGCATAAGCCCGAAAAGATGAATAAGGAAGGACACGGTCGCCTGTAATTTAAATCTTCAAGCATCCCACAGTTATTTGAAAATATTCATCAAAACACTTTGTATCAAAGAGTAATCCGAGTCTACAATGATCACAAAATTAGTTTAAAATTGGGTTCGTTTCATGAATATCATTTGAAAATTCAAACAATTATATAAATTTCGTATTTGAATTAGAAACTTTTGTTCAATGAATGGAAGGAAAACGTGTCAATTCGTAAATATATTCACATCCACAGTAATTACCCTATTTGTCATAGAAATCCTGCATCAAAGTATATTTTAATATTTGCTTGAACTGCATATATATTTTAATGTCAGTACACAAAAAGACGCACTCTTTTGGAATAATTGTTTAAATTTTCTTGCAATAACAATCAAATATTGAAAACATGGTAACAAGTTAATTCAAATGAATAATATTTTTATCATAATATAGTATAAACAATATTTGATTTGAATTGTACAATTTGCTATTGATACACTCAGGATTAACCTTTTGGCATTTCATTTATTAAGCACTAGGTTGTGATATAGGATGCACAGGAGTAAATATACTTTTAAAGAAGAATATCAATAGGCAAATATATTAAATCAAGTTTATATCTTTTTTTTCAATTAAGGATTTTTGATTGTAAAGCTATTTTTGTTAATAGTTATAGGTACCAAACGTTCAAATATACGTATGTCATAACAAATAATACCTAGTGAACAATGTTATCTTAACTAAAATTTCAACTATTTATTCATTTTCTTTAAATACAATACTACAAACAACGAGGCGTGGTTCATTTTATCCAATAAAAAACCACATTATTACGCTCAGTTTCTGCTGAGCTTCCGTTGAGTATTTAACATACATTGTTGGAAACAAATATTCGTCAATACGGTAGAGGTCTTTATATTAATTTATTTCACTAATATATTAAAAATGAAGCACCCAATGCTACCTAGTGATACAAAAAACTGTGCTGCTTTGTGCAAGTAATTCAATTTGTAAAATAAAACACACATTAAGATGTAATTTATCAGCATGTTTGAAGTTTGCGAATCGCCAGTTTATTATTACCACCAACTGAGCAAAGGGTGCTTAATTGCGAGATATCCAGCAGAGATGTTCAGTTTTATTTTTACAAGATTTTTGGTTTTGCATGATGTTTGTTAAAATGTATAAAACTGATTAAAAATTTATTTCTACAGAAATATTAAAAAAAAATTAGTTTTGATTTTATCCACGCGCTCTTGGTACATTGTGCATTGAAAATCTGTGATATTTCGTGAAACATGGAATTAAAACATTATTATAGTTCAAATTCAAAATCGTTATTCTGTCATATTTATATTTAATTTTAAACAGCACCCGTTTCTCATAATAACTAGTTTGCACCCTTTATCCACCCATTTTTCTTTTGTGTTCATCACAATAATGCAAGATGTTTTTAAGACCAATTCAATAAAACATTTTTTGGCGATCTTTCATTCAATAATAATACTTCATGAAACACTATATCACATTTCCGGTTAATAAATAAAAAATTTTAGGCATTTTATAATCCTGAAAAGATCACAGAACGATAAAATGCATGAACTATATATCTTTTTGAGGCTTTACATTTTACGGTTGAACAATTAGTAATGACCGCGATTGATTTTACTTTTTTAAATTAATACTCCTAATAAAAATTTAATTGAGAGTCGTGAATCATTTTTGAAAATTATTCTTAAAAATTTTCATTCATGATATTTTTAATAGACTATATCATTTATCATTTCAGGATACCTTTATATAATTTAGATGCGGACTATGTCTTTGAGCTGGCGCCCTTTTAGGTATGATCAAAAAATGGTTAATATTTTCAGGTCTATTATTCACGATGGTAAAAATTATTTGCATTTTAAATTATTTAAATTATGTAAACTTTACGACTTAAAAACTTACCTTATAATTTTGGTGTGGCTGGAAAATTGAACAATATTGTTTTGAAAAACATTTTTTCAATATCAACTGAAAACGTAAAAAGCTAAATTTCAAAAATCTAGTACTTTTTGAAGACTCTTGAAGGTAGTAGAATTTTGACATTTCGGCTTTAGACTGTGTTTCACTGTCATACTTTATTTTAATTCGTGAAAAATCAAGTAATTAATCAATCAAGTAAGTATTAAAGTTCATCAAAAACCTTATTGAACTATGGGAAAATAGATATCCTAAGCTTGGCTTGATATTATCAGCAGAACAAAAAAAACAAGTCGCATGTGAAATATCAAAACATTGCATGAAATAGGTTTTGATAGTTCCAAGTTCCGAAAAAATATTGAAATCAATTTTCATTGCTCTATTTAATGATTTAACTTATCGAAAGTTTTAAAACTCAAAGTAATTAACGTGCCTCCGAAATTCTAATTTTACATTGAAATTTAAAAAGAATTTTACAGCCTTTTTTGGTACAAATCTCTATACGATATCTAATGAATTTTTATGATGTTTATGAATAACATGTTAATTACGTATCCGATGTTTTTAGGTTTTTAGATCCATAGGCAAATTTTTACTTCGGCAACAAAAAGTTGTGAAGTCTTGGTTTCATCCAAACTTTTTTTTTTTTTTTTCTTATTTTTGCCTAAAACAAAAAAATTTTTGGTCTAGAACCCGAAATTTTGGGTCCTTGCGAAATGTCAGTCCGTGGTTTTGACTTCTAAACTTCTGTATTCGTAATCTTAGAACCCATCCGACCGATTTATCTCAAATTTTCAGAATAAGCTTTTTTCAACCATAAGCAGCGACGTCACGTTAGTTTTGAAAATCCGACAGCGCCATCTAGTACCTCAGTGCAAACTATCATTTTCCCAAATACAAAATTTTTTTTTTTCCTGAGAATATTTTAAAACATCTGAATATGCAAAAAACTTTTTTGTATTTGTCCCAAAACGATCAATTCAGAAGATTTTATGGAAATATTGTACCATGACCAAGTTGTCATGCTTACAAAGTTTTGGAAAAAAAACTCTGTATTCGTAATCTTTGAACCCATCCGACCGATTGGTCTCAAAAACAGAATAAAAACTTTTTTTACCATAAGACGGTCGCGTTTGCTAATTCAAGAAAAATCCTACAGCGCATCTAGTACCTGTAGTGGTACCATTTTACCATACAAATTTTTTTTTTTTCCTGAGATTATATTGAAACATCCGAATATGCAAAACCTTGTATTTGGCCCAAAATGATCGATTCCAGAAGATTTTATGGAAATTATTGTACCATGACCAAGTTGTCATGCTTTGAAAATTTTTGGAAAAAAACTTCTGTTTTCGTAATCTCAGAACCCATCTGACCGATTGATCTAAAATTTTCAAAATAGGCTTTTTTAACCATAAGCAGCGACGTACGAAGAGTTTTTTAATAATAATAAAATCTAGTAAATGTAGTTTTTGGAGGATTTTGCCATACAAAATTTTTTTTTTCAGCCTGAGAATATTTTAAAACATCTGAATATGCAAAAACGTTGTATTTGCCTCAAAAATGATCAATACCAGAAGATTTTATGGAAATATTGTACCATGACCAAGTTGTCATGCTTACAAAAATTTTGGAAAAAAAACTTCTGTATTCGTAATAATCTTTGAACCCATCCGACCGATTAGTCTCAAAATTTCAGAATAAGCTTTTTAACCATAAGACGGTCGCGTTTGCTAATTCAAGAAAATCCTACAGCGCCATCTAGTACCTGTATGCAAAATACCATTTTACCATACAAAAAATTTTTTTTTTTTTATAATCCTGAGATTATATTGAAACATCCGAATATGCAAAAACCTTGTATTTGGCCCAAAATGATCGATTCCAGAAGATTTTATGGAAATATTGTACCATGACCAAGTTGTCATGCTTTTAAAAATTTTTAAAAAAAATTTAATTTCGTAATCTCAAACCCATCCAAAATTATTCTTAAAATTTTCAAAATGATATTTTTTAACTATAAGCATTTACATTTCGAATACCTTTTATAATTTAGATGCGGATCTATGTCCTTTGTGTAAACTACCATTTTGGTATGATCAAAAAATTTTTTTTCTATTATTCACGATGGTAAAATATTTTTAAAACATCTGAATATGCAAAAACGTTGTATTTTGCCTCAAAATGATCAATTCCAGAAGATTTTATAAAAATATTTTTTCCATGACCAAACGTTGTCAAAAATCTAGTACTTTTGAAACTTTTGAAAAAAAATTTTGACATTTCGTAATCTCAGAACCCATTTTAATTCGTGAAAAATCATTAATCAAAATCAAAATAAGCTTTTTCACCATAAGAACTATGGGAAAATAGATATCCGAAGAGTTTTTGAAAATAATACAGCAGAACAAAAAAACAAGTGCCTGTGAAATATCAAAACATTTATATTTTATATATCTTTGATAGTTTTCAAAGAATCTAAAAAATGTTGGAAAAATTTTCATTTTTTTATTTTTATATGAAAACAAGTTTTCGTGTTTTTTAAAACTCAAACTAATTAACGTGTCTCAGAAATTGGTAAAATTTATTCATTGAAAATTTCAAAAATAATTTTATTCCCGCTCGGCGCTTTAATCGAATATTTATATTTTGGTTACGATATTTTTGAATTTTTATGAATTTTATTGAATCATTCAAATGAATTAAGTCTAATGAATAGGATGTTTTTGCCGAAGTTTTAAAGGTTAGGCAAATTTTTTTTAATTAGTAATAAATAATTCAACTGAACATATGCTTTCTTGATAATCAGTACCATTATTAATTTTTTTTAGGATATGCCACCAAAGCCCAAACTTCCTGAAATAAAGCCAATTATTGGGCGAGTTGGAACTAATTTGAGAGTTGGAATTGTTGGAGGTGAGTTTTGGACTCTAAACAAATGACAATATATCAAGCTTCTTCTGAGATTTCTAAGAATCTTTACAACACAAATTAGAAATTTGGATATTTAATTTCAAGAAGTTACAGTGAAATAGCACCGAAATAATATAAATTTTGTCTCTATCGTCCAGTTCCAAATGTTGGAAAATCAACATTCTTCAACGTTCTTACTAAATCAGCTGCTCCAGCTGAGAACTTCCCGTTCTGTACCATTGACCCCAATGAGAATCGTGTGCCAGTGCCTGATGAAAGATTCGATTTATTGGTCGAACATCATAAACCTGCCAGGTGAGCTACTACACTAATTTTCCAATTTAGTTTTCCACCAAAGACAATTCTGAAATATTGTATTGAAAATAATTTATAGTGTTGTTCCCAAGTAAGTTGACAAATTTATTTGATTATATGATTCTTTGACATACCATTCTAATTAAATTACTAATAATTAATGAATCAAATGCAAGAACTGAAGAATTTGCGGGTGAAAACATATCCAAAAGAAACAACTGACATTACTATAGAAAAAAAAACATGCTAGATAAAACATTGAACAAAAATGATTAAAACGTGTGTGTATTACCTATAATTAACACTTTAGATTGTACAAAAATGTAATAATTTGCCTTCATATTAAAATATAATAATTATACTTGATTGGGCGAATAATCATTTGAATTAATTTCATATATTTTTGCGATGTAATTTGTAGTTTTTATATTTATACATTTGTTGCCTTTGACCTCTCATTAGTTTAAATGACACAACATACTCTTGGCCACTTCTCGTATATTAAACTTATGGTCTGTATGTACAAAAAGCGTATGTTTTGACTTTTGAGTACAGACTACTGCTAAAATTGATATTTAAATTGAGCAAATTAATGTTACCAAAGCCAATGAGTAAATAAATGTAACTTTGTGCCTTTAATTAAGTGCTGTGGCTTTTAATGAGAAAGCTGCCCAATAGACCCAAGCAAGCGTCCATCAGGCTCCTTAACTGCGGCAATTCATGCAACATTTGTAGAAAATGAAATGTGTTGTATCAATATCGCGTGTATTTAATAATGTGGAAAAATTATAAATTAAAACAAAAGGCGAAAAGGTAAAAACAGAAGCGGCGGCCATTTAGGATCTCGGGCGGCTCCAAAACTCCGCCTATTTAAAACACCAAGAAATTATTCCGCTTGCAAACAATGGAGTGAATTAATAGCGAATTAATAACGTTTAAAAAATGCAAATGAAAATGAGTTTTAATAACGCGCTGTTGAATGAAGCATAAAGCAAAGAACGAGGAAAACAAAAAGCGCAGTGCATACGGCATGCGATTGAAAAGGTGAAGAGCACATTTTTGAACTTATTTCAAAAATGGTTGACCAAAACAACAAATTTACAAATAAAAATAATAATAATCGCGTTTTGAAATAAAACAGGCAAAGGAATATGAAAATAATTAGCGAAAATTGGCTTAAATTACCTGAAAATTATCCTCAATCTTTGTTTCATGGAATTGCATTTATAACTTAGTTTCCAGACGAATAGACGGTTGGTTCAAATATTTTTCTACATTTGGTTCATAACTTTAAGTATTTTAAAACCAATTTTCCGAAACGCTTTTGAATACATTAAATATTGTGTATGCAAAACTGAATCGTTATTGCATCTACACAGCAAATTGCGTTATTTATCGAATATATTAATTGCGATCAATTTACTAATAATTTCTCCAACAGTCAAATTTTTTTCACGAATCACTTCGTTGCAATTTTGGGACGAATTGTTCTATTGAAATATTCACTTTGAGCCAATCGGTGCTAAAATCAGTGCTAAAATCACTGAATTATTTTGGTCGTTCTATTGGATTATTCCGTTCAGGAGACATATCACCCTAGAATTCCCTCTTAATTTGGTCTACACATAAAGGATATTTGAAAATATATCAAAATTTTTCTGTTTTTCAGCCAATAGCAAATGTTTTTGATTACGTTCTTGAACCATTTTAAAAGTAAATTGCTGAAAATTTTTTTTAATTTTCAATTATTTTGTTTCGAGTTGCATTATTGGGCCTCCTTTCATTTTAGTCTTGAACATTTGACAGAAATAGTTTGCAGAACATCCCAGATGAACGTTGCTCTGTGGCAAAATATTTTAAAATTTGGTTTGTTTTGTAAAAAAATTTGGCATAATTTTTATTTATTTTTGCGAAAATAAGTGCACCAGCAGATTTATGACAAAAAAAATTATCTCAAAGATTCGAAGATCAATTCTTGATATCAGTAAATATTTGTGTTTGCCACCTCATTTTGGCTGCTAAGTTATCTATTTGATAACTGATGGATAATGACACAGCTAATGATCCTCTATCTCCAAGCTATTTGTCCAAACAAATTTGAACCCATACTAACCCACTGTCTTACGAGGGGTGACAATTGCAGTTGCTCTTTGTCGAGTTTGCAAAAGTTCAAATTGATGCAGTAGGTTGTTCAGTTGCTTTGAAGTTGCTCAGTTGCTCAATGAGTTGTTCAGTTGCTCATCGAGTTGTTCAAATGCTAACGAGTATTCTTGTAATTTATTGCAAGTTTCAAAATTTTCAACAAAATTATAAATCCACTTTGTTTATGATAAATTTTTGACATTTTTTTTACTCCGCAAAATTTATTGTGCTCAAACAAATCAATTTGTTTTTCATGGTTTTAAAGCCATTTGCAATTTGGAATATTTGAAAATAAAATTTTCTTATCGGAAATCCAGATTCGAACCAAATTTTTGGAAGAAACCCTAGGATTTTATTCAATTCCCCGGATTTTTGGCCGACCCTTAAAAATCTCCGACCCTCAAAAAATGAATTGAAATATAATTAAAAAAGTTTTATGCTCAAATTTTGTTCAAAAAAATAAAAATTTTTGAAAGATAAAATCAATATTTCAAACCGATTTAACTATATTTTGGATAATTTTGATACATTTTTCTTGTTGAAGAAAAAACAAATTTTTTTTTGATTTTTTTAAATAATTAATGCTAATGAAACATGAGTTTTATATTTCAATTCAGTAGATAAAATATGAATACATGATTGTAAAACGTGAAAAAATTACGTTTTTCATGAGAACTCCAATCGGATTTATCAAAAATGTTTAAGGCCTACTCAAAATAGAAGAATATTTTTGCAAATTTTATTTGTAATGTTCTGCAAAAAATTTAACATATTCAAACGGTGTTTACATCATCAAAAGAATTTAAAAAATTTTGTGTTAAAAGTTTTGAGATCAAAATCATTCGGCTAAAATTCACGTAACTTTTTGGTCACAGGTTGGGACTTAAAAAAAAAAATGCATAATTTTTTGCAGAATTTTTCAGGTTTGAGTCTGCCGTTATAAAAGATGAAAATGTAAAAAAAAAGTTGTTGTTATTTTGAATTTACCGTTCGTGAGAAACCCTTTTTTAAATACTAAAAGAATTTCCATTTTGAATTTTTAAATTCATTATATTATGTATTTAAATATTTATTCAATTAAAAACTTAAAAATGTTTGGAAAATATTTATTTTTAATTTGGCTATCATAAAAAATCATAACGCTTAAATATGACCTTTTGGAAAACTCTGAACCCCCAAATTAAATAATTTATTTATTTTTTGAAATCTAAAACCCAAATGTTTAGTTGCTCAGTTGCTCAAGAAATGAAGTTGCTCTGTTAAAGCTCGGTTGTTTTAGGTTGCTTACGGTTCAGTAATTGTTTAACTGCTCAAGAAAGTTGAATTAGTTGTAAAAAATTGTTTGTCGACGATAAATTGTCAAATCAATTACGGTCTTAAATCCCTGTTTACGCTTTCAAACTATGATTAAGAATTTTGATTAATTCACAAATTATTTTTGGTTGTTCGACGTCAATAGATATGAAAATGCATTGGCTATTGTTTATAATGCATAACTGTAATGGTTTCAATCAATTAAAATTAATTTTAACATCAGAATAGGTGATAATCTGTTTTAGATTAATCGATTTCGGAAATCTAAGTTGTCGCTTTCTTAGCAGTTTTCGAGGGATTTGCCAACTGATTTAGTACTGATTTAGAACAGATCGGAATAATCATGTGATTTTCCCAAAAGAACAACCTAAATCACTGATTTGGTGATGCACCGATTGGCACCGATTTTAGTACTGATTTATCTTTCACCAAATCAGTC
Source organism: Parochlus steinenii (assembly GCA_038502155.1). Lineage (NCBI taxonomy): Eukaryota > Metazoa > Arthropoda > Insecta > Diptera > Chironomidae > Parochlus > Parochlus steinenii. Next base: position 2,076 of record JAXCIN010000015.1, on the reverse strand, counting down.
AAAATCAGTTCAAAAGAAAATGACTAATATAAAATCAGACGAAGATGATTTAAGCTTCAAATAAAACGTGGTAAGATTTCTCCGTACTAATTTTTTCGAATGATTAAGATACTTACAATTAAATGATATTTAAAGTAAAAAAATAAGCAATTTACAATTCCCATTTATTAACAATTTACTAAATTTCTTCAAAAACCTGTTTTCTACCAAAGATCCTTATTTCTCCTAAAACTAAGAGAACAAGTCTACTCTATTCTTTGCAAAACTTTGAATTATAATTGAACTGCTGCAGCCGATCATATTATTTTAATCACAATGCACTGGAAAACAATGTATGTATCTTGCTCATACTTCTTACATGGTGAAACTTTATTATAATCATTTTCTACAATATTAAATGGTAGTTAATAACGTAGTTATTATTATGGTTATTCGAGATAACTATACTTTTGCTGCATCATTATAATACGTTACCTTAGCAGCAGTTTATGCAAATTTTCCTTAAGAATATAAGATAAAAATATTTTGTTACAGATTTGCTTTGAATAATTTTTTATTGATTATGAATATATCGAACACTTTTGAGTAGCTCAAATGGATTTTCCGTGATTTTGTTGCATCTTCTTATGTACAAATTCTGGAGAAAAAAATATTTTGCATAAAAATTATAAGTAGCCTGATTTAACTTAAGTATACCTTCAAGTATTTGCAGTTTCTTTTAATGGACCAAAGTGAGTTGTCTGTCAGCTGTAAACCATTAAGCTTCAAAATTTGAAGGTGAAAAGTTTCTTTAGTTAATATTTCCACACAATCGTCATTCACATGAAAACATTCGCTGAAATCTATTGTTTCCATGTATTTGCATTTTTTCACCAACTCTGTGATGCCTCTCTTAGTAATCTGTTTTATGGATTTTAAAAATCAACTATATTTTAAATTTACATTCGTAAAAGTTTACTTACATTGTGGCACCGTGCTAAACTAATTTCTTTCAACTCTTTTAAATCAAAACTTTTAATAAAAGACTCATCTGAAATCTGATAGCATCCGGAGAGATTTACATATACCAGATCTTTTAAATTGTTGATGGTGTATGGAGAGTATTCATCAAAATCACTTTCACTTAATCCTGTGATACCATAGTCTGAAATTTTAGCACAGCAATCCAAATTCAAATGAGTTAGTTTCATTTGATACCTAAATATCATTTGTAAAGCTTCATCAGTGATTGAATTTGAGCTTCCTGATAAGTCCAATACTCGAAGATCATCAAAATGTTGTGCTAGCCGATAAATTGAAAGTATACTCATATACGGTAGCAAGCTCAAATACAATTCTTTAAGCTTCAGAAATTTTTTGCCATTAGGAATCAATCCTTCGAGAACTCCTATATCTGTTACTCTGTCACAACTTGTTATGTTCAATACTTCGAGGTGCAAAAGTTTGTTAACTTCTCGCAATCCTACATCATTAATCATCCAGCACTTGTTCAAAATTAACTTTTTCAAGCCTTTCATGTAACGGCATATTTCCATTAAGCAAAAGTTAGTAAGTCCTTTGGAATCCGTCAAATCTAACACTTTCAAATCAACCTGCTTTCTGATTAACATGATTATCCCCGATTTTAAATCTGGACTCACTAATCCGTTAAAAGTTAAATGAAACTCTTCGAGCTTTAAATTTTGAATTTTTGACATTTTTTCAAGAAACATATCGTCAGTTAATGTGTTGACCAAGTTGAGGATTTTTATTTGGCTAGCTTTTTCTTTCAAATAATAGATTATTGCATCCAAAATTGCTGCGCGGTCTGTGGGCTTAGAATGTGTAAAACAGTTGGAGAGTGTGAGTGACGTCAAATTCGGTGCTGATGCCACCATGAAATTGAAAATATCCATTGTTAATAAGGATGTCTCTTGAAATTCAATTTTAGTAAGGAAAGGAAACAAAAGAGAGTGGTTCTTCTTAATCACTTTCCATGATTTGTACAAATCTTCACTGCGGACAATCTTTAAAGCTTGCAGGTTGCATGTGGTTCTGACGATTCTTAAAAACTCTGGCTTATTGATCATACATGAG